>NW_026847660.1:28028933-28223386 GCF_025583915.1 Anolis sagrei ordinatus | reverse complement strand
TCCTTGAAGTGACTGACATGACCTTGAGGAGCCTGGGGTGGAAATGGCGACAGCTCGGCGGGGGAGGCATAAGAATGAAGATGGAACGACTGAAAGAGCAAGATAACAGGGTCACTGTCTATAGCCATAGGGAGGAGGGAGCAAGCTTGTTTTCTGCTTCCCTGGAGACTAGGACGCGGAACAATGGCTTCAAACTACAAGAGAGGAGATTCCATCTGAACATGAGGAAGAACTTCCTGACTGAGAGCCGTTCAGCAGTGGAACTCTCTGCCCCGGAGTGTGGTGGAGGCTCCTTCTTTGGAAGCTTTTAAACAGAGGCTGGATGGCCATCTGTCAGGGGTGCTTTGAATGCAATATTCCTGCTTCTTGGCAGGGGGTTGGACTGGATGGCCCATGAGGTCTCTTCCAACTCTTTGATTCTATGATTTATATATAATGTTTAATGCAGATTCTTACATAGTAGGGGTTATTCTTAGAAGCATAGTCTAAACCAGGCATGGGCTTGGACTCCAACTCCCACAATTCCTAACAGCCTCAGGGCTTTTCCTTTTCCCCCTTTTCCATATACTTTCATGTACTTTAAGCATTGTGTCATATATTTTAGATTGTGCATTTTGTTCTCCACTGTATATTTGTATATTTATTATTCAGATGTATGTCTCAGTCTTCAAAATACACATTTCCCAATGTGGATTACAGCATTTTTCAGACAGAATACAAACACCACAACGATCATTCTCTCTATATAATCGGATTTGTATAGTATGTTTGAAACTTTGACTGTATTGTGTGTGCTGTCTGTGTGACATTGAGAGAAACGGACACGGAAAATGTCACGCTTTTAACGGAGCCACTGCTGTAGTGTATAGATGCATTGTGCCAAAAGTGTGTCATATTTTGCGTGACTACAATCTTCAGTTGTGCGGTGGATTACATTGTTGGGTTTTATATGGATACTGAAAAAGAAGACAATGGCAGTCCAAAATGTTTTATTGGCTGAGAGAGAAAACCTGGCACTGCTAAAAATAACAAGAAATAAAATATTTGACAGTTTCATAATACATGGAAAAGTGTAACTAACTGTGTTTCAAGGAAGATAACTTTTCTTATCTGCTGGGTTTTCACCGAAGTATATTAAAATGTGCTTAATGAAAGGGGTGAATTAAGTTCATAAATCTAAACGTCTAACTGCAAAATCTAGATACAACACAGCATTGAATAAAAATATATAGGAAAAAATAGGATGGGAAGAGCTAGAAGAAGCCAAACACTCTTCTAGCCAAGTGCCTAATACTAGATGGATGGGTTTAGGTCTCAGATATGGGCAAACTTCGGCTTTCCAGGTGTTTTGGAATCCAACTCCCACTATTCCTAACAGCCTCAGACCCAATTTTATCTAAGTCCTCCAGTTGCTGTTTTTCCTCTTTCCAACTTATCTTATTTTTGATTGATGGGTTTTTTTAAACGTAGGAATGCGTCCTCTACCTCTGATCTTATTTTCTCAAATGTGTAATTTCCTTTTCTATTGATTCCTATTTCCAATGAGATACAAATTCCCCTTATGGTTGCTTTAAAAGCATCCCATAGAACTTCTTCTTTTATTTGTGGTTGTCTGTTAAATAGAAAGAATTCTTGAATCTGTTGTTTAATAACCTGTTTACCCTTTTCATTAAAGGTTACTTTTGGGTTAAATATCCATTTCCTTGGGGGCTTCCTAATTTTAATAGGCAGGGAGCATGATCGCCTGGCCAGTGGTTCCCCACTTCGATCTCCTTTATTAGTCTTATATTGTTAATTCCTACTATGAAGTAGTCTATCGCAGTAAATTTTGCGTGCCTGTGCAAGTAGAAGGTTGGGGTCATTTCCTCCTCTCCTATTTTATTATGGACTAGCCATCCTCTGCCACGCGTTGCTGTGGCCCAGTCTGGTGATCTAGAAAATAAAGTAAGGAGAAAGTGTTGGTTTCTAATATATGTAATTTTTCTATGCTTGTGTATCAACAGTTCGTGGGGGTCATAATGCCCATTGATTGTAGGTGAACTATAAATCCCAGTAACCACAACTCCCAAATGTCAAGGTCTATTTCCCCCAAACTCCATCTGTGTTCATATTTGGGCATATGGAGTATTCGTGCCAATTTTGGTCCAGATCCATCATTGTTTGAGTCCACAGTGCTCTCTGGATGTAGGTGAACTACAATTCCCAGACTCAAGGTCAATGCCCACCAAACCCTTCTAGTTCTGTTGGTCTTGGGAGTTCTGTGTGCCAAGTTTGGTTCAATTCCATCATTGGTGGGGTTCAGAATGCTCTTTGATTGTAGGTGAACTATAAATCCCAGCAACTACAACTCCCAAATGACAAAATCATTTTTTTGAGTGAAGGACATACATTGGGTTGTTAGGTGTCTTGTGTCCAAATTTGGTGTCAATTCGTCCAGTGGTTTTTGAGTTCTGTTAATCCCACAAACGAATATTACATTTTTATTTATATAGATTATCATGTTTTGTAGGCCTGGGTAACAACGGAAAAATTTGTTTCTAAAATCGCTTCGTTTTTTGGGGGGTTTTGCGTTTCGATATTTAAAAGAATTCCGAATTTTTTCTTTTAAAAAGTTCGATATTTACGAAATTTCGTAAATGTAAAAAAATTACGAAACATTAACGAAACAAATACGAAACAATAACGAATCGATTCGTTAATGGCGGACGCGACCGCGCAATACGCTAAAAAACCTCCAAATGGGACAGGGGGAACTTCTGAAGCTTCCCTCTCCCTCTGTTGTTGACTGTTGGTGTGATATTATAATTTTTTTTCACTAATTAAACAAAAAACAACTATAAAACTTTCCCCAGACATGCGGAAATAATAACGAAACGACCTCAAACCGATAACGAAACGAATACATAACGAATCCGAAGCATTTACGAAATGAATTTAAAAATTCGTTTCGTTTTTAAGTTGCTCCAGAATGGTTCGTTATCGCTTCGTTATAAAAAAAATGACGAATTTTTAACGAATTACGAATTAACGAAACGAAACCGCCCAGCCCTAATATCTAAGGAATGTATAAAGTTTCATGTAAGGAATATTTACTTTTTGGAATAATGTATACTGAAATAAGTCTTGTATGGCAAAAGTCTGTTAATTGTTAGAATGTATCAAATAAAATTTATAATAAAAAAGATCCTGAGGTGGTTAGGAATGGTGGAGTTGGAGTCCAAAACACCTGGAGGGCCAAAGTTTGCCCATGCCTGGTTTAGACTGTGGATATAACCATAGATCTTCAATCTGCCCATGCTCAGTGGAATGCCTATCTTTATTATTACTCACATATTTCTGGACTGAGTCCACGCATGAAACGAAACAGTTCTCCTTTTTGCCACTTCCTATTTGGCCATCACTGGTATGTAGAACCTGATGGGTGTTCTATGTATGTGAATGTTGTGGTGTTTGTTGGCATATATCTTGGATAGGTTCATCCCATATTGTGTATATTGAAGATAGACGTTTTGCAACAAGCGATGGATCTGGGTTGTAGGTTTTCCGGGCTATATGGCCATGTTCTGGAGGCATTTTCTCCTGACGTCTCGCCTGCATCTATGGCAAGCATCCTCAGAGGTAGTGAGGTCTGTTGGAAGTAGGAAAATGGGTTTATATATCTGTGGAATGACCAGGGTGGGACAAAGGACCTTTGTCTGCTGGATACACAAGCATGTGGACAATTTCAACAGAAAGGAGGAAACCATGAAAATGACAAAATCTGGCTACCAGTATTAAAAGGCCTCAAACCAACGGCAAAACAACAGAGAGTAAACAGTCAGGCACATCTAATCACCTCTCAACAAAAGATTGCCCCAGGCACTGCCAAGCCATCAAATGCTAATCAAGGTGGTCAGTTGAAACATTCACACCTAGCTCCAGCAGACAAGAGTCCTTTGTCCCACCCTGGTCATTCCACAGATATATAAACCCATTTTCCTACTTCCAACAGACCTCACTACCTCTGAGGATGCTTGCCATAGATGCAGGCGAAACGTCAGGAGAAAATGCCTCCAGAATATGGCCATATAGCCCGGAAAAACCTACAACAACCCAGTGATTCCGGCCATGAAAACCTTCGACAATACAAGCGATGGATCACTATTCTGAAACTGTATATTTAAAGGTGTGTGGTCTGCATCTTTCAGGTCTGTTTAGATTAGAGTCTGCAAATAGTTGCGTGTGAACGTAAATGCTATGCACAGCTAAGTATATACCGGATATGCTCCCTTGGCATGTATTGCAAGAAACCCTATACATCCTAAGTATATATGTCAAGGTGATAGGTATTCCTAGGGTGCTTTTTTCTTAATCTGGGGTGTACAGTGTTCCCTCATTTATTGCGGGGGTTACGTCCCAGGACCTCCCACAATAAGTGGAAAACTGCAATGTAGGGATGCTATATTTATTATATTTATATAATGTATAATATGTATACATTATTTTAGTAGTTATACACTATTTTAAGTCTTTATAAACTTAAAGTGAAGAAAGACCCTTCAAGGCTGGAGGGATGGAGGGAGGACTGAGAAGAGCGCCTTGGAGAGTGGCCGCAGCAAAAATCTGCAAAACAGTGAAAATACTGTGATATATATTTTAAATCAATATTTTTTTAAAACCGTGAAACAGCAAGTACGTTAAAAGCAAACCGCAAAGTAGCGAGGGAACATTGTATTCCTGTTTCTTAATACACACACAGACGAAACCACATTTCTGTGTTTCTTGGGGCTGTTTCTCTCATCCCTAGGGGTGCTTTCTGCAAAGTTTGTCCAAGTAACAGTGACACGAAGGAGTAAACTGAGAGGCTCGGCTCTCCGAAAGTGCTGATCCCAAGGGATTCTGCTCCAGCCTGGGAGTTGAGTTACCTTAATGGCTGAGCAAGAACAGCTCAAAGCCCGGCTGCTAATTATAACCCCTTCTTGGCCCTGCCTGCTTCCTTGGAGCACGGAGCCCTGCTCCCTGCGTGCCCCTAATAGGACACAGGCTCCCCGAAAAGGCAATGTGAGATGGAGTCCCTGAAAGGTCAGGCCAGCACTCAGGAAGGGACGGAGGGCCTACAGGTGGAGGGTGCTAAATCAATGTCTCCTAAAAGAGGACTACTGGGCTATCGCTCTTGGTGCTAATAGTAGGGGCAATGGTAGTGTTTTGTCGTTTAACTCCGTCCCAAATCTAAATTTAATGCCTGGACATTAAGTGCTTGAAAACAAAGGAGAGAATCCACGGGCAGCTGGAGAAGTAGCTTGAAAGAAATGATGCCTCGATGACAGGATGGCCTCATTAACATTTCATCCTCAGGATACACGGGGCCTTTCATCATGGGTGGATTCTTAATGGGAAGATAGGACCCAACTGTGAGAAGACACAAGTGTCACAATTTGGCAGGGACACACTGTCCTACTTTATTCAGTGGCTTTTAAAATGTCCCAGTTTTTCTCATCTTCTCCCATTTTCCTCCTTGCTTCAGTTGCTGCAAAATGGGGCTGGATCTACACTGCCTTATATCCTGGGATCGCATCCCTGCAAACTGGGGCTGGATCTAAACTGCCCTATATCCCGGGATCTCATCCTAGATGATGTGCTTTGAACTTGATTATATGAGTCTTCAATGCTATATAATCCAGCATAAGGAGGTAATCTGGGATTTGAAGTAATAATAATCTGTGTAGTGTTGAAGGCTTTCATGGCTGGAATCACTAGGTTCTTGTAGGTTTTTTCGGGCTGTAGGGCCATGTTCTAGAGGCATTTCTCCTGACGTTTCGCCTGCATCTATGGCAAGCATCCTCAGAGGTAGTGAGGTCTGTTGGAAATAGGAAAATGGGTTTATATATCTGTGGAATGACTGGGTGGGGCAAGGGCTCTCTGCTGAAGCTAGGTGTGAATGTTGCAGCTGACCACCTTCATTAGCATTTGAAGGCCTGGCTGAGCCTGGGAAAATATTTTGTTGAGAGGTGTTAAGATGTGCCTGGTTGTTTCCTCTCTGCTGTTTTGCTGTTGTAATTTTAGAGTTTTTTAATACTGGTAGCCAGATTTTGTTCATTTTCATGGTTTCCTCCTTTCTGTTGAAATTGTCCACATGCTTGTGTATTTCAATGGCTTCTCTGTGTAGTCTGACATAGTGGTTGTGAGAGTGGTCCAGCATTTCTGTGTTCTCAAATAAAATGCTGTGTCCAGGTTGGTTCATCAGGTGCTCTGCTATGGCCTTCAAATGCTAATGAAGGTGGTCAGCTGAAACATTCACACCTAGCTTCAGCTGAGAGCTCTTTGCCCCACCCCAGTCATTCCACAGATATATAAACCCATTTTCCTATTTCCAACAGACCTCACTACCTCTGAGGATGCTTGCCATAGATGCAGGCGAAACGTCAGGAGAGAATGCCTCTAGAACAGGGGTAGGGAACCTTTGGCCCTCCAGCTGTGAGGGAGCTTGCCATAGATGCAGGCGAAACGTCAGGAGAAATGCCTCTAGAACATGGCCCTATAGCCCGAAAAAACCTACAAGAACCTAATAATAATCTGGGCTAAGGAGATAATCTGGGATCCAAAAGTAGGTGCCTTTTACACTGCTGTATAATTCAGATTTTCAAAGCAGATAATCCAGATTATCTGCCTTGAACTGGATTATAGGAGTCAACACTGCCATATAATCCAGTTTAACACAGATAATCTGTATTTTATATAGCAGTGTAGAAAGGGCCCTAGTCTGCACTCAGTCAGCTTACCAAGGATCAGAGTAAGGTCCTGTTGTTAGCCCCAGCATCTGCCAACCTAGCAGTTCAAAAACATGCAAATGTGAATAGATCAGTAGATACCACTTCTGCGGGAAGGTAACGGTGCTCCATACAATCATGCCAAATGACCTCAGAGGTGTCTACGGACAACGTGGGCTCTCCATCTTAGAAATGGAGATGTACACCAACCCCCACAGTTGGACATGACTTAGACTTAATGTTAGGGGAAATCTTTACCTTTACCTTTCACTTACCAGGAGAGAGAATGGGCAGAAATTTTCTATTCCCAATAGGTTCAAGCAAATGAAAACTGCTGCAGCTTCTTGTAATTTGTGTGTTCTTCCTTATTGCAGGTTGAATATCCCTTATTATTGGGACCGTTTTACGGATTTGGGGGCTTTTGGAATACTTGCATATACGTAATGAAATACCTTGGACATGGGACCCAAGACTGCACTAAACTTATTTATGTTTGATGTGAACCTTATGCACACAGCCTGAAGATAAATTTATGCACGATATTGCACACGTGAAACAAGTTAGTGTATAATAGACCTTAAGAAAGCAAGGGTATCACTATCTCAGCTGTCTATGTGCACAATTTTGAAGTCTTTCGGATTTTGACATTCTGGATAAGGGATGTTCAACTTGTAATAATGTCTTGACCAAACTTGGATGTTGCTTGGCCACATATCTCCCGGTTTTTACATGTGAAATGTTGAATGGTTTGCTAATATTGCTAGGACAGATTTGAAGTAGTTGGCCATTGTTGTTGTTGTTGTTGTTGTTGTTGTTGTTGTTGTTATTTACATCGTGTTTGGTTTTTGTATTAGCCAAAACATTTGGGGCAAGGATAATTCTGATGGGGTGAGACTGATCCATGTGTTTCCCCCTGTCTTTTAAACTTTTGAAGCAATTAGAATGTCTAAAGGTTCAAAATTTAAAAATGGGGGAATACAAAGGTGCCTTTAATTGAATGTACATCTCTATCTGAAAGTCACATGAACATTGTTTCTCCACCCAATCCCTGAAGTTCTCCCCTTACTCTTTTAATGGCAGTCGAAATTCTGTCAAAGTTTAGAGATTATAATTATTACTGTACTAGCTGTACCCGGCCATACGTCGCTGTGGCCCAGTCTGATTAAATGGAAAAGAAAGAAAAGAGAAAGAGCTGGTTTCTAATATATGTAATTTCATAATGCTTGTGGGTATACAATATTTTTTGTTGTTCCATTGTGTGTGAAATAATAATAATAATAATAATAATAATAATAATAATAATGGTATAAATAATATTAGTAACAATAATAGCCTATATAATCTATATAATAATAATAATGCTGGTGTATAAAATAATTATAATACTAACAATGATACTGGTCTAAAGGGCCTGCAGAATGTATTGCAGGCAATGGGACTCAAAGTTGACACCCCAAGATCTTTGGAATTGATAAAAATTCGGCCAACATGCACGTGGCTGTTCTGCCCAGGGCTGGCAGTTTTTAGGGCCAGGTTCCACGTGTCCAGTTTCTGTAGGTCATCTCAAGGCCAGAGATGAGGGCACAAAAAAGTCTCTAGTTTTGGGAAGCTCAGCTTCAGGTGAGAAAGAAGAGCTATGCACACATTGGGTTGTTATGCACACATTTCCAGCTCAGCTTCTAATTCAGCAGCGTGCTACCATTTGAAAACAGTGAACAGTTGCTGCAATGAAGTCGATATCACTTCGAAACATCTTCTGGCTTTTTTTTTTGTTCGTGTCAGGAGCGACTTGACAAGCTGCAAGTTGCTTCCAGTGGCGCAATGGGTTAAACCCTTGCGCTGGCAGGACTGAAGACCGACAGGTCAGAGGAAAGTGTGGATGATCTCCCTCTGTCAGCTCTAACTCTAACTGCGGTGACATGAGAGAAGCCTCCCACAAGGATGATAAAACATCAAAACATCCGGGCATCCCCTGGGCAACGTCCTTGCAGATGGCCAATTCTCTCACACCAGAAGCGACTTGCAGTTTCTCAAGTTGCTCCTGACACGAAAACAAAAATTCCAGTTCACACAATAGATGCGGTAAAAATTGTGGCAAATGGTGGATACACCAGTAGACAGACTTGACAATTTGGCAAGTCTGTAAAGGGGGTTTTGGCAGGTGTTTTTTGCCAATTGGTGGACGAGGAAGTACATTCCAGTTTTAATTCTTTATTTGTTGGAGATCCAGGAATAACACCAAACAGGAAAGTGCCATATTTGTACCTCAAAAGTTGTTAGACAGGTGTGTGGTGATAGGGTTGCCAAACTGAACACTGGAGAGGGATCCTGTGCTTTTAATGGATGTGCTAAAGAGGTGATTTCAGCTGGTGTTGTTTGTCATGCAACCAAGTAACAAACAATAGATGCCAAAAATGTTCTCACCTGTGTGTATATGCCATCCAGTCTCTTGTAAACCTGTGTCGACTCCTTGAATTTCATAGAAGGTAGTGTCGTCAGTCCTTCCTTTGAAATATATGGCATTTATTGGCAACCCCCATCTAAGAACTAACCAAAACTGACCCTGCTTAGATTCCAAGATCAGGTGGGGTCCCTTTTACATTAACAATAGAGCTCTCTCTGAGAAATCATAGAATTACAGAGTTGGAAGAGACTTTGTGGGCCATCCAGTCCAACCCCCTGCCAAGAAGCAGAAAAATTGCCTTCAAAGCACCCTCAACAGATGGCCATCTAGGCTCTGTTTAAAAGCCTCCAAAGAAGGAGCCCCCACCACATTCTGGGGTAGAGAGTTCCACTGTTGAACAGAGCTCACAGTCGGGAAGTTCTTCCTAATGTTCAGGTGGAAGTGTGAATGAGTGTGAACTTTCCCCCTTTTGGCAAGTCATGTATGTGTAATTTTAAGTTGGGGTTTTGTCAACTCCAGAATTAACTGAATTGAGTGATCAAGTCAAACACTTTCAAAATCTTGATGGGTTCATCTTTAAATACTCAAACAGCCTTCTAACACCATCTCCTCCGCAGTCACACCTCCTTGCTAATCACTCCCCTTTCTGATGTCCTTATTTTAGGTAAGAGTTGCCAGGCAGCAAAATGGGATACGAAAATGGCCTTTGTGAGGTTGCACATTCGGAGTTGTCAGAGTGAAAACTGGAGAGAGTGCCTATACTTTTAATGGATGTAAGAATTTCAGAGGAAATTTCAGCAGTAGCACTGGATGAAATTCTTGCTGATTCACAATAATTAAAACTATAGATGCCTTCCTGATTTCAATCTGACAAGTTTAGGACTGTCTCTCATTTTCCTATAGTAAATACCCCACCCCTGTTAGGGGTGAGTGTATTAACTGAAAATGCAAAGCATGAAGCCAATTGGCTGGGCCATGCCCAAGAAGCTAGTTGAGCCTGGGAGTTTGGCAACAGTTACATACTTAAACTTTAGCTGTTCAAGAGCTCAGAGAGAGAGAGAGAGAGAGAGAGAGAGTTCTTGCTTCATGGACACCCAAAGAACATTTGAATATCTCTCAAAGGACATTATGTGAGTCAATGCAACTGTTCACATGACTGTATATATGTTGCTTTGCATTACAAAGAGTAAACTCCTTGTTCTTTACTGATCATCTGCATGTCGTATTTTCTTTCTCTGGCAAGACAGGGTTTGGATGGTACAAATGTGAACTATGTGTGATTTTAATTTTGCTGCAACCCCCAACATATAAGCTTTACTGTTGGAGAGGAGTTTTATTTATTTATTTATTTATTTATTGAGGCAACCAGACCATTGTATTACATTTTTAATAGAACAAAACAAACAAACAGGTTAAAAAAACACAAAGTTTGCAAACTTGGTAGTTGATTAAGGAGTATCAGGAGTGTGTATGGACAGGAGTATCAAATATACATTGCAATAGGAAAGAAATATAATCCCATTTTGAATTTGGTCTACTCTGCACTGGATTCAGCCAAACTCAAGATGGATTTTTCCTCACTGTGAGTACATTACCTGCATCTAAAAGTAAATTTTCAAGTCTAAACATCTTGAAAGCACCATATATCATCTGATCCTGGAAGCTAATCAAGGTCAGCCTTGTTTAGCACTTGAATGGGCATCCACCAACCTATATTTTAGGTCAGTGGTTCCCAACCTTTTTTTTAAAAAAACTAGGGACCATTTGACCAGGGACCACTTTGTACAGGGACCATTCTCCAACATTAGTACCAAAAGGGGTTACAATTTTTTTTTCCTTTAGATTCGGTTTTGTTATTTAGGTGCAGATTCAGAAAATTGCATTGGATAGATGTCATCAGCTTTAGTTTCTGACAAAGAACCCAGTAGTTGCTATCTGCTCACCCACAGAAAACCATATTTAATAAGTCTTGGCACTGTAAGGGGGTTTCAAAAGACTAATTGCTCTTATTGCAATGGTGTAGTAACGGTGAGGCCACGGACCATATTTTAGTTCTTACGAACCACTGGTGGTCCATGGAACCACTGTTACAGGTACTTTAGGTTATGTCACCCTGAGTCGCCTTCGGGCTGATATGGGCAGGATAGAAATAATATAAATAAATAAATAAAATATTTCAGAGGAAGGGACTGGCAAAATTGCCCCTGAGGTTTTTTTCCTTGGATAATAATAATAATAATAATAATAATAATAATAATAATAATAATAATACACTTTTTTGGAGCACAGTACTCCTGACTTCACGATCGTGTTAAAAAACCAAGTATGGTTCAACTATGTTGCAATCCCAGGCGACACGATACAAAGATTTAAAGATCGAACTGCAAAGACTGGCACAAGCCAGTAAAGGTGGTCCCAGTGGTGATCAGCACACTGGGTGCAGTGCCTAAAGACCTTGGCCTGCACTTGAACACAATCGGCGCTGACAAAATTACCATCTGTCAGCTGCAAAAGGCCACCTTACTGGGATCTGCACGAATTATTTGCCAATACATCAGTCCTAGACACTTGGGAAGTGTCCGACATGTGATCCAATACAACAACCAGCATAGTGATCTTGTTTGCTGTGTACTAATCTTGTTGTGTTTCAAATAATAATAATAATACACTTTATTTATATCCCACCCTTCTCCCCTTGGGGACTCAGAGTGGATTACAGCTTTTACATATATTGGCAAGCATTCAGTGCCTTTACAATCATATACAACAAGACTGACAAACACAAACAAAGGCAGAGGCTTCTCCTTTCATTTCCAGCTTTTGGAGGCGGTGCTCATCTCTGGCTCTGGGGAGGTGCTTTTCTCCATTTTCAAGCCAAGGAGCCTGTGGACCTCCTGGTTGTGTGGTTATATGCTATATGTTTTTGAATTGATAGGCTGGCAGGAAAGCCCTATGAAACTAATGGGGTCTCCATAAGTAAGCGGGGGTCTTGAGTATAGCAGCACCAATTTCCCAGATTTCCATAGGGCCCCCGCTATGTAGCCTCCTCTTGTGCTACATTGTAAATCTAAACAAACTTTCAGAAATAAGGTGAAAACATGGCTTTGTGACCAAGCCTTCGGCAACTAATACAGTGCAATAGATGACTTGGATTTATGTGAAACAATCATTGGAATGGCCCGAGCTTGATTGTGAATAATGTGATTTTATAGCTGTAAGTAGTATTGTTTATGTTTTAATTGCTTTTAACCTCGTTTAGATTTTTAACTAAATGTTATTTAATTGTTGAATTGTTTATGGCATTGAATTTTGCCTCTGCTGTAAGCAGCCTTGAGTCCCCTTTGGGGTCGAAAAGGGCGGGATATAAATAGAGTAAATAAATAAATAAACAAACAAATATGAAGCAAGGCCAGCTCTCACCTAGTTTTTTATTCCTCCTTCTCCTTGATGCTGACTCACAGACGAAATGATTTATTTTGGCACATGAGGTGATGAAACACAAGAAATACTGGCCTGCTTTGAGACGGGTACATTTTTTAAATGCACAGTGGCAATCCTTTATCCAGTTCTGGCTTGTATTCAACAGAGTAAGGGAGAGTGGTTGTCAATAAATCATGGAAAAGAAGGGAAAACACTGAAAGAAAGGAAAGAAAATGATAAACAGGGCACAGAGCTGTATATATTGATTGATATGTAGACAGGCACGTTTAGAAAGAATGTGTAGGAATGTCTAAGTGTGACTCTACGGTTAACTTCCACTGGAAACCCAACGCAGAATCCTAGAGATTTCTAGAGAGATCATTTTAAATCAAATCTCTGAATAATCAAATCCACAAAAGTCAAACTGGAGAGATGAGTGTATTTCTAGATATCGTGGGATGATTCCGTAACTTGAAATCTGGATGCTAACAGTTGATGGGCAGCTTCAAGGACTTTACCCTCCCATCAAAAGATCATAAATCAAAGGTAGCCTGGAGTGTCCTTCAGCTAAGGGAATGTTACTTGTAAAGGACACATGACAGCACTGAAATCAGTCGAAATTTGATGCACTTTGCATGGATGGAGGTGTCTCAAGCATCTAGACAGACTACTTTAAACCATGCTGTAGATGGAAAATGGGCATTTGATATAGGAGAGTTGGCATAAACAAATGGAAACCAGAGCCCTTTAGATTTTATTTGATTTTATATTATGGAATACAGACAGGAGCCACCTCTGAAATTCTGTGGAACATTGACCTGGGATTATAAAGAAGATCCCATTTGAAAGCATCTGCATTGTAAAATTAACACAGTTTGACATCACTTTAATTGTTGGGTCTATTGAAGGATTGCTATGGAATCTTGGGAGTTGTCATTTCATTTTTTTTTTGTCGTGTTAGGAGCAACCGCTCCTGTTGTGAGAGAATTGGCCGTCTGCAAGGATGTTGCCCAGGGGATGCCCGGATGATTTTTTATGTTTTATCCTTGTGGGAGGCCTCTCTCATGTCCCCGCATGAGGAGCTGGAGCAAACAGAGGGAGCTCATCCGCCTCTCCCTGGATTTGAACATGCGACCTGTCGGTCTTCAGTCCTACTGGCACAGTGCTTTAACCCACTGCGCCACCGGGGGCTCCTTTGTCATTTGATGAGACACCAGCACTTTTTGGCAGAGAAGGCTAAAGACCTCATACAACCCCATGATTCTATAGCATTGAGCCATGGTATTTAAAGCTGTGTCAAACTGGATTAATTCTACAGTGTAGATGCACCCAGAGAAAGGCAGTGGAACATATATTTCACATGCGAAATGTCTCTGGTTTGATCTTCAGGGAGGTCTGGAAAATATGGTATCATCCTTGAAGATCTTTAGCCTTCTCTACCAAAGAATGCTGATGCCTCACCAAACTATAGCGTTGATCCATGCCAGTGGTCTCAAACTGCTTTAATTCTACAGTGCAGATGCATCTGTGGCCTCCATCAGCGAAGCAACTTTCCAAGGGAGGTGTGCATGATTGCAAGGGGAGCGAGGATTTGCTCCCTGTTGTTGCCATTGGTGTATTATAACTCGCAGGAGGAAGCCAAAAATCCGACGGGACCCATTTTCCCCCTTCACACTCTGGTTTCTCACTGGGAGCTATGGAAAGCATCCTAGAGCTGAGCGGATCCCTGCAGGTTCTGGCAGAGTCCTGGCAGCAGCTGGACCCTTCCATCGCTCTGCTCCATGCTCCATTGGACCAAGAGGGATGGGTTATTATTATTGATCGCTGGCAGTGATGGCTCAGCACTCTGCACCAGGCTATATTAGGGGTTTGCGAGTCAGAGCTGATGACTTTATTGGGAGGTGGGGAGTGCGAGCTCAGCACATAGTGGGAATGGAACAGGGACGGCGTCATGCGAAAGGCCTTGCTTACTAAAAGGAGAGGCGCTGGGTCACAAATCTGTGTGGAGAGTCTGCCACCGTACCTGGAGACCCTTCCTCTTAATCCCCTGGGAATGCTTTCAATTTGTGGTATGGCAGAGGGACTCTGGACATGCACAGAAGCTAGGCTGGACGACAGTGACCTGAGAAAAAGGTCAGCCCCTTCGCTTTCTTTTAAAAATAGGCATTTAAGGAACAGATATTCTTTGAGTGTGTTTTCTCAAAGCCAGGTTCACACAAATCCAGAGAGAACTCATTGGGTCTACTGAAGGACTGTGAAATTTGGATCTAATGGAAATGGAGTATCTGTCTGTCTATCTGTCTATCTGTCTATCTGTCTATCTATCTATCTATCTATCTATCTATCTATCTATCTATCTATCTATCTATCTATCTATCTATCTATCATATATCTATCTATCTATCATCTATCCTATCTCTCTCTCTCTCTCTCTATCTATCTATCTATCCTGAAATAGATCCAGATTTGGTCATAGATAAAAGTCAATCTGTTTAATTCAACCACCCCCAGTGCAAAATTTGGATACATCTGAAATAAACTTCCTTTTGAAAATAAATATCTTTCTTCCTCTCCAAAGTTTGCCACAAACTTATGGCCTTTAGAAACATGCCATCTGCTTCTTTTCATTATTTCTATAACTCTATAACTTAGGAACAGGTAAAAATCAGATGGAATATCACCCTATTAACCGATGTTGTTTCTTGATTAAATAAACATTTGTATGAGTTTGTTAATTAATCTGTAGATTAATATTTGTAAACAACTATTTTAAAAGCAGATTTCCACTGTTTGCAGACAAGGATCACAGGTGTTAATTGGCTCGTTTAGTGCCAGTTTGCTTAATGATTGTCTTATCAACAAGAGTTTGATTAATGGCTCGTGTTAATTATAAAAATTGTCTCTGCCAAACTTTCCTGCATTTAATTTTCAACCAAATTCACTGCTGACAGTCATTCCTTATACCATGTCTCATATATAACTTTGACAGAGGGCCCTTCCACACAGCCCTATATCCCAGAATATCAAGACAGCAAGTCCCACATTATCTGAGTGTAGACTGAGGTAACCCAGTTCAAAGCAGATAATGTGGGATTTTCTGCCTTGATATTCTGAGATATAGGGCTGTGTTGAAGAACCCTAAGTGTAACCTTCATTCCTCTGAGCAGAGGGCTATTATCTACTAATTTATTTATCGTTTCAGAAGCGAACCGAGAGTACAGTTGTAATGTATTTAAAAAACACAAAGTTTTAAAAACTTGGCATTATACTAAATGTCCTTTGACCAGTAGCTGGCCACTTGGAGTGCTTCTGGTGTTGCTATAAGAAGGTCCTTCATTGTGCATGTGGCAGGGCTCAAACTGCATTGGAATAAGTGGTCTGTGGTTTGATCTCCTCCACACTCGCATGACGTGGACTCCCCTTTGTGGTCCCATTTCTGAAGGTTGGCTCTGTATCTTGTGGTGCCAGAGCCCAGTCTGTTTAGCACCTTCCAAGTCGTCTAGTCTTCTGTGTGCCCAGGGTGGAGTCTCTCATTTGGTATCAGCCATGAGTTGAGGTTCCGGTTTAGCCTGCCACTTTTAGACTCTCACTTGCTGAGATGTTCCTGCGAGTATCTCTATAGATCTTAGGAAGCTAGTTCTTGAATTAAGGCATTGGTGTGCTGAGTGATATCCAAACAGTTGATGAGCCAGAGATGTCACTGACTTGGTCCTTTCATTATTGGCTGCTACTTCCCTGCAGATGTCAGGTAGTGCAATATCGGCTAAACAGTATAATTTCTCCAGTGGTGTTGGATGTAGACATACTGTGATAATGCGACATGTCTTATTAAAAGCCACATCCACTGTTTTAGCATGGTGAAATGTGTTCCACACTGTTGTAAGTTGCGACCAGAAGTGACTTGCAACATTATTTAATAATGCTTATCTTATAATAAAAAAAACTTTAATAGCAATAAAAATATGTATTTTGCCCTGCTTTGGGGCATTTGATACTTTATGTAAATCATGGAGTGTTCAACAATTGTTAATTGCTTTAATTTTATGTGCTTTTGAAAATACAAAACAAAGTGTATAAGCAACCCTCGAATAAAGAGTAAAAATATTGATATGAACACAGATTAATATTTGTATCAATTGTTTTCCTGCCTGATCAATCAGGCCTTTTTAGACCATCAGCATGATTAATGTTTCAATACGTTTTTTTTTAAAACTAATTTTGATTAATTTGATTGAAATACAGTTTTCCTGAACGCAATAGTACTTTATTGCGTGCCTTCAAGTCTTATTATTGTTATTGTGTGCCTTCAAGTATTTTCTGACTTATTTCAACCTTAAGGTGAACATCCCACAGGGTTTTCTGAGGCTATGAATATATGGTTCGTCCAAGCATACCCAATGGGTTTTTATGGCCAAACCGGGGATTCAAACCCTGTTCTCCAGTGTTGTAGTTCAACAATCAAATACTTAATGGAAAATCTGGATCCTTGCAGGTTTTTTTAAAATAAAATCTGGAATCAAGCCAAAGAAAAAGGCTTAACTTGGGTTAAGCCACGTTAACCTAGGACCCCTTCCACAAAGCTGAATAAAATCCCAGATTATTTGCTTTGAAATGGAATGTATGGCAGTATGGACTCCAATATCCCAGTTCAAAGCAGATATTGTGGGATTTTCTGCCTTATATTCTGGGGTATAGGGCTGTGTGGAAGGGCCCTGAGTGTGTCGTTTGGATGTTCCAGGCTAATGCAAGAGCTACATTGCATTATCTTTCATTGCAGATGAGGACATCCTCTTTAAGCGGATCGTTGCTAGCAATTACGTCTTCTTTTACAGTCTCCCTGTTTTGCCCGCCCAATCCAAATCCCACCATCCCTTTTTCCTTCTTCTATAGGTGGTAATTAGGGTCCTTGCTCTGGATTAACACCCTCAGTGGACACATTTACACTTAGGAGATGTGGAAAGCTCTAAAGTAGTCCAAGGTTTGAATGGCCGTGCAAGGGACATGGTAGAGATTGTACTCAAGAAGGAGTAGCATGGGATGAGATGGGGTGCGTATGTGACCTAATGTTTGTAGAGCCCCTACAAGGTTGGGAAGCTGTAGTTCAAAGTTGTGGTCTATCACCAGAAGACCAAATCAGAATGATTGTATGTTGTCACCTGTGTTAATCATGCACAGATTTATCAATTATCAATATTAATAACAGAAACATTACAGTCAGCGATTTCAGTAGTTCATTTTCTATTAATCTCACAATTTTCAGTTGGATCTCAAAATGTGTACTATATTTGAAATTCTGAATGCAATCGGTCCTCTGTATCCACAGGTTCTGTATCCACGGATTTGACCAAAATTTTAAAAAGCAAACCTTGATTTTGCCATGTGCCAAGTTCTACGCTGATTTGTAAATATAACTTGTTAGAGCCTCCCACCAGTTCATAAATACTCAGGCTCTGTCTGGCACTCATTTGAATTGTTTGCTATTTTATAACAAGGGACATTATTTTACTGTGCTGTTGTATATAACGGAACTTGAGTGTCTGTGGATTTTGGTGTCCATGGTCCTGGAACCAAATCTCAGTTATCCAAGTTTGCTAAGTTTATTCTAATCACTTTTTCCCCTCAGGACAATGAGATTATTATCAGTATTATGCTGATTAGTTGCTAAGCCCTATGTTTACCTGATAAATTATGGGGTTTGCATATTAAGGCACTTTAGTGCTATCAAAATCTTATGCAGTCAGGTAGAAATACTACAAGTGTTGTTTAAGATGGCACAATATTGTGTTATGTTTCCCATAATAATTAATTCCACATTTTTGTTTCTTTTGGACAGACTTTTTGAGCCTGGCACCTTTTGGTTTCCTTCTCCTATCAGGTTAAATTACTCAGTGCTAGTTGAGAATGATGGTAGTCATAGTCTACCCAGTGTACCAGAACTGCATTAGATTAGGATAGACCAGGGTGTCAAACTCATTTTTATTTATTTAATTTATGTATTTATTTATTCACCATGCTTGTATCCCACCTTTCTCAACCCTGAAGGGGACTCAAGGCGGCCTCACAAAGGCAACAATTCAATGCCGCATGTATACATACATCAATGAATAAACAAAAACATTACAGCCAACCAATTAAAATACAACACTAAAACAATAATTAAAATTACATAATCCAGGTCATATTACAGGGTCAGTCTGGGTCATAGTTAAGTTAATTTATAGTCTCTTATTGCACTGATCCCTTGATTGACCAAAAGCCTGATCCCAGAGCCATGTATTTAGTTTTTTTCCTGAAGGCCAGGAGGGAGGGGGCCAACCTAATTTCACTGGGGAGGGAGTGCCATAGACGAGCGGCCACCACTGAGAAGGTCCTGTCTCTCGTCCCCACCAGTCGTGTTTGTGAGGGGGGTGGGACCAGAAGCATGGCCTCCCCTGACAATCTGAGCCTCCGAGCTGGATCATAGAGGGAGATACATTATTGACAGCCACATCAGCCTTGTGAGTGCTTTCAAGGGGCTGTTGAATCCATGAATGGAGAATCTGTGGATGCAGAGAAACAATTATAGATTTTTACATAGTGGCCAGTGTTCTTTAGTTTTTACCCATTTTTGGTCCCTAGATGTTACTGAATGTCAAAAAACGTTACTTTTGATGTTCCGCCATGCGGATTGGGGATAATGGAAATTGCAACCCAAGAGCACTTGTGCTTCTGAGGGGAAAGATTGATGACTTTTTAAAGGTCAGCCAGTCATATCCACAAGCCTTGTATTTAAATGCAAACCCCACTATCCTGACTAAACAGAACAAACTTCAGCCTTTCAGATATTATTGTGTCACAACTCCAACCAGCTCTAGTCATGATGTGTAATGATAAGAAATATACAAGCTGTAGTCCAGCATCTGGAGTGCACAGAAAATGACGTGGTGGGCCAGATTCGCCCTACAAGCTTTGAGTTTGACACATGTGCTTTATAGTTACCAAAATCTTATGTAATCATCTAAAGATGCTACAAATGTGGTTCCAGGTTGCACAATATTTAGCTATGTTTCCCATAATAGGTAATCCTATATTTTCTTTCCTATGGTCAGTCTTTTTTAGCTTGGCGCTTTTGGAAGTCTTCTGCATCTCAAATCAGATTGAGGATGATGGGTGGATGCAGTCCATTCAATTCATCAGGACTGCACCAGGTTGGAAAAGCTGTCTCACAGCCTCCCAAAAACCTAGCACCAGCATCATTTGTTTGCAGGTCGTTTTGTATAGACAGCTTTTTTTCCTGTTGTCATTCCTTGCCATCTTTCTGCAAGAGTATTAATAAAGGTTTTCTGTGGCCTTGCAATTCACCTTCACCGTCTGCATTGTTACTTCTGATAAAAACGTGGGAGGAATGAAAACAGAGAGAGAAAGGAACAAAACGGAGTGGCTAAAAACCCGAACAAAAGTCCATACGCTGCAGTCTTTTCTTGTAGGTGCTAATGCCACATAATATCTATGTTTTGAAACAACATTCACATTCATCCTCATGTACCGAGATGATTCACTACTTTTGTCCTCTGTCCTGATGTGCCTTGTGTTCATCCCTTTTCAGCGGCAAAGAAGAAAGAAGTGAAGAAGAAAGAGGAGCCGAAAAAAGAAGAGAAGAAGGAAGAAGAGAAGAAAGAAGAACCAAAAGGTGGGACGAGGAGCTAAATTTTTGACATGGTGAAGCGGAAAGTACAGTAATTCTTCACTATTATAATGCCAATGATTACATGCTTGGGAGAAACTGAAATGCCGTATATACTCAAGTATAAGTTGAGTTTTTCAGCCCCCTTTTTAGGCTGAGAAAGGCCCCCTCGGCTTATACTTGGGCGAAGGTCCTGGCAGGACCCTCACCTTTCTACACAGCAACCCAGCTCTCCTTTCTCTCCTCCTCCCTCGTCCCCTGCACGCCTTTCCCTCCTTTTCCTTCTCCCTCGCCCCGTATGTGCCTTTCTTTCCTCCTCCCTCATCCCTCCGCACCTTTCCCTCTACTTCCCTTGCCTCCTCCCTCGTGCCCCACGTGCCTTTCCCTCCTTCTCCCTCGCCCCACACATGCCTTTCTTTCCTCATTCTTCACCACACGCGTGCCTTTCCCTCCAACTATATTGATTATTGGATTACTGGATTATTGTTGTTAACGTTTATATTTTACCCTATGTATTATTATTATTATTATTATTATTATTATTACAGTTATTATTTTGCTCTATTTATTATTATTGGAAGGATACATAAGCACATTTACATTGAAGAAGGTTGGAATAATGGTTTAATCAGAGTTGGACAGTCTTATCTTAAATCACAGTTTCACCTAAATATTAAAAATCATGAACCTACTGATGCCTCAATTAATGTAATTTTATTGGTATGTATTTTTATTTTTATTTTTGAAATTTGCCTGTATCTGCTGCATTTCCCACCCTCGGCTTTTACTCGGATCAATAAGTTTTCCCAGCTTTTTTTTAAAAAAAAATACAATTAGGTGCCCCGGCTTATATTCGGGTCGGCTTATACTCGAGTATATACGGGTTCTTATTTCCACTGCGGCATGTGACATTTAATGACTTCTTAGAAAATTGCTTTGTTTTGTGTTACTGTTCCCATTACGTCTCAAACTGGCTGCCGATTGTGTACAGGGAGCACACAACTCCTCTGTTGTCTCAGCTCCATTGGCTGCCGGTATGCTACCAAGCCCAATTTTAAGTGCTGGTCTTGGTCTATAAAGTTCTAAACGGTTCTGGTCCAACTTATCTGCCTGAACACATCTCCTGCTATGAGCCTACTAGAACTTTAAGATAGTCTGGGGAGGCTGTTTTCGGTCCCACCTTCTTTGCATTTGGTGGGGATGAGAGTGAGGGTCTTCTCAGTGGTGGCTCCTAGGCTGTGGAACTCCCTCCCCAGCGACATCAGGCAGGCTCCATCCCTTCTGGCTTTCAGGAAAAAAGCTAAAGACTTGGCTTTGCACACAAGTGTTCAAAGAATATTTTATTTATTTATTTATTTATTTACAGCATTTATATTCTGCCCTTCTCACCCCGCAGGAGACTCAGGGCAGATCACAATGCACATATACAACGCAAACATTCAATGCAATAGACACACAACATCTATAGACAGAGACACAGAGGCTATTTAACTTTCCAGCTTCATGAGGGTATGCTTTTTGAATTCCGGCCACCAGGGGAGCTGTCACTTCACCATCCACTGGTGACACCGATGGAGTACTTCCTCATTCTTTTGCACGCTGCTGGAGAGTTTTATGGCATTGAAAAGTAGTTAAATTAGCCTCCCCGCATAAGCTGTACCTAAATTTCCTACTTGCCAGCTGCAACTGTCTTTCGGGCTGCAAAGGTCAACAGCAAGCTAGAAAAATGGCCAGAAGCTCATTATGACCCAGGCTGGCTTCAAACTCATGACTTCTCGGTCAGTAGTGATTTTAATGCAGCTGACTCCCAACCACCTGCACCACAACCCGGTCCAATAAGTTACTACGGGTTTCAACATGGTCTGAATTAAGGATTTGAGCAAGGGTATCCGATGAATTGAACTATGCACTTTATATGTTTTTTTTAAAAAATCGTATACTGTTTTATGTATTTTATCGACAAACAGTTAATTGTTTTAACTGTGGGATATATTTTTACTGATTTTTGACAGAGCTGTAAGCTGCATTGAGTCACTTTGGTTGAGAAAGGCAGGGAAAAATGACGTAAATACAATAAATACATAAATAAATAGAAAAAAGAAAAGAAAATAGGAATAGGGCAGTCTTGGATTCGATATAAATGGAATAAGTGGATCAGAAAATAAAGCCAACTCATGAGAGACCCCGAGAGTGATAATTAATAAACAAAGGAACATCATTTTCCAAAATTTGTTTTCCTTAACAAATGGCTGAAGAAGTATTTGCCACGGATTCCTAGGAAATCTCATACGTGCCATATACGGGGGCATAGGGCCATCTTCATTTGCGTGAATTAATGTAAATCTGTGCTGGATAAGAAGCAGATATTCAACTTGGTAGATCTCATCTGGACTTGAATTCTAAAACTGAAAATAGGAGCTTTTGTGCACATTATTGCCAGAAACCTGGGCAAAGACGCACTATTTCTCCTCCCTCAATCTGCACAGGCTGGTAGGTTGCTCTAGAAAGCTGCCAACTCATAATGTGCACAATTCTGCTAGACTGATTTAATGAGATGAACTACAAGTATGTAAGATGATATCTTTAATTAGAAATGCTGGTGCAGTAAGAATGGATGCTTTGATGACTCTCATCTTTTTATATATTTTTGCAAGACACACCATGCCGCCGAGATGTAATTGAAAAGGATATTAACAGCCTAGCCAAATACAAAATCCAAACATAGACTTGTCATGTATTTTAAGCATCTGGTCCTACAGTTTTTTATTTGATTGCTCTGAAACCTTGATCTCTGCGTGCAATTGCAGGAAAGTGTGATCATTCCATTCTTAGCTAAATGTATAGGTTTATTTCCATGGAAGGAGAGAGACAAACAATGCTACATTTTTTGTAAGCTGCCCTGAGTCCTGTTTGGAGAGAGGGTGGGCTATAAATAAAGTTTATTATTATTATGGTATAGTGTACAGTTTCAAACCATACTTGGCTATAGTTCACTTTGGGCAGTGTTTTGCTTTATTTGTTCCTCTAAAACTAAGTTGGGAAGCAGAGTCCTGCATTATCCTCACGTTTCTTCTCCAGGGATAGTACACATATGTGGCAGGATAAAAACACGTTTGGGTATGCTGTTGTGTCTCTCTGCAGCTGCATTGTGGTTGAATTGTGGTTGGATTGTCTCTTTTCATTCATTCAGACTGCCCACTATTTAGTACTACGTCTGAACTGCAAAAATATTATTTATTTATCTATTTACAGTATTTATATTCCACCCTTCTCACCCTGCAGGGGACTCAGGGTAGATTATAATGCACATATAAAATCATAGAATCAAGAATCATAGAATCATAGAATCAAAGAGTTGGAAGAGACCTCATGGGCCATCCAGTCCAACCCCCTGCCAAGAAGCAGGAATATTGCATTCAAATCACCCCTGACAATGGCCATCCAGCCTCTGCTTAAAAGCTTCCAAAGAAGGAGCCTCCACCACACTCCAGGGCAGAGAGTTCCACTGCTGAACGGCTCTCACAGTCAGGAAGTTCTTCCTAATGTTCAGATGGAATCTCCTCTCTTGTAGTTTGAAGCCATTGTTCCGCGTCCTAGTCTCCAAGGAAGCAGAAAACAAGCTTGCCCTCCTCCCTGTGGCTTCCTCTCACATATTTATACATGGCTATCATATCTCCTCTCAGCCTTCTCTTCTTCAGGCTAAACATGCCCAGCTCCTTAAGCCGCTCCTCATAGGGCTTGTTCTCCAGACCCTTGATCATTTTAGTCGCCCTCCTCTGGACACATTCCAGATTGTCAATATCTCTCTTGAATTGTGGTGCCCAGAATTGGACACAATATTCCAGATGTGGTCTAACCAAAGCAGAATAGAGGGGTAGCATTACTTCCTTAGATCTAGACACTATGCTCCTATTGATGCAGGCCAAAAACCCATTGGCTTTTTTTGCCGCCACATCACATTGTTGGCTCATGTTTAACTTGTTGTCCACGAGGACTCCAAGATCTTTTTCACACGTACTGCTCTCGAGCCAGGCGTCACCCATTCTGTATCTTTGCATTTCATTTTTTCTGCCAAAGTGGAGTATCTTGCATTTGTCACTGTTGAACTTCATTTTGTTAGTTTTGGCCCATCTCTCTAATCTGCTCCTGTCCTCTGGACTATTGGCTATCCCTCCCAATTTGGTGTCGTCTGCAAACTTGATGATCACGCCTTCTAGCCCTTCATCTAAGTCATTAATAAAGATGTTGAACAGGACCGGGCCCAGGACGGAACCCTGCGGCACTCCACTCGTCACTTCTTTCCAAGATGAAGAGGAAGCATTAGTGAGCACTCTCTGTGTTCGTCCACTTAACCAATTACAGATCCACCTCACCGTAGTTTTGCCTAGCCCACATTGGACTAGTTTCCTTGCCAGAAGGTCATGGGGGACCTTGTCGAAGGCCTTACTGAAATCCAGGTACGCTACATCCACGGCATTCCCCGCATCCACCCAGCTTGTAGCTCTATCGAAGAAAGAGATCAGATTAGTCTGGCATGACTTGTTTTTGATAAATCCATGTTGACTATTAGCGATGACCGCATTTGTTTCTAAGTGTTTGCAGACCTTCCTTAACAATCTTTTCCAGAATCTTGCCTGGTATCGACGTGAGGCTGACCGGACGGTAGTTGTTTGGGTCATCCTTTTTTCCCTTCTTGAAGATTGGGACCACATTGGCCCTCCTCCAATCTGCTGGAACTTCTCCCGTTCTCCAAGAACTCTCAAAGATGATTGCCAATGGTGGTTCCGAAATGACTTCCGCTAGTTCCTTCAATACTCTGGGGTGTAGTTGATCTGGCCCTGGGGACTTGAACTCATTAAGAGCGGCCAAGTATTCCTGGACGACTTCTTTCCCAATTTGGGGTTGGATGTCCTCCAATCCCTCATCCACTCCATCTTGCTGAGGTTGAAGACTCTCTTTTTGTGAGAAGACCGAGGCAAAGAAGGCATTAAGTAGTTCTGCCTTTTTCCCTATCCCCTGTCAGCATTGCCCCATCTTCTCCTCGAAGAGGTCCTATCGCCTCCTTGTTTTTCCTTTTTCTACTGACATAAGAATAGAAGCCCTTTTTATTGTTTTTAATGTTCCTGGCAAGTCTGAGCTCGTTTTTTTGCTTTAGCCTTGCGGACCTTTTTCCTACAGGTGTTGGCTATTTGTTTGAATTCTTCTTTGGTGATTTCTCCCTTTTTCCACTTCTTGTGCATGTCTCTTTTGTGTCTTAGCACAGTTAGAAGTTCTTTGGACATCCATTCTGGCTTCTTTGCACTTGTCCTATTTTTTCTCTTTGTTGGCACGGTTTGCAATTGCGCCTTGAGTATTTCACTCTTGAGAAATTCCCATCCATCCGTAACTCCCTTGTCTTTTAGTATCTGTGTCCACGGAATGCTGCTCAGCGTTTCCTTCATTTTTTGGAAATCAGCTCTCCTAAAGTCCAAAATGCGGGTTTGACTTGTCTTAGTTTCGGCCTTCCTTTGTACCTCAAATTGCAGGAGCACATGGTCACTTGCCCCTAAGGATCCTACCACTTCGACCGCATCGATCAGGTCCTCCGCATTTGTTAGGATGAGATCAAGAGTAGCCAATCCCCTTGTTGCCTCTTCTACCTTCTGGACCATGAAATTGTCTGCAAGGCAAGCGAGGAATTTGTTGGACCTTCTACTCTTGGCCGAGTTTGTTTTCCAGCAAATATCGGGATAGTTGAAATCGCCCATGACTACTACATCTCTTCTCTGTGCCTGTTTGGTCAACTGTTGGCAGAAGACTTCATCAAGTTCTTCCTCCTGGCTTGGGGGTCTGTAGTAGACGCCTACAACGACATCTTTTTGAGTCCCAGTTCCCTTGATTCTTATCCAGATGATTTCAAGCTGGTTTCCCAGATTGCTGTCTTGAATCTCTTCTGCAGCACAAGAGTTTTTGACATATAAGGCTACTCTGCCTCCTCCCTTTGTTCGGTTTCTGTGAAAGAGGTTATACCCCTCGATATCTACATTCCAGCGATAGGAGTCATCCCACCAGGTTTCAGTGATCCCTATGATATCATATTTGTGGTGTTGTGCTAAAAGTTGGGGTCATCCCACCAGGTTTCAGTGATCCCTATGATATCATATTTGTGGTGTTGTGCTAAAAAATGGCAAACATTCAATGCAGATTAGAAATACAACATATATAGACAGACACAGGCAATTTAACATTCCAGCTATTCTGGCTTCATGAGGGTATGCTCGATTCCAGCTCGATTCCAGCCACAGGGGGAGCTGCCGCTTCACCGTCCATTTGTGACACCGAGTCCTTTGATGGAGTACTTCCTCATTCTTCTGCATGCCGCTGGAAGGTTTTATGGCATTGTAAATTAGCTAAATTAACCTCCTCGCATAAAGTGGTACCTAAATTTCCTACTTGACAGATGCAACTGTCTTTTGGGCTGCAAAGGTCGACAGCAAGCTAGACTAATGGTCGGAGGCTCACTCTGATCCGGACTGGCTTTGAACTCATGGCCAGTAGTGATTTAATGCAGCTAGCTATCAGCTAGTTGTGCTACAGTTTAGACTAAGCATAGTCACAGTTAAGACTATGCTTAGTCTTAACTGTAATTAGTTGAAACAAGCCGGTTTCCATCCATAAGTTATGAATCTGGTTTGTTTCAACCAACAACTGTTGTGATTAACTGTAGCTTATGATTGAAATTTTAAACACTAAACCATGTTTCATTAAAATCAGTATCAAACTCTTGTAATCTTCTCTCTGTAGACATGGCAGGGGAAGAGAAGGCCAAGGAATTTGCACATTGTTAACTGTTATGTCTAATGTAATCTGTTTCTACACCTCACATTTATTTCCAACTAGCTTGGGGACCCGGCGCTGCCCGGGTTATTAGAGAAAGTGGGTAATGGCGGTTCTGTATGCCAAATTTGGTCTTTATTGGTCATTGGATAACGGCTGCATTGTTTTCAGGAAGTGAGTGAAGGAACTTGAAGTCCCATCATCCATGGTCCACCCTCCTCCAAACAGCAGCAGGATATAGAGTGGGTCATGGGGGCTCAGTGTGCCAAATTTGGTCTTTATCAGTCATTGGATGAGGGTCGCAGTGGTTTCAGTAAGTGAGTGAAGGTACTTCAAGTCCCATCATCCATCGCCAAATTTTTCCAAACGACACCAGGATATAAAGTGGGTCATGAGAGGTCTATGTGCCAAATTTGGTCTTAATCAGTCATTGGATGAGGTTCACAGAGGTCTCAGAATGTGAGTGAAGGTACTGAAAGTCCCATCATCCATGGTCAACCCTCCTCCAAAACTGCAGCAATATGTAGAGTAGTTCATGGGGGCTCTGTGTGCCAAGTTTGGTCTTGATTGGTCATTAGATGAGGGTTGCAGAAGTTTTGGGGAGTGGAGGTACTTGAAGTCCCATCATCCATGGTCCGTCCTCCTCGAAAGTGCACCAGGATGTAGAGTGGGTTATGGGGGCTTTGTGTGCCAATTTGGCCTTGATTGGTCATTGGATGAGGGTCGCAGTGGTTTCAGTAAGTGAGTAAAGATACTGCAAATCCCATCATCCATGGTCCATCCCCCTTAGAACTGCATCAGGATGTAGAGTGGGCCATGAGTACTCTGTGTGCCAAGTTTGGGCCTGGTCTGTGATTTGTAGGGGCTACAATGTTCTGTGGGAAGTGAATCCGGTGAAGGTACTGCAAATCCCATCATTAGTGGCCCATCCTGCCCTGAACTGCACTGGAAGTCCCATCATCCATCGTCCGTCCTTCTCCAAACAGCATCGGGATGTAGAGTGGGTCAAGGTGGCTCTGTGTGCCAAGTTTGGTCTTGATCGGACATTAGTAAGGGTTGCAGCAGTCTTGGGAAGGGAGTGGAGGTACTTGAAGTCCCATCATCCATGGTCTGTACTCCTCGAAAGTGCACCAGGATGTAGAGTGGGTCATGGGGACTCTGTGTGCCAAGTTTGGTCTTGATCAGTCATTGGCGAGGGTCTCAGTGGTCTCAGGAAGTGAGTGAAGTGACTGCAAGTCCCATCATCCATAGTCAAATTCTTCCAAACCGCACCAGGATGTAGAGTGGGTCATGCGGGCTCTCTGTGTAAATTGTGGTCCTGATCCATCATTGTTGGCAGTTGTATTGGTCTTAGGAAGGGAGTGCAGGTATTGCAAGTCCCATCGTCCATGGTGCATCCTCCTCCAAGCTGCACCAGGACGTAGAGTGGGTCATGGAGACTCAGTGTGCCAAGTTTGGTCTTTATCGGTAATTGGATGAGGGTTGCAGTGGTCTCAAGAATTGAGCAAAGGTACTGCAAGTCCCATAATCCATGGTCCATCCTCGGCCAAACTACACCAGGACGTAAAGTGGGTCATGAGAGGTCTATGTGCCAAGTTTGGTCCTGATCAGTCATTGGATGAGGTTAACAGCGGTCTCAGAATGTGAGTGATGGTACTGCAAGTCCCATCATCCATGGTTCATCCTCCTCCAAACTGCAGTAGGATGTCGAGTGGGTCATGGGGGCTCTGTGTGCCAAGTGTGGTCTGTATTGGTAATTGTCTGACTCAGCCCCCTCTGGCCTTTTCCTTTCCTCTCTTTGTCATCTCGGAATCTTGGAATTGAGGCTGGCCAATCAGAGACCATATGCAAATTTCCTTCTCATGTCCCTGTTTCTGCCATGAACTCTTTTCTCCACCAGGGGCTCCTATTGAAGCTGGCCAATCAGAGACCATGTGCAAATAGCACCACTGCGGCAGCCAATCAGAATGTTGGAACTTTCAGGGTGGCCAATCAAAACGCTGGCACATACTCCTCCCGTCGCACCGCCACACTTTTGTCCGCCACATACAAACTTTCACCTTTATTATATATATAGATGAATACATTCTGGGATGGTTTCTGAGCCAACCACATCGCCCTGTAGTTTGTTTTTATGCCAAGAGGTTAGGACTTATTCTTCAAAAGTGATAATTTAGAAGATAATAGAAATGGGATTAACATGAAAACATTTCAACTAAGGATATTAACCAAATGTACAAGCTTCAGGTAGGCTTTGCTATAATTGGAAACGTTGCTTGCAGTTGTGACAAAAGTAGGATGACGCCAGGGACAGTGTCAAGGATCTAACATTTTCCTTTTTTTTTTTACCTCCTTTAGCAGATGCTCCAGCACAGCCTGCAGAAGGGGGTAAGTCTACTATAACTTAGAAGTAAATCATTATTATGACAAATAATGAACAGATAGCTTTCATATTGCAAGGCTCAAAACATATGTATTCAGAGGTTTTATGTACTTGCTATATAGAGATGGACATCCTTATAGCCCAGGCATGGGCAAACCTTGGTCCTCCAGGTGTTTTGGGCTTCAACTCCCACAATTCCTAACAGCCTACTGGCTGTTAGGAATTGTGGGAGTTGAAGTCCAAAACACCTGGAGGGCTGAAGTTTGCCCATGCCTGTTATAGCCTGAAGAACTGGCTGGTCCTACCATTAGTAAGAGCAAGGCCAATGTCTCAAGGAACAGACTTTTTATGCCATGCAAGGTCTATGAATTATAATTGGTTATTGTATTTTTACTCCCATGGATGAGAAAGAAATTTTATGATCCTCGTGAACCTGTTTGGCTTTGAATTAGTGGGATGTGGAAGGCACAATCTACTTCTTCACCTCAAAAAAGCAAAATGTTTTGAACCCTTTCATGAATGAGTAGTTGTCTTTCCAATTTCCACACGTTATGCTATTGCTACCCAAACTGTGGCAGACTATATATCCCCTTAGGTCCCCTAGACAAAGTATATCAGCATCTTCATATAATCCATCACTAGTTTTGCTCATAACTTGCCAAAAATATATAGTGAACCACCTTCTTTCTTCTTTCCAGAGGAGCAGAAAGGCGAGCCCTCCACTCAGTCCGATGGACTCTTTATTCAGAAGCCAGAAAGTGTGCTAATTGAGAGCGGTGAGTGTTGAAGCTGTACAGCGACAGATCTTTTGGATAGCTGGTGTTACTTCCTCTGCAGACCCAGGGCTGGTTCTATTGGGTTGTTGTAGGTTTTTGGGCTGCATTGCCATGTTCTAGAAGCTGGTTCTATTGTTAGGCAAGGGAAGTAATAGCCCTACTATATTCTGTACTAGCTGGGCCTCATCGGAAGTATTGTGTTCAGTGCTGGGTGGCTCATTTTAAGAAGGATGTTGACATATTTGTTCAAGTCTAGAGAAGAGCACAAAGGGTGATAAGAGATATGGAGAACATAGCAGATGAGGAAATGTTGAGGGAACTGGGTATGTTTATGTTCGGTTTTGCAAAGAGAAGAATGAGGGCCAACATGATTGCCTTCTTTCAACATCTCAAGGGATGTGTTGACTTATTCTCTGTTGCCCCAGAGGCTAGGATGGTCTAAAGTAGTGGTTCTCAACCTGTGGGTCCCCAGATGTTTTGGCCTTCAACTCCCAGAAATTCTAACAGTTGGTAAACTGGCTGGAATTTCTGGGAGTTGTAGGCCAAAACACCTGGGGACCCACAGGTTGAGAACCACTTGTCTAATGGTTTTAAGCAACAAGAGGATAGATTTTAATTGAACATTAGAAGAACTTCTTGACAATACGAATAGCTTGGCACGAAAACCAATTACCTGGAGAAATGGTGGGGTCTCTTACTCTGGATATCTGCAGACAGTTACCTGCTGGGGATGACCTGGAAGGTAGATTTGGAATGACTGGAAACAACTTTTCAGGGTTCGAGAGAATATAGAGACACCCAGCCGTATTTGGAGGTTCTCGGAATCAGATATGGAACCCATTTCACCATCGGGGTACAGCCCTTTCCTATATGTGAATGTTTTGAGGTGGAAAAGGAGCAATTCCCTTCTCAAAGTGTTTTTCTTATGCCCTGCCCTCTGAAAGTTTAGAAGGGATGAGAAAGCATGGTATTTATTTATTTATTTATCGTATCAGAAGCAAACTTAGGGTACAGTTGTAAACAAATTTTTAAAACTTGGCATTATTCTAAATGTCCTTTGACCAGTAGCTGGCCACTTGGAGTGCCTCTGATGTTGCTATAAGAAGGTCCCCCATTGTGCATGTGGCAGGGCTCAGGTTGCATTGTAGTAGGTGGTCTGTGGTTTGCTCTTCTCCATACTCGCATGTCGTGGACTCCACTTTGTAGCCCCATTTCTTAAGGTTGGCTCTGCATCTTGTGGTGCTAAGCGCAGTCTGTTCAGTGCCTTCCAAGTCACCCAGTCTTCTGTGTGCCTGGTAACAGCCATGACTTGAGCTTCTGGGTTTTAGCCTGCCACTTTTGGAATCTTGCTTGCTGAGGTGTTCCTGCAAGTATCACTGTAGATGTATTGTCGAAGGCTTTCATGGCTGGAATCACTGGGTTGTTGTAGGATTTTTTGGGCTATATGGCCATGTTCTAGAGGCATTATCTCCTGACGTTTTGCCTGCATCTATGACAAACATCCTCAGAGGTAGTGAGGTCTGACTTTCGCTACCTCTGAGGATGCATGTCATAGATGCAGGTGAAACGTCAGGAGACAATGCCTCTAAACATGGCCATATAACCCGAAAAAGCCTACAACAACCTATCTCTGTAGATCTTAGAAAACTATTTCTTGAATTAAGGCATTGGTGTGTTGGCTGATAGCCAAACAGGTGATTGACTGGAGATATCACAGCCTTGGTCCTTTCATTATTGGCTGCTACTTCCTGATGGAAAACATGGTGGAAAGCAGCACCATGATGTGTTCTCCTGTGTTTCTTCTACAGGGAAAGATGTATGCATTGCCATGCAAGTGGATGGGAAACAGCTCCCTTGCAAACCCACAATCAAATGGTTCAAGGGGAAATGGCTGGAGCTGGGGATCAAGAGTGGGCTGCGGTTCCAGTTCAAGGACAGTTTCGACAAGGAGAAAAATGTGAGTCCTATGTGAAAGAGAAAGGCAAAGGAGCTGCTGGTAGTGCTCTGATGCACCATCTCATTTTGGTAGGTCAGGGAGGATGATTTTGACCAGTCCTGCTTATTTCAATAGCATTCAGGAATGCATGCCAGAAATAATGTTCATTATATGTACTAAACATGGTGTGGCATAAGTGAATTGCTGCTGCTGATTCTCCTTCATGCTTATTTTTTTTGCTTCTGTTCAAAGATCTACTCCTATGAACTAAGAATCGGCAAAGTGGTCGCTGGAGACAGAGGTGACTATCGCTGTGAGATTACCGCCAAGGACAAATTTGACAGCTGCACCTTTAACATTGATGTGGAAGGTATGGCCCCAGACTCTTGGCTCAGGAGCCTCAATATCTGGATCTCTTGTACCATCCATTGGGACTATGATGTACATACAGAGAGATTTAATTCTTTCCCCATCTACATCAGCATCAATGATCATAGCCTTCTGAGGCTACTTTCAATTCAAGAATGATTTTTCCTCGATTGGGAGCTAGGCTCTTACAAGTGACACAAATTGTCTATATGGTTTAGCCTTCAGTGAAACAATGTTTATTCACAGAAACAATTTTCCGATTATCTCCTATTTGTTGATGTCTGCCATGCTAAGGGTGTGTCTGCTATAGAGCTGACACCGTCTGATACCACTTTAACTTCACTGGCTCCATGCTATGAAATCCTGGGAGTTGGAGTTTTCCAAGGTCTTTAGCTTTCTCTTCCTGAGTGTTGATGCCTCACCTGGCTACATATCCCATTTTTATATGAAAATTGTCACCAAAGACTCCCAAATGCAATATGTATATATATTTATGTGTGTTTGTATGGACATGCAGTACAAAAAAATCGTGTACTTTTACCCAAACAAGGACAAAACTGTTGAATTTTTAAAATTAAGTTCATGCATGGGAGAATATGATGAGAGAAAAATTAAATCTGTTGTTAAAGGATCTCCATTTTTGTGTCTGAGTTTGTTTGGGGAATGAGCAGAAATGTGTCCTTTCATGGCAAAAGCAGGCAAGGTGGAAGACTTCCAATTCATGCCTGTATTTTCTTATCTTCCAGCAACAAGAACAGATGACAGTGGCAATGTGTTGCAGGCTTTCAAACGGACGTAAGTGCTCTTGGCTAGAAATTCAGCCTTTGATGTAGGGTTCCTCTTCCCCAAGCAAGTGCCCTCCATGTGTGTTGGACTGAAACTCCCATAATCCCTCTGCTAGCAATATCGTGTGACCCAAGGGTTGCAAACATATGCAGAAAGCACCAGAATAAAAGTCTAATTTAGACATAGGGAAGCCATAAGACACCTCCAATTGATAGTCACAAGTTGTTCGCATTTCCTTTCATCTCTGTAATGTCCCCTGATGGTAGGATGAGCCTTTGTACCATTGGTACTGCAATGTGTTGACATTGGTTTTTTCTGTTCTTCTTTCAGAGGGGAAGGCAAGGATGATGTTGCTGGAGAGCTGGACTTTAGTGGGCTGCTAAAGAAGAGGTAGGAGACAACGTGAGAATGGAATACATTAAGATGGATGGGAAAAACTTGAAAAAGTCACTTTTGGGGGCTGTGATTCCCAATCTGTGGGAGCTGTAGTCTAGCAAAATAATGTTTCCAAGCTTTGGAAGTTTCCTGTCTGTATTGGCCTTTTAAATGGGGAACATGGGGACTGAGAAATGGGTATAATTCTGAAGGCAAATGTTTGAATGGTTGTTCCTCCTCCACCTCCTTCTTCAGAGAAGTCCAGCAGGTGGAAGAGGAGAAGAAGAAGAAAAAGAAGGATGATGATGATGATATGGGCATCCCACCGGAGATCTGGGAACTGCTGAAAGGCGTGACCAAGAAAAGCGAGTACGAGCGCATTGCCTTTGAGTATGGCGTCACTGACCTGCGTGGCATGCTCAAAAGGCTCAAGAAGGCCAAGGTGGAGGTCAAGAAGAGTGAAGGTCAGCCAAAATGCCTGGCATCTCTGCAGTAGGGTCTGGGAGGTCTTCTGAAGTCATTGACCTGTTTGGTATGGGATGTGGGCATCATCTGGTCTTCCTACTGAATCTTCCGAAGGAGGGATAAGATTAAGGACAGCTGACTACTTCCACATGGCATATCTGTTGTGTTTTAGCTCCAGACAACTTTACAGCAAATGGAACATGATTTACAAATATAATTTCTATTACAACAGGAGAGATTTGTTGCTGTGCAACAGCTCTTTACTGACATTGTGTAGGTAGATGTGTGATATGGTATTGCATTCTGGCCTAATAAATTAACAAATTTGTTTCTTTCATTAAAGCCCAGCTTCTCCTCAATTTCTCCTTGGGCTTGGAGATACTACATATATATAAGTGGAGTTGCAAAGATTCTTGATAAACCTACCTTTTATGGTGATCCACCCATGAGGGATATATTTTGGTGAATGTCTCATGGCAATAATAATAATAATAATCATCATCATCATCATCATCATCATCTTTATTTATATACTACCACCATCTCCCAAAAGGGACTCGGGGTAGCTTTCCAGGAAGTAAACTCTCCAAGGCTTGAAAGCTCCTGGCATTTGCCCAAGGATGTTTCCTATCTCCATGCTACAGAGTGTACATAATCCTGTTTTATTAATTTGTTGTGATATTAATACCTCTGTGAAATCTTAATCACTTCTTTAGATATGATGGGCTTCTCTTATGACACAATGCAGATTATCTATGTGTGTGATGTGTATTGAACCCAAACAAATTTACAGTTTGGAGATAGACTTCACTTGGACCCACCACATGTAAACAGTCTAATAGAAGTATGTGAAGGCCTCCTTCAGACCATCTGCACCCTGTGAGCCATCTGTGTGCAACCCACATTAAGATTGCCCACCAGACTACCTGGCAGATACAAGTAATTATATAATTAGAAAGAAATGAGAAATAAATCCTTCAGAACAATTCACCTTTTCTTCTCAGGCATCATTCTATCCCAGCCTGTTCAATGTTGGGTGCCCGCAATTGTTTGTGAGAGGATGGAAACTTCTGTTTCGATAGAAATTGATGTTATGTGGGAGTTTAGCATAGAAAGGAACTGTGAATGGAACAGGAAGTAGGAAGTAGGCTGGTACAGAGGACAAAGAAGTTATTTATGTTCTTACTCCTCATCTCCTCTTCTAGCCTTCGTTAGAAAACTGGACCCTGCCTACCAGATTGACAAGGGACAGAAAATCAAGATGTGGGTGGAGCTGAGTGACCCAGACCTGAAAATCAAATGGATGAAAAATGGACAAATGCTCAAGCCCAGTGGCAAGTGAGTATATGTGGGTCTTGTGTTCTTTTAGTGGCTAGAAAAAGCAGAAACAGATAGGGAGTTATAGTATGTGTGCGAGGAAACCTTGGAATAATCTCTCCCTGACTTGGATGCCATGTGGCTTTCCATCCTTTTGGATAGATATATCTTTGAGAACGTGGGCAAGAAACGCATCCTGACCATCACTAAGACGACACTGGCCGATGACGCAGCCTATGAATGTGTCTGTGGGGAAGAGAGGTGCTTCACAGAGCTCTTTGTCAAAGGTGAGTATGGGTAAAGGATTTCTCCAGCAATGAGGACCTCATTGCTGGAGAAAATGTGACCTCCGCAAGGTCCAATGATGGGGTCAGAGCAGAACAGTTAGCAATTAAATTGCAATTCCCAGAATTCCTCATTGGCTCGGGGATCCTGGGAGTTGTCTTTCAAAGAGAGGGAAGGCTTGGCACTTGTACAATGCAGAAGGTCCTTACTGTGCTGTCTGTCTATTTCTAGAACCTCCTGTCTTGGTCGTGTCTGGCCTAGATGATCAACAGGTGGTTGTGGGAGACAAGGTGGAGCTGGAAGTAGAAGTGTCTGAAGAAGGTGCCCAAGTGATCTGGTATGCTCTCAGTCCATCTTTCTCCATCTTTTTGTTCATATCTTTCTAGCCAACTATCCAGTCTGTCTCTTGTCTGCCTTCTCTCTTGAAGTGCCCACTACATGTGCTACTTGCCTAAGGTTCAATTTCTGACATCTCCTGTTAAAATTAGGGATTTGAAGAGGATTTTTGGTTCACATTTTAACCTTAGTTTATCTAATTTTACACATCTGAATCAATATATGAATTTTGGAAGAAAGATTTGTCCAAGAACCAACCAGTCAGCACTCATCCTATCCTTTTTAGTTTGAAAAACATGAGATCTCACTTTGTCCAAAAAAGGCAAAGTCACTGCTTAAGATATATGCCTTTCTACAAAGATAAAAACATTACTGGGAATCATTGCTGTGAGGCTCAAAAAATAACCCTCACTTGGGGTGATTCCACCATAAATATAGCAGAGTGCTAGAAGCAAACTTCACAACCAGAAGAAACTTATGTGCAGTGAGTCAGGATTAGCTTCCATTCAACAGGATGACACAAGATTGCAGAGTCACAACTTTAGGTTCAAAATATTTATTGAAGTAAAAGGAAATCCATTCTAGTTAGAAAATGGTCTTGGAGCTAACTAGCTTACTAAGCTCATCTTCTAAGGAAGGTAAAAAGATAACATCAAAAGTATCAATGCAGCTACATTTTGCCTAGAGAAAGGCAAAATGCGTTCTTTCTGGAAGGGAGACAAAGGCAGAGAGAGCGCCAAAATGGAGAATGAGCACATGGCCAAACCCAGGGCAATAAAAATACCTTTAAAGAGTAAGTTGCCTCATACCTCACAGAGATTCCATTGCTACATCTTCAAAGGGGGAAGAGATAATAGCAAGGAAGGAGAGTAAAGACAAAGCCTCTTCTGGGATAAGCATGCATAGGAATGTTGGCAGAGGAATCCCTCACTCTAATCCTATCTCTAGTCTAACTACTCATTGAGGACTGGAGACTTGATGACACAAGAGACTTGTGCAGTCCAGGGATAAGACCCTACAAAAATACTTATTTAATATGCTTATATCTTGCTGAATCTTTAGAAGGCTTAGAACAGCCTACATGGCTCATGATCCATCAATGATGAAATCTGTACCCACCCAGCTAAAACTCTGGAAGGCCATGACTCATTCATCAAAATCCTTTTCCCAGAGGGTTTGCATCTGTTTGTCTTCCTGGCTTTGTCCATTTTTATTCCTTTTCCTTCTTTCCATTGCTAGGATGAAGGACGGTATAGAACTGACTCGTGAAGAGACTTTCAAATACCGTTTCAAGAAAGATGGCAAAAAGCACATTCTCATCATCAATGAGGCCACCAAGGAGGATGCTGGGCGCTACATGATCAAGACCAACGGTGGCCAATCAGAGGCGGACCTGGTTGTTGAAGGTATGAAGTGTCCCGTGGAGACAAGATTGAGACAGGGCTTTGAAATAAATCGGAGGGTTTTTCCAAGTGGAGTGCAATAGAGCTAGACTTTTCCTTCTCCCTCTTGCTTCCCAGACAAACAGCTTGAGGTCCTTCAAGATATTGCTGATCTCACTGTCAAAGCAGCTGAGCAGGCTGTCTTCAAGTGTGAGGTATCAGATGAGAAGGTGACTGGCAAATGGTATAAGAATGGAGTTGAGGTGCGGCCCAGCAAGCGCATCACTATTTCTCATAAGGGCAGGTGAGCATAAAGGCAAGAGACTGCTATGTGGAAGTTGATGGCAAGATGGGGATATAGGGAGAGATTGAACATAGGGCGGTGGGATGAACTGTTGTTTGGTTCTATTTCTATCTGCTATTTTAAGTGTGTAAGTACAATATGATGCCCAAATCCTCAGAACCAGAATCTGTGGTTTTATTTGTCCATGTCTGACAAAATATGTCCTCTTGAGGATTTTCTCGGTCCTCCGTCTGACTCTATGGGCCAGAGGTCCATCATTTCAGTAGGATTCACTATCACCATCAGTCTGGAAATGCATTCCTAGCAGATAAGGGAGTCATACTATACAGTTAAATCAGTTGAGTCATAAATCTGAATATGAAAAATACAACTTGTGTACTTCTATTTAGATGTCTTTGCATGAACTTCCTTTAAAATGCTATTGTTGGCACTTTATCACATGAACATGAGAATTGGCACAGAAGCAGGACAGCCACCTTTGGTGATGGGGATTCAAACTCTGGTCTCCAGAGATGTAGTCCAACTCTCAAACCACTGCACCATGTCAGCTCCTTAAATAGTTATTATTCTATTGACTAGTACTTAACCTGCTCCATGTAGTCATGCTGGCCACATGACCTTGGAAGTGTCTACGGACAACACCAGCTCTTCGGCTCAGAAATGGAGATGAGCACCAACCCTCAGAGTCAGACACGACTGGACTTAATGTCAGGGGAAACCTTTACCTACCTAATCCTTTACATGTATTAGCTTAAGGCACATATGTCAAACTCAAGGCCCGTGGGCTGAGTCTGACCTGCCATGTCATTTTATGTGAACCTCCAGATGCTGGACTACAGGACATGTATTCCTCATCATTAGATGACTAGAGCTGATAGGAGTTGTAATACAGTAACATCTGGAAGGCTGCAGTTTGTTCTGTTCAGTCAGGATAGTGGGGTTTGAATTTCAATACAAGGCTTGTGGAGATGATACCTGACATTAAAATGTCTTCCAACCCTTCCACAAGCTTCAGAGCCACAAGTGCTCTTGGGTTGCAGTTCCTATTATCCCCAATTTTGCATGGCAGATTATCAAAAGTTATTGGAGTTGTCGTTCTATATCATCTGGGGACCCAAACTGGGTAAAAGCTAAAGAGCATGTACCACTATGCAAACAAAAACAAACAAACAAAAACCCCTGAAACATTCACACCTACCTCCAACAAACACGAGTTCTTTCTCCCACCCTGGACATTCCACAGATATATAAACCCCATTTTCCTAGTTTACAACAGACCTCACAACCTCTGAGGATGCCTGCCATAGATGCGAGTGAAATGTCAGGAGAGACTGCTTCTGGAACATGGCCATAAAGGGTAGTTGTAGGTTTTTTGGGCCGTATGGCCATGTTCTAGAAGCATTCTCTCCTGATGTTTCATCTACATCTATGGCAGGCATCCTCAGAGGTTGTGAAGATGCCTTCCATAGATGCACCTCACAATCTCTGAGGATGCCTGCTATCGATGCAGGTGAAACGTCAGGAGAGAATGCTTCTAGAACATGGCCATACAGCCCAAAAAACTTACAACAACCCAGTGATTCCGGCCATGAAAACTTTCGACAATACATTAGTGCAACCCAGTAAAAATAAGTAGTTGGCCCTCTGTTTCCAGAGATTCTCTGACCATGGATTCAGTGTTCCTTCGAAGACAACCATGAAGCTATGTGGTCCTTGAAGAAAATAAATTTGACAACCTGGAGAACTCCACAGAAGTGTTTAGAAAATGAAATTCCAGTTAATATTTATGTTTTCATTTTGGTAATGATGATGCAGGAATGTCAGATCATGTCATCCATGGAGGTTGTTTGCATAATCCTATCAACTGTTTATTTTGCTTTAAACTCCATTTTAATTTTGCAGATACCACAAGCTGGTCATTGATGATGTGAGACCAGAGGATGAGGGAGACTACACCTTTGTCCCCGATGGATATGCTCTCTCGCTGTCTGCCAAACTCAACTTCCTGGGTAAGTGGAACAAAAGCCCTTGAGGCATTGCATTCAGTGCAATATCTTTTCATTTTGTTGTTATATCCAAAGCACATGTTCAGCAGAAAAGGTGAAAAAATGGACACAATGCTGCTCTTAGTCAAGACACAGCTGGAAAAACTGTCAAAAGGATCTACACTGGTGTATAATCTGGTTTCAGAATGCAGATTAACTTCAATACAGTAAATCTGCATTCTGAAACTGGATTATATGGCAGTGTAGATCCAGATACACAGTGACCCTTGTGTGTCTATACGCCAGTAGGGTGTTAGGAATTGTGGGAGTTGAAGTCCGAAACGAAAACGAAAGAGAACGAAAGTTTGCCCACGCCTGGTGTAGATGCACGCTTTGTCACTGGCAAGACTCCTTTGAGCTTGGAGCAGCTCTTGCAGAGTATCAGTAAAATTGGAGCAGATTTGTTGTCTGTATGGAAGAGGATCCACTAATTCTCTCTGCAGTGATGATCAAGAGTGTTCAGTGGCTATAAAAGGCCAACTATACTTGTATACCCTATAACCCATAGGTATAGAATTATGTAGAATGGCTTTGTATGCCTTCAAGTTTCTTGTTGACTTAGGGTGATGCCATGTGTTTAGGGTTTTCTGAGGCAAGGAATACTCAGAGGTGGTTTCCTTCCTATGAAATATAATCTACAGCGCTTGTTACTTGTTGAGAGTCTCCCATCCAAGTACTAGCCAGGGCTCACCCTGCATAGCTGCCAAGATCAGATGGGATCTGGTGCATTTAGGGTATTTATGTGAATATTTTATCTAGTTAATTAATTGTATGGGGGCTGTGGTGGCGCAGCAGGTTAAACTGCTGAATTTGCTGACCAGTATGTTGGCGGTTCAAATCCACGGGATGGCATGACCTCCCTATGTTGATCCCAGCTCCTGACAACCTAGCAGTTTGAAAGCATGCAAATATGAGTAGTTCAATAGGTACAGCTTCAGCAGTGATGCCAGCCATATGACTTAAGAGGCGTCTATCGACAACACTGGTTCTTTGCCTTAGACATGGAGATGAGCATCACCCCCCAGAATCGGATGCAACTAGACTTAATGTCAAGGGGAAACCTTTACCTTTAATTTATTGCATTTATTTATTTATTTACTTATTTATTTACAGTATTTATATTCCACCCTTCTCACCCTGCAGGGGACTCAGGGTGGATTACAATGTACATATACATAGCAAACATTAAATGCCATAAACACACAACATATAAAGACAGACACACAGAGGCTATTTAACATTCCAGCCTTCATGAGGTTATTCTGGCCACCAGGGGAGCTGTCGCTTCACCGTCCATTTATGACACTGATGGAGCACTTCCTCATTCTTTCATGCTTGCTGGAGATTTTATGGCGTCATAAATTAGTTAAATTAGCCTCCCCACATAAGAGGTACCTAAATTTCCTACTTGACAGATGCAACTGTCTTTTGGGCTGCAAAGGTCGACAGCAAGCTACACAACTGGTCAGAAGCTCACTCCGACCCGGGCTGGCTTCGAACTCATGACCTCTCAGTCCGTAGTAATCTTAATGTAGCTGACTCCCAGTCCTGGTGCTTTGTACTGCTATCTTACCCAACTGGCAATACCCTTTTTTAAAAAAGAGGACTGTATGGGGTAAATTGGGGTAAAGGTAAATTGGAAGAGCTAGCATTGGATTACAACTCTAGAGACCATGGTTAGAATCCCTGCTTGGCCATGGAAACCCACTGGGTGATCTTGGGCAAATCACATGCTCTCAGCCTTAGAAGAGGGCAAAGACGTGCGAAATGTGCCTAGGGAAACCCCATGATAGGGTCACCACAAGCCTTGAAAGCACACAAGAACAGAAAGAAGAAATTGTAAAACGTTTACATTGTCAGAAGGTATGTTGCATGGTATACCTAACGGCATTGTTTCTGATGGATCTGCTTTGGATTGTAAAGACATTTCTGTTCCCATTTCTCACTAGTGTTAGCAAAAGTCACTGCAGTGTAATCATATAGCAGCACTAATGGAGGAAATCAGATATAACGACTTGGAGCAATACTCCGAGATGTTCACTTCTATTTCTTATTTCTTCCTTTTTGTTTCCTCTCTTCTAGAAATCAAGATTGAATATGTCCCCAAACAAGGTGAGTCAATCCGATCTTCCTTCTAGGAAGGGTGGGTAGCATAACAGTCTAGGAATTCCCTTTGTTGTATTTTGTATTTTTAATTAAGTTATTAACAATATAAAAATGCTTTTAATGTAAGCTGCTTTGAGTCTCTTTGTGGAGAGCAAACAACATAAACATAACAACAACAATAACAACAACATGACATAGTGGCATAACAGAACAAACAACAAGCTCGCCAGACATTGCATATCGTCGCCCACCCCCCCCCCAAAGAAAAGTTTTCAGGGTTTATATGAAATCTTTGATTCATAGATTCACAGCTTGAGAAAATAACGATGAATTTACCATTCAAAGAAAGCATATTTCCATAGATCCAAACATGACTGTGAAGGAAATGGAAACTCCTCTCTGTCATTAATAAAACAGGAGCCCCCATTGGTACAATAGGTTAAACCCTTGTCCAAGCAGGACTGAAGACTGACAGGTCGGAGGTTCGAATCCAGAGAGAGCGCAGATGAGCTCCCTCTGTCAGCTCCAGCTCCCCATGCGGGAACATGAGTGAAGCCTCCCACGAGGATGGTAAAACATTAAAACATCAGGGCGTTGCCTGGGCAACGTCCTTGCAGATGACCAATTCTCTCACACCAGGGCAACAGCCCTCTATAATGAGCCCTCCTCTGCAAATAACCTGCTTCTCCTTTATCTCACCCGAGTTTTTAATTAGTTTTTAATTCGTTTTTCTTTTAATCATTGCACGTAGCCCGCCTATTGTCACTGTGATTGTGTTTATTGTAATTTTATATCATTATGCATTCACATGTTTTATGTAATTGTGATGTTGTTGTTTATTGTCTGTGTTTTTGGTTTGTGTTTTTGGTTTTATTCTGCTGTAATTTGTTGTTTGCCTCATGTAAGCCGCCCCAAGTCCCCATTGGGGAGATGGTGGCAGGATATAAATAAAATTTATTATTATATTATTATTGTAGATGGCCAATTTACTCACACCAGAAGTGACTTGCAGTTTCTCAAGTAGCTCCTGACATAAAAAAAATTACAAAAGGCAGATCATGTTGAAAAGTGGGTCCATGAAATGACGACCCAAGATCCCCTTAAGATGTTTGGTGGGAAATTAAGCTGATATTTAAACTATGAAATTTGTGCTGACCACCACCCTGAATGTCTTCAAAGCTGATTAGATAAGGCTGTCAGGCTACTAGTCACCTGCCATGAGTTTTCTGCAGATGCTTTGCTATATGGGGAGAATGAACTTCCTGTTTTATCTGATCCTTATTTCTGATTTCTCTAGAGCCTCCCAAGATCCACTTGGACTGTGGATCAGGGAAAACAAACGAAAACACCATTGTGGTTGTTGCTGGGAACAAGCTGCGTCTGGATGTTTCCATGACTGGGGAACCACCTCCGGTGGCTACCTGGATGAAGGGTGATGTGGTAGGCATCAGTTCGACCGGATGGCAAACTGCCCTGAACTCTAGTTCCATGACCTGAGCCCATTTGCTTGTCCCAATCTGATTAGGACCATTGAATCAGTTCAGCATTTACATAAATCTTATGGATTTAATTTGTTTACTCTAGCTGGGATTAACAGCTTGATTAGTCATAAAGATACAATTAATGGTTCTATTAAACACTTAGGTCCTCATCTGCCCTGCCATATGATCCAAATTATCTTCTTTGAACTGGATTATATGACAGTGTAGACCAGGGGTCCTCAAACTTTTTAAACAGGGGGCCAGGTCACAGTCCCTCAAACTGTTGGAGGGCCGGATTATAATTTGAAAAAAGCATAAATGAATTCTTATGCACACGGCACATATCTTATTTGTAGTGCAAAAGACATTTAAAAACAATACAATAATTAAAATGAAGAACAATTTAAACAAATATAAACTTATTAGTATTTCAGTGGGAAGTGTGGGCCTGCTTTTGGCTGACGAGATAGAATTGTTGTTGTTGTTGTGGGCTTTCAAGTCATTTCAGACTTAGGTTGACCCTGAGCTAGGGCCGGGTAAGTGACCTTGGAGGGCCGTATCCGGCCCCTGGGCCATAGTTTGAGGACCCCTGATGTAGACTCATATAACCCAGTTCAAAGCAGATGATGTGGATTCAGAAACTGGATTATGGGGCAGTTTAGATCCAGCCTGATGTGTTTCGTACAAGGATAACCATCATGCTGAATGAATTATAGCTGCCAATGTTCGGTTCTTAAAAATCCAATACGTATTGTCCATAAAGTGAATGTTTCTAGTTATAGAATCTTCTGGTCTTTTTAACCCTATCAGCTGAGTTTACTTTTTAGGGTTTTTTTTTTTACATTTTTGACATATTTTTAAAATATTACTGCGTTCAATCTCCAAGAAGGCCGTAATATTTTTTAAAAAATCCTCTGGAATGGCAATTGCATACCTATTTATTTAGATTGGGAATAAACACCATCGAAGACAGTGGGATTTACTTGCATGTAGATTTGAATAGGGTTGGGTTGTCCTTCGCTCAGGTCCCATCTACACTGACCATTTAATGCAGATTACAGTGGCCAGACAATAAATGCCACAAAATATGCACGGAAGAAAGCCATGAATACATATCAGTGCTCTGTAGTTTGTATGATTGCCATACAGGTTTCAAACTGTTTCCAGGGTATCTTTAGCCTTCTCTGCCAAAGGATGTTGGTTCCTCACCAAACTACAAATCACATGATTCCATAGCATTGAGCCATGGCAGAAGTGGTGTCAAACTGCATTCAGTCTTCAAGGTTAGATACGATCTTTCATCATCATAAGCTGGGGATTGGCTTTTGCTTCCAACATGGGATATAATATTTTGAGAACATGGAAGGGACTAGATGGTCCACATGGTCTACTCCAACTCTATGATTCTGTGGTTCTATATTGAATCTTGACATTGTAGCTTCCCTTAGGACCATTCTTGTCTCTTCTGACCCATCTCTCAGGTGTTTGCAGAGAAGGAGGGACGGGTTCGCATTGAGGAACGGACGGAGTTGAGCAGTTTTGTGATAGAGAGTGCTGAGCGTTCAGATGAAGGGAGTTATACCATCAAGGTGACCAACCCGGTTGGAGAGGATGTCGCGAGCCTCAATGTCAAGGTTGTGGGTGAGTAATATGGCAAGACAAGAATGTGCAATAGTCCCATTGTATGCTCCTTTTAAAATACATTATTGGCTCCTTCTACACTGCCATAGAATCCAGGTTATCAGAGCAGATAATTTACATTATCTGATTTGAATTGGATTACATGAGTCTACACTGCCATATAATCCAGTTCAAAGCAGATAATCTGGATTTTATATGGCAGTATGGAAGGGGCTATCCCATGTCTGAATTGCTCGGACCAGAAAGGTTTTGGATTTTAGAGATTTTTGGATTTTGGAATACTTGTCTTTGCTTATGTGTACATAAGGAGATAACTTGAAAATGGGACGCAAGTCTAAATTTATGTTTCATATCTACCTCACACTTACAACCTAGGGTTAATTGTATACAATATCATTAATTTTGGGCATGAAGCAAAGTTGGTGTACATTGAACTATGAAAAAAGCAAAGATATCACTATCTCAACTACTCCTGTTGAGAATTTTGGAGTATTGTTATTATTATTATTACTATTATTATTATTATTATTAATAATAATAATAATACCGGTAATAATAATAATAATAATGATAAGGAATCCCCGGTGGTGCAATGAGTTAAACCCTTTGCCAGCAAGACTGCTGACTGACAGGTCAACGGTTACGGTTCAAATCTGGGGAGAGCGGGTTGAGCTCCCTCTGTCAGCTCCAGCTCCCCATGCAGAGACATGAGAGAAGCCATGATGGTAAAACATCAAACATCCAGCCATGCCCTGGGCAACATCTTTGCAGATGGCCAATTCTCTAACACCAGAAGCGACTTGCAGTTTCTCAAGTTGCTCCTGACACGACATAATGATGATGATGTTATTTTTTACCCGCCTCTCCGCGTGGCTCAAGGTGGGTCATAACACAGTCAAAAACACAGAATTATACAAACACACATATTAAAATGCTGTTCCTTAATAGATACATATCAAAGCATTTGTATAAAATACACATCAATCACACAGGACAGAGATCAAAACACAGGGCATATGTTTAAAATTCATACTTTCAACTGGCTGGGTATTGTAAGTCTCTTATAAAAAGAACCCAGATTGCATTCATAATAAGGATTCTTTGACCACAAAACATCCCATCCTCATTGCCCAGTGTGTACTGTTAATCTTTTATTTTCCTTTGTTGATGTTTGTTCCCTCTCCTTGTTATTTGCTGGACTGCTTGTGTTAAGTACATAAATTCTGTAAACATCCAATGTACTATTACCACCTGTTCTCACGCTAACAAAATGTTCAATACAAAAAAGATTTCAGAATTCCAGATAAGAGATGCTCAGTCTGTACCACTTATTCGTTCTGTGTATTCTTTAACTCTGTCCTATTTAAAATTGTTTTCACCAATCTGTTTCTTAACTGATAACCCTGTAAATATATTTTAATCTTTTAAAATTATGATTACCATTTATTTTTAATTGATTATATTGTAAGCCACCTTTAGATGTATCTAAAGGTGGCTTACAATATAATCAATTAAAAGTTACCTTTAATTTAATAAAATCATAAAACAAATTCTCCATATGAAAGCTTCTTGAGCAAAGATTTATATGCTACAACCCGATGTTTAGCCTGCAGAAGGGCCAAATCTAGCAAAATGAAGTTCAATAGAGACAAATGCAAGATACTCCACTTAGGCAGAAAAAATGAAACGCAAAGAGACAGAATGGGAGACGATGCCTGGCTCAACAGCAGTATGTGTGGAAAAGATCTTGGAGTCCTCATGGACAACAAGTTAAACACGAGCCAACAATGCAATGTGGCAACTTAAAAAGCCAATGGGATTTTGACCTGCATAAATAGGAGTCTAGTGTCTAGATCTAGGGAAGTCATGCTACCCCTCCATTCTGCCTTGGTCAGACCACACCTGGAATCACATTGTGTCAGTTCTGGGCACTGCAATTGAAGGGAGATGTTGACAAGATGGAATGTGTCCAGAGGAGGGCAGCTAAAATGATCAAGGGTCTGGAGAACAACCCCTATGAGGAGCGGCTTAAAAAGCTGGGCAAGTTTGGCCTGTGGAAGAGAAGGCTGAGAGGAGACATGATGGTCATGTATAAATATGTAAGGGGAAGTCATAGGGAGGAGGGAGCAAGCTTGTTGCCCTGCAGACTAAAACGTGGAACAATGGCTTCAAACTACAGGAAAGGAGATTCCAACTGAACATTAGAAAGAACTTCCTAATTGTGAGAGCTGTTCAGCAGTGGAACTCTGCCCCGGGGTGTGGTGGAGGCTCTTTCTTTGGTGCCTTTTAAACAGAGGCTGGATGGCCATCTGTTGGGGGTGCTGTGAATGCGATCTTCCTGCTTCATGGCAGGGGATTGGACTGGGTGGCCCAGAAGATCTCTTCCAACGCTATGATTCTATGATAGTGTTGAAGCTGATTTTTTTAAAAGGGAAAGTTAACACAGAGCTACAAATATATTGACAAGCATCAATATTTTAGCATTTTTTTATCCTTCCCTACCAAATTTTAATCAAGGAGGAACCCTTATCCAAGCTTTAAAAAGAATGGCTAAAAACACATCAGATCGGGGATTGGAAAAGATGTATACTTGGTGATGATTATTATTTTTTATTTTGGTTTGCATTCATTTTTTGGAATGCTTGAAAATGACTGGGAATCATGTTCTTCACTGATTAAATTATATGCAACAATTTTTCTCCACTGGATGTCAAAAAATAACAAAACGGGACTTGGTGTCTATTTGGACTTGCAACTATTTCTCAAAAATGACTTGTCTTGTAGACTTGGTTTGACTCAGCATTTCAGTCTCTGTTGCTTTATAGTTCCTTGTCTTTGACAGATGTTCCTGATCCTCCTGAATCTGCACATATCACCTCCGTTGGTGAAGACTGGGCGATTTTGGTGTGGGAACCACCAAAATATGATGGTGGTATGCCTGTGACCGGTGAGTGAACCAGTGAAACTAGTTGTTCATTGTTGTGTGCCTTCATAATTTCCAACTATGGTGACTTTAATGTGGTCCTATCACAGGGCATCACTGGACCCCACTCAATTGAACAACTTTTGATCAGTTTCCACTCTCCCCTTTTTGGGCAAAGTCTTCGACATGTGGTGGCTTTGCAATTCCAGGTGTTCTTAGATGAAACTGAATATTTGGACCTATCACAGTCTGGCTTTAGGCTGGGACATGGAACTGAAACAGGCTTGATCTCCTTAAGGGATGATCTTTGTAGGGTAGTTGACAGAAGGAGTGTTTCCCTGTTGATTCTCTAAGACCTCTCAGTGGCCTTTGGTACCATGGACTACGGCATCCTTTTGAGATGCCTCATGAGAATGGGGCCTGGAGGCACTGTTTTACAATGGCTTCAGCCCTTCCTGGAGGGGTGTTCTCAGAAGGTGTTGCTGGGAGACACCTGCTAGGCCCCAAAACCATTGACATGCAGGGTCCCGCAGGGCTCAGTATTGTCCCCAATGTTGTTTAACATCTACATGAAGCCCCTGGGGGAGATCATCCGGAGTTTTGGAATTCGATGCCATCTGTATGCAGATGACGTCCAACTCTATCACTCTTTTCCATCCACTGCTAAGGAGGCTGTTCAGGTGCGGAACTGGTGCTTGGTGACAACGATGGTCTGGATGAGGGCAAACAAATCCAGACAAGACGGAGATCCTCCTGGTCAGTTGAAAGGCTGAACAGGGTATAGGGTTGTAGCCTGTGTTGGACGGGGTTACACTCCCCCTGAAGACACAGGTTCGCTGCTTGGAAATGATCCTGGAATCATTGCTGAGCCTGGAACCCCAGGTCTCAGTGGTGGTCAGGGGAGCTTTTGCACAATTAAAACTTGTACACCATTGCACCTGTACCTTGGGAAGTCACACTTAGCCACGGTGGTCCGTGTTTTCATTACATCTCGAATAGACTACTGCAATGAGCCCTATGTGGGGTACCTTTGAAGATGTCCTGGAAGCTTCAAATAGTCCAACGGGCGGCAGCCAGGATTCTTACCGAAGTGGCATACAGGGAGCATACGAATCCTTTGTTGCGTCAGCTCCACTGGCTGCCAGTTTGCTACTGGGCCCAATTCAAAGTGCTGGCTTTAGCCTATAAGGCCCGAGATGGTTCTAGTCCAACTTATCTGTCTGAACGCATCTCCCCAGAGACATTACGAAGGCCCCATCCCTTCTGGTCTTCAGAAAAATGCTAAAGATCTGGATCTGTATGCAGGTGTTTGGAGAATAATGTATTATGGATTTCGACTACAACCATTTGAGTAAGGACTATGAATTAATCAATAAGTATGAACGAAGATTCGGCACTTTATATGTTTTTATTGTCCTATGTATTTTATTTGCTCGTGTGTTTTAATTGTTTTACTGTTTGACGGAGTATGTTTTTATTGTTATGTTTATATGTGGCATTGAATTTTTGCCAAAGTTTGTAAGCCACCTTGAGTCCCCTGCGGGGAGAGAAAGGTGAAGTCTAAATTAAGTAAGTAAGTAAGTAAGTAAGTAAATAAATATTTTCCAGTCAATTACTTTTAAAAATTATAAAAGTGATATTTTGTCCTTATAGATCACAGTGCAGGGAAAAGGGGATGAGGACACTGACCCATGTGGACCTGGTCTGCTGTCTACTCCCACCCTGAAGTGTGGGGTTGCTCTGGAGCTTCACTGAACCTCTAGAGCAGTGGTTCTCAACCTCTGTGTTCCCAGGTGTTTTGGCCTACAACTCCAAGAAATCCCAGCCAGTTTACCAGCTGTTAGGATTTCTGGGAGTTGAAGACCAAAACATCTGGGGACACACAGGTTGAGAAGCACTGCTCTAGAGCATCTCCAGCTTCATTGTATGTGGGATTAACCTATTTTACGCAGCTTTAGGACTCAGAAGTCCATGACCGCCCTTTGGACATCCAGGTACGAGGCGCTTTGGGGCAATGTAGACCAGCCCTTGGTAAATTGGTCAGCTTTTTATGTTTATATATTTTTATGGAGTTGTTCCAAGTTCCCATTAGATAACTGCTTGAAGGTCTGATTATGAGCATAATGCTCCCCATTAACATGCCTGCTTTAAAGGGTTTTATGATTTATGATGCCAGCTCTACAACTGGCATCATAATCATATCTAATCAATATTCTTCCCATGTCACCGTTACCAGTACTTTAGTCTTTTCAGTAAAGTATCCCCTTCTCTTCTTGGGATTGAAATGAACTGGACTAAAAATTTTACATTGACTTCCATGTCCTCTAAATGACTGGAAACAGTGCTCATCTTGGCTTTCCTTGCTCATGAGAATATGTATGATGATTTACAATACACTCCTGTTCATATTAATATTAGATAGTTCTAGTTGTTCAAAAAAGTCCAGGATGTTGCGCCTTCCTCTCTTGAATATCATGTCTCCCTTTGCATCCCAGGATACCTGATGGAGCGCAAGAAGAAGGGAAGCATGCGCTGGATGAAACTCAATTTTGAAGTGTTCACTGAGACCACCTACGAGTCCACCAAGATGATTGAAGGCGTGATGTATGAGATGCGTGTCTTTGCAGTCAATGCCATTGGAGTCTCCCAGCCCAGCCAAAATACCAAACCTTTCATGCCAATTGGTGAGTGGGTAGCTGCTGATGAAGTGATGAGTAGAAATAGGGTGAGATAGTGAAGTAGTAAAGCAATGAAGAAAAACAATGATAAGAGCAAAATTAACCCTACATTAGTCAAGAGTGTCGCCATTTCTTTCCAGCTTTCATCTATATTTAGTTCAACACAGCATCCAGAAGAAGAGAAGGAGCTATAGATGAACAGGGTGCCATACCTTTGTCATTAGAAACAGGTGGTATGGGAATTGGTGCAATTCACATTATTTTGAACATACCTGATGAATACTTCCCATACCAATATGTGATTAGAAATAATCATTACTTTGTAGTTTTTTGAATGTTGTGAGGCATGTCACCCATTATAATCAAATTATAGTATGCCCAAAGATATGTATATCTGTAAAAAAATTCACATCTATGGCAGGCATCCTCAGAGGTCGAGACCTCAAAACCTCTGAGGATGCCTGCCATAGATACAGGTGAAACATCAGGAGAGAATGCTTCTGGAACATGGCCATACAGCCCCAAAAATTCACAACAACCCACATCTTGAAAGTACCATAGAGCATTTGATCCTGCAAGCTAATCAAGGTCATCTTTGTTTAGCACTTGAATGGACAGCCACCAAACTATGCTATAGGTCAGTGGTTCCCAACCTTTTTTTTGACCAGGGGCCACTTTGTCCAGGGACCACTCTCCAACATAAGTACCAAAATGGGTTACGAATAGGATTTTGGCCAACTTTAGATTCAGATTGGTTTTTTGGGGTGCTGATTCAGAAAATTGTATTGGATAGACCCCATCAGCTTTAGTTTCTGATAAAGAACATATGCCATCCAGTAGTTGCTATCTGCTCACCCACAGAAAACCATATTTAATAAGTCTCGGCACTATAAGGGGGCTTGAAATGTCTCAGAGGTTGTCTAGTTTCCAATATATCTCACAACCTCTAAGGATGCCTGTCAGAGATGTGGGTGAAATGTCAGGAGAGAATGCTTCTGAAGCACGGCCATACAGCCCAGAAAACTCACAGCAACCTAGTATATTGTATCTTATATGGAAAATTAGTATATTATATGTAGAACATTAGTATGAAAATGCCTATGGGGTATCCTAAGAACTTTTAAATGGGACAATGAGAAACTAAGTAAAAATAAATACACATTTGGCCATCTCTAGCATTGTATCATTGGTGTAGAAGCTCTTGTATGTATGTAGGTAATGCGTCTTCCTCTTTCCAATCCAGCCCCTACCAGTGAGCCACTCCACCTCACCTTGGAGGATGTGACGGACACTACAGCAACCCTGAAATGGCGTGCTCCAGACCGTGTTGGAGCAGGAGGCATTGATGGCTACCTCGTTGAGTATTGCAAGGAAGGAAGTGAGTTCCTGCGGCAGAAAGGGAAAGACCTGGGTGTCTCTTTGAATGGGGGAGGGATCTTAATGTACTGTGCTGTCCACCAAAAGTATACTTTTCACTTCAAGCAAAGATCACTTCAAGCAAAGATATTTCCTTTGGCCAAACCACACGAGACCCTCTATTTCCCAAGCTTTAAGATCTTGAGGAGCAAAAAGTGTGTTTGCCTTTTGCTCTGTGTCCCCTCACTCTCTTGATTTACTTTTCACCAGCCAATGAATGGATACCTTGCAACACAGAGTTGGTGGAGCGCTGCGGCTACACTGCTAAGGACCTTCCGACAGGAGAGAAGCTTTTCTTCCGAGTGGTTGCTGTCAACATCGCTGGCAGGAGTCCACCAGCCACCTTTGCACAGCCCGTTACCATCCGGGAGATTGTCCGTGAGTCAATTTGGGCAACTTGAGATTTGAAATCCAAGCCCATAGTACCCTTGCCCTATTATCTGAGTTTTAAAGAAAGGATATTGAAAGTATAGGTGAGAGGTAGCAGCAACAATCTCGATCAGGACCCTGCCAGAAGTAGAATGGGAATTTAGCCCTCTGTGTTCCTGAACTAGAGGAAAGATAGAGAGAGAGATTGTACTGCTATTTGCAATGGGGTGGAGCATCTCTTGATATAGATAGCAGTTCTTCTCCCCAGTGTGAAAAAGCAGGCACCCCCTTCAAGTCTCAAATGGAAGCCTTGTAATGACATTTTCTTTCATTTTGCCCTGATCGAGGAGGTTGAATTTTTGGTTTTCTAGCTGATCAAAATCTGCTTCCTATCCCATCCAATTTTGATTTTTCCCCCCCCTGCTGTTCCTGGCCCCTTCCAGCAGAATTCACACTCCACTGAATTCATCTCATAACTCTAAATTGGAAGGAATTAGATATTTCAACCTGAAGCACTTCCCAAGAGTAAACAGAAGCAGGGACCGAGAAACCCTGATTTTTTAATTTAATTCTTCTTAATATTTATTTAGTGTTGCTGCCCATATACAGCCTGGAGATTAATTTACAAGACATATGCCTCATATTCTCCCCTTTCACTCATCTCTCTTCACTATCCAGCATCCTTGAGGGTTTTCAAGCCCCTTGTTCTCTCTTTGCTTCCCACAGAACAGCCCAAGATCCGTTTGCCTCGTCACCTCCGACAGACATACATCAAAAAAGTCGGGGAACAAATCAATATGGTGATCCCATTCCAGGTGAGGAAATGGCCTTAAAAATAACATCTATTTTTACATCTAGCAAAGAAAATAGAAGGAATAGTGAAGAACTGGGGAGGACAGACAAAAAATAAGGGATTCATTGAGCAGTCGGGGAGGACTAATGAAACAAGAGGTGTCTGTAGTAACCAGCAGCTACTAGTCCATATTTGGATACGTTCTGCTCACTGTATATGCAATTTAATAGCAATAGAAAACATCTAAGGTTTCCCCTTGTCATTAAGTCTTGTCGTGTCCGACTCGGGGGATGGTGTCGCTCATTTCCATTTTTAAGCCGAAGAGCCAGCATTGTCTGTAGACACCTCCAAGGTCATGTGGCTAGCATGACTGCATGGAGCACCATTACCTTCCCACTGGAGCGGTACCTACTGATCTGTTGATTTGCATGTTTTCGAACTGCTAGGTTGGCAGAAGCTGGGGCTAACAGCAGGAGCTCACCCCACTCCTCAGATTTGAACCACCAACCTTTCAGTCAGCAAGTTCAGCAGCTCAGTACTTTAACTCGGTGAGCCACCAGGGGCTCCTACTGAAACTGCTATTACTCCTTGCCGCGAGTAGGCCACGCGAAGCAGCTGCCCTTGGCTGGCTCACGCTGTCCATYGGGCCTGACGGATAGTGTGAGCCTGCCAAGGGAGGAGCAGCCCCGCGCGGCCTACTCGCGYGTAAAGCATCTCGCGAGGTGCTTTAAGCGCGAGGTGGCCACGCGGAGCAGCWGCCCTTGGCTGGCTCACGCTGTCCATCGGGCCTGACGGATAGTGTGAGCCTGCCAAGAGAGGAGCAGCCCCGCGCGGCCTACTCGTGCGTAAAGCACCTCGCGAGGTGCTTTACGCGCGAGTAGGCCATGCAGTGCAGCTGCCCTTGGCTGGCTCACGCTGCCCATCGGGCCTGACGTGAGCCAGCCAAGGGAGGGGCACTGTATGGGGGGGGGGCGCTCCTCCACGGGCCGGATAAGTGCCCTTGGTGGGCCGGAAGTTTGGGGATCCCTGCTCTAGTCCATTAACATCCTGCCTTCTTTTAAAAGTCCAGCCACTGTAAACACATGTGAGAGCCACATACAGTATGAGTCTCATTCTAATTTCATATAGCCTTTAATGTCTTCTGCCTTTTCAGGTGCCATGGTCTTGCCTTTGCTCTTTACATTTCTATGCTGTGCACCACTTCTTCCACTTCATATATGTGAAAGGTGGAGGTTAGTGGAGTATTAAAAGGATAGTGAAATTCCATTGAATTGTAAACATTGTCTTTTTGGAGTGATGGCTCTGAGTATATACAGTTTGGTTTGGTCTCACCCACATTGTTTGCAATCCCTAATCGGTTTCTTTTCATCCTGTTGTAATGCTGTGTCTTGAAGCCACTTGTGTCCTAATTGAGGACATGATTGGGGGAAGCTTCTCGGATGTAGAAAAGAATACTACATGCTTGATAGGGAACAACAACAGAGCTATGGTTAGAATGAAGAACCCCTCTGTGTTGATCCTAAAGTATTCTATCAACTCCAGGGTAAACCCCGTCCCGTTGTTACCTGGATGAAGGATGGTCAGCCTCTGAACCCCCAAGAGATCCATATCCGCACCTCGGACCTTGACACCATCCTCTTCATACGCAAGGCTGAACGACACCACTCAGGCAACTATGAGCTCAAAGTTCAGATTGAGAATATGGAGGACAACGCTGCCATCAAGATTCGAGTTGTGGGTAAGGATCATGTCCTGTTTGTGATTTCCCTGTTGCCACCGTAAGATGATATATGAGTTATGAGGTAGTAGAAGATGGGATGGGTTGGGTGTTTAAATCAGGCGAATGGGAGCTCTGCTCGAATCCACTTCCATTCAAGGATGTGGCTTTAACGTAAGTACTAGCACAGCATGGAAACTGTGGCTTTTTTAGATTAGCCCTCTATAATCCTCAAGCTTTCTTGGGGATTTTGGTAGTCCTAAAAAGTAATATATCCAAGCTCTCCAAGAAACGGGAAAAGAGAGAGAGAGGGAGAGAGAGAATAATATCTGATCCATGTGTCAGCAAGGTCCTGCCTTCCCCCATTATTTTGTGCAATATTACATTCCTTACCTTATCCCAGCCACAACTAGATATTTGGAGCGACATATGATAAGAAGAGAACTTCGTGATCAATTATTATCTGAACTTTTGAACTGGAGATGACCAGGACTGAATGTGCTATCTTTTGTGCGTGGAGTATCTATGGTCACTTTTTGAAATACAAGAGTGGGGCCAACGCAACTGTTTATATAGAGGGCTAGTAGTATTGTAGAAGAGAAACAGTTGTGGACAGGTGTTTGCGTGCAGACAGGCAGATAAGATATGGTTTCCTCTCTGAAGAGGGAAGAAAAAGAGACTCGGTTCCCATGTTTGCTCATTTCTCCTTGCTTTCTAACTGCAGCTGCTAAATAGTTAATAACCCTTAATCCAGTCCTGCTCCACCAGTCTCCTCTCCCGTCCCCACCCCATGAGAACCCTCGACATTCACAACTCTCAAGCACTGAAGACAACAAGGGAGTTGGCATTGTATAGCCAACTGCTGGCAGGACCTGGCACACGGGGCTTTCTAGGTTTGCCTTGGCTAACGGCAAGCACAACAGGTTGTCATCCTCCCCTATGGAGGCATATCTTGTCATTGCACCCATATTGTCCTCGCCACATTTTATCTTCATCCCTGACTGGTAGCCCCCTTCTCCCTCACCCCTCTTCTCTTACCAGCTCCCTCCCTTCCCCCATCCAAGAGGGAGAGATCGTATTCCAGCGCTCTATATTTAAGCTTACTTGATGAGTTAAGCCAGATGATATCCCTTTCGGTACTGCTGAAAAGACACCCTCTCTCCCCTCTCCCCAGACACACTTTCTGATCAGCCGCAACTAATCCTTCTTTGGCTGTCGGAATGTTTGAAGCACAATTTAGCTTCTTCCACCCAAAGCCTTCTGGGAGTCTGCCTTTGAGAGAGGCGCATGCTTGAGAAGGGGCTGCCCTCAGTGTTGTCCTCCGGTCATCCCAACCATCATAACCACCACTGGATAGGGCTGGATCCCACACCCTCCTTACCCATCATGTGTCTGGCGGCATATTTTTAATGTGACGGCATAGCTGCTCCTTGCATCCATTTTGGGCCAAAAGGAAACCCAAAATCATTCACTCTCTCCAATTTACTATCTTAGTAATAGCAGGTGTTAAATGGTAAGGGTGGCCAACCTGCAGCCATTTGGACACACACATTTTTAGGCATTTGAGAGAACTGTCCCTCTCCAAAGCAGACCACTAGGCAAGTAGGAAGGTGGAATTGAGATTGGTAGACAGAATTGCTAGATAGATAGAATGGCTTTGCTCACTTACAGCTTTGATTCTGATCATTGCTGACATGAGATCCACAATATACTTCCAAGAGCCTTGGCAGTGCAATAAGGCAATAATAGAATGGTGTCTTGAGACGGTTTTTAAGCAACTGATTTTAAAGTGGGTATAAGTGATTTTACTGTTTGTGAATATTTATGGATTAATGTCCTGGTACTGAATGTTTGCCGTATATATGTTGTGCTCTGCCCTGAGTCCCCTGCGGGGTGAGAAGGGCAGAATATAAATGTTTCAAATCAATCAATCAATAAGAGTTAATATGTCTGTCTGGAACTTAGGAAATCAAGGTTCTAATTCTCCAGTATCATGAAAATCTTTGAGTAACCGGAATCTCAATCTACTTTACAGGGTTATTTTGGAAGAGCCATATTCACCACACTGAGGAAAGGCAGGATGTAGCAACTATAGTCAACCCTCCACATTTGCTGGGGTTAGGGGCATATGACTCCCATGAACATGAAAACGCACACAAAGAAATTGCTATATTTTCCCTAAGAGGACACTTCTCTAGGAATTTCTAGATCTTCTAGCATGGCTCTATGGTTCACCTGCTCCAAGCTGACCATAGAGCCACACTGGAGAATCTAGAGATTCCTATAGAGGTGTTCTCTTCCTCCAGGATGACTAGAGAAAGTTGATCCTCACTTGAGGACCTAGATCAGTGATTCTCAACCTGTGGCTCCGCAGGTGTTTTAGCCTACAACTCCCAGAAATTCCAGCCAGTTTACTAGCTGTTAGGATTTCTGGGTGTTGAAGGGCAAAACATCTGGGGACCCACAGGTTGAGAACCACTGACCTAGATATTCCTAGAGAGAAACAATGCATGAATAATCAAGCCTGCAAAAGTCAGGTTTGCTGTAATAAATACTTATAGAGGACCAGTGCCACTTCCCCTGGTCTAGAGATCTCATGGATTGAGTTGTGTTTGAGAAGGGAGATTTTTGTTTCATTATTTAGAGCAGATGTAAGGGATAATCCTCAGATCTTTCCATTCCGCAAATAGAGGTGGACCAGAAAGCCCTTGTGGTCTCTTCCAACTATGACTCTATGACTCTTCCCTTTTTGTCTGCAGAGAAACCTGGTCCAGCGCACAATGTGATGGTGAAAGAGGTGTGGGGTTTCAATGCCTTAGTAGAGTGGGAGCCTCCCAAGGATAATGGGAATTCAGAGATCACCGGCTACTCAATCCAAAAAGCTGACAAGAAAACAATGGTACGTCAATGCCTCTTCTCTCCTGGCTTGTCTTGGTCAGTCTAATAACATGCAGAGATATTGTTTTTCTGGCCTTTGCTGAGACTAGTTATATCCAGTATTGACAACTGTGCAGTGTCAACATGCACTGATGGTGCTGTGTGTAATGAGAGTACTTTATAAGCTTAACCCTTTCTGTCCACCCACTACCCCTGCTTCCATGTTATCCTCTTTCTGACTTTTTGCTCCTGCTCTCCTCCCCAGGAGTGGTTTACTGTATATGAGCACAACCGCCTCACCCGCTGCACAGTGTCTGACCTCATCATGGGCAACGAATACTTCTTCCGAGTCTTCAGTGAGAATATCTGTGGATTGAGTGAGAACCCTGGCATCTCTAAAAATACTGCCAAGATTCAGAAAACTGGTAAATGCACATATGGCTAAATGGGAAGCATTCCACAGTAATATCCAAAATAATGTTGATGAATATTTAACAGTTCAAGAGAAAACATATTTGCAACTACTATATGCATTTAAATATAGATTTCAGTATGCTAGTCCACGTTATTAAAATGATAAATCACACAATAGTGCTAAAGTGGGATTGTGTAGACCAGTGTTTCTCAACCTGGGTGTCGGGGTCGTGAGGGGGGTTTCAGAAGGGTCACCAAAGACAATCAAAAAACACATATTTCTGATGGTCTTAGGAACCCCTTTGGCAGAGAAGGCTGAAGATCTCTCAGCTTCTCCTTCCCTTCCTTTCTGGAAAAGATGGCAAATCCTCCTACGAAAAGCACCCCCCCCCACCCCGCTCTCTGGATGTAGGTGAACTACAATTTCAAAACTTAAAGTCAATGCTCACCAAACCCATCCAGTATTTTCTGTTGGTCATGGGAGTTCTGTGTGCCAAGGCTGGTTCAATTCAATCATTGGTGGAGTTCAGAATGCTCTTTGATTGTAGGTAAACTATAAATCCCAGCAACTACAACTTCCAAATGTCAAGGTCTATTTCCCCTCAACTCCACCACTGTTCACATTTGGGTATATTGAGTAATTGAGTAAGTTTGGTCCAGATCCATCTTTGTTTAAATCCACAGTGCTCTCTGGATGTAGGTGAACTATAACTCCAAAACTCAAGGTCAGTGCCCAACAAACCCTTCCAGTATTTTCTATTGGTCATGGGAGTTCTGCGTGCAAAGATTGGTTCAATTCTATCATTGGTGGAGTTCAGAATGCTCTTTGAGTGTATGTGGACTATAAATCCCAGCAACTCCAACTCCTAAATGACAAAATCAATCCCCTCAACCCCACCAGTATTCAAATTTGGGCATATCGGATATTTGTGTCAAATTTGGCCCAGTGAAGGAAAATACATCCTGCATATCAGATATTTACATTATGATTTCTAACAGTAGCAAAATGACAGTTATGAAGTTGCAACGAGAATAATTTGGGGTTATCACAACATGAGGAACTTCATGAAGGGGTCGCACCATTAGGAAGGTTGAGAAACACTGGTGTAGACTTATGCAAAAGTGATGCAGACCAGAAATTGATTAATTAGGCAATCCCATGTCTACCCAAAAGTGTCCCATTAAATTCAGTGGGTCATATTCTCTAGAAACTAGATATAGGTTTGCAATCCGACTCGTTCATCCCTATATAGGCTGATATAGCTCCTGATTTCCTCTCTTTCCTACCAGGAATAATCTGCAAACAGTTAAATTACCAGGAACATGACTTCCGCATGGCACCTATGTTCTTGACACCACTGGTGGACCGTGTAGTAGTAGCTGGATATACCACGGCTCTGAACTGTGCAGTGAGAGGGCACCCCAAAGTAAGTACTGAATGTGGTTGGAGTATGTGGGATTACTGCCAAGGTTACTAGTTTTTTGTGGTAGCAATAGCTTGTTTGTGTACGATACTGTCTTAGTATTCGAAATATTTTTGTGTCACTTTAATACAAATATTTTATATTTAACATTGATTTTTATTTGGTGTAAGCTGGATTCCTTTTAAGTCTCTTCTGACCTGTTTCCCAGCCTAAGATCATCTGGATGAAGAACAAAATGGACATTAGTGGGGATTCTAAGTTTTTGCAGAAAAACAGCCAGGGAGTGCTGACCCTGAACATCCGCAAGCCAAGTCCTTTCGATAGTGCCACTTACTCCTGCAAAGCCATCAATGAACTAGGCGAAGCCATTGTGGAGTGCAAGCTGGAGGTCAAAGGTAATGGTGGGGGGAGAGGCAGATAGTTGGAAGCCTGTTCTAGGGATGGGTTTGTTATTGGCCAGCATCTCTTACCTGTTTCCACTCTTGTAAACACAGCTAAGCCCCTAACTTTTTCTGCTAAATGGTTTCATGCTAACCTTTTCCCTAGAATTGTCATGCTTTATCACTCATATTTTATGATGTCATTTTTATGATTTGATCATAACATCTCAAGATAGAGTAGGATTTTATTGATTTCTGCTACTTCAAATATGATTTGTATCCTTTTTCTGTAGCCAATTAAATGCAATTGTCTAGCATTGGTTGGCAAAACACTATTGAAGCTTTTAGGAGCAGCTGCACCCTTAATTAAAAGCTTCCAGATTGCCTGTTGTGTCCCCTTTACTGCTTCTAGTGCAGAACAGTTTGGGAACAAGTGATAAACAACCCCATACTAGACAGATTATTTCCCCTGCTTACTATAAAAAGGTAAAGATACCCCCTGACATTAAGTCTAGTTGAGTCTGACTCTGGGGGGTGGTGCTCATCTCCATTTCTAAGCCGAAGAGCCAGCGTTGTCCATTGATGCCTCCAAGGTCATGTGGCCAGCATGACTGCATGGAGTACCATCACCTTCCTGCCAGAATGTTACCTATTCATCTACTCACATTTGCATGTTTTCGAACTGCTAGGTTGGCAGAAGCTGGAGCTAACAGCAGGATCTCACCCCACTCCCCAGACTCTGAATCGTTGACCTTTTGGTCAGCAAGTTCAGCAGCTCAGCGGGTTAACCCACTGCACTGCCTCTGTTTTGTTCTATATTTTACTATAGAACAAAACCAACAAATAATCAAAGAAACCAACAATTAAAGCTCCTGCTTCAAATGGATAAGATAAACTGCCTGAAATTAGTTAGCCTTTAAGCATGCAGAAGAGAAATAACTAATGCGATTGGAAGGAAACTTTTAATTAACATTGTAGTGGACTTTTGTTGAACATTTGTTTATTTATTTGTACATCACTGCTTTATTTACTTATTTATACACCACTGCTTTGTGAGTAAAAACTATGGCGGGATCATGGTTATGGAAAAGTGCATTTCTAGGATAATAGTGTTATATAAAGAGTAGTGTGATATCTCAGTTATAATTTTGCTTTCAGTCAATTTGAAGAAAAATTATGTAGCATATGCTTTCAAGGGACATGTTTTCTTTTCATTATGACAGAAGATCTATATGTCTAATCTACAATATCTAGCAAGCTTAGCTGATGGATAGAGAGAGAGAGAGAGAAGACAGATTATAGTGCACTAAAGCTTAGTAATTGGCTTGGTTTTTAATGCTTTGGCCCAGCTTGAAAACCTGAGAACTAATGGTAATCAGTAGCAATCTTGATGTGCAGAGTAGCTATCTTTCACCAATTCCACAAAAGTCACTTCATACGGTTCAAATAGCTAGGTGTCTCTACAAAACAAAGGCAGCCTCACTGATGTTAGCCTACAGCACCCATCTTCTTTGGCCAGCATACCTTATGGTTGAGTGATGATAGGAATTGTAGTCCAATACCCAAAAGACCAGAAGTGTGAAGAACTCTCTCTTTTAATGCAGCAGGCCTTCCCCCATTTGTTGTCTCCTGAGCCATTTTAATCACCCTTTATTACAGAAACCTAGACCCAAAATATGTGGAAATCTTCCTAAAAGGTAGTACAGATGCTTATGACTCATTGTCCTTGGAACAAATGTCTGCTCTGGGAAAAACCCGGTGGCGAGCTTTGAGGTGCCATTTTACATTTCTTGTAATATCCTGGATAAATGACAGGCATTGTAGAACATTTTATATGGCTGTCTGTTGCCATGTAAGCCAGTTATTGATGGTACAGCACTGAAGCAGGAAGGAGTAAGCGGCAGGTCCTTTGCTATGGCCCTCTAAGTTCTGAGCAGAGGAAAATAATTTTTGGGATTGGTCCCTGGTTGGTTTTGAGTGGCTGATCATACTGCCCTGCTTTAACAAAATTGTTGTCATGTTATCTCTCATTTGGTTGTCTAATTCAAACGGCTAAATTTCATCTGTGTTGTGAACATTGCAGTGGAGAGCAATGGATCAGCAAAACAGGAAGACGGGACTCAGAGCAACAGTGTGCTATCTCATTATTTGGCAATATAGTGGTCTCTGGGCTGAAGTGTGGCAATCTTATATGTTTCTTAGATAATGCATGTGAAAGAGACAATAAGATAATTCCTCATATGGAGCTCCCAGTGGTGCAATGCATTAAACCCTTGTGCAGGCTGAACTGCTGACCGAAAGGCTGGTGGTTCATATCCGGGGAGCTCCCTTTCAAATCCAGGTGAGCTCCCTTCTGTCAGCTCCAGCTCCTCATGCAGGGACATGAGAGAAGCCTCTCACAGGATGGTAAAACATCCAGGCATCCCCTGTTCAACGATGAAGTGCAGATGGCCAGTTCTCTCACACCAGAAACAACTTGCAGTTTCTCAAGTCACTCTTGACACAAAAAATACACTTCATGGGTCAGTATTACCTTTTGTTCAACGATGAAGTACTGACGAACCAATGAAATATTCTGAACAACCCACAGGTTTACATATCAAGAAAGAGAAGATTAATTATCTAACTTATTTAGTTGGGCAAAGGACACATCATACAATATTATAACAGCATGATTGGCTTGTGCAGGATATTTCAAATACCACATTTGAAAATGTTCCGAAACCCAAAAGTGTCCTTATTGGTGGCTGATGTGATGATTCAATGTGATGATTCAATATTATGCCAATATTTTTCAGGCTATGTGTATAAGGTATGCATGAAGCTAATTAATGTTGTAGTTAGATTTGGGTTCTATCTCAAAAATACATCATAATGTACATATATGCAATATTGATATTCCAGAATCCAGACACGTTAGCTTCTAAGCTTTTTGGATAAGGGATATTTAAGTAAAGTTAAAGGTTTCAGCTGACATTAAGTCTAGTTGTGTCCAACTCTGGGAGGTGGTACTCATCTCAATTTCTAAGCTGAAGAGCTGGTGTTCCCCATAGACACCTCTAAGGTCATGTGGCCAGCATGACTGCAAGGGGCACCATTACTTTTCTGCAGAAATTGTATCTATTGATCTACTTACATTTGCATGTTTTCAAAATGCTAGATTGGCAGAAACTGGGGCTAACAGCGGGAGCTCACGCCGCTCCCCTGATGTAAATTGCCAATCTTTTGATCAGCAAGTTCAGCAGCTCAGTGGTTTAACCTGCTGTACCACTGGGGGGGGGGGGGGGGGGGGGCAGGGATATTTAACATGTCCTAAAAATCCAAGATCAAAATATTGTGTCCACACAGTCTAAATTCTGCTTTAAGAAAAGGTGACTGTGACTTATCAATGATGTTTGCATTTCTCATTTAACTTATTTGTTCTGGTTTGTGAGACGGGGCACTTATTTGAGAGCACAGCTGCAGAAACTTTCCTTCAGCAAAATTATTTATTTATCAGAGGGTTCAAGATATCTAATTCCAAGGCAGATGTGTATTAGGGTAGGGGGAAAACATTTTCTGCTGTTTGGGTAACCTGTCTCAGTCCCTATGTGGGTAGACAGAATGTACTTTTACTTGTTCTTTGCTACTCTCTTACTTTGGTCCTTTCTCCTTTCTTTCCTCTGCAGCACCACAATAACCCTGTTGACGCTACTGCCAAGACTGGAAAAGGTGAGTAACGTGTAACATACTTTCTAGTGCACATAGGCAGGCGCACATAGTCAACGTGGATTCTAAGGAAAAAAAGTGGCTTTCTTTATAGATCTAGAAACAAGAATGGCTTATGGTGCATCTGCACTATATCATTCTTGCAGTTTGATACTGCTTTAACTATCGTGGCTCAAGGCTATGAAATCCTGAGATTCATAATTTGTTGAAGCACCAGCAATTTATCAGAAAAGACTAAAGACATTTCAAAACGACTCTCAGAATCCCATAGCATCGAGCTACGGCAGTTAAAGGGGTGTCAAACTGCATTCATTCTGCAGTGTGGATGTAGCCTTAGATGGGATGCAGGGTATTGTAGAGATCATAGCTGCAGCTTGAGAGAAGGTCAGTACAACTGAATCATGCTGGTTGTAAAAGCTTGGAAGCTATTATTTATCAGTTCATAGCTCTCAAAATTTCACGCCTGATCATGCTGCTTGCTGTGAGGATTCTGAGAGTTGCAGTCAAAAATTAATGTTTCGAAGTGAAGAAGATGGGAAGTGACGGTTGATTTGGGTTGATTGATTTTACTGTGGTATTGTTTTATATATTGATGGTGTGAATTATGTTTTCCTTTGATATTGATGCATCTGTATCTATTGCACCGTATGTATTGTTACATTACGAGTGCTTTGTAAGCCACCCCAAGTCCCTTTTGGGAGATGGTGGCAGGGTAGAAATTAAGTTTTTTTTAATTATTATTTGAAACACAACAAGGTAAGTACACAGCAAACAAGGTCACTCTGCTGGCTGTTGTATTGGATCACACGTCGGACACTTCCCAAGTATCTAGGACTATTGTTGTTATTATTATTTTACTGACACAAAAACACAGTATGTCACAGCAAACAAGCTATATATACTGGATTTCATATCACAAAAAAATCACAAGTCGAACAATTCCCAAGCATCTAGGATTGTGTATTTTCGAACAATGTGCGTAGATCCAAGTAAGGTGGCCTTTTGCAGTTGACAGATCGTGATTTTGTCAATGTTTGTTGTTTCCAAATGCTGGCTGAGGTCTTTTGGCACAGCACCCAAAATTATTATTATTATTATTATTATTTGGATCTGGGATTAGATGTGATATAAAGGGATAAAATGTGAACAGAGCAGGGAAAGCGAAGGTAAAGTGCCCAAAAACCACATTCGAAAATGGGGAAGTTTTGAGTTGAATACCTACCCCCAAAGAGGCAGCAACCCTGACTTCTTTCTGTGTTTTCTCCACAGCTTACGGAAGCCGCCGCCTTTTCTCCATGGTGTCCCTTCCCATCGTGTGTCAATGCTAAGGGGAGAGGATGTTGTCTCTCCTTTGTTCCCCACTACCAAAGAAGCCACTCATATCATGGGCTTGGATAGAAGGAGCTACCACAGATTAACCAGCCGGCTCCTGTATCTGTCCGTGTGTCTGTCTGGTCAGTTATTGTGTCAATAAAGTGATCGTGATGGGATTTTCTGTGTTTTTGTCCCTCTTCTTTGGAAAAGAGAGCAAGAATTCAAGGCAGGCAGGGGACAGTTCTTGAAGCAGCCCAGTTTTGGCTTTGGGAGGACGCTGGCCTGAGCAGACAGACTCAGAAGATCAGTTGAGTACGAAAAGTTTATGTTCACTGGTTTTATTGGAGGGGGGAGCGGGGTGGGTGGGTTGTATCCTCCTTCTGGAGGGATGCTGCAGCAATGTCACATTGGGAGGAATCCTATCCAAAACTGAACAGCTTGTCCAGAGGGGGAACCTTGTTCTGTATTACTTCTTGGGAGACAAATAAAGAAATCCTTGGTTCCTGCAAGTTTATTCTTCCTCACCTGGAGAACATGCTGGTTTTTCCTCCGACTGCAGGACACAAAGAAACGCAGCAGTACCAAGAGACACACAGGCTGGCATAATGGAAAGGTTTCCTCAAAGCATGCTTGAACTATTGAACTTGGGCATTTGCAGCCCAAGTATGGTAAACCTACAGCTCCTGGGTCAGATATCGCCCACTAGGTTTTTCTGTCCAGTCTGAAGCTTCTTCTGCTATTGCTGATCTATGTTCAGAGAGAAAAGACATTAAAAATTAAAATATAGAGGCTCTGCTGCATGGAACTGAATTCTGCATAGCCCTAGAACTGTTTTAAAATCCTAGACTTCACAGTACTTGATGCCTTTCTGGTCTGGGCACCTGCTTTTCTTGACACCAGCTTTTTCTTCAATAACAGGTTTCTTCATAGAGACCCATGGATACTCCACACTTAATATTACTTCTGCAAACATTACATGTACACTGTAGAATTAATGTTTGACATCAGTTTAACTGTCATAGGTCAATGCTATGGACTAATTGGAGTTGTAGTTTTAACCGGTTTTAAGTCTTCTTTGCCAAAGACTGTTGGTGTCTCAGCAATTCCCAGGATTTTATAGCACTGATGTATGGCAGTCAAAGTGGTGTTAAACTGTATTAATTCAACAGTATAGATGCAGTCTGGTACACTCCTTAGTCCTAGGATGAAGGGGGAAAGTGCAAATCACATGTGGCTTCAACCATTTTATAAATATTCGTCAATTCCTATAAACACCAACTAGAAGATATGGGAGAAATAGCACATTTTTTGTTTTCTTGAGCTACTTTTCCAAAAAGGCATAGCCTTAAATTGGCTTAGAGGGGACCAAAATGTGGCAGTGCCATAGTAATGTTGTTTTTTTAGTGCATGGCTCTCCAATGTCCCCTGAGGAAAGCACTGGGTCTCCCTAATTCCCAAAAGTTGCCAATCTCTGTCTTAAACTCTGATATTCCTGTTCCCACACATGGGCCATCTGTCCTTAGAATCAGGTGATTTTATAATAATATACTTTATTTATATTCTGTCTTATCTCCCCAAGGGGAATCAGGGCGGATTACAGTACACATATGTGGCAAACGTTCAATGCTATTATACAATTAACAAAGACAGACAATACATAAACAGAGGTAAAGGCTTCCCATTTTTTTTCCATCTCTGGCATCTGTGTTTGACTCAGGCCATGGGGAGGTGCTGCCGTTCCACCTTCCATGCCGAGGAGCTTTATTGTTCGTAGACACTCTCCTGATCGAATCACCAGCATGTCCTCATGGTCACCTTTTACTATCTCCCAGCCAAAGCAGTACCTATATATCTACTCACATTGCTGTTTTCCAACTGCTAGGTGAGCGGAAGCTGAGTTGACAGCAGGAGCTCACCCCAACCCGGGCTTGAACTGCCGACCTTTCGATCGGCAAGATTTTCGTTAACCTGCTGTGTTAAGCCCAGCCCATACACATCTATTTGAGCCATTTAGCAAGATATGAGCAGAGGAACTGAACTGCTCGGATTCTTTGGGGAGGAGAGAGGATTCTCACCTATGCTGGTGAGCTTTGTTTCCGATTCTTGTGGCGGTATATGGCATTCTGCTGCTCATATGCGAGGGGGGCATCGCTGTGGTAAAAGCGTAGGCGGTACAGCAGCCGGATCCACTGCCCAAATACTTCCTCCTGTTTGAGGGGGTGCGTCAAAAGTTGCAGGTAAAAGGTGCGCCCATTGGCCAAGCGAACTTTAAGCTGGAATCGAGACTCATCGTGGACATAAAGCCGCACAAACTTCAAGGGCAGAAGCCTGCCGAGTAAGATGGGAGAGGTATGGGTGTTAAGTGAGAGAGTCCCTTTCTCTGGTACCTAGAGGCTGCTCTTACAGCATTATGCCTGCAAATTGCGGAATCCTGATTGTTATTCCTTGCAGCTTTTGCTCAGTTTCTAGGCCTATCAATCAATTTTAGAACTGTCTAAGGAGCTCATTTGTTCAAAACATTTTCAGGAGAGTTTTCCAATTAATGTAAACTAGCATTATTTTTCAACTAGATTTCATTCTATTCATTTCAGGTGCAGTAGAGGGAAACTCTGTTCTGTGGAAAGCTAGATTCCTTTGAAAATAACCTCAGATATCACGATGCTGGTTAGTGAACATGACCAAAGCCACCAGTGGACAGAGGAGCTACTTTATCCCCTTGTGTCTCCTTATATAATAATAATATACTGGGTGTAGTGCCTAAAGACCTTGGCCTGCACTTAAACACAATTGGCGCTGACAAAATTACCATCTGCCAGCTGCAGAAGGCCACCTTACTGGGATCTGCACGCATCATTCGCCAATTCATCACAGAGTCCTAGACACTTGGGAAGTGTCTAGGACTCTTCCCAATACAACAGCCAGCAGAATTATCTTATCTGTTGTGGACTCATCTTGATGTGTTTCAAATAATAAAAATAATAATAATAATAATAATAATTTGCCAATACATCACACAGTCCTAGACACTGTGTCTGACATGTGATCCAATACAACAGCCAGCATAGTTGTCTTGTTTGCTGTGTACTAATCTTGTTGTGTTTCAAATAATAATAATAATAATAATAATAATAATAATAATAATAATAATAATTTATTTTTATTCTGTCCCATCTCCCCACGTGGGACTTGGGACAGCTCACAACAAAAATGGAAGCCATTCAATCCCAAACATACATAATAAATATCTAAGTAATATAACACAAATAAACAATATAAATAATAACAAATCAATAAAAACACAATCAAATAAGCAATTTGTGCAAAAATTAAAAGCTAAATTAGTAAGTTAAATAACTTATCCCTCTCTTCACAAAACAGTCTGCAATCTCCCTTCTTGTCAGAGGTCTGAAATCATTTCTAGGTCATGAAATCAGGCCAACAAGTATGTTTAGCCCTCGAGTCCCAGGTTGCCTACCCTGATTTAAGACTTAATTAGAAGCAAGTGACGTGAAACAATGGCTTCAAACTACAGGAAAGGAGATTCCAACTGAACATTAAGAAGAACTTCCTAACTATGAGAGCTCTTCAGCAGTGGAACTCTTTGCCCCAGACAGTGGTGGAAGCTCCGTCTTTGGAGGCTTTTAAGAAGAGGCTGGATGGTCATTTGTCGGGGTGATTTGAATGCAATTTTCCTGCTTCTTGGCAGGGGGTTGGACTGGATGGCCCACGAGGTCTCTTTGAATTCTACAAGTCTATAATTCTCCTCTGACAGAAAGTAAATTCGTCCAATAAAGCAGACCCCAGTGTTACCACTAATTTTCTGAGTGGAAATATCCCAGGCATGTTATAGCTTTTCTGACCGCTTTAGCCCATATGTGTCTCTGTGTGTAATGCCATGTAGCAATAAGTAATTATACATCTAACTCAGAGGAAGCATTAAAAGTCTTCAAGCTTTTACTATTATAGCTTGAATCTCTTTCTCAAACTTCTGTTAAGATCCCAAAGGTCTCCCCATTTTGCATGAGCTACGTTTACTTTCCAGTTGCTCATCCAGAGAAACTGGAAGCCTGCTGCTTTGAAGTGCCTTGGGGCTTCTTAATTTTTTTCCATTTGTGATCCCTTTCTGCCCAAGATATTTTTATGTGACCCCAGGTATATAGGTATATAAAGTGTAATAAATCAGCGTTTGTAAGCAGGCTGATTTTCCTTTTTGTGGAGTACAACTGAAACACTTTTTGCAGAGTCCAATGTAAACACTGCACATTGTTGGGGTGTTGTGTGGTTTCCGAGCTGTATGGCTGTGTTCTAGCAGCATTTTTTCCTGACATTTTGCCCACATCTGTGGCTGGCTTCTTCAGCATGTTGTTGCTAACAGATTGGTGTACATGGATGGCATTCAGAAACCTTCTGTTGCCAATTTTTTCATGACCTCAACACTGCTAAGGTACCCACAGTTTAAGAAGCAGTGTATTAGAGGACCCTGCCTGGACACCAGTGCTAATAAGAGATTCAAGTGTCCATTTAATCAACTTTCATTGTGATGTGAGCAGCCATTTTAATACTGACAATTGATAAAATCTAGGCTCAATCAGCAGTGGCAACTTCTGCGGTAAAGGTGCTCATTATCATAGTTGTCCTCACAGCAATGTCCCCTTGCCTCCCCCTTCCCCCCAAATGTAGCAAGATCATTTCACCAAAATGCAGTAAAATGCATTACTGGGAATCATGTTGTGAGACCAATGACATACGGTGCAATGTATTTTTCCTACCCCTGGGACTTTTGGAGAAGGATGACCTTTGAGATCACAACTTTTTGGAAAACCAGAATCTCCAAAGCCTTTTGGAAGCATGACCTTTTGGAGATTATTTGGCATTCACTACCATTTGAAAAATCATAACCCTTTTGTAAAGTATGATCTCTCTGAGAAGAGCAAAAAATCCATTTAAGTGATTTTTTTATTTAGTGGTATAGAGCCAGTAGTATTCATGGAAGGCAAATTTGGCTTCTCAGTTGTTAGACTGATGTAACTAGATATCTCTTTGAACTGTTAAGAACAAAGATTATGTCAATGCACAAAATATATAGCAGATTTTTCAGAAGTGTTATTTCAGTTGCCCCAAAACCATCTACTCTCCCATAAAATATATTTGGTTTTAAATCACGCTATCAAGAGCCAAAAATAAGTAGTCTTCGCTAAAAATAACACAGTTGGCTTACTTACAAACTTCATACATGTACATTGTATATCAGTTGAAAGTTTAAATAGTAAGTTCTCTAAGGCATTCTGTTTCAGCCTCTTCTGTGTTTTATGTCTAATGCATACTCTCTTACTGTAAACTGAACGCAATCTAAACACAACAGACTATACAATAACTGCAAAAAATGGAGTCTCGGTCTGAATAGTCCCAGATCTGATTGCATTCTGTTTCAGTCTCTTCTATGTCTTATGTCTTATGCATACTCTCTTAATGCAAACTGAACACAACCAAAACACAACAGACTATACAATAACTGCTAAAAATGGAGTCTCGGTCTGAATAGTCCCAAATCTGATTGCATGGTCTGCAGTCCCTCCCAAAACTTTAAACAACATAGAGTTAATGGCAAACTTCATACCAAAATATACATATACAATTCAGCAATCTGAATTATATACATAACAAATAACTAGTATAGGAGGCTTGTAGAAAGTTGATATGTCCCACAGGGACAGAACTTCAAATTCATGCGTGGCAGCCTCCTTGTAAAAACTTCCAGGCTGTTTTCTTCTCCCTTAATCCTAAGCACACGCACTTCTATATGCCACCGTAAGGAAGGCTCCTTGCTCTTTGTGTGACAAAGACCTGCCCTGTTAAAATGCTTTGTGGATAATGTGGAAGGGACTCACCCAAAGAGCTGCAGCTCCTCATCTGGAAAAGGCAATGCTTCTGGACACAGACATTCACACTGTGTAGCTAAGGCTGGGGTTGGCCGTGCCAGCAACATGAGATCGGGCATTTCCAGACTTGGACTGGTGGCAGCAATGCCCACGGTGACCCTGTTGGCGACATCCCCCGTCTTGGTTACCTAGAAAATAGAGGAGCGGAAGAGACCAACACCATTGGCAGGGATTAAATAAGTTGCTGTTTGGACTACAAACCTTAGATTCCCCTAATACTTGGGGATTTGGGGAACTGTGGTCGAGAATGATAACTTTTTCAGTCTATGCTTGTTTGGCATGTTAATATTACAATTACAGTGTTAATTGTACTCCATATTTGGGAGAAGGGGAGGCAAGCCTTAAAGATCATTCAGATCCAGATATCAAGTCTACCTACCACAGTCAATTAATAGGATGTCTATCACACATAAAGTATGGGGGTAGGCTTCTGTATCTTTTATACTGGGCCTTACCTGCATGAAATTGCTCTCAAACAGGGGGCAATCTTTCAGCCCACCATACTCCCCGCTGGCTAGGCACCTCCGCAGGTCCCCCATTCCAAAATCTGGACATCCGGTGGGCACTGAAGTGGTCTGGGCTCCTATGGCCTAGAACCTGTCGGGAAACAAAGAGAGCGCCATGGGGCAAGTTCCAAAACATAATGCCATTGGGCACCTACACAATGACTATTTAAACCAAATTCAACTCTGTATTGAAGAAAGTGGCTTCACTGTGCAGATGATTACATGGGACACGTGTCGTTTTTAAATGGCCCTCCAGATGACAGGCTACAAGGAAGGCACTGGTAAATCTACTTCTGAGAATTCCTTGCTTAAGAAAACCCTGATAAGAGATTTACAGTCACATATGTAGAGAATATCATAGAATCATAGAATCAAAGTGTTGGAAGAGACCTCATGGGCCATCCAGTCCAACCCCCTGCCAAGAAGCAGGAATATTGCATTCAAATCACCCCTGACAGATGGCCATCCAGCCTCTGTTTAAAAGCTTCCAAAGAAGGAGCCTCCACCACACTCCGGGGCAGAGAGTTCCACTGCTGAACGGCTCTCACAGTCAGGAAGTTCTTCCTCATGTTCAGATGGAATCTCCTCTCTTGTAGTTTGAAGCCATTGTTCCTAGTCTCCAGGGAAGCAGAAAACAAGCTTGCTCCCTCCTCCCTGTGGCTTCCTCTCACATATTTATACATGGCTAACGAAGTTATATCAATATAACTAACGAAGAAGTAGCTAACTAACCTGTACCCTAGGAGCACCTGGTGGCGCAATGGGTTAAACTCTTGTGCTGGCAGGACTGAAGACAGATAGGTCGGAGGTTTGAATGCGCGGAGAGTGTGGATGAGCTCCCTCTGTCAGCTCCAGCTCCCCATGCAGGGACATGAGAGAAGCCTCCCACAAGGATGGTAAAACATCAAAAACACCAGGGTGTCCCCTGGGCAATATCCTTGCAGATAGGTAATTCTCTCACACCAGAAACAACCTGCAGATTTTCAAGTTGCTCCTGACACGAACCCTCCCCCCCCCCAAAACCTGTACCCTGCAATAGCTCACAAATGAAAACTGGGACATATGTGATCAAGCAATATCAGAGTGCAGGCAAGATGACAGAAGTTATTAAAGAGGAAGAACAAATAAGCCTAGGAGAGGCTACCACAGTTTGCTTTTACCTGGGAACCTAATAATAATAATAATAATAATAATAATAATAATAATAATAATAGACTTTCTTTATATTCCACCCTTCTCCCTGTGGGGACTCACAGCAGATTACAGTATAAACAGATACCAGCAAACATTCAATGCCTTGTTACAATACAATGAGTCACACAAACACAAACAAAGGCAAAGGCTTCTCCTTTCATTTCTGGCTTCGGAGGCAGTGCTCATCTCTGGCTCTGGGGAGGTGCTGTTCTCCATTTCCAAGCCAAGGAGCCTGTATTGTCACATCCTGGTCGTGTGATCGCCATGACTGCTTGGAGCATCTTATGCCTTTCCCGTCAAAGTGGTACCTATTTATCTACTCACACTTGCATGTTTTTGAACTGCTAGGTTAGCAGGAGCTAGGGCTAACAGCAGGACCTCATCCTGTCCTGTGGATTCCAACTGCCAACCTTCAGGTCAACAGTTCAACAACACAAGGGTTTAACCCATTGCGCCACTGTGGCCTCTTAAATTAAACACATAAATAACATATTAAACATCAATAAACTATAACAGAAACATAAATAGACATGTAAAAACCATAAGTGAACATTTAAAAACCACGTGTATTTTTAAGGCAGCTTTTCACTAATCTCCGCCTGGCCTTTTAAATTGCCTTGAACAGGCAGGATTACTTTTAATATATATGTGTTACAATTTTTATGCTTATATTGTTTTGTTAATCATATGTTTATGTTGTTTACTCTGTATTTATTGATGATGTTACTTGGGAACCGCTCTGAGTCCCCCCGTGGAGATAGAGCGCTATATAAATATATATAAATAAAGATTATTATTATTATTATTATTATTATTATTACATCAGCCTTGCTTAACATCTTTACTAATGATCAGCCACATCCACCATTGACAAAGAGCTTTATATATGCTGACCTTGGCCTAACAACACAAGCAAAAGACTTTGAAACAGTCAAAAACCAATTTACTAATGCCCTGAAAGATCTCTCCAACTATTACAAAGATAACCACCTGAAGCCTAACCCTACCAAGACACAAGTGTGTGCTTTCCACCTACATAGCCGTGAAGCTATCAGGAAATTGAACGTTACCTGGGAAGGCCAATCCTAAATATCTCAGCAGCACCAAAGATCGAACACTAACATTTAGGAAACACCAAGCACAAAGTATATCAACTTATAGGTAGCACGTGGGGTGCAGACCCAAAACTAATAAGAACATCAGCCCTGGCCTTGTCTTACTCAACTGTTGAGTATGCCTGCCCTGTTTGGCACAAGTCTATCCATGCGAAACAGGTGAACATAGCATTGAATGAAACATCTAGAATATGTTAGACGAGTGGGCTTAATAACAAAAGACCCTCCTCAAAAATGTACAGCAGAGCAACACAGCAGCAGCAGTGTGACCCAGCAACAGTAGCCCAAAGTGATACAGGAACAAAAAGAGACAGACCAATGTTATATCTTCCATACGAGGCTTCTCTTTGTAGTAAAATAATATAGTTGTACTATTTACAATAACAAGGTTTCTATAACACTAATAAAAATACATAGTAGCTTTATACACACAGCAGGCTTTATACCCTAGAGCAGTGTTTCTCAACCTGGGGGTCGGGACCCCTGGGGGGGTTGTGAGGGGGTGTCAGAGGGGTCACCAAAGACCATCAGAAAACGAAGTATTTTCTGTTGGTCATAGGTAGGCTGTTAGGGATTGTGGGAGTTGGAAGCCCAAAACACCTGGAGGAAGGCCCAAGTTTGCCCATGCCTGTTATAGAATCTATCAACAGGTGTAGGTTTGACACGACAAAAAAAAGCCACCCCACAATAGTCTCAAATCAAGGGAAAGTTTCATGAGAACAACCACTCCTCTTAATATTCTCACCAGCAACAGCAAGCACATCCATGTGGGCAGAAAAATCAAGCAGTTCCAGCTGGATGGTCCCTAAAATTATTTAGCTGCTTGTGCTCCCTTTATTTTATCAGTTTTATACTTGTTTGGACACAAAATCTTTATAAATAAAAAATGTAATGTTCGTTTGTGGGATTAGCATAACTCAGAAACCACTGGACGAATTGACACCAAATTTGGATAATAATACGCCTATCAGGCCAACAAGTGACTATCCCTCATAAAAACATTGAAAAGCACAGCAGAAGAGACTTAAAAGCCAAAACAAAAACAAAAATTACATTACAACGCATGCACAAAACCACACATATAAACGCAAACACACATATTACACACAAAACACATCTACACAGACTGGGCCACAGCAACACGTGGCAGGGGACGGCTAGTGAATATATAAGCAAGCGTTTTAGTGACAGCCTGAGCGCGAGGCGGCTCGAATTGTGTGTTTTGTTTATTTAAAGCAAGCGCGCGCCCCATCTCTGCCGCGCCCTGATTGGCTCCTCTCCGTCTCCCTCTCTCTTCCTTGATTGCCCCAAGCTTTTCCCGTGCTGCTTTGCGGCTCTTGAAGCGTCACATGACATGGGAAAGGAGCGATGGTGGCTCTGAGGGTGGAGGGAAGGCCCGGCCGCCTCGCTCGCCTGGTTTCCCTTCAGCTTTTCCTCTCCTTCGTCCAGGCCGCCGGAGCCGGGAGCTGCCGGGGAGAGCCGGGTCTCAGGGTAAGAGAACGAGGGGGTTCCTGATGGAAATGTCTTTGGGAAACCGAGGGAATTGGGCCATTCACACAACTCAATTGCACTAGGCCAGGCGTGGGCAAACTTAGGCCCTCCAGGTGTTTTGGATTTCAACTCCCACCATTCCTAACAGCCTCAGGCCCACCATTCCCTTGTTGAAACAGCTCCACTGGCTCCCGATTAATTTCCAGGCCCAATTTGAGGTGCTGGTTCTAACCTATAAAGCCCCACACCAGTGGTTCTCAACCTGTGGGTCCCCAGATGTGTTGGCCTTCAACTCCCAGAAATCCTAACAGTTTGTAAACTGGCTAGGATTTCTGGGAGTTGTAGGCCAAAACACATGGGAACCCACACGGTTTCGGTCCAGGCTACTTAAGATATCGTGTCTTACCATATAGACTGGGCAGACCCTTAAGGTCAAGTAGTGAGGTGCTAATCTCCATCCAGACTGGGGACATACTTCGCTTAAAACTTCCAGAGATAGCAGTTTCTCGTGCACCAAAGTTCTAGGATGCATTGCCAGAAGTGATTTGACCAGCCCCCACCTTCGCGTCCTTTAGGAAAAATATGAAGACTTTCCTGTTTGGAAAAGCTTTTAATTGAGTCATAGGGCGTATCTACATAGGATGTATCTGAACTGTAGAATTAATGCTGTTTGATACCCCTTTAACTGTCATTTATTTATTTATTTATTTGTTGTGTCAGGGCAACCTGTCAATTATATTACATTTCTAACAGAAGAAAGCAAACAAAAAGACAAAATACAAAATTTGTGAGTTTGGTAGTTGATTAAACGTCCTTTGACCAGTATCTGGCCACTTGGAGTGCTTCTGGTGTTGCTGCAAGAAAGTCCTCCATTGTGCATGTGGCTGCATTGCAGCAGGTGGTCAATGGTTTGCTCTTCTCCACACTCGCATGCCGTGGATTCCACCCTGTAGCCCCATTTCTTAAGATTGGCTCTGCATCTCGTGGTGCCAGAGCGCAGTCTGTTCAGCGCCTTCCAAGTCGCCCAGTCTTCTGTGTGCCCAGGGGGGAGTCTCACATTTGGTATCAGCCATTGGTTGAGGTTCTGGGTTTGAGCCTGCCACTTTTGGACTCTCGCTTGCTGAGGTGTTCCAGCGAGTGTCTCTGTAGATCTTAGAAAACTACTTCTAGATTTAAGTCGTTGACGTGCTGGCTGATACCCAAACAGGGATGAGCTGGAGATGTCTCTGCCTTGGTCCTTTCACTATTGGCTGCTACTTCCCGCGGATGTCAGGTGGTGCAATACTGGCTAAACAGTGTAATTTCTCCAGTGGTGTAGGGCGCAGACACCCTGTGATAATGCGGCATGTTTCATTAAGAGCCACATCCACTGTTTTAGCGTGGTGAGATGTGTTCCACACTGGGCATGCATACTCAGCAGCAGAGTAGCATAGCGCAAGGGCAGATGTCTTCACTGTGTCTGGTTGTGATCCCCAGGTTGTGCCAGTCAGCTTTCGTATGATATTGTTTCTAGCACCCACTTTTTGTTTGATGTTCAAGCAGTGCTTCTTGTAGGTCAGAGAACGGTCCAGAGTGACTCCCAGGTATTTGGGTGTGCTGCAATGCTCCAGTGGGATTCCTTCGCAGATAATCCTCAGAGCTCAGGATGCTTGTCTGTTCTTGAGATGAAAAGCACATGTCTGCATTTTAGATGGGTTGGGGATCAGCTGGTTTTCCTTGTAATAGGCTGTAAGAGCACCTGTCATGACTCAATACTATTGAATCGTGGGAGGATGCAGCACTCTTTGGCATAGAAGTTTAAAGACCTTATACAGCTATGACTCTCGTGATTCCAAAGCATTGAACTATGGCAGTTAAATCATATCAAATTGCATTAATACTGCAGTGTAGATGTACCTTATGACACCAGTTGAACTGCTGTGGCTCCATAGTGAAATTGTATAGACTTGGGTGTTTAATGTCAAAATCAGGCAGTGAAGAAGCACTTTGGGTTTGTTTTCCTCCAGCAGCTGGTTTTGTATCATTTGAAGTGATAATAGTCAGCATGATTAGTAGCTATTGATCCCCGTCACAAGATGGAAATAACCAAAAGAATGTGGGAATTTGCCTGTAATCCTCTTGTTTTGTTTGCAGGCTGGTGAGACCCGTGACACTGAGGCTTGTGGGCAGAGTCTGCAATTGGAGCATTCATTTGAACTGGGTGAGTATCTGGAATATATCTGAGCATTTAGATTAGTATCTGGGGAAGGATCAGATGTCTATGACACCCTAATCAAAACAAATGTGTCTTGAATTAGTGAATATATTTACAGGATGGGACCACAGGTCACTCTCCTTATTATATGTGCTAGAATGGGTCCTTCTCTACATACAAATATACCTATTCATGTACTTCTGGATGAGGGGGCCTTTCCCATCTATCAGTGTTTGCTGGTACTGGAAAGTGACTCACAATCTAGTTTCTATGTTGTTAAAATTTATCCTGGGGTGTCTGCTACAAGGGTGGCAAAAGCCTTATTCCATTCTCACAAATGTAACAGTTCCTCTTAGAGCAAGGCAAAGTAGATAGTTTTAAGGAATAGCAGGAGCATAAACTATTTGGAGAGCCAAAGGTTTCTTGTCCCTGGATGAACCTTGCTTTTGTGTTCTTTATTTGACCAACAAACACCTCCAAGGTCTTAAGGATGCACCGCTGAAGGGTGTAACTTTTCCAAGCTTTGGCAAGGGGATTAGTGGGTCTGCCTCTGCTGTTGAGAAAAGGGTTGGGAATGAGTGGCACTGGACTTGTCTAGGTGAGAGTGCAATCAGAATGGATAACTGACAGGAGATGTAGTGGAAGCCAAGATTATTGGGATCTCAGGTCATTTAATGGTTGCATGTGCTTGGACCCTTAACGTTTTCTGTGAGGAAAGGGTTCATTTATTCACATACATAGCTGAGGTTCAACTCTAGGTTTTACTGGCAGAAGACGGATGGATTTGACCTTTACTAGGCCATGTATAAATCCGTGAGGGGAAGTCATAGGGTGGAAAGAGCAAGCTTGCTTTCTGCTGCCTAGGACATGAAACAATGGCTTCAAATTACAAGAAAGGAGATTCCACTTAAACATTAGGAAGAACTTCGTAACTGTGGGAGTTGTTCAGCAGTGGAACTCTCTGCCCCGGACTGTGGTGGAGGCTCCTTCTTTGGGAGAGCACAAAGAAAGGGGGAATTAATGCAATTATTACCAAACCTCTTTGGGTAACAGGAACATTTCTGAGCAGAACTCTCTTTAGCAAGAACAAACCTGAGGTCCTGGCCACAGGATGCCGATGAGAATTGGGATACATCCTATAGCAGTGAGAACCAGGATCTAACGCTATGGGTTTCTGTCTCCTGCAGATGACAGTATTCGGTTCAAAAAGCGGGGTACCCTTCTGTGGAATGTAGGCTCTGATGCTAGTCTTTCATTAAACCAGAAGCAGTTGAGCGAAGAGGAGCGCAACAAACTTAGGGTAAGTGTGGTCAAAAGAGAGGGAGATTTTTTTTTCCTGTGTTCAGCTAGTTAGAGAATGAGGATGGTTGTGAAGAAAGATACTTTGGGGAAAGGCCATCTGCTGTGGTGGAAAGAGGAAAAGGTTGTTAGATACATTTGGACAAAGGGAGAAAAGAAATGTGGATTGCATTGACAATGTGTGGGTTTGGGGATAGTTTGCATTAGCCATTTTTAAATGCTTACTAGGGAACTGGCCTTGTAGAAGTGTTGGCTATACTCTGACTGGAGAACTTGAGAAAGCTTGTTCTTTGGACTGCTGCTTCCAGAATCCCTTGTCCCCATGTGATTCCAGGTTGCAGCCCAAAAGTGAACTTTCGCCAGCTAGTACATTTCTAGTTCTTCAGGCTGAGGTCAGACCCTTGCAAATATTTTACATTCAGGGGAGAAGAGGGGAAACAGAACCTAAATTGTTTGTCTAATTGATAGGCAGAATGATTTGCACACAGACCATTATGTGCGGTTTTTTTGTCCAGACTGTACCACTGCAACTCTCAGTGGAAGATGGCACTGCATTTTGGTTTCAATGGTAAAGATAATTATATTTTGCCCCTTCTCATCCAGTAAGAAAACAGAAACTTCAAAGAAGGCGTCTGTAAGGGCTCTGGACATAGGAAGGACACTCTGACACTCTTAAGGCTCCTTCCTTGTCCTCTGCTCCACCAAGGGGTTTGTCAGTCCCTGCTGTTAATCATAGAAGCAAAAAGATCTGTGTAGAGGTAGATTGCAGTTTCTACAGCCCTGGATGAAAATTGATATTTTGATATATAATTCCTCATTTTTGTCTTCTCTCTTCCAGGAAGTGGCTGCTGAGGGTGCACTTTATCGTGTGCGGATTCCAAGGCATCCCTTGGGGATCACTGAAGAGAGTAGTGTTGAATATGTCACCTCTTTTGTCCGAGCAGTGAGTATCTTTTGCCATTCCTAGAGAAGTCTTGTTTAGCCCACTGCCTCTCTTATTGCTGTCCCAGCATCTTCCATTGCCCTAGTAAATACCTTGCCAAATGCATCATAACAATTATTGGGTTAAACGAGGATGTGAAAGGAGTTCATTATTGTTTATTGTTTGTGGCCTCTCTCTTCACTAAATTCTTGACCACTACATTTTTCTAATCCAGACTTTTAAAATCTGGAATACTTTTGGTCTTATTAGACTGAAATTGCTATGGTCCCATGGTTAGTAGGTTGGAGAAAAAAACTGTGATCTTAAACTCTCTAGTAGGATGTGGAAAGCTAGTGGCAAACTCAAGTCAGATTGGTTTCTGAATGGCTTGATTTGTGTCCCTTCTCATTCACCCCACCAAGAGCATATTTGGATAAGCTGAAGAGGTAGGCTTGAGAGCCCTTGTGGAAAAGAATATGATAGTCAACATTTCCTTTCCCCCCCTTTCTTACAGTGCTCTATGGTGGAGTCCCATCTGTCAGATAGGCTGACGGTTCACACAGACATTGCTGGGAATATCATTGGACTTTCCATCGTCACTGTGCCAGGCTCTTGCCATGGGGCAGAGGTGGAGGATGTGGACCTGGAACTGTTTAATACCACTGTCCTCCTTCAGCAGCCCATCCCAGCAGCAGTGTGAGTTTCTGCCTACAGTGTACCTTTGATGGCTTTAAAGGAGGATTAGACAAATTAACGGAAGAAGAATGTGTTGTGGGTACAAGTACTGTCAGTGTGAAACCTCCAGGTTTTGGAGACATGTGCTTGTAGCATTGATTGAATAGGACTTCCTGCCTTTGCAAGTTGTTCTTCCTCCCAAAGGCATTTAGTTGGCTGCTTTGGTGCAACAGGATGCTGAACTAGATAAGCCTTTGATCTGATCCAGTAAACTTCTTATGCTCTTATCAAAACAGAGGGAAGTCAGGATGGGACATGACATTTCTCTATTTGCCATTTTGAGCGGGGATTCGTATATTGGATGCACAATAATAACATACTTGAGAATGTCAAAGACTTAAGAATAAGCATGGGTTATCATGAAGTTTATACTGAACAGAGTTATAAACCACTTGGATGATCCCTCCCAGAATTCCATCAGCTTGGCCACTAACCATGCTGGCTGGGGGATTCTGAGAGTTGCAGTCTCCCCTTTTTAAAACGACCTTTCCTGAGCTCTGACAGTCAGTGCAGTAGAGCATCAGGGTATCTCAGTTCTCTGTAAGAGACAAGGAGCTACAGCCTGACACTTCCAGGAGATGCTTGTTGTGAGCTAGAAGTGGGAAGCAAGATTCCTTATCTTGAAATATGCAGCATCAGCCCCCTCCTAGATTCTTTGAAAGACACTTGCCCAACATTTTAGGAAGGTTAGGTGGAAAACTCCCAGGCAGTTTTGTGACAGTGTTGTGACTCCTTGCTCTTCGTATACAATCATGAGCCTGTTAATTTGGAAGTAGTAGTTTCCAGTGAAGTCAGTGTAGCTTGTGTCTAAGCAGGGTAGCAGCAATTCACACAGCTTTTCAAAGTGTGGAGTAAGTAATGAGAACAGGAGGAAGAAAAGGTAGACTGGAAAGTCAGAATGCAGGTGTGTATGAGGAGAATCTCATATCAGTACATTACAGATTGAATTGTTATTTTGGTGTGCACAGGTGAATTTATGTATCAGTGCAAGGAACTGCAGCACTCCATTTAGTGAGTATTTTTTTTTGTCCAAGAAGCAGACTTTTGAAATGTGTTGAGTGTGAGTGTGTCACATCTGAAAAGGCCATTTGTTTTTAGTCCAAATTAGAAGCTTTTCACCTCTGTCACCAAGGATGGTAAAACATTAAAACATCTGGGCAACTCCTGGAAAAACGTCCTTTCAGACAGCTAATTCTCTCACACCAGAAGTGACTTGTAGTTTCTCACATTGCTCCTGACACAAAAAAAACAAACAAACAAAAAAACCTCTGTCTCACTGGCTTGTGAGTTCTGAGAGGAAAGTTTCCCAGCTTTGTCACCATGGCTTTTCTCTCTCTCTACCAGACCAGAGACAGCAGCATTTATTGAGCGTATGGAACAAGAGCAGGCCCAGAAAGCCAAGAATCCACAGGAGCAGAAATCCTTCTTTGCTAAATATGTAAGTGGTGGAGGAAAGAGTGGGTGTACTCGTCCTCCTTCCTGCTTTATAAAAATAAGAATAGTCTTTTGAGTTCCAGAGCCTGCCTGTTGGCTTGGTTCTTAATCTGGCAAAACTCCTGTTGCTGGGTGGGGATGGAAAGAGAGAGAAGGTTGCTCCTGGCTCTGATTTCTGTTCTCCCCAATCCCTGCAGTGGCATTTAATTCTGGGCGGGGCGGTGCTCCTTCTAGTAACCAGCTCTGCAACAGCCCCTCAGGAGCCAGGACGACAGCCCTGAGCAAAAGTAAAGCTACACCCATCTTCTCTTGCTTCTGTCTCCCTCTGCACAGTTCAGTTTTAGCTTGAACTCCTCTAGTGCTGCCCTTTTCCTCTCCATTTACCCTATCTCCTTGTAGAGAGGAAAAGGCTTCTCTTCCTTCCAAATCTTTCCTGATAATCTCACGTAAAGTCATCTGTGGGAGCTGTTAAAATGGCTGCATCCTCACTCAACCATAAAAACAGTGTGGTTTAGTTCTGTAGGACAGAGGCCAGATGACTTACGGGGGAGACATATGGTTGTTTTTATTATGTGGACCACAGCTCCCATCAGCCCTAGACAAATAACGGGATTGTGGGAATTGTAATCCAAGATCTAGAGAGCCATATGGTTCCTCTCCCCATTATTGTACTTGGTAGATGGTATTCTGGGAGAACCCGATGCCCCCAAGAAATGCTCTCTTGGGGTCTACTCATTTGTAGGGTTTGTGGCAGGAATTTTATTTGCTGCTTCCACTCTTTAAAAGAAAGCAGCGTTTCTCTTTTGACAGCAGAACAGTGCATCCCCTTCTTTTCCCACCCTACTTTTATCCTATTGGATTCCTTGTCTCTTCCCAACTTGAGCATGGTAGCATTGGAGCTCCTCCTTTCTGGTGGCTGGGGTCTGTTCTTCACGGGGCACAATCTTTTTCCCTCCATTGGCTGTCACTGAGGTGAGATCAGCCATAATCCCTGGTGATGGAAGTCTTGTGATCGGGTTTGATGACGAGAATATGTGTTTGTGCAGAGAGAGAAAGATGGAGGAGAGAATGGAAAATGGATTCAAGTACATCACAGGGAGAAATCTTGGAATGCTCTCCTGATGTTGATGGATGGCAATTCCCATTAGCCCTAGCTATACAGCCAGTGGGGAAGGATGATGAAATTTGCCATCCAATGACATAATCCTTCTTCCAAAGTGGAGGAACCTGTGAGGGGAGCTGGTTGTTGTAGGATGTTGTGATCACTGAGCAGAAAGGACATGTGAGGAAGAGGTGTGGCTATGCCAGTGGTTCTCAACCTGGGGTCCCCAGATGTTTTTGGCCTACAACTTCCAGAAATCCTAACAGCTGGTAAACTAGCTGGGATTTCTGGACGTTGTAGGCCAGAAACATCTGGGTACCCCAGGCTGAGAACCACTGGGCTATGCACAGAAGAGAACCTATTTCTTGTTTGCTCCTCTAATTTTCTTTCTCTTTCTTTCCCCCCACAGTGGATGTACATTATTCCCATTGTCCTTTTCCTGATGATGTCTGGAGCACCCGATGCAGGGGGGCAAGGAGGGGGCAATGGAGGCAGTGCTGGGGGAGGGGGCCGGTGAGTGGGGATTGCATCTTTTCCTGGGTTGTGGAAAGGCATGGTGTAAATAAATATTATCAAGAAAAACAACAGAACCTCTCCTGGCTTGACTTGTGGGAGCAGACCTTGACCTTGTGGGAGCAGACCTTGACCTAACTTTGGGACAGGGTTGAGAAGTTTGAGAGGAAAACCTGAGGTGATTACTAACATGCGCTCTATCAGGTGCTGCCTTTGGAAGCTGTTCAGCCATAGTGCTGAATGAGGCCAGTTATAGGGAATGCTGAAACCATTTCACAGGCTACTGCTCTGTTATAAATCACCTTGACTCCCAATTGAGGAGAAAGTTGGGATGCAAGTAAATTAATACATGCATACATACTGGGATTAATTCACTCCCCGTATATACTCAAGTATAAGCCGACCCGAATATAAGTTGAGGCACCTAATTTTACCCCCCCAACCCCCCCCCCCAAAAAAACTAGGAAAACGTGACTCGAGTATAATCTGAGGGTGGAAATGCAGCCGCTACTGGTAAAGTTCAAAATAAAAATAGATACCAATAAAATTACATTAATTGAGGCATCAGTAGGTTAAATGTTTTTGAATATTTACATAAAATTTAAGATAAAGCTGTCCAACTTATTCTAACCTTATTCAATGTAAATGTGCTTCTGTATCCTTCCAATAATAATAGAGAGTAAAATAATAAATGTAACAAAAATAATAATAGAGTAAAATAATGGAAATGTAATAATAACTAATAATAGAGTAAAATAATTGTAATAATAATGGAGCAAAATAATTAATGCAATAATAGAGCAAAATAATATAATAACAGAGTAAAATAATGGAAATTTAATAATAACAGTAAAATAATAAATGTAATAATAGAGTAAAATAATAAATGTAATAATAATAGAGTAAAATAATGTACAATAATAAATGTAATAATAATAGAATAAAATAATACATGTAATAATAATAATAATAATAATAATAATAATGCAGTAAAATAATAAATAACCTTGACTCGAGTATCAGCCGAGGGGGCTTTTTAAGCTTAAAAAGTGAGCTGAAAAACTTGGCTTATACCCGAGCATATACGGTAATTATGTGCTCTGTTCCCGAAGTGTGCAGTTCTCCTCAAAGAAACTCAGAATTTGCTTCTAAGATTCAGTATTAAAAATGGTCATGTGGCAAAGCCATACTACCACCTTTAATTGTCTGGTAGATGATGGGGACTGTAATCCAAGCACAGATAGAGCCCAGCAGAGTGGGTTTCTGGTGTTTGGTTTCAAAAAGGTTGACGTTGTAATAGTTATTCATTGGGTGCATCTATTACTAGAAAGGGGAGGCTGAAAACTGAGGATCTTTTAAAGCTTTAAAATTGTGTGGATGTTGTTGTGCTGGAAAGGGATGTAGAATCAGTAAATTGCAGCTGCCGCTTCTGATAACGCTGAAAACAAAGGCCATGCCTGAGAGGAGACAGTAGGCAGCTTAAGAGATTCATTTACTTTGTGCCAGGTACTGTTTGCTCTATATGTGATATATTTGTACCCGGGATTTGCCTTCTAGGGGCAGAAAGCAGAAAGAGTCTGCTAAAAGAAACTTGCACACAATTCATTCATTAACATGCCCATTGCTGTGCTCTCATTCTCAAGTGAGGTGAGATTTTGGATATAGATTTGTGTGTGTTGAACTAACAGCCCATATCAGTCCAAACCAGCCTGATATAAGTTTCTTATCTTATGTGTATTTGTATGCTCACACGCACCTTGTTTCTGCTCTAAAGACGTTTAAAGGCAGGACAATGTGTGGCCCATCAGATGGTGTTGGAAATGCAGTTTGCATCATCCCTTGCCATCATGCGAATGCTCTGAACTTTGGGAAAAGTCCGTTCTTCCTACCTGCTGCAACCCAGGACCCGGCTGTGTAGATCCCCCGCTCTGGTGGTGCCAGCCGGTGTTCTTCCATGCTGCGTCCCTCCAAGTGTGGGACACTCCTTGGATGTGTGGCCCAGCTTGGCCTGCTTAGAGCTATCTGGAGCCTCTGTAGCTACAGCAACCACAAAGGAACAGAATGCGGAACAAGGAGTCATTCTAGAACAGGAGAAGGAAACAATGGAGAATGTTGCCTTCTCAAGGGTTGATCCATTGTGGTGTTAGGGACAATTAGTATATTTTCCTTTGTTAATTAGGACCTGTCAGGATTTGCAAATTCATGTTCAGGTTATAAAAAATGAAAGATAAAATATTTGAATGTGAGAATAATTGACATCGCTCTGTTTTGTCTGAAAATGACGGCTAGAATGTTTGGGTGCTTTCAGGGGCCATCTGCCTAATAAGGATGATGGTGTGACCTGTCATTCCTCTTTTATCTTCACTAGAGTCCTTAGAGTAGGGGGTGAGGACTGTGTAGGTCCCTTTGTTTGAACAATACATTGCTGTATGTTGTCCTTACCATAATTTCATATAATGCACATGTGGTGTCTTGGTCCACTGCAACAGCCTGAAATAAGTGCTTCCAATTCCAAGTGTAGCCACTGTTTATGAAAGGGGTGAATCCAAATCTATTTCATAGAATCATAGAGTTGGAGGAGACGTCGTGGGCCATCCAGTCCAACCCTCTACCAAGAAGCAGGAAAATCGTATACAAAGCACCCCCGACAGATCCAGTCTCTGTTTGAAAGCCTCCAAAGAAGGAGCCTCCACCACACTCTGGGGCAGAGGGTTCCACTGCTGAACAGTTCTCAGAGTTAGGAAGTTCTTCCCAAAGTTCAGGTGGAATCTCCTTCCCTGTAGTTTGAAGCCATTGTTCCACATTCTAGTCTCCAGGGCAGCAGAAAGCAAGCTTGCTCCCTCCTTCCTATGACTTTCCCTCACATATTTATACATGGCCACCATGTCTTCTCTCAACCTTCTCTTCTTCAGGTTAAACATGCCCAGCTCTTTAAGCCGCTTCTCATAGGGCCTGTTCTCCAGACCTTTGATCATTTGAGTCTCCCTTCTCTGGACACATTCTAGCTTGTCAACATCTCCCTTCTACTACAGTGTCCAGAGTTGGACACAGTGTGCCAAGTGTGGTCAGACCAAGACAGAATAGAGGGGTAGCATAACTTCCCTGGATCTAGACACTATACTCCTATTGATGCAGGCCAAAATCCCATTGGCTTTTTTAGCCAGCACATGACATTGTTGGCTCATGTTTAACTTCTTGTCCACGAGGACTCCAACATCCTTTTCACACGTACTGTTGTCGAGCCTGATGCCCCCCCCCCACATTCTTTATCTTTGCATTTCACTTTTGCATTTTGCATTTCATCCCCTACTTTTAGGTCACACTTATCTTTATCTCCTAAAAAGTCATCTTGTGTGTGTGTGCAGACACTAGACTGATTACATTTTTTTCCTCCAGTTTTATTGATATCACGGTTTAGCAGCAGCTTCAGTTTCCAAACCTATTGCAAAGAGAGATCACCTTCCGGCCCCCTCCCCTCCCCCACTGATGCTGGTGGGGTCGTCCCCAAGCAATGGGGGGAGGTATATGGCTTTTCCCAAAAAAAGGGGGACAGAGGTTTAGGAAGCAGGGCTGGTTTTGTTTTCCCTTTTTTTGTCCCCTTCCCCCCTACATCGTTTCACACACCGAGAAAAAACAAACCAACCCCAAACCAACCATAAACAGGACAAAATCTCAAAAGACAAAATGACAAATGGACGTGCGGGAGGGAGGGCGAGACAAAACAAATGAAAAAAATCGACATTCCAAACAAGAAGAAACAGGGGTAAATAGGGACAGCGCAACACAAGTGGGAGCAGAACTAGGACACCTAGGTTCTCTGACCCAGCACTCTCCCAGATGAAGTCTGGGAATGGCTCCCCTACCTAAAGTAGGCAGCGAACAACCATGCAAACCCCCAGAAGAACCAAAATCAACTAGGCTTAGGGAAGGAGGGAACGAGACACACTTTTACCCCCATACACTTACACACACGCATACACAGAATAGTCCAGAATCTGCAGCCTATGTTGGGAGGTCCAATAGGCCCAAATCTGGCTTTGAACAAGAGACGAGCTGGGCCTTAAATGTTCTCCATCGTGGAGCCTTTTTCTTGAAAATGTCTCAAGCCCTTTTCCGATTCGTGTCAAGGAACGTCGTGATCATTCTTCGACACTGGGGCGGAGAGGGAAGGGAGGGCATGACTGTTGCGTAGTCCTTTAGCGCCACTTCCAAAGCTGTCTCTCCAGGCGAAGTGTTGGGGGAAGGAAGTTCCACCATTCCCTGGTCTCCCTCCTCCTCCTCCGAGGTTGGAGGTTCATGCAGATTGAGGCAAAGGATCCTGCATGCATGCTGGCAAAATGGAGGAAACCACCCTACCCCATCCAGCTTGGGCAGCAAGAAAGATAATTCCCAATTTCCCAAAAGGTCTATCATGATGAGACTAAGAGAGTTTGGAGCACCCCCTCGACAAAAGACCTCAGTTAACTTTGTTCTAAATTCACAGCTGAGAAAAGGGCTTCTTGCAATGATGGGAGGACAGCTTCCAACAGCAAAATAATGCCCCCACTCTCTATTTTCCCCTGATAGAGAAATCTGTGGCTCTAAGAATCAGAACTCCCAACAGAGAAGTTGTATCTGTTGGACTTCTGCCAGCCATGCAGCTTATTAAAGCCACAGAATCTCTGTCGGAACAAAAGAGTGACGCCCTCAAAAGCTTTCAGCCTGACTCTTCCTCCAGAACAGAGACTTCCCGCAAAACATGCACGTCACAAAAGTTGACCCTGGCCCACTCCTTGTAAAAAGATGAGGGGGGAAAGGCTCTTTCCACACCCGACAACTGATAACACGCGCCCCATCCCGTTTTAAAAATGCTCTTTCGTGGCTGCCTTTATGGCTTCAGAAAAAAAATGCAACAGGCAGCAACTTCCTGGGGGAGATGGAGATTGAGGAAGGGCAGAATCTTGCCACCCGGTCTCAGATGCCCCCGTTGGCACATCTTCCAGTGTAGATCAGAGGAAACAAACAGTCCAGAAAGTTCCAAGAGCACGTCGCTGGAACCCTAAAAGAAAGAACAAGAGAGAAAAAGCCCAATATCCTATTTTTCCAAATCTCCTTTCTTCACTACCTCCAGCTTTCATGTGAACAATTCTTTTAGACCCATAGTTACTCTGCCCAAAGCTACTTCTTTGCTCTTTACGGCTGTTCTGGATGTTAGGTAGTGATAGTTCTTGATCCTGGAAGGCACAACAGGTGAAATACTGCCCATGGAATCCTTGTGTACCAATGTGATGGATGTTCGCTACTGGTTAATTTGCCCTCCCCGCAAGTAACCTTACCAATTGCCCTTTTCCAGTTGAGAATCTAAAGGAGATCTCAGTAAATGGGAGCTGTCAATCTGCAACATAAAACTAGAATTTTGGAAATTTGTTTTTAAGTTAGGACATAATTCCAACCACTGCTTCCACTGGAGCAGGGCATCAATTTGTTCCAGTCTGGCTTCACATGACTTTCGATGCAGAATGCAACATATTAGCTATGGACCTGAAATTTGTCCCATTCGTTTCATTTGTGTTTCCATTTCATTTCGTCCATTTGGATGGCATGAAACGGAAAGGCCCCTCCTGGAATGAAAATGCAATTGATACGAAAGGCAGGCAGGAGCGGGTCTGGCTCCAAGCCTGCTTTTCAGATTGACTGCCTGGGACCTGGCAGGGCCTGCAGCGGGGTGCCAAGTAAGGTGTGTTCCTTACTCGGCACTCAGCTGCAGACCTTGCCAGACTTGGGTACATAATCCCAAAGCCTGCACCCATAGGCCCAAAGTGCCCGGGCCTAGGTGTGCAGGCTTTGGGCCTATGCACCTGCGCCTCGCAGGCCTGCGGCCGAGCGCCAGGTAAGGATCACTCCTTACTTGGTTCTACCAGGCTTGGGCACATAGACCTGTGGGCCAAAGCACCCAAGCCTACGGGTGATGGCTTTGGGCCTACACATCTGGGCCTCACAGGGCCTGCAACCAAGCACTGAGTAAGGAACACCCTTAACCCTGCACCTGTAGGCCCGGGCGTTTTGGGCCTACAGGTGAAGTCCCTCTCCCCAATAATGGACCAAAAGAAAATGGATTTTTCGGCCCTCAAAACAAAACAAAACAAAACAAAAAACATTTCGAGAAGCTCAGACGAAAATGGATCAGTGCCCCCACTGAAAGCTGGGACCCGAAACGGATCAAGGTTAAGTCCTGAGTGCACATGACTACACCCTATCTAAAGGGATGGCCTTCAATGAGATGAAAGCAATGAGCCATAAAAGAGCTGCACTTGCATCCCTCTCCTGGCCAAAGGGAACAATGCATGAAGATCTTGAGTCAAGAAAGGTTGAATAGGCAAAGCAGATCCCAAATGAAGTAAAATAGTCAGTGGTGGCATCACAGCAGGTCTTTGGGACAGAAATATAAAAGGCAGCTCCCTTACAGTAGGGTGGATTTAACAATTTTTGAAATAACTGATTTCACCTTCAAGTCCAACAAAATGGCCTCTCCCACCATTAGATTTAATGGCCTTGTGATGGAAAGACATTTTGACCTGTATTACTCCCAGTGGTGCAGCTAAGAGTTTTTGGATGTGAAGACTCTCAACATTCCTAGCTACCCAACTGGGAATAATGCAGGTCAAAATCTGGTAACTATTTTCAAATGGTTGTTTTCTGCTAAAATGAAGGCCATGCATCCATTTCTCCATCCCATTTGCCAGAAGTACTCACAGTCCCTGGTGGCAAAGGGCTGGCTGGTCCACCTTAATCCGAATGTACAGTTTCTACAACAATACTGGGTTTGTCCCTTGCTGGAGGATTCTTGTTGATGTAGATGTTCAAAGTTTTTTCCTGAAGAGAGGAGAGGAGGAAGCAAGAGAAGACTGTAAATCAAACAGCAGGTTCTCAGAACTGGCAAATGCTTCCAGTTGAGCTAAGAACCACAGAACTATCAATATCATCACTGGACCCCAAATTCTTGTTTTCTTTTTCTTTTACCGAGGAGGCAGAAGATGTAGCTGTTCATTCTTCACTATGTACTAATCCACTTACCGTATATACTCGAGTATAAGCTGACCCAAATATAAGCCAAGGCACCTAATTTTACCACAAAAAACTGGGAAAACATATTGACTCAAATATAAGCCAAGGGTGGGAAATGCAGCAGCTACTGGTAAATTTCAAAATAAAAATAGATACCAATACAATTACATTAATTGAGGCATCAGTGGATTAAATGTTTTTGAATATTTACATAAAACTGTAATTTAAGATAAGACTGCCCAACTGATTAAACCATTATTCAGAACTTCTTCAATGTAAATGTGCTTATGTATCCTTCCAATAATAATAAAAATAATAAATGTAATAACAACAATAATGATAAATAAAATAATGAAAATGTAATAACAGTAATAATAGAATAATAAATGTAATAATACTAATAATAATCGAGTGAAATAATAAATGTAATAATACTACTACTAATAACAATCAAGTAAAATAATAAATGTAATAATAATAATAATAATAATAACAACAACAACAACAGAGCAAAATAATAAATAACCTTGACTCGAATATAAGCCGAGGGGGACTTTGTCAGCCTTAAAAAAGGGCCAAAAAACTAGGCTTATGCTCGAGTATATACAGTAAGTTTCACATTTGTCCTTGGCTTTTCAGCCCAAACCCATCTAAGTTAAAATTTCAGTTACTTTCTTTTCCAGCATTCACATTGTTCAGGCTTTGTGCATTCTTTAGAAGCACGACTTTATGCTTGGAATACACTACAAAGTTCTCTCTTATATCCTTGTAATACCACTTGGACGTCACGATGGCAGCATTTCTTTCAAGTGCCAAGCTGTTGCTGCATCATTGCCTTCAAAGCCTCATAATAAAGCTAGTTCCCAAAAGAGAAAAAGATTAACGCTTAGTTTGTAATACAGAAGACAGTCTGGATCAACATGTTCCTATCAAGTATGAGTGGTCTTCTATTGTTCCTGCTTTAAGAACATAAAGACATAAGAAGATAACAGGAAACGGTGCTGGATCAGAACAAGTTTTCTAGTCCTGATTTCTGTTTTCTCAGTAACCAGCCCTGTGCCTCAATGGGATACCAGCAGCAGAAAATGAGTACAGCCAGACCTCTCCTATGCACTGATATTACCTTAGATACAACACTAACATATAGGAAACACTGCATGAACACCAAGCACAAAGTAGCTGCACACAATAACATCCCATGGAAACTTACTGGCAGCACACGGGGTGCAGCCCCGAAATTAATAAGAACATCAGCCCTGGTCTTGTCTTACTCAACTGCCGAGTATGCCTGTCCTATTTGGCACAAGTCTGCCCACGTGAAGCAGGTGAACATAGCATTGAATGAAACATGCAGAATAATCACAGGATGTCTTAAACCCACAAGCTAGCTGGCATTGCCCCCACTGATGTGCAATGGGAAGTTGCTGCTAACTGGGAGAGAAATAAGGTTGAACACTGTGAAAGCCATCCATTGCATGGCTGTCAGCCTCCTCCCAGTTGACTCAAATCAAGGGAAAGCTTCACGAGAACCACCACTCCTCTTAACGTTCCCCCAGCAATAGCAAGAATCTCCCTCTGGGTAGCTAAACCTGGAAATCCCAATTGGATGGCCCCCTCATGAGAGTCTGCCTTCATGGGCAAACAAAGAATGGACAACTTGGAAGTCCCTGAACAGACTCAGAAGTGGAGTGGGCAGATCAAAAGACAACATGGCAAAATGGTGCTACCTAAAAGAATCCTCCCCCTTGTGCGACTGTGGAGCAGAACAGACAACTCCGTATCTGTATGCTTGTCCGCAATGTCCTGCCTCACGTACAGAGGAAGAGTTGTTGGAGGCTACAGACAATGTGATTGCTGTTGGCCGTTTTTGGTCAAAAGATATTTAGCTACTTGTGCTCTGATTTTTATCAGTTTTATACTAATTTATGTAATGCTTTTGATACGAAATAAAATAAACTGGTATCAGAAAGCAAATTGCCTTTAAGGTTGATTAGTAGCTACTAAGTGCTTTATTCTTCATGGATTTGTATGATTCCCACATCATCAGAATGATACCCAGTATCATTTCAACAATTCCCAGTATACCAGCCTCACCTCCACCAGCTGGTGCCAGTGTTCAATGGGTTTACGCGGGTTTGCCAGCATCTCAGCCCAGTGGTCTCTTCCAGGTGCGTCGGCATCACTGCCCACTCGGCACATCCCAATGACTTCATTGTGCCCAATGCTGAGGACAGAAAGAATATTTCAGTACCAGCCATCCAGAGAAGAAGAGGGCAAGCAGTGAAGGGGAAAGGCTAGCTTTCTCGCTCATAATAAGTTATGTCCAGTGTGCATAAGGGTATAACAAATCTGCATAATTAATTTACACTGTGATTTTGAGGAATGGGAAGGGCAGTTGAATGCTGGAAGATTAACAAGAAATGATGTTTTTAAAGCTTACTATGAATTCTTCCTATTCACACACTTTGAAACAACCACTGATAATAACAATTACTGTAATCACCAGCACTTTATCTTTATGGAACTTCAAAGCAAATGCTCAGTTAGTAAAATAGACCTTGACATTTGGGAGTTGTAGATTATAGTTCACCTACAATCAAAGAGTATTCTGAACCCCACCAATGATAGAATTGGGCCAAACTTCCCACACAGAACGGAATGGAATGGATATATGGACTCTGAACCCGAGCATGAGATTGTTTCTAATATTTTATTATGTGTTGATTTGTTTTTGGGCATCTAATTGTGCCCCCACTGTAAGCCGCCCTGAGTCCCCCCCGGGGTGAGAAGGGCGGGGTATAAGTAAATGAAATAAATAAATAAAATAAATAAATAAAACCCCCATGCCTTGAAGGGACTCGCTGGTGCAAGCCTCCCTCAAATCCCGCACACTCTCCCTGCTCTCCACTCCCCCATTTGGAGCCTCAGAAACAGCCCTCCCCTTGGCCGAGAGGCCTGCCAATCACAGCCGGGGGGGGGGGGGCTTTTGGTGGGCGGTTTCACAGTCTGTTTCCAAAAAGGAAGAGATGGACAGGTGGAGAAATCTTCAGCCTTCCATGCCAAAGGGGTTTTTAAGACCATCAGAAATATGTTTTCTGATGATCTATCTATAGTAACCCCTCTGAAACCCTCTCATGACCCCCTGGTTGAGAAATGCTGCTCTATTAAGAGTCTTGATTTCCATGGTCCTCTTTCATTGAATCCCTAAGGACAGCATCCTCTTAGTAACATGCAAGCATAATCCACTTTATGCTTATATAGTTTTTTTGAGGGGAAGGAGGGGAGGAGTGTCTGGACTAGGCTGACAAAGGTCACCTTAAAAGCTTTGTAGCTAAGTGGCTCTCCCAAGTTCTATAACCATTACAGTGTTGACTCTCCTTGTAAACTGGGGTTTGTGAGTGTGACTCACCAATCGTAATCCATGACTGCCAATGTGATGCTGACGTGCTCCATGCTGTCCTGGGGGATGTCGAACACAAGGGCCTCATTGTAACTGGGGTTAAGAGTATTCTTCTTGATGGATGTCTTGCGCTTCTTCAATCGTCGTCCTTCACACATAAGGGAGGCCTTAACATAAGGATCTAGAAAGAGGCATGGGAAGGATAGAGGAAGGAGACAAAGTTACAGCAAGGCGTGGGAAGTGGTCCAAACTATAGAAAGGCGGAGTTCAAACCTATGCTGCCTATCACCTGCCTTTGACATTTCTCCCCATCCTGCCTCTGAAAACAATGATCCAAGTCTACCATTACTATTAGGCACAGTGAGGAAAACATCTCAAGCAGCAGATGCTGAGAGGCAGCAATAAAGGCTCCCAGGCTGTTCCCCAGGGAGCCCCTCGGCCTTTGGCAAATAGAGATGTGCAAATGTTACTTGGCCTTTGCTGTATGCACAAATGCAATATGCCTCACTACTCTCTTTCCCTCAGTGAACTATGGTTGAATTACTAGCCCACTTCATTTCTGTGCATAGCATGGTTGCATGGGACCCCCTGATGGTGCATTGGGTCAAACCCTTATGCTGACAGGACTGAAGACCGACAGGTCAGAGGTTTGAATCCGGGGAGAGCATGGATGAGCTCCCTCTGTCAGCTCCAGCTCCCCATGTGGGGACATGAGAGAAGCCTTCCACAAGGATGGTAAAACATCAGAAACATCCAGGCGTTCTTGCAGACAGCCAGTCTTCTCACACCAGAAGTGACTTGCAGTTTTTCAAGTTGCTCCTGACATGAAAAAGTGGTTGCAGTTTTAACTCTTGTTGGTCAAAAATAATGACAGTGTATTATGCAACATTGTGATTGCCGAACACTGTTTCCCAATTCAATTTGAGCTATTTTTTTGGTGGCTGAGGTACAATTTCTTTGAATGCCTAGCTTGCTTTCTCCTTTACTTGTCCAAGCAGGAGGTCAACATGGAACACCTGATCTAAACACAGCAGAATGTGATACTGCAAGGGAAGGCAAACCATACTCAGGAATGCTTAGATGAATGGAATGATTCCTCAAAAACAGAAAATAATGTTCCAGCCTTTCCATCTTGATGTCTTGTATTTTTCTTGGAAGTCAGAAACCCATATAGCTCCAATGCAAATCATCTATGGCTTTCTCAGAGATATAGAGCATGAGAAAGTTATTACTTTAGACTGCAGCTCCTACATACCCCCAACCAATAGCCAATGGCCATACTGGCAGGGGGATCTTGGGAGTTGTTCAAAACAGGAACATTTCCAAACTTCAAGTAGTTGTCAGTCTATCTTTTACTCACTCCTACTACAGCCGCTTAATATATTCTCTCATTTGCATTGTACCATTTTGTCTTTTCCTGCATAACTACTCACCTTTCCCCCTGCTTTCCCCAATTTGGCCCTTTTGGGCCATTCCTTCAGGGCTCTAAACCCAGTCCACATTCCAGGATCCCATGACTTTTGCTCTAACACTAATATTAATCACAACCGGGGCTCACCAGAAAATCCAGTCAGATCCATGGCTTTGAGGTTGGTAGCCTTGATGATGGTGACTGTGAGACGTCCGGCTGTGGGCAGGTAACAGAGGGAGAAATTCAGCTCCCCCAAATCTGCTTTTTCCTATGGAGATGGAAAAAAGACCCAATGAATGCTTTAGAATCCATGAAAACAAAACACAAAAATATTGGAAATATTGAAGCAGAGGGTGGGGAGCCACTTGTCAAAGATTCTGCAGTTACATCCTGTGCTGCGGATCTTGTGCCAGGGAATGGGTTGGGTGAGATGAACTCTCTGAAAAGACCCTTCCAAATCTACACATCTATGATTCAATCTGAGGAAGAAGGAAGTCCTCAAACGGAAAGGTGGGATGGACTTGCTGGATTTACATCAACACCATCCCTGGAGAGATGTTCACCTCCATCTTCTACTTGCCCTTCAGTGTTGACAGATAGATGGGACTAAAATATGGTGGCTTTCCAGAAGCAGTTGAGATTCATCATCCTCAGTCAGTATGGCTAATGGTCAAGGATTATGAAAGATGCAGCCCAACAACACATTCCTTGCTACTAAGTGCAGTGGTGCAATGAGATAAACACTTGTGCTGCTGAACTGCTTGACCTGAAGGTTGGCAGATTGAATCCGCAAGATGGGGTAAGCTCCCGCTGTTAACCCTAGCTCCTACCAACCTAGCAGTTCGAAAACATTCAAATGTGAGTAGATAAATAGGTACTGCTTCGATGGGAAAAGGCAAAGAGACGATCCAAACAGTCATTCCAGCCACACGACCAGGAGGTGACAACGCAGGCTCCTTGGCTTGAAAATGGAGAAAAACACCTCCCTCAGAGCCAGAGACGAGCACCGCCTCCAGAAGCCGGAAATGAAAGTAGAAGCCTCTGCCTTTGTTTGTGTTTATGTATCTTATTGTATGTAATTGTTAGACATTGAATGTTTGCATATGTCTACTGTAAATGCCGTAATTATCTTTGAGTCCACTAGGGGAGAAGGGTGGAATATAAATAAAATGTATTATTATTATTATTATTATTATTATTATTATTATTATCTTAACTATTTCTCCATGGCACTTTAATGGAGACTGGCATTCCATTCTAGAAACCATGCCTTAAAACAAACCCACGAATTATCCCTGAAAGCAGTCATGGGAATCAAAATTATCTTCCAATTTAATAATGGTAATATATAAAATCTAGGGGAAGAATACTCCAATCTCTCAAGATACTCAAACTAATCTTAAAATGACGACTTTTGAGCTAAGGGATTTCAGAAGATTTGAACAAGATAAGGATTCATACCTTTCAAGTCTAGTATGAATCTGGGCCATTTATTCTTAATTCATTATGCTTATTAATAGACTGGTATTCAAATAATGTTGTGCATGGACAGTTAAGATATCTTCAAAATACAAGACTCGCTGTCATTTTGGGAAAACACAAGAATGCAGCGACTCCTTTGGAAACAAGACTCACCTCTGTGATATTTTACTTCTTCATAACTTGGTTGTCCCCACCTCCCCCCCAACCTAAATCCATAGATTATTCATGCCAGGAAAATGTATGCTACAACCTTCGTTCTCAGTCTCACTTTGCATACTGATCCAGACATGCATGGTTATCTCTTTGAAATCTTCCTCTAACTTGGTCTATTTATATTCTGCCTTTCCACTGTACCATCTTTCCAAATGACTCACCAGAAATACAACCATCGATAAAAATAATCAGAAATATAAAAATAACACGAATACCACAACGGGCTCAGATAAAAGCAAAAAGAGTCAAGAAACAGATTGTGATACATTTCTCAAATAGAAAAGGAGTTTTTAATTTGATACCCAAAGGAAAGATAATGTAGCAGCCTCACAAATTCATTGCGGGGCAGGGATATTTCTTAAGTCGGGTGCCAGAGCATTCCTGGGAATCTTTCTTCGGCCCCTTCCACACAGCTGTATAAAATCCGCATTGAACTACGTTTATGGCAGTGTAGACTTAGATAATCCAGTTCAAAGCAGATACTGTGGATTATCTGCCTTGATATTCTGGGTTATATGGCTGTGTGGAAGGGCCCTTCCTCAGTCATGGTTTGCCTCACCACTGGTTTTTCGGGGATCTTAGAGAGTCCCCACTGAAGACCTTAAAATGGATGGGAAACTTGTAGCCCTTCAGATGCATACTCTTTACCAATTCCAATTTGGCAGGGACCATCCCAATGAATCCTCCATCGTAATAATGTCCCAATTTCTCTTTCTCTCTTCTTCACTGTCTTCAGCTTGCTTTATTTGCTGGAAATTGAGTTCAAAGCATAAAAGTAATTTGCACTCAACTAACATAGCAGGGAGGAGAGGGAAGACTCTTTCCCCAATTGTTTTAAGCCAGTGGTTATTTATGTATTTAGAGCATATTTATATCCTGTCCTTCTCTACCCCCGAAGGGGGACTCGGGACAGCTTACAATTGGCAGTCATTAGATGTCGACAAAGAAACAGTTAGAACAAAACAATTCACATAAACAAGTCAACAACAATAAAAAATACATTAAAAAGCAATAAAATACATTAAAAATATTGGCCCTTAAAATATTAACACAACCAAATCTGAGTCCACAAATGCAAATCATAGTCCAGAGATTCAGTCCAAGGTATCTTAACTGACAATTCTCACGAGTCATTACAGTTGTTGCTCAGCCAGCTGCCCAAATGTTTGGTCCCAAAGCCAAGACTTGTGTGTCTTCCTGAAGCAGAGGAGAGCTGGAGTTGCCCTGATTTCACTGGTGAGTGCGTCCTATAGACTGGGGGCTACCACCAAGAAGGCCCTGTCTCTCATCCCTGCCAATCGCGCTTGCGAGGGCAGGGCCTCTCCTGACGATCGTAAACTCTGAGGTGGGTCATAGAGGGAGATAGTTTCAGACAAGTAAACTGAGCCGGAACCATTTAGGGCTTTCCCAACCTTTTTCTGACCAAGGACCACTTGACCATTAGTACCAAAAGGGTTACGAATCAGTTTTTGGTCAACTTAAAATTCAGTTTGGTTATTTGGGGTGCTGATTCAGAAAATTGCATTGGATAGACCATATCAGCTCCAGTTTCTGATACAGAACATATGCCATCCAGTAGTCATCACAGAAGCCCATACTTAATAATCTAGTGATAATGTAGTCTATCCAATGCAATTTTCTGAATCAGCACCCCAAAAAATCCAAGGAACAGGCCTAAAAATGAGGATACCATGGAGCCCCCGCTTTCAGGGGCCACATGGAATGGTTCTGCTCAGGGGGAGGGAGGAGGAGAAGCAGCAGTCAGGAGGCTTGTTGTCGCGCCTTTCATGGGTACTTGGCTTCTCCCCTTCCAGCACCCCCGTTGCCTCAGCACTATAAGAGGGTTTTGCAAGAACAATTGCTCTTGTTGCACTGGTGTATTAACAATGAGACCGCAGACCATATTTTAGTTTTTGTGGACCACTGGTGGTCCATGGACCACAGGTTAGGAACCACTGTTTTAGGCAAAAGCAAACTGCTGCAGCCTTTCCTAGCTTGTGTGTTCATCCTTATTAATAACTTCTGCTACCTTTATCACACTGTAAGGTTGTTTAGCTAGATATGACCCAGTTTTATCTGTGAAATGTTGGAGAGTATGTAATTTCTATGCATTCAGGTTTGGTAGTGTAATCTGGGAAAGGTAGAGGTGAAAAATGCTTCCTATTCTTTCTGAAATTGTCTGACTCTGGCTTCGATCCAGATCAAGATAAACATAAAGTATATTTATGAGCCTAAATATCCCAAGGACACCAGATTCTGTCTGATCTTGGAAGCTAAGCAGGGTCAGCCCAGATTAATACTTGGATGGGAAACTGCCAACAAATACTAGACTGTCGAAGGCTTCAATGGCTGGAATCACTAGGTTGTTGTAGGTTTTTTGGGCTATATGTGACCTCACAACCTCTGAGGATGCTTGCCATAGATGCAAGCAAAACGTCATGAGAGAATGCTTCTAGAACATGGCCATATAGCCCAAAAAACCTACAATAACCCAAATACTAGATTCCTTGCCTAAGCAAACGGCATGAAATTCATGGGGTCGCCATAAGTCCACAGGTGACTTATAGGCATGTACACATATGGGCATGGCATATCAACTAAAATCAATTGGACATAGTAAATGGTAAATGGTAAAGTCTAGTCATGTCCGACTCTGGGAATTGGTGCTCATCTCCATTTCTAAGCTAAAGAGCCAGCATTATCCATAGTCACCTCCAAAGTCATGTGGCTGGCCTGACTTGCATGGAATGACGTTACCTTCCCGCCAAGGCGGTACCTACTGATCTATTCACATTTGCATGTTTTTAAACTGCTAAATTGGCAGAAGCTGGGCCTAACAGTGGGAGCTCACCCCACTCCCTGGATTTGAACCTGCGACCTTTCGATCAGGAAGTTCAGCACCTCAGCTGCGCTACCAGTAGGACATAGGTAACCTTTTTATTATTTACACCCATTTCTTTGCCAGAAAGGATGCTCAATATGCATAGCAATAAATTATCCATTAACAACCAACCATTCAGATCCAAAATAAAACAAACCTATTGAAAACCACCACAACAAACGGCACAGCCAGAAACCCAACCTCTTGTTTAATTTCAGCAGCTCTAGTTGAAATATGACTAAGACGGGATTCAATCCACAGCCCGTCAAACACAAAACCAAATTATCAGTTCATAAATGCAAGCATTTGTCAGATTTCACTGCTTTCCACTCAGATTATACATTTGATTTTGAAAGAATATTAACAATTACCATAATGAATCAATCATCACCCATTCATTTCCTCGAGGGTCCTTTTTCCTGGCGCTGTCAACCAGACTCTGTTTTCTCATGTTTGGGTTATGCAAAGCCTTCAAAGGCACACACAGAAATACATTTCATTTACGTGTGGAAATTCAACCATATTTGACAAACAAAAGGAAGTAAAGACGTGACACATTTCTTCTCCTTCTATAAAACCCCAGCAAGGAAAAAGTATTGTCTTAAAAGGAAGGGAGACGGCTTAAATTGGCACATATTTACAAACTGTATTGTATTGGTACATATTTACAAATTGTATTGATTGTCTGGGGAGGCCCTGCTCTCGATCCTGCCATTGTCACTAGTACGTTTGGCGGGGACGAGAGACAGAGCCTCCTCAGTGGTGGCCCCTTGGATATGGAACGCACTCCCTAGGGATATCAGATCGGCCTCCTGTCTTTTAACATTCTGAAAAAAAGTCAAGACGTGGCTTTTCAGTAAGTGTTTGCAAATGCAGAGTAACAGACATAGGAAAATGAATGACTAGATGATGGGACTGGACAATGTTTTAATCAAGGAGACTCTAATGATTTATGTTTTTATTGATTTTGTTGTGGGTTTTATATTATATATTAATGTTTTTAATTGTATTTATGGTATTGTGAGCATTGAATTGTTGGCCTGTAAACCACCTTGAGTTGCCTATGGGCTGAGAAAAGCGGTATACAAATGCAATAAATAAAATAGATAAATAATAAATAGCTGGGGCCTTAACACAGGTAGTGGCTTTGGACTACACTATTGTTAGGTTTCATTACAATGAAGCATATAATGCCCCATATCTTCAAGAAAAAAAACCACAGAATTACTTTCCTGAAAGCAGAATGTTTTAACACCTCTGAGTCAATTAACTGCCTATCAGCCTTGCAATCTTGTGTCTTATCGCCTTTATAGATTCCTGGATGTTGATCACAAACCTGGGCTTTGAAGCTTTATGGCGAGTTCTAGAATTGTTGTTTTAAGTATCCCATTTTAATTTAATCCCATTCCCACTGTGCATATATACATGACACCTCAATTCTGCAATACGGATGAAATTGACTGCCGTCAACAAATGTTCCTGCTAAAATAAATCTGTTCCTCTGAAATGTGCCACATTACTTCTTTTCTTTCCCCGCTTGCTTTCTTTTTGAACACAGAGAAATAAAGGATCACAGCTGCTTTTCGGAATATGGCTGTCTTCAAAAGACTTTCTCCACGTTTCATATTAAAAGGCATCTCCATTACAGGAATACAAATGCGCCAGAATATTCTTTATTTTCTTTCAAACCTAAGGTTTTGAGAGCTCCGGTATCTGTGTATGTGGGAGGCAATGTTGTTTCAAAATGCATATGAACCAATATTTGCATTACGGATAAGTACCACTGGATATAAATCTCCATACAAAGACTTTCAAGTATTCGAAAGGTTCGGTGTTACATCCTCCCCCATTCCCCATTTAATTTCCTTTGAAGAAGAAAAGCCCGATGACTAATGCACAAGTTCTTTATATTTTCGAGATGCTCTGGTAAAGCAGCAAAATCCAAGTCCCTACAAGGATGTTCTATTGATTCAGGCAAGTATCCTTAATTTCCTTTATATCCATTGTCATGCGGGTTGATAAGGTTCTCAGGACTGGGCCCGTTCTCCAGGCTTAAGAGTGAAAGGAGGAATCTCAGGGCAAGAACGTTGCTCTGAAAAGAGTTTTTGAAAAGGGTAGTACGTCTGATAACATTATTATTCCAAATAACTCAAAGTAGCAAAAACAGACTCCAGCTTCACAACAATCCTATGAGGTTGCAGTTTGAAATATCAATAGAGCTATTAACTGGTCCAAGGCCACAAATCAAGTGTTATGGTTCACTGGAGAATAAAGTCAGCATCTCCTGAATCTTAAGACAAAATTGTAACTACTACACCTGAGTGTGTGTATGGCTATGTAGATGCCTCTAAGACAGTGGTTCCCAACCTTTTTTTTAGCCAGGGCCCAATTGACCAGTGCCCACTTAGACCACAACCCACTTGATCAAGGCCCACTCTGACTGGAGCCCACTTTGACCAGGACCCATTTTGACCAGGACCCACTTGACCAGGGCCCACTTGGACCGGGGCCCACTTTGACCAGAGCACACTTTGACTGGGGGCCACTTTGACCAGAGACCAATTTGACCAGCGACCACTCTCCAACATTATTGCCAAAAGAGGCAGAGCTGGTTAGCTCTCCGGAAAGGAGCAGAAATAAAATAAAATAAAATAAGAGGAAGGAGGTTCGTGGACCAGATTTTCGTTCTTGTGGCCCACTGCTGGGCCATGGCATCTGCTGTTTCTACTGTAGAGTAAGAGGCGCTTGGCTGTAGGCGCTGACAGGCTCGTGTGCTTTCCAGGCCTGCCTGCATGCCCCGCCATACACACACTCTCCCTGGAAAAAGGGTGCTTGTGTGGCRGGGTGTGCAGGCAGGGCCAGAAAGTGTGCGTGCCTGCTAGTGCGTGCAGCCGAGCATCTCTTACTCTAGAGTAAGAGGTGCTCAGCTGCAGACACACTCTGGGCCTGCCTCCTCGCTCCATCACACTCTCCGAGAGTGAGCATGTGGTAGGAGGTAGGGCGTGCAGGCAGGCTGGCAAAACGCACTCGCCTGCCACTGCCTGCAGCCAAGCGCCTCTTACTCTAGAATAAGAGGCGCTCAGCTGCAGGCATGCTCTGGGCCTGCCTGCTYGCCCTGTCACACTCTCCAAGAGTGCGTGTGTGGCGGGGCATGMATGCAGGCCCAGAAAGCAAATGCGCCTACCAGTGCCTGCAGCCAAGCACTCTTACACTAGAGTAAGAGACGCTCAGCTGCCTGCACACCCTGCCACGCACGACTTGCCACACTCTCAGAGAGTGCGTGTATGGTGGGGCATGCAGGCAGGCCCGGAGTGTGCCTGCAGCTGAGCTCTGGATCTGCCTGCCTGCATGCCCTGCCACACACGCACTCTCTTTCCAAGACAAGGAGACAAGTTCAGAATCACACGAAAGCAGGCAGTAGGCAGGCTTTTGTGTCAAGCAGATTTTTGTGTGGGGAGGGGGCTTCCCATTTTGTGCTTCCGAATAAACAGAAGACACAAAAGAAACAGTAGGAACACTAGAAACAAATTTTGTGCACATGTCTCTTATGTAACAAAATTTGAAAAAAATTCTGTTCCTATTTTGAAAGTGTTATTTTCTGTTTAATTGTGTGGTGCTTATTTTTAAAGTAGTTGTCCTACTCCAAAAACTTCATTTTTGTGGCTGCTACAAAACTACGATGAGTTGGTTGAGACTCCAGGAGATATTCATAGAAAAAGTATAGCAAAATGTGCTGCAGGATGTCCTGCAAAAAATAAGTTTTTACAGTCTAATAAACTTTTCCCATGTTTTTTAAATAAAAGAACCAATTAGGAAATGACACTTATAACCCAGGAACAAAAATTGTGTTGCATAGTGTTAGTTCTGATAAACTGGTGGGTACCAATGGTTTCATTAATACAAAGATAATCAGAAATGCAGTTGGTGTTTCAGACCCCCTCCAGGATCTCTGTTCCCTTGGCCAAAGAAGATGCAAGATGGAAAATAAATCCCTTTCCCTCATCGATTCCACAGCGAGTTAAACTAGCTGCAGAAAAACTTACTGACCGGGTCAGAGTGAGCTCCTACTGTTAGCCCTAGCTTCTTCCAACCTAGCAGTTCGAAAACATATAATGTGGGAAGGTAAAAGGTGCCCATGAAGGTGCCCTTGGCGGGAAGGTAAAAGGTGCCCATGAAGCCATGTCGGCAACATGACCAGGAGGGTCTACGGACAAATGGAAAAATGGAACAAGAGCATCTCCCCATGACCAGAGTTGAACATCACCTTCAGATGCTGAAGATGGAAATGGAAACCCTTGCCTTTTGTTTGTGTATTGTATGTCATTGTTCACTGTATAAAAGGCACTGAATGTTTGGCTGTATATGTGTTTACTGTAATGTGCTCTGAGTCCCCTCGGGGAGATAGAGTGGAATATAAATAAAGTGTATTATTATTCCCAGGTTTTCACTGTTAAACCAGATTTTGGTCTCTACTGTTGTGGAATCAACCTACGGATGGTATTCTCCTCCAGCACTGGATGTTCTTGTTTATCTCCTGGGACGCAGAAAACGAACAGGAAGAATAACAAGATGGTATTTTCTCTGACACCTAGATTTCCATGTGAAGGGACTCATTCTCGTTCCACAGGAAGAGAATCGAGACTGAATGGTGCGAGTCCCAAACTAATTGGAAAGTTCCAGTTTGTCACCTGAAGTGCGAATGAGTGTAAGGATTCCTTATCACATCACACTGGGGCTGACACAACATGTGTTAATTGGCTTCCTTTTACCAGAGTGTTTGCGTTATCAGCAACTGCTCGGTGAAGGGCCTGTCTTAATAATGTAATTGGCACTGTCACTACTTTCTGCATTTAATTTCCTTCTGACCGCATCGTCTACAAGCCCACTCCACAGTCATGTCTACTGGTGCATATAACACCTGAGATTCAAGATAACTTTTTATTATTCTCTTGAGATGCTCTGCTAAATGTATTAATTTTAAAGCTATATAGAATTGGGTTGCTGTGATTGGGTTGCAGACTGGGATTTGTAACTTAGATGCAAGAAGTTACAACTAACAGTTAATTGTAACACCTTGTTTTGGTAACAAGGCTGAAACAAAGTCATATCTTGAACAAGGACAAGAAACAGAATATTTTGTCAATATTTTGGTATCTTCGCTACTTTTAGCATCCTATCCAAGCACTTGGCAAGGGTGACCCTACTTAGTTTCTGAGATCAGACAGGATCTGGTATCTTTAGAATATTTAGTCCCACCTCCAGTTTTGGGTTGCTTTGAGCTTTCTGGGCTGTATGGTCCTGTTCCAGAAGCATTCTCCCCTGACATTTTACCAACATCTATGGCAGGCATGCTCAGAGGGTTGAGGGGTCTGTTGGAAACTAGGCAAGTGGGGTTTATATTTCTGTGGAATATCCAGGGTGGGAGAAAGTGTTTGTTGGAGGTAGGTGTGAATGTTGCAATTGGCCACCTTGATTAGCATTGAATGGCCTTGCAGCTTCAAAGTGTGGCTGATTGGTGCTTGGGGAATCCTTTGTTGGGAGGTGTTAGCTGGTGCTGATTATTTCCTATCTGGGAATTCCATAGATATATAAACCTCGCTTGTGTAGTTTCCAACAGACCTCACAACTTCTGAGGATCCTCGCAGAGATGTGGGTGAAATGTCAGGAGATAATGCTTCTGGAACAGGGCCATACAGCCTGGAAAACTCACAGCAAACCAGTGATTCTAGCCATGAAAGCCTTTGACAACACTATATAGAATTCTTTGTGACTTTTACCTGTGGTATATAACAGATTCCCTGTGTGATCATGGAAACTGGGTGATCTTGAGCAGGTCACATACTATCAGCCCTAGAAAACCCTATGATTTTAGGGTTGTCACAAGTTGGAAATAATTCGAAGGCACACAATAACGCAGGATAGTATAGCAATGGAGCTTGATAGCTTCCTTAATAGTGGGACAGTGAGTCTGCTTGGATTTTCAGTCTCTGTCCAAGAATCTGAATCTGATCCCTTAAATAGCTCCTTTAATGTCTGAACAGAAACCTGGCAAAAATTCATAACCACAAAGGCACGGAAGACACCAGAAACGGCTGTAATACAGACTAGTCAGGACAGGGTCTTCCTCTCTTAGGACTTAAGTCTTCCTGAAAGATTAAATTATTGCTGATCATATTGTTGGACTCTATCTGTCTTTTTGAATCCGAATCCCCCTTTCACCACCTACCTGTAGTTTGAAATATTCCTTAGAAGTTTATTTAAAGTATTTATGTATTACATCTCAGGGACAAACCCTCCCAAGGTGGCTCTCATCAGAATAACTGACAGAGCATCAAAAGAACCAATACAAACCACAATGTCAGACGCAAAAGACTTGAAGCATATGTCTCACTCTAATCTACTTTATGTGTGGATAGAATAATATGTTTACTGGAAGTAAGGAGTTAACATTGCATCAGGGGAGGTCTTACCTGAGTCTGAAATGCTGCAACTCAGACTCAGGTGTGCTTTAAAATGGGTCTCATCATTTTAGAGAATGAATCCACTTTAAATCCAGTTGCTGCCTCCTGCAGAATTCTGGGATTTGTAGTTTAGGGAGAAAGGAGCCTTTAAGGCTCCTTTCTCCCTAAACTACAAACCCCAGAATTCTGTAGGCAGAAACAGGGTTTAAAGTGGATTCATTCTCTATAGTGCTGAAATAGTACATCAAGCTTTAAAAAACCTATTTGTTAATAGAAGTTATTCTGTTTGAAACTGGTGGTTGATCCTCCTGCAACACACTAGCTTGGCTTCCCTTTGAAAAGTAGATCCAATGGTAGACATGTGACTGATCTGCAGCTGATCAAATTGGTTTAACGTTAATAATTTCAAGCCCTAAATAGGACTGTTGAAATTAATCTGTAGTAATTCAGAGGCAGATTTGTAACTGAACTCATATATGCAAGGTAGACTCAAGCAATACATGGAGCAAGAGTTGCCAGATGTACAAGTTGGGTTTAGAAAAGGCAGAGGAATGAGAGACCAAATTGCCAACATCCTCTGGATAATGGAGAAGGGCAGGAAGTTTCAGAAAAAACATCTACTTCTGTTTTATTGACTATTCTAAAATCTTTGACTGTGTGGATTATAATAAATTGTGGGCAAGTTCTTGGTAGTATGGAGATTACAAGTAACCTTGTCTCTCTCCTGAGTAATCTGTATAACAACCAAGTAGCAACAGTAAGAACAGACCATGGAACAATAGACTTGTTCAAGATTGGGAAAGGTGTACAGCAGGGTTGTATACTCTCACCCTACCTATTCAACTTGTATGGAGAACACATCATGTGATGTGTGGAACTTGATGAATCCAAGGCTGGAGTTAAAATTGCTGGAAGAAACATTAACAACCTTAGATATGCAGATGATCCCACTGTGATGGCCAAAAGCGAGGAAGAGCTGAGGAGCCTTCTAACCAAGGTGAAAGAAGAAAGCGCAAAASCTGGGTTGCAGTTAAACATAAAAAAAAAGATTCTGGCAACCAGACTGATTGATAACTGGCAAATTGAGGGAGAAAACATGGAGGCAGTGACAGACTTTATATTTCTAGGTGCAAAGATTACTGCAGATGCAGACTGCAGCCATGAAATCAGAAGACGTTTACTTCTTGGGAGGAGAGCAATGACTAAACTCAATAAAATAGTGAAGAGTAGAGACATCACACTGGCAACCAAGATTCGCATAGTTAAAGCAATGGTATTCCCCGTAGTGACCTATGSATGTGAGAGCTAGACCATAAGGAAGCCTAAGCGAAGGAAGATAGATGCTTTTGAACTGTGTTGCCTAGGACTGCAAGAAGATCAAACCAGTCCATACTCCAGGAAATAARGCCTGAATGCTCACTGGAGGGAAGGATATTAGAGCCACATCATGAGAACATAGGAAAGCTTGGAGAAAATAATAATGCTGGGGAAWATGGAAGGCAAAAGGAAGAAGGGCCAACCAAGGGCAAGATGGATGGATGGTATCCTTGAAGTGACTGGTTTGACCTTGAAGGAGCTGGGGGTGGCCACGGTTAACACGGAGCTCTGCCATGGGACGGGTCTATGAGGTCAYGAAGAGTCGGAAGTGACTGAACGAATAAATAACAAAATTATTCTCTCACAGTTGGCAGCAACTTCCCATCACACGTCAGGAGGGGCAATGCCAGCTAGCTTAATAGAGTTGAAAGTTACAACCTTCTTCAAGCCTCTTCTAGTAATTTGTTTATAAACCTGTTCCTTACTTATTGTATGTATGTTCTGATATGCAGCTTTCTTTCCATGGTGTATGTTTTCCTGAGAAGTTGTGGGAGGGGCTGCAGACCACATGGTCCGCTCTGAGGCGAGCACAGAGTAAAGACTTCTTTAGACTTTGGGACTGCTCAACAACAACAACAACAACAGCACGACACTTAATTACAATCTGTAGATATAGATATTAAAATGAATAGGTTAAAAGATCAACTAAATTCATGAGAAATCTGTCTCTTTAATTTTATAGCTGCAGCACAAAACTTATTTTATTTATTTATTTATTATATTTATATTCCACCCTTCTCACCCCTGAGAAACGTAGCCACTCTAAAAGTGATCCACAATTCCCTATTCTCTATTAGATGTTTTATATAATATTAATTATTTCTGTCATAATATTAATTATTTCTTTTGTACAACAAGAGTAATAAAATCAGAAAGAATATCCCTATAGAAATGACAATGTAATACAACATGCCTGGCAGTTTGCACTTCCTCTAAACTTCACTGGAGATCATTAAACAAAGGTTGGATGGCCATCTCTCGGGAGTGCTTTAGTTATGTATTCTTGCATGGTAAAGGCTGGACTAGCTTACCCTTGTGATCCCTTCCAACTCCAACTGACTATCTGACAGACTCTGGGACTCTCGTGGTCTTGACTCTACTCAAGTGCATTTGTGTTGAATAGCCATGGTCCTTGAATCTTGCCCTCATCCACAGTTGCATCACAACAGAAAATGGACAGGTAATTTCCTGGTAAAGAAATGCAATGATGGGGAAAGATGCACCTGTGGCATTCCTGCTGCTCTAAGGTAATTGTGGGTGCAACAGCTTAACATGGGAGTGGGAAAGGGAACTGGGGGTAAATTGGGGATTTTGATTCCTATGCCACACAGAACCTCCACCGCCAAGTAAGTCCAGATATAGAAATCTTAAAACACGCACACATAACAAGGAGCAACATGAAGGAGGCCTGGCATAGGAAGGGAGAGCCAAGCAAAGAATTTTAGCTGCTGGCAGCAGGGGTGGAAGAGGGTGCCAATCCTCCCCACGTTACCAGGCGGTGCGTGGTTTCCTGCGTGAATCTTTAATGCCCTTTTACCAGCTCAATCCCATTTGCAGCCTCATCAATATGAATGAAGCTTCCCCCTCCTTTCCTCCCCTCCCGTCAGCACTCCAGCTCCACTCCTCAGCCCTTTTGTCTGCTTTGCCAACTCACTTGTTTTGGGGAAGGCAAGGGCTTTGCTGGCTGTTGGCCAAGCCCTTAGGGACCAGAAAGAAGCAAGCCGGGGAGAGGAAAAGGGAGGCTATGTGCAGCATTACAGGGCAGGGATGAGCAAAGAGCTGGGTGGAGCAGGATAGTCTGAATCTGGAAAGAAGGGTGAGGAATATCCTGCCCTTTCGGGCTGGTACTCATCAGAAAACACTGCCTAGAATTTATAGTTGTTAACTGCAATCAAGCTGACTTTGATTTACGACAACCCCAGGCATGGAAGACCTCCAGGCCCCCATGTTATTTTTCTTTATAGTATTTATATTCCACCCTTCTCACCTCGAAGCAGATTGCAGAACACATATACGGCAAACATTCAATGCCATTATACACTGACAAGAAAGACAACTGTACATAAATAGAGGTATATATATATATATATATATATATATATATATATATATAGGCTTTCCCATCTTCGGCATCTTGGAGGCTGTGCTTGGTTCCGGCCATTGATATGTGTGTGTGCTGTCACTCCACTTTCCCTGCCAAAAAGCTTTGTTTGTAAACTTCCTCCCTGATCAAATTGCTGGCATTTTTCTGGCATTTCCTTATGCGTACCTTAAATGCCTCCGCACTTAAGCAGTACCTATTTATTTATTCACATTGCTGTTTTGAAAGTACTAGGTAGGCAGAAGCTGGGCTAAAGGCCAGGAGCTCACCCTGACCGGGCTTTGAACTGACAACCTTTTGGTTGGCAAGATTTACTACAGCTAGCGGTTAACCTGCTGTGCTAAAGCTCAGCCATGTTACCAACAGGTCTTGTAGTTTTAGGGTCATGGCTTCCTTGAATGGGGTTGCATCTACACTGTAGAATTAATATAGTTTGATACCACTTTATGTGTCATGGCTCAGTGCTATGGAACCGTGGGAGATGTAGTTTGGTAAGGCACTAGCACCTTTTCGCAGAGGCTAAAAACCTTGGAAAACTGCCATAATGCCATAGCATTGCGGCATGGCTGTTAAAAAAGTGCAACAATTCTACAGTACAGATGTAACCTGAGTCTATCCATCTGTAATGCAGCCTTCCCTTTCCCCCCACTTATCACGCATTATTGTCTTTTCTAGTGTCATCTCATGGTATGTCCAAATAACAATCTAATTTTCAACGTTTTGGCTTCTAGTAATAGTTTAGCCTTGATTTCCTGCAAGACCCATTTATTTGGTGGAACATTATATCCATAGGACTCTTCTCTAGGTACAGATCAGTGGTCCTGTGGTCTGTGAGGATTCTGAGAGTTATAGTCCAAAGAAATACCATTCACAAACTTTGCCATGAAACAAGAACTGGTATCATTTCAGGGTCACCCAACCACCAGCACTAGTAACAGGGATGTTGCTAGGAGAGTTGCATCTCTCTCATACATAAATCACATCTCCCTTTTAAAAGAAGAGGAGATAGGAACCTTATTTATTTATTTATTTATTTATTTATTTATTTATTTAGTATATTTTTATCCAGCCCTTCTCATCCTCAGAGGGGGACTCAGGGCGATTTCACAGCAGGCATTCAGTCAATGCCAACAACAGTAATAAGTGATAAAAAACAATTAAAACATAAAATTACTAAAACATTGTTTAAATCATGCAGGTTTGCAATCATAGTCCAAGTAAGTCCATTGTCATTCACATAAATTGGGTCTCATTCTAAATTGCTGCCTCTACTGTTTGAACACTTGATCCCATAGCCAGGTTTTGAGTTTCATTTTAAAGGATAAGAGGGAGGGGTGGCCTATCTGATGTCACTGGGTAGAGAGTTCCACAGGTGAGGGGATACGACTGAGAAGGCCCTGTCTCTAGTCTCTACCAGTCACGCTTGTGATGAAGGCAGGACCGAGAGCAGGGCCTCTCCCATTGATCTTAGACTTCGCAATGGTTCGTATCAGGAGATATGTTCAGACAGGTAAGCTGGGTCAGAACCATTCAGGGCTTTATAGGCTAAAGCCAGCACTTTGAATTGTGCTCGGTAGCAGATTGGCAACCAGTGGAGCTGTCATAGCAGAGGGGTTGTATGCTGCTCCGGTGAGCAACCTGGCTGCCGTCTGTTGGATTAGTTGCAGCTTTCGAGCAGTCTTCAAAGACAACCCCATGTAGAGTGCATTGCAGTAATCTATTTGGGATGTAACGAGAACGTAGACCACTGTGGCCAAGTCTGACTTCCTAAGGTACAGGCGCAACTGGCGCACAAGTTTTAATTGTGCAAGAGCTCCCCAGCCACCACCAAGACCTGGGGTTTCAGGCTCAGCGATGAGTCTAGGATCACTCCCAAGATGCAAACCTGCGTCTTCAGGGGGAGTGTGACCCTGTCCAGCACAGGCTGTAACCCTATATCCGGTTCGACCTTGCAACTGACCAGGAGGACCTCTGTCTTGTTTGGATTCAATTTCAATTTGTTCACCCTCATCCAGAATATCACCACCTTAGCATAAGATTACCCAGATGGAGGATTTTACTGAATGAATAATAAGCAGCTATAAGTTTCTCGATTTCGGCATCTAAGGGGATATGTATATATAGACTGCAGCAGCCTAAACAACGCTGGTAACAATCTTAACATATTCATTACCCACTAAGCTTTCCTGGTCTACAGCCCAGTTGATAAGATGCAGCATCCCAAGTGACTCCTGTCACTAGCTTTAAAGTAACCACTTGGTCCAAAGCAACTCCGAAGGGAGATTAGAATGAGACTCGGCCCATTTGAAATTCATTAGGAAGTTCCAGGCTGGCACAAGAGGCCTGAACTGGGATAAGGATTTCTTATCACACCACTTGTGTTAATTGGCTGTCCTGGCGCCAAGCGGTTCATGTTATCGGCAACAACCGTTCTGAGAATGGCCAGGGTTAACAACATAATTGTTCACGGTCAGGAGTTGACTCTCTACATTCAATTTCCCTCTGACCCCACTGTCTACAATCCCACTCCCAGCCTTATGTTTGCTGTCTCCGAATTGAATCCTGGCAGCACTCTTTGCCTCCGATGCTAACGGCTATAACTGATGAAACCTTCTTGCATAATAAATCTGGAGCTGCTGAAAGCACCACAGCATTCTCTAATTATATTTTTCCACATCCATTCTTAAGGCCCAAGGATGCTAAAGGCACCGGGTCCTGTCTGATCTTTCTTGCTGAGCAAGGTCAGGCCTGGTTAATAGCACTAACAAATATCATGTGCTGTAGGCTATATTTGAGAAGAAGGAAAAGGTAAACATGCCTTGCCTAAGAAAAGCCTAGGAAACTGACAGGCAACTTGAAGGCACATACATTCTCTCTGTACTATTTACAACCGCCCTACAAAGCAGGATGTCCCATTTTTGGTAGAAAAGATAGATGTGACCTTCCAGAGCATCAGAGTAGAAATAACAGAGGAGAACACTTTTAGTCCTGATCATGGGTTGATTGTAAATATTACATGGGGGAGGAGAAAAGGGAAACAAGGGAATAAAAGGTAACGGTTTTCCCCTGACATTAAGTCCAGTCGTGTCCGACTCTGGGGGTTGGTGCTCATCTCCATTTCTAAGGTGAAGAGCCAGCGTTGTCCATAGACATCGCCAAGGTCATGTGGCCAGCATGACTTCATGGAGCGCTGTTACCTTCCCACCGGAGTGGTACCTATTGATCTACTTACATTTGCATGTTTTCAAACTGCTAGGTTGGCACAAGCTGGGGCTAACAGAGGGAGCTCACACCACTCCCCAGATTCGAACCTACGACCTTTCGGTCAGTAAGTTCAGCAGCTCTGTGCTTTAACCCACTGTGCCACCGGGGGCTCCTAAAAACAAGGGGATATGGACCTTATTTTTCTCATTCCTTTTCCCAGTGAGAACAAGTACAAGAGAGCTGCAAATGGAGTTGTAGGCCAAAACACCTGGGGACCTACAGGTTGAGAACCACTGCATTAAGTGCTCTGCTTTGGCTAACTTCTTCGGTTGAGTTAGTCTGCAATGCCTTTCATGTTCCTCAATTTGTGTTTGGGTGCTGCGTTTGGTGGTCCCTATGTAGACTTGTCCACAACTGGTATGAAACTGCTTAGTGATGTACACCACAAAACAATGTGTATATATAGTGCTATTGATTACAGTACTATTTTGGCGTGATCCTCTACTCAACTTTGCTCTTTGAACAGCTGGATGTGTTATTTATTCTTTATTTGTTCCCATCTTTAAATTCTGCCCTGGATCTGACCATCCCAAGGCACAACATGCAATCAATAGCACAACCCAAAATAATCTGACAAATCAAAATCAATATGGAATCTGTAAACAGAAGCAAGGTATGAGATCTAGCCCTGAAATAGACAAACAGCTAAATCTTAACAAAAAGTGTCAAAATGAGATTAACGCTGGCATACACTGTGTCACCAAGGGATGGGCGTCCAAAGCAACACGACAACAACACAACACTAAACCCCTTTATTTTGTCTCCAAATGGTCTACCGTTCCCAAAGGTGGAATACAGAGGAAATCTCCACCTTCACAAGTCTTATTAGCTAAGGATGTGTATTTATTTATTTACTTTATTTATACCCCGCTCTTCTCACCCTGAGGGGGACTCAGAATGGCTTTCAAGTAAGCAACAATTCGTTGCCATATATACAAACATAGAATAAAAATATAAACACGTGCAATTAAAAACCATGAAATTAAAACATCTAAACACAAAAACATTTATTAAAAATCACACAGTCCAAAATCAGAGTCCCATAGCCATTTGTATTTATTCCATATAACTTATTGCACTGGCTTTACTGTGCAATTGGTCCCACAGCCGTGTTTTTACTTTCATTCTAAAAAGAGGAAGGGGACTGATCTAATTTCACTAAGGAGGGAGTTCCATAGCTGAGGGGCCACCACTGAGAAGGTCCTGTCTCATGTCCCTACCAGTCACACCTGCGAAAGAGGTGGGATTGAGAGCAGGGTCTCCCCAGAAGATTTTAACCTCCGCAGTGGTTCATAGAGGGAGATACATTCGGTTAGGTAAGATATATATGTGTGTGTGTGTGTGTGTGTGTGTGTGTGTGTGTGTATGTATCTGTATATGTGTAGTATATACAGGGAGAGATGCTATCTCAAATATCTAGGTCTTGACCATTTAGGCCTTTGAAAATCATAAGCAACGCTTTTGAATTCAGACTGGGTGTGTGTTGGCAGCCAGTGCAATCCTTTGAAAAACTAGCGTCAGATGGTTTCTATACACATGACGTATGGAGAGACCAAATGCTGGCCTCAAGGACTTTCCAAAAATGGAAAAATGTGGAAATGAATAAAGAAAAAATATATACAAAACCCAAAAACAGCCCACCTAAAGTAGGAGAACCTCAAAGCATTGCACGGAGGATCAAGAATGGAAGAAGGAAGGGGTGGGGATGGAAGGGAATATGCCAGAAAGGGCATGGTTGGCTGTCTGTCTGTCTGGCACCTTGAGCAGGAATACTCCATAGGTCAGTTTCTCACCGCAGCTCCCATATGACATTGGAGATTCAGGGAACCCTTCAAGACGGATGCACTGCTTTTAGACCTTCTATTTTTTGAGCTGGTGTCTACATCTTTCCCTGAGCCAGTAGAAATATCTGTTCAGACTTACTCCCCCCACTTCCCCAAATCAGCTGATTTCCTAGAGCTTAAGGAACAGGATCTCGATCAATGACAATTACATTCAGGAAAGAGGACGGCTGGGGCTTTGAAAGATGGGAGTGGATGGGAGAGGAGGTGGCTACAGGTCTGGACTGGGGGCTAAAAGGACAACAAGCACAGTGTAAGGAAAGAAGGGATGGAGAATGTATAGAATTGAGAGGATGGCAGACTCGGGGAAGGCGGGGGGCACACGTCTGCTTGTCACAAAGGAGGGGAGCGCCTGCCTCACACCTGTCTGCCCTAATTAGCCACCACCGGCTTCATGAATAACAAACTCGGCTAAAAATATTCACAGGAAGGCAGTAGGAAAAAAAGAAAGGGAAGGAAAAAAGCAACCCTATTTATGCCGACTACCATCTCTTTTGCGAGAGCTCCAGGGAACATGGGTAACATGCTGGGGTTGGGGAAACCAACAGGTAGGACAGCAGCTGCCAGAGCTGAGGAAATGAAATAAAATCCTATTTCATAGAACCATACAATTATAGAGTTGGAAGAGACCATAACGGCCATCTAGTCCAACCCCTCAGGAAAATACAATAAAAGCACTCCCAACAGATGGCCATCCAGCCCCTGCTTCTTAAAAAAAAACAGAGAAGGAGATTCCACCAAATTCCCAAGCAGGATATTCCACTGTTGAACAGTTCTTATCATCAGGAAGCTTCTCCTAATGTTTAGGTGGAATGTCTTTTCTTGCAATTTGAACCCATTGCTCTCTGTGTTAACAGCAGCAGAAAAACAAGCCTGCCTCCTCCTCAATGTGACGTCCCTTCATATATTTAAATGTGGCCATCATAGGATTTCAATGTTTATACTAGGATGATTTTATGCATTGTCCGAATTTTTAAATTTTACATATGTCTTAAGTTTAATGGTTTCAAATGATTTTAACTTCATAGTTATATGTAGTCATTAATCATTCTTATTTCTTTGGGTACTGTATGTTGACACTGAATTTTTGCCATTAGTATGTTGCAAACTGCCTTGAGTCCCCCCCAGGGATTAGAAAGGCAGTATATAAATACTGTAAATAAATAAATCATATTGCCACTCAGTCTTCTTTTCTTAAAGCAGTGGTTCCCAACCTTTTTTTGACCAGGGACCACTTTGACCAGGGACTACTTGAACAGAGACCATTTTGACCAGGACCACTTTGAGCAGGGACCACTTTGAGCAGGGTCCACTTGACCAGACACCACATTGACCAGACACCACATTGACCAGACACCACTTTGAGCAGGGACCACATGACCAGGGACCACTTCGACCGGCACCACTTTGACCAGGGACCACTTTGACCAGGGACCACTTTGACCATCGACCACTTGAACAGGGACCACTTTGACCAGGAATCACTTGACCAGGGACTATTTGACCAGAGACCACCTGACCAGGGATCACTCTCCAACATTAGTACCAAAAGTGTTACCAATTAGTTTTTGGTCAACTTTAGATTCAGTTTGGTTATTTGGGGTGCTGACTCAGAAAACTGTATTGAATAGATCCCATCAGCTCTAGTTTCTGATACAGAACATATGCCATCCAGTAGTTCCCATCTACTCGCCCACAGAAAACAGTATTTAATAATCTGTAACTGATGTGGTAATAGTAACCTTTCGTGGGTAGTCAGCCTCTCCCCTCCTGACATTCTTGTTGCCTCGGCACTATAAGAGGGTTTTGCAAGACTAGTCGCTCTTGTTGCTGCATGGTTATGAGGCAACCGTATAGTAATGGTGAAGCCATGGACCATATTTTTGTTCTTGTGGACCACTAGTGGTCCACGGACCACAGTTCGTGGACCACTGTGTTAAAGCTAAGCACCCAAGTCCCTAAGACGCTTCTCATATTGGGATTGCATCTTCCAAAATCCACCACTTGCAGGGCCAATGGTGTGTTCTGGGGGGCTAAAGTCCACTCGTGACTTCTCTCAGCTCCAGTCTCCTGTACTTCGCTCTCCTAACCTTTTCTTTATTCTGTCTGTCCTTGTTATTTTCCCTATAAATTGCCTCTCTTTATCCTGGCCAGCTCAATTGCTGGCTTTATGCCTTTCCTTGTACAAGCCTTTTTACTCACATCATTCACTGTTGTTTTATTCTGCAACCTTTTAAGTATGCCATGCAAGCCGTAGAAATCTTTTCTTATTTGCTTCTTGCAAAACAATCCCCTCGGGGCCAAACTGCACAACGTTCATGACAGCCAGGACTGAATCTCTGCGTATATAAAACATTGAAATAGGTGCAAGAAAGTCCAATTTTGACTGGATCAGCGATGTTGGGAGTACTTAGAAAATACTTACGCAATCCATATCCGACCTCTAGAAACATATACCAACTCAGATGGGACAAATTAAAGATCCATGATGTGTTTGCACATGCAGTAGGATCCCCATAGGCATGGGGGTTATGTTCCCGGCCAGATTGTGGATATTGAAAAACCACAGATGCAACAAAACATCATTAAATTACTTGATTTCTGGTCTTAGCATATCATAAAGTTGCCATGGAGGACACAGCAAATTCCTAGAGACTGTTTCTCCCTAATGCAAGTAAGTGAAACTGCAGATATGGGTTCCACAATTCCAGGGGTCTTATTATAGAATCATAGAATCAAAGAGTTGGAAGAGACCTCCTGGGCCATCCAGTCCAACCCCCTGCCAAGAACCAGGAATATTGCATTCAAATCACCCCTGACAAATGGGGTGATTTGTACATACATTTTAGATAAAGAAATGGTACAGGGAAGGGTATTCAAGCCTCTCTTGCAATACGATTTCTCTTGAGTTTCTTGTAAAGTATGTAGAAGCCAACTAACAATCTGAAGTGTTAGTTTATCATATTGCGGCTGATTCCATTCTACAGACAGGCCAATGGATACTCCACCACAGACATCAGAAAGGCTGCAAGACCAAGAACAAGCCACGAGAGTAAAAACAAAGACCCATCCAGAGGAAAAGCGCTCTTACCATACATCAAGGGAACCACTGATCGCATAGGGAAGCTGATGAAGAAACACAAAATACAAAATATCTACAGACCCACTAAGAAAATCCACCAAATACTACGTTCAGCAAAGGACAAGAGGGATCCTCCCACCTCTGCAGGAGTGTACCATATACCATGCAGCTGTGGACAAGTCTACATAGGGACCACCAAATGTAGAATTGCCCAAACACGAATCAAGGAACATGAAAGGCACTGCAGACTACTTCAACCAGAGAAGTCAGCCATAGCAGAGCACCTGATGAACCAACCTGGACACAGTATATTATTTGAGAACACAGAAATGCTAGACCACTCTAACCACCATGTCAGACTATACACAGAGAAGCCATTGAAATCCACAAACATGTGGACAATTTCAACAGAAAGGAGGAAAGAATGAAAATGAACAAAATCTGGCTACCAGTATTTAAAAAAAACCTCTAAAATCAGAACAGTAAATAAAAAACAACACACAAAAAGCAGGGGAATTCTTGACAAGAATCAATCAGGGCCAGCTAACACTGTCCAACAAAGGATTTCCCCCAGGCAGCAACCAGCCAGGCTTTGAAGCTGCAAAGCCATCAAATGCTAATCAAAGTGGCCAATTGCAACATTCACACCTGCTTCAAGCAGACAAGAGTTCTTTCTCCCACTCTGGACATTCTACAGATATATAAACCTCACTTACCTAGTTTACAACAGACCCCTCAAGCTCTGAGGTTGCCTGCCATAGATGTAGGTGAAATGTCAGGAGAGAATGTTTCTGGAACATGGCTGTATAGCCCGGAAAACTCACAGCAACCCAGTGATTCTGGCCATGAAAGTCTTCGATAACACAATGGCTGGATCTGCAGCAAGTATTTTACTTATGGTTTTCAGGAGAGGTGACAATGCTTGCAACACCTCCTGAAACTCACCTTCCCATTTCACAGCAACTTCCTTGTTATGGAACAGTTAATTGTGATACCTGGTTTGCACCGCTGCATTGGCTGTGTGAACTCATGGGCTGCACAGGTTTTAAAATGCCAATTTTAAAAATGGCTTATCCCCCTGACAACCAGGAGATGAATCAAGCGGATGGATTTAACTGGGGCAAATTCATGCAGCTGATTAGCACAATTGGACAGACTTCTGTGCCTTGGACTGCTTGGAGGAAGATCAAGAGCTTGGGAAAATTACAGTTTGGACAACCCCTCCAATTCCCCAGCTATTGAGAGGGATTTGGATATATGTACTTCAAAAAGCTAATGTCTTCAAGTTCCAAGGGAGATCCACCCATTTTCTCTCTCTCTTTCTCTCCCCACCCCAAATAGTATCCCCAAACTCACCGAACTGGCTTCCATGATGTCTCTCCAAAGAGGCGTGTCATTGTCCCGCTCAGCAATCTCCAGCAGGTTGTCCAGAACTACCTGGCCAATGAGGTCGTGACGGGAAAAGCGGTCAAAATCGTAGACACTGAAGTGGAGTTTGCGGGAGGGCAGCTCGGCAAAGGGGACGTTGAAGTTAAAAGTCTCATTGAAAACAGGGTTCAGCGTCTTGCGATGCACCTTTGTCTGGAACTTCTTCTTCCGGTCGGGGAGCAGGTACATTTTCACATAGGGGTCGGAGAAGCCGTTGGCATCTTTGGCGGGTAGGTCCAAGGCCCGGAGAATCCTCACCACTAACTGCTCCGTACTGTAGGCGTAGCGCAAGGCAAAGCTTAGCCGCCCACAGCTCTGAGCCTCTCCTTTCTTGGAGTCCGACTCACCTGAGCGCTGTTTATACAATTCTGGCTTGATTTGCCCAATGCTGGTCACTTGTTCCACCTTTTCCTCCCCTCCGATGTGGACTCCAGTGTCTGGGCTGCTCAGCTGCTGGGTCACAGGACGTGGCAGTGTGTTGTACCTGAAGGGAAGAGGACAGTCAAATCAGAGGTCCTCTGTTCCAGGATAAATAGGGGCAATGCTCACCAATTCAATCAAACTACATTATATGAATGTACACCCCAGGCTTCGGCAAACTTTGGCCCTCCAGGTGTTTTGGACTCCAAATCCCACAATTCCTAACAGCCTCAGGCCCTTTCAATGGGACCTACACTAATCCTGGCTAATCTAATTCGCATTGAATTCAATGGGTCTATTCTAATTGAGGAAAGCAATATTTTCTGATCGGCAACAGAGATGCCCAGAATAATCAAGAACATTCTCTCTGTACACGCACAAGAGTACTTGACTATTTGGGGGTACCTTTCGATCCATAGGCATATGTGTGATGCAATAGCCAACTATGTAGTGCTATATCTATACATGTTAGAAATAGCAACCTAATAATAATAATAATAATAATAATAATAATAATAATAATAATAATAATAATCTTTATTTAAACCCCGCCACCATCTCCCCGATGGGGACTCGGAGCGGCTTACATGGGGCCAAGCCCGAACAACTTATTACATCAAAATAAAACCAAAACATGAACAACAAGCATCATCAAAAGTACATGGAAAAAAATGCAATAACAAAATAGCATTACAATAAACAAAAAAACCTTCCAAACCTCCATTAAATGTTGGAAAATGTGTATAATTGTTAACCTATATTACATATACATTTTGGTTTGCCAGTCTGACTATACCTCTTTGGTGTGGGAGGGGCTTCAGACATAGGACTCCATTTTGTATGTAGTAGGCTTTTAGACCTCAATGGAGGTGGATGCAGTTTGTCTTCTTTCAGACTTCAGGGAGTACGGTTATACAGTTTGGACTATATCTATATGCTTAAAGACATTGGACTACGGACTAGTATGCTGAATATATATAGAAGAAGTTTGTTAGTAAACCTGTGATGTTATTTTTAAAGAAGACTACTTTGTTTTGTCTCTTGAGTGCATGTTTTAAACAAGAGGTTTTTAAAGGAGAGGAGATGGGCAACTTCAACTTCAAAAAAACGACCATCTTCTGCTAACCAAACATATTTTTGTAGTGGCATGTCTTTATCCCTGGCAGTTTAAAGACATGGTTCTTTAGTTTAACAGCTGAGTTACCTGTGTGCAATTACAGGAATGCTTATGAATATTACTGGTTCAAAGAGTTTACTTCTAACAAGATCATACTTTTCTTGACTAGTGGTTTTCAAAAGGTGGTGTTCATGTAGATTCACATTTGCCAAATGGATGTGACATCATGTTTACCTTTTCAATAAGGTTATGCTGCAAGGTTATGGAATTTCCAATAGGTTATGAAATTTTCAATAATACATATAAAATAGATTGCAAATATAATCATAGAAAGGCATCATCCACCTTTCTGCCTTTCCATATGAGGCAGGTGAGGGAGCGAGTCCATTGCAGTATGTACAAACGTTACCTAAAGCAAAGTTAAGTATACTTTCTTCTTCAAAATTACTGACTAGGTCATATGGATTTAAAATGCATGCTGATCAAGATATATTACAATGTTCCAGCCCTCATGAGCATGAATAACGTGGGCAAGAAACATCCCATGAAGGCAAAGAAATTAGAGGAAATCTGGTCTTCTGGTGGCCAAAAGGAAGAGATTTTTTCAGCTGTCCAGTTGCCCACCTCTGCAACTCCTAGCTCTGCTTATGGCTTTATTAATGCTCTGCTCATGTCATTCCACCGCACCCCACTTTGCCCAAAACCTCTTTTTCTTTGAGAAGGCAGATGTCTGGGAAGTATATGAGAAGTGAGCCAAAAAAACATTTCAATATATTCTGAAAGCAGACATTGCCTTCTGAAATGACCGCACTCATTGTCAGCAAAGGGTCTGGAAGAGACTATGAACCACTCGCTACCTTTCAGGATCCTGCACTCTGTGTTTGCAAAGTCTCTGAGAAGTTTTAATTCTTACAGCATTGCATGACCTCAACCCCCACATCACGCCAACCTTCAGCAAAACTGGCGGCACTTCCTACCACCTTCCTCCAGCTGCCCTTTTTATCTATTTTCTTTTCCTAACAGCAGCAATAAGATGAACTGACTATTGCTCCACAGGCAGGGAAAGAAAATGACTGAAAATGAGTGGGTGATACACGCTGACTCTTACCATTTTGGTGATTTTGAAACATCTGGCATAACCTCCAGATTCCCACCTGGCAGCACAATTTATTTTCCATGTCCTTACAACAACCCTTAGAGTTTTTCTTTCTTTTTTTTTTTTTTAGAGTTGGGAAAGCAGGGCACTGAGAAGCAGCGTAGCATCTTTTCCTTGAATCCAAGCAAGTTCCAAACCTGCTCCAAAAACCACATCGCATTCGAATTCAGGTTACTTAGTAAATGTAAAGGTGTGCGGGCATCTCATCTGCAACATATCCTGGGATTCCATAGCACTGAGCCATGGCAGGAAAAGTGGTGTCAAACCACACTGATTCTACAGTGTGGATGCAGCTTCAGTGGTATTGGATTCTTCTATACGTGGAATGTAATGTGTGTTTATGAGCCATCTTACCTTTCACTTCAGCTGACTAAATGTCTCAGGATAGGTCCTGATAGGACTGGCACAAATCAGGCATCTGCTTTTATCATTTTATTGTATTATGTTTTTATGTATATTTGCTTCTGTTTTTATGATTGTATATGGTATCAAATATTTGCCTTTTGTATGTGTAAATTGCCCTGAGTCCCTTCGGGGAGAGAGGGCAGGTTAGAAAATAATAATAATAATAATAATAATAATAATAATAATTATTATTATTATTATTATTGAGCCCCCGGTGGTGCAATGGGTTAAACCTTTGTGCCAGCAGGACTGCTGACTGAAAATTCGGTGGTTTGAATCCAGGGAGTGGGGTGAGCTCCCATCTGTCAGCTCCAGCTTCCCATGCAGGGACATGAGAGAAGCTTCCCACAGGATGGTAAAACATCCGGGTGTCCCCTGGGCAACGTCCTTGCAGATGGCCAATTCTCTCACGCCAGAAGCTACTTGCAGTTTCTCAAGTTGCTCCTGACATGAAATATTATTATTGCCAAGTAGACCTACTAAGGTCAATTGATATAAAGGGCATTTTGTTTCAAAGGAAGCTTTTTTGGCTGGGCCTCTCAAATCTGGCTGAGCCCAGTCTCAATCCTTTAACATATATCACCCAACTAAACATCATTTGCAATCCTCCTGAACAACAATTTCTTGACTTTCCCGCTCAGACACCCATTCTTCCCATTGTGCCCCCTCTTTACTTGCCTATGCACATCACTCACCTGGGCGTGGGTGCCAAGCTTGCTACTTGCTGGTGGGAGTGGGCATTGGGGATGGTGCCTTCCTTGGTCCCGGTCTGGCCTTCTACGGGGAGGTCTGGAGAGGTCTGGCTGACCTTGAGGTTGGCCTCCGGGTAGGAATCCATGTCGAGGTAGGACCTCTCAGGCATCTCAGGGCCTAGCTCCACCCGCTCCGCCAGGAGATCTCCGAAAGGGGAGTGATGGAGGTGAGCATGGAGGAGGTGCTCCTTGCGCTGGGATTGTGACGCGGCCCCTTTATCCCGCCAGGGGATCCAGCACAGCTTCCATGAGACAAACAGGGAGACGCCCAGGAGCACGATGCCACAGAAGGTCACAATCACTGAGAGGAGACTGACCAGGATCTCTAGAGGGGAGAAGTGGAGAGGCAGATACCAAGAGGGGAGATCAAGGGTTGGGTGGCTTGTGGAGTCACTTAGTATCGCCATCATCAGGTTCTTTTCTGCCAACCACACTCCCTCCCTTACTCTGGAAAGAACTGTCTGGAACCTTGGACTGTTCTCATCAACTGCCATAAAAACAGTTGACTGCACCGGACAATGGAAGGACTACTTCTATGAGTTTGCATTCCAAAGTCTGGAAACTATACATTTTTCATAATGTAAGTCCTGGATTCCCTCAATGAACAAGCCAATCTCTCATCTATAAAAGGCCTTGGGCAAAGTCAGTTGACATTCTCTAGGAAATACCAGACTCCCAATTCCCAACAATCTCAACCAGATTGGCTAATGGTGACACATGACAGAAAGTGGAATCAAGGTAATTGCAAGAACTATAAGTTTGCTACTCTTGGTTATGGAATTTTTTTACCACTTCTTCTCTTCTGTACTGAGGATCTCTGAATTCTGTGCAGAGCTTAGAAAAAATACTATGGAGGATTACAAATCCCATAATCTTCCAGCCATTGCAGTCACTGTTGTTAAAAGTCAAGACACCATATGAGACCCCCCCCCCCATATACAACCAGAGTTTATTTCAAATTATATGACACGCTTGGTGTGACTTTTAATTTAATTGCTTGTATTGTTGTGATCATTGCTTGTAAGTTTGGTTTATTCAATGCTTAGACCATAGGTCTTTCACATACAAGTCAAGGCAAACAAATAAATACATGGACACGAGATTATCAAATACAATATAAAATACACCATAAAATCCTATAAATCATTAAAATTAAAATTTAACTGGAATCTGCTTTGGATTGCTTTGGAACCCAGTCTTGGCAAAAATGCAAGGCAGAAAAGGAATATTTACTACATGAGTAGAAGTGGACTAACGGTGGCCCTTCAGGTGCTGACATTCATCAACCTCAATCAGTATAGTCAATAGAATAGTATAACAGCATAACACCAACACTTAGAGAACCATATACACATATTTACTTGAGTCTAATGGGCACACCTCAATTTTCAAAACTCTGAAATGGAAAAAAAGGATTTGCTGGCAAATGTAAGGCGCAGCAGCAAAAAGTGCTCTCTTTATAATATGGCCAAAAAAGGTGTGCATCACAGAATCCACATGCTAGGCATTGAATGTTTGCCTTTGTGTCTGTATATGCTGAAATCCGCTTTGAGTCCCCTCAGGGAGATAGGGCAGAATGCAAATAATAATAATAATAATAATAATAATAATAATAATAATAATTATTATTATTATTATTATTATTATTATTATTATTTTACTGACACAAACACAGTATGTCACAGCAAATGAGATATATATGCCGGATTTTGTATTATTATTATTATTATTATTATTATTATTATTATATTTATTTACTTTGCTTCTACACCGCTGTTCTCAGCCCAAAGGCGACTCACAGCGGTTCACAAAACACAGAACACAGCAGAATACAACACCAATATAAAACAGTTAATAACCTAATCTAATACACAATTAATACACAATTACTATGATAACCATTCACTAGCGTCTCGTCACTAAAAACATGATCCAGGTTCGTCATCCATTGTTCCATTCCATTATTATTATTATTATTATTATTATTATTATTATTATTATTATTATTATTACAGTAGAGTCTCGTTTATCTGACATAAACGGGTCAGCAGAATATTGGATAAACAAAAATGGAGTTACCCGTCTGATGTGACGCTAGACACCTAGAATACAGGGACTCAAAGGGTTAAGGCAAGGCAATGCCTTGAGGCTAGAGCAGCCCAGTAGGAAGTGCCTGGATGTGGAAGAGGAGTGTGGATAATCACAGAAGGAAGGAGGGAGGATGCTTCTGTTTCCGGTCCTGCCTCTTTTCCTCTTTCCTTTCTCTTCCTTGTCTTGCCTTTTTTTACTTATTGAGAATGGAGAGAAAGTTGGGGAGCACTCCTTTAATTGAAGGGGAAATGCTGGAAAGGGGGTGTCGGATAAGACGGAATGTCGGATAAGTGAAGGTTGGATAAGCAAGACTCTACTGTTCTCCTTCTTTAAAAACAAAAACTGTTAGAACACCAAAGAATCCTGAGACAGAACGGAAAACCTTGGGGTGCATCTATGCTGTAGAGTGAATGAACTTTAACTGCCTTGGTTCAATGCTATGGGGTCAAGGGGGCTGTAGTTTGGGATCATGGGGGCTGCCAAAGAATGTTGATGCCTTGCCAAACTACAAATCCCAGGATCACATAGCACTGAGCCATGGCAGCTAAATTAGAGGTGACGTCCCTCAAATACAAGTTCTAGTCAGTCCTGCAGCAGCTTCCCCTTTTGCTTTGGCTCAGCACTAAGATTACCATATTACATGAATCTAATGTGCACCCTAATTTTGGGAAGGTAATTTAGCCAAAAAAAAAGGTGAGGATTAGATTCAGGTCAACATGGCATTTCCCTCTACTGTCTTATATTAATTATGAACTAATACTTCAAGTGCTGATCCTGCAAATTTCTTGCAATTTTCAGGGAAGCCAAAGGTTGCAGAACTTCAGTCCCCTTTCTTTAGAAAGAAAAAGCATTCAGGGGGGCAGAGAAAAAAGCCCAGCTCAATGATGGCTTAGCATAGATAGTGGTTAAAGAAAGCGGAAAAACCTCTGGAGAGGAGGAATAAAATGGAGCTTTCTGGAAAAATGCAAAACTGGCTGGCAGGCACTCTGAACACTAGACACTGCAAGATTTTGTTAGAGGTCCAATTTGTTTTTGCTTTTCTAGTACTTGTATCTGTTCTTTCAAAATCCTTTGTTCTCTGTTGTTGAAACATCCTGAATCTTTGGGTTGCTGTGGCCATGTTCCAGAAGCATTCTCTCCTGACGTTTCACTCACATCTATGGCAGGCATTGAAGCTGCAAGGCCATTAGATGCTAATCAAGGTGGCCATTTACAACATTCAAGCAGACAAGATTTCTTTCTCCCACCCTGGACATTCCACAGATATAAACCTCACTTGCCTAGTTTCTAACAGACCTCACAACCTCTGAGGATGCCTGCCATAAATATGGGCAAAATGTCATGAAAGAATGCTTCTGGAACAGGGCTATACAGCCCAAAAAACTCACAGCAACCCAGTGATTCCAGCCATGAAAGCCTTTGACAACACATCCTGAATCTTGTTTCCTATTTAAAGGCACCAAGCTTCCAGCAATAATGTGATGCCTGGGGATGGAGCTACACTGCCACATAATCCAGTTTGAATTGCATTATATGGCAGTGTAGATCCCGTCTCAGCAAACACTGCAGCATTCACTGTTGCAGAAGTTCATAGTTTTTATTTCATTTGGATGTGGCTTGCCTTTTGCAGTAAGATCTGACCTATTTCCAGATCTTAACTCAAATAGTTTCCGAGATGTCAATGAATGTTTAGGTTCCTCCTCCAACTCCAACAAAAATGATGAGGATGAGGACTCGGTGCTTGAGCCTGTTAAAATGCAAAATGTGTTCAAACTGTTGGCTTCTGAAGGACCCATCGGAGCAATCTCAGCTAAGAGACATCAGCCATCCTTTGTCTACATGTCAACAACAGATCTTGGGAGCTCAGGAACTGATCTCCAACCTTCATTCTTTCTCCTTCCTCACCTTTGGGAGCACCTGGCCTGGCTCCTTTGTCCCCTGAGATTATCTTTCTCTTTTTCCCTTGGTGACTCACCTGAGTTCATGGGACCCACATGGCCTGTCAGTTCCTGGCACTTCTCACGCTCCTGGGCCGCACACGTGTTGGCACACAGCACGTGAAGAAGCTCCATTGCCCGCCGGTGTCTGTCTTCATCGTAATCTCCTGACATGATGCCTGAAGATTGCAGGGAGAAGAGAGGCTTTAATGTATGCAAAAAATGAGGTCACTCACAAGCATCTTGGGGCCATGGCTTACATACGGCTGCACTGCAGATCCACACGCTTCTCTTTGGGGTGCTGCTACAGCAGGTTGATCTGTGGATCATTAAAGCACACTCTGACATTGCAAGCAGAGCTTAGATGCATTAGAAATAACTAGCTGTGCTGATTGTGATTCCTTTTTGTAGTAAAGTCATAATCTGATGAGGGAAAATTGGGAAAGGGGAGAGACTGCAGTGTAACTTTAATTTTATGTCACTCTGTAGCAATAAAAGCAACTGAAGAGCCTTGGACACCCTAAAGACAAACATGATCTATTTCGCACAAGCTTTTGGGTGGCTAAGGTGGCTGAAAACACAGGCTGAATTGGACTAGGTTATCTTTAAGGTACCACTTTATTTACTCATAGCTAAACCCGATCACACTTCGCTGTGGCTGAGAAGAAATGGATGAGGTAGTAAATAAAAGTATTGCTGCGAACATAGATTCACCAAGAAAACACATCATTCAATTCAATACCCTACCCTGCTTTGCTGTGTCTATATGGAATGAAAGGAAAGGAAAGGATAACAGGCTTTTATCAGAAATCATTTTAAATTGTAAAACTAGTGGATTGACTACATTTTTGATTTGCCCTTTTTCTGCATAAACATAAAGCTGCAATGGTTTACTGACTCTGGAGCATGTGACATATAAGTGCCCATGAGAGAAGCAATTGTTTTCTTAATTTCAAACTGCACACTTGCAAAGATTCCCCCTGTACTTTATCGATAGTCATAGGAAACACAAGGCGTATTGGAGTCAATAGTACTCGGACGCCATGACGGTAGGAATGAATGGTTTGCCAATAGAAACCAATCACAGCTCAGCTTTCATTTCTTATACTGCTGAGGTGAAATGACAGCTGCTCTGTGTTTGGTTGGTATCTCTTGTAGTGCTGAGGTAAAAAGAAAGCTGCGCTGTGATTGGCTGTTATTCTTCTGCTGCGGTTAAATGAAAGCTGCTCAGTGATAGGTTGTTGTTTCTTTTATTGCTGTGGTAAAAGGAAAGCTGCATAGGGATTGGTTGCTAGAGCTCAGTTTTCATTTCTTATACTGCTGAGATAAAATGAAAGCTAGGCTGTGAGCGGCTGTTTTGGGCATCACTGTAAGGGCTCAGCCTATAATTGGCTCTTTGCCTCAGGCTTCAAAGGAGAATGATCATGAGCCTGCAGAGGTGCCTTCACAGGTTCCAATGCCTGAGTTAAATGATCAGGTTTTTGCTAACTCTCAGGGGTTTGTGAATGGAGATGATGGTCAAGAGAAAACAGTTAGCCAGAGTGAACCTGAGGATTCTGGGATAGTTGGTTCACAAGGCAAAGATGTCTCAGTGCAGGCAGAGAAAGAGGCTGAGGTTGAACAGTCAAGGCCAAATAGTGATAGCAAAAGGAATGTACTAATTGGCAAACTAATGAAGTCAATCTTTGACCGAAAAGGCCAGATTTATCAGGATCACCACCTGGAATTAGGGAAGAGGTGCTCTGCAAGACTGGGAGAAAAGAGGGGTCAGGGAGAGGTTTCCCAAGGCAAACAGAATGCTTTTGCTATGGCTTTCTGAATAAATATAGGGCCTGTGAATCTATAGTCTTCAGTGAATCCAGCATTTGATTTCCATGTACAAGCATGTCCTTTGTTTCATGCCTGTTCATGCTGAGATTCATGTATACTCTAGCCTTGAATTCATGCTCATGCTGAGATCTTTGTAAGCTGTTAGTCTTGGTTTCAAGCTCCTGCATTTGGATTTATTGGTTCAAGTTTGCTTTTGTTTCTTCAAGGGACTTTGGTCTTTACCACTCTCTGGAATGGAAAGACTTTACTCCTGTGGACTTCTTTATTGGAATTTTGGGGCCTTCCTGTTTCCTGACTTGGATTTTGACTGGATTATATTATATTGCTCATCTGACTATTTTGTGGACATTTCCTTATTACTTGTTTGAATGCTTTTTACCTTTTTTGGCTATTGCTATATTAATCTTCAATAAACTGCTTTGCTCATAAAGAGCATTGGTGTGTTTATGGGTTCAAAGGTGCCAACCCCAGTCTTGGTGTGCAACAATCACAGATTCCACTTTGACTATTCCCTGACTGCTAGTTTTATGCTAAATACACGTGTGTATTTGAATGCAACATTGTGTCAAAATTTCATTTTACTATAAAAAATGTGTGTATTAAAATGCAACATTGTGTTGAAATGCCCAGTCAATTGACTGACTACTTTCCGAGTTTTGCCAGCACAAACATATGCGAGATGATTTTATATATAAAGATTTTTGTAATTCTCTGGCTGCTTCATTAGGTACAAGGGGAGAGAGTCCAAGGAGGAATGCTCTGATGTGGGTCCTGGTATTAATGGAAGGATATTGTGTGTTTGCACCATAGGCCAGAGTCTTGTAGCCTTAAGAAAAAAGAATGCAAGAATATTTATGCAACAATAAATAATATAATGTTTCGTTACACAATAAATAATATAATGTTTAATTACACAGAGTTAAGTTGTCCTAATTATTTTGAGGAAGTGAGAAAGCAAAGTGATTTTCACTGTAAATTATTATTATTTAGAAGCAATGTTCAAAAACTATGGATAGCCACTAGTTCAATCCAGGCAAAAGGTTCAAGTAATAGGAAAGACTCTGTCTGAAACCCTGGAGACCTGCTGCCAGATAGAATAACACAGAGCACAAAAATACCTTCCAGATGGGAAGGTAACTAACACTTGGATTCCACTTGTGTGCTGCTTTATTAAAATATAATATTCTGCACAGAGAGGAAAGGCACTCCAGGAACAGGCATTGAGGAAAGGGAGGTACCAGATTACATCCGGGGATGAGGAAGAGCCTGTTGGCTCCAGTGCCTGCGAATAAAAGAGTTTCCCCAATTCTGGAGAATCTCAGCTATCTTACAACCTGTTAGGAATTGTGGGAGCTGAAGCCCAAAACATCTGGACTAAAGATTAGGAACCACTGCTAGAAAAAGGAGGTTAAGATCTTCTGGGGAGTCCCTGCTCTCGGTCCCTGCTTCACAAGTGCGACTGGTGGGGACAAAAGACGGGGCCTTCTTAGTGGTGGCCCCTCGCCTATGTAACTCCCTCCCTACCAAAATTAGATCAACGCCCTCCCTTTTGGTCTTCAGAAAGGAAGTAAAGACATGAATGTGGGATCAAGCTTTTGGGCAATAGCAATGCAAAAGATGTAAGGAATTATGTGCAATTGACTTTTGGAAAAGCCTCGGACTTTGGCTTCTGGATTGTGTGATTTTAATGTTTCATATTAATGTTTTAATCCTATATTTAAATGTCTAAATGTTGTTTCTCTATTTACAGCATTATGGTTTAATTTAATTTATAGTTATATGTTACTGTTGTTTTATACTAGGTTTTTTATATGTTGTAAGACACTGAATTTTTGCCATTTTGAGTCGCTCCAGGAGAGAAAAGCGGTATATAAATGAAGGAAATAAATAAATACCTTCAATAGAAAAAGGGCACTTGTCTGCCACTCATCCATACTTCACCTCCAACTATTGAAACTGGTCTTGGAAATCAAAGTTTTAGCTGGAAATTTTATTTATTTATGTATTTATTTACAGTATTTATATACCACTTTTCTCACCCCTGTGTGGACTCAAAGCAGTTTACACAGAGATAATGACAAAATTCGATGCCTTACATACGTAAACCAAATCACAAATCAATACCATATAACTAAGCATAATATCAATAGGACAATTCACTATAAGATAAGAAAAAAGACTTTAAAATGAAATATAAGAATTAAAACACCTAACAAAAACATTAAAATCACATGAAGATAACTGTTTAGAGCTGCCTGCTTTGATACCAACTTCCTTTACTATCATAATTAAAGACATGTGAATTATCCCTTATCCAGAAAACCTGAAACGTTCCCAATCCAAAATCTTCCACATGAGTGGCTGAGATAGAGACACTTTTGCTTTCTGATGGTTCAATGTACACAAACGTTTCATGCATAAAATCATTCAAAACACTGTATCAAATTAAGTCTACGTGTATAAGGTGCATATGAAACATACATTAATGTTGTGCTATGGGTCCCATCTCCTATATATATGATATATGTGAACATTGCAAAATGCACAAAAATCTGAAATCCAAAATACTTCTGGTCCCAAGCATATTCAATAGGGGACACCCAACCTTATTTATTAAAATATGTTTAAAAACACACCAACTCTTTATCATAAGATCTCAGAGTAGCTTATAATAAAAATCATCTGAAACAATTTAAAATAATCAAAGTAAGTTTAACATTCTAAACTATGTCGAGAAGTTGAAAATGTTTAAAAGTTAAAATAATATAAAGTTATGCATCTTTACTGCAAGTGCAGCATTTTTCTGAAAGAAGCAAAGAGTGTTTGAGGATCAGGACATCCGTAGGGAGACCAAGGTGCTTGTTGATAAAGCTATTGTCCTCCCAACCCTGTTATACGCCTGCGAAACGTGCACTCTCTACAGACGTCACACTCAACTCCTGGAACAATTCTATCAGCGCTGCCTCTAAAAAATCCTGCAAATCTCTTGGAAAACAGGCGGACAAATGTTAGTGTGCTTGAAGAAGCAAAGACCACCAGCACTGAAGCGATGCTCCTATGCCATCAACTCTGCTGGACTGGCCATGTCATCCGAATGCCCGATTACCAACTCCCAAGGCAGTTACTTTACTCCCAACTCAAGCATGGAAAATGGAATGTTGGTGGGCAGGAAATGTTTTTAATAATTGATTTTGTAATTTTAAGTATTCTAAGTAATAGAACTTGAGTATTTTAATTTATTATTATTATTATTATTATTATTATTATTATTATTAAACTTTATTTGTACCCCGCAAGCATTGCGCAACGAGTCTTAGTTGCGCAAAAGCCCTCCCGGATTTCATTATCCACAGAAGATCCATGGGCACAAAATAAACACCACACGCTCTTCTGATGCAGCCCCCCCCCCAAAATAAAATTTCTGTATCTCCTTTTGAGTCAGAGATTACACAAAAGGAAAGAAGGTAAGGGACATATGGGGTATTTATCCTGAATTTAAASACTGTGTGAAGCAGGACATTGTAGAACGAAAGCACTTCCCTCCGGTAACCCTGACAGAAGCGCTGAATGCTGTCAGACTATGTTTAGTTTATTCCAGGCAGAAAATAGCAAACCAGACAGGAAAGGACAGGGACAAAATAAAGGTAAGGCAAGACTATGAAAACAACACAACTATGTTGCTTAGGCATTTATTAAGTTACTGAATTTATACAAAAACTAGCATGGGTGTTAGACTAGAAGGCCAGGATTTGAATTCACGCTCAGCAATGGAAACTCACAGGTTGATTTTGGGCAAGCGATAGTCTTTGAGCACAAGAGGATAAAGGCACATCTTTCCCAAATAGATTAGTCACCTTGAAGGCACATAACAACAATACATTTAAAGCTGTACTGATAGGAAGGACCTCTGGTCCATGACCAATTAAAGCATGAAATATTCCACTGTAGAATGAAGAGCAATATAAGGGGAGACGTATAACTTGCATGGGATGAATGAGGTTGTCAACTTGCCCAAATGTAACACCAAGATATGCAATACAAGGCAGAGGGACTTTTAGAGGGATATTGGTGGAATGTGTTTTTTATAACCATGGCTCAGAAATTAGAAATTAGAAATGAACCCAGAGTGGAGAGATGGTAGCCAATTGTGTAGATTCTTGTAAAAGGTAAAGATTTTCCCCTGACATTAAGTCTAGTCGTGCCAAACTCTGGGGTTGGTGCTCATATCCATTTTTAAGCCGGCGTTGTCCATAGACACCTCCAAGGTCATGTGGCCAGCATGACTGCATGGAGTGCCATTACCTTCCCGCTAGAGTGAGTAGACCTATTGATCTACTCACATTAGCATGTTTTCAAACTGCTAGGTTGGCAGAAGCTGGGGCTAACAGCGGGAGCTCATGCCACTCCCTGGATTTGAACCTGCAAATTCAGGTTCAGTAGCTCAGCAGTTTAACCCACTGTGTCCCCGGGGACTCTGTAGATTCTTGTAAGGAGAAGCATTTGCAGACATGATCTGGGAATGCTTATTCTCTCTCTGTAAATGCTACTCTCACACCATTTTGAGGGAATGTATTAGCTGAGATTTTAACACCCATTATTTGAATGCCTTCATACTCAAAGTGGAAAAGGATTGTGCCTGCAAGCCATGCCTTTTCGACCTCAATATCCCTTCTGACTATGCCCCAATTTGTCATCTGTGTGGAAAAAGGCCTCTTCAAGGACAAGAGCAAGATTTCTCTATTGTGGTGATTCTCAACCAGTGGGTCCTCAGATATTTTAGCCTTCGACTCCCAGAAATCCTAACAGCTGGTAAAGTAGCTGGGATTTCTGGGAATTGTAGTCCAAAACAACTGGGGACCCACAGGTTGAGAACCACTGTTCTATGGGAACCATGGTTCTTACTCCCACAGAAAGACATATATAATGTTTATAAAGATACAAAAACATGGCTACTCTTTTCAGTCCCCACTAGTCACCTTGGGTTTCACTTCAGGTGAAAGGTGACATATTAGATAGATGATAGATGATAGATAGACAGACAGACAGACATATAGAAAAGCTGATAGACAGACAGGATGATGGATCAGAGGATATTCTTTGAGTCCCCCGCTTTGAGTCCCCCTCGGGGTGAGAAAAGCGGTATACAAATACTGTAAATAAATAAATAAATAAATATGCTTATTAAATTTGCAGATGACACCAAATTGGGAGAGATAGCTAATACCCCAGAAGATAAAATCAGAATCTAAAAATAACCTTCAAAGACTAGGAAGCTGGGAAAAAACTAACAAAATGAATTTCAGCAGGGAGAAATAGCTGGTACTGCATTAAGGCAGAAAAAAATTAAATAAAATGCAGATAGATAGGGTGGGTGACACTTGGCTTGAAAACAGTACATGGAAAAAATACCTAGTTGTCTTAGTAGTTCACGAGCTGAACATGAGTCACCGGTGTGATGCGGCAGCTCAAAAAGCCAATGTGATTTTAGGCTGTATCAATAGGCATACATTGTCAAGATCAAAGGAAGTCACAGTCTCATTCTGCTTTGGACGGACCCCACCTGGAATTAACACATGTTTAGTTGGAGAAAAGAAGACTGACAGGGGAGATGATAGCCATGCTTAAATATTTGAAAGGATGTTACACTGAGGAGAGGGTAAACTTGTTGGACACTGAGTGAGGGATTCAAACTGCAAGAAAGGAAATTCCACCTAGATATTAGGAAGAACTTCCTGACATTAAGAGCAGTTTGGCAGTGGAACATACTGCCTCAGAGTGTAGTAGTCTCCTTTTCTGGTGGGATGGCCATTTGTCAGGAGTGCTTTGATTATATTGTCCTATGAGTGTGGGTGGGGGGAGTGGAGTGGATGGCCCTTGGGGGTCTCTTCCAACTCTGGGTCTAGATCAGGCCTGCACAACAATATTTGGCCCGTGAGGCACATGTGGCCCACAAAGGGCTTCCCTGTGGCCCATGGAGAGGGCTGGGTTTTACTGGTTGGCCCTTTTATTGCTACCAGGGAGGTAGGGAGGGAGGAGGAATATAATAACAACAACAACAACAACAACAACAACAACAACCAGACCACAGAATGGCTCGTAGAAGATTTCTTTTACTATTAGTGAGCCCTTTACAACTGTCAAGTTGTGTAGGCTTGTTCTAGACAGACAGACCAGATTGGCAAAGATAGGGCAATGTCATGGGCTCCTCAGAATGTGCCCTTTCATACTACATAGTGGTAGCACTATGATTTCCCTTAAATTGAATTTTAGCATTCTTGACCAGACAGCTCCAGCGCTTCACCAAACTACATATCCCTAAGACACAGCCATGGCAATTAAAGTGGCATCAGAGTATTATGCCTGTGCAGTGCGAAAGGGCACTGACACCCAACAACCTTTTGCAACAGTGACAAACGTGTGGCTTGCGCTTGGTGTGTGGCCAGCTGATTCATTATGAAGAAGGGCGCCTGTCTAGCCCTCTCTCCCTCAAGTGTTGCTCTGAAAACCCCTCATTCCTAATTCTGTTCTAAAAATATTTCCAGAAGGGCAGCTGTGTTTGTCTGTCAAAGCAAACACAAAGGAGCCATCGCTCGCTGCAGCTCCTTAATAGCCCAGCAGATTAATTGTGATGAAGTGCCCTCTGGTCCGCAAAAATTTATGCCACAGTAAATCTGTTAGTCAGCCATTTTAATGTGCTAAAAGGTGGGGGGGAGGTGGTGGATCTGTAAAGGAGGCTGGAGGCAGCGAGTGGTTTAGACATGAAGGACACACTCCTCTGCCAACATTGGGCCAACATTTAATTATTTAGTCCCAACTAAAGTATGGTCAGCCCTCCACATTCACTGTTCTCCGGGGCACAATACCCCCATGAAAGTGGAGAGCTGCAAATAAAGAAATTGCTATATTTTTACCCAAAGGAATATCCCTCAAAGACTATCTATATTCTCCAGTACAACTCTATGTTCAATATCCACTGGAAGCCAACCATAACATCACAGTGGAAAACCTAGAGATTCAGAGAGAGTGATTACATTACGTAACGATTCTTGTTCCTGTGTTATACATGTCATTTCCTAATTGGTTCTATCATAAAAATATGGGTAAAGTCTATAAAAATACAAAAACTTTGTTTTTGAGGGACATCCTACAGCACATTTTGAAATAGGTTTTCAATGAATATCACATAGTCTCAACCAATTCATCATAGTTTGTGGTAGCCACAAAACAAAGTTTCTGGAGTGTAACAACTATTTTCAAAGTACCGTACAATTAAACAAAATAACACTTTAAAACTAGGAATAGAAAATGTTTCAAATTTTGTTACATAGTTTTATTTCTAGGAATCTCCAGGTCCTGAAGAATGACTGGAGAAGGTTGACCATAGAGTCACTCTGAAGGACACAAAATTCCTAAAGAGGATAGTTTAATTAAGCTCATGGACAATCAAATCCTCAAAAATCCACCTCAGAAATATCTACTCAGTCAACAAGATGGAAATTTTGACTCGCTATTCAGCAATTCCTCCAGTGGCTCTGTTTAATATGTAAGTATCTGCAAATATACACCTTCTTAATTTCTTTTTAAATCAACCTGGGAGAGAACCACTTTTTGCTGGGAATGATAATCTTCGACCAAGCTGTCCTATCCATCACTAACTAACCACATGCCCCAAACATCTGGATTATCTGTGAAACTGCAAGTTAAAATACAGGATTTTAATGAACCACATGCAAGCCTAATGAGCCGTAATGCAAGTGAATGATCAAGAATGTCATGTCAGGATCGTGGCACTTATGAAGTGAGTATGATTTTTAGTCCATGTATAAAAGCCCTCAATCATCTTTGTTTTGTCTCTGAGTTTACAGGTAAAAAAAAAAAAGGTAAAGGTTTCCCCCGACATTAAGTCCAGTCGTGTCCGACTCTGGGGGTTGGTGCTCATCTCCATTTCTAAGCTGAAGAGCCAGTGTTGTCTGTAGACACCTCCAAGGTCATTTGGCCAGCATGACTGTGACTCGCATATCCCAAAAGCACTAACTGTTAATTGAGCATATTGAATGGAAATGGACCACCTCTCTAAGAAGGGCTCCAAAAAATCTTTTTTGAATGGTAACTCTCTGGATCCCACAGGTAGCATGGCTACATACTCAATGAATTTTGGGAGTTGGGCCCTCCAAAATGAATTATCCACACTTTCCCCTATAATTGAAGATCTGTGAGGTTTTTCATATAGTTTTAATGACAATGGTGTCTAGGCAGTCTTACTTTCAGAGATGGGAAAGGTTTAGCAGCATTTCTGACAGCACAATGCAGTTGGGATCTCTGTGCATTTGTATTTGGACCCAAGAGATTAAGAGCCACCCATATTGACTGCTGATTAAGGACTGCCCATACTGACAGGGGAGGAAAAAAATAAAGGCAAGTTTACATCATATGTCGACAAAAAAGCTGGAAGAAAGGGATGCATGGTCCCTCAGGATCCTCTGGGGTTTTGTTCCAGAACAGCCATGGATACCAAAATCCATAGATACTCACATATAGTGTCCAAAAGTGGCATCCCTTATACAAAATTGCAAATGGAATATTTTACCTTTGGATTCAAATAAAAATATTTTTGAACCATGGCTGGTTGAATCCCTGGATGCAGAATCCATGGATACTGGGGGCTAACTGTACTTACATATTATTATGTTGTGTTTAATAGCACACCACAGCAAGAGAACGAACAGTTCCCACTCCAAGGAAATTAGAATATAAAATTATATACAATCACATCAATTATATATCCTTAGTTACAGGTTCAGTCCTGGTATGCCATGGAAACAATTACTACTTCTCAGATCTTTGGTTACACATGTGGGCAGGTAAATGCTTCAGCGCCACCACCTTCCCTGATCATAACAGTGAAACTTTAATAAAATTGGTATTTCCTTCTGTTATGAAGGCCAGAGATTGCTTTCCTTACAAAGAATGTTCCTATTTTGTGCCTCCCCCCTCTGCTACCAAATCAGTCTCACCTGGTCAACACACTGGTTCAAGGGATGGCTATCAGGTTTCTTCTGTATTGCTGGATCCAGGATGCCAACCAGTCTGGGTCAATGCCAGGCAGGAGCGTAGAATGATACCACCATCAAGTCCCTGGGGATCTGAGTCCGCACTTGAGGAGCAGCGAGTTGGAAGTAGGGCACCCAATCTGCCATCCAGGGTATTGCTGGGTCCATGTGTAGCAAAGCAGGGGTGGCAGGATGAGAGCAGCGGTGGTCTCCGCTGAAATCCCGAGGGAATCGCCTGCCGCAACGGAATATGTCCTCCTGCCAAAGAGGTTCAGTGGTTCTGAATGGCTTTCCAATGCCTGGATAAGAAGTTGTCAAATCTTCGGCTAACTTTCAGGGGTTTCATCATGATGGGAGCAGGACTGTTATCGAAATCCGTGTCAAAATTGCTCACCCAGATATTGAACTTGTCCAGTTTCCACTCTTCGGAGTTACTTGGGCAGCTGCAAAGATACAAAGGTACATTAGAGAATGATCCAATGCACTTCATTACCTTCCATCACTAATTTCTGGTCTCATCTTAATCAGAAGGAACAGAGACTGTGAGTTTGGCCTCTCAACTATGTCATTTCTGCAAACAATAAACAAACAAGCAACCCCCAAATACCCCACAACCTCTGAGGATGCCTGCCATAGATGCAGGTGAAACATCAGGAGAGAATGCTTCTGGAACATGGCCATACATCCTGGAAAATTTACAACAATTCAATGAAAGCCATGAAAGCCTTCGACAATACAAACCCCAAATAGCCACTCCTCGCGCTGCAATCCATACATCATGGGAGCATGTGGCTCACCAGGTATCAGACTACATTTCCCATCATCCAAAGCTTGCACAGGGAAGAGGAGAGGTAAATATGCAGGCTTGAACTCATTGGAGGAAAGGCAGGTTATAAATGTATTGAGTACATATTTTCTCCCTCTCTCCTTCCCCATTTTTTTCCCCTACGAAGGGAGGTGACTCTCCACAGCTGGTCATGAGGCTCTCCTTTTCCTCAGGAGAAAAAGCAAGTCATGGGAGCGTCAGGGGAATAGAGGAGACACAGGTTCAGAGCTTCCCCTCCTCCTAAAGACTGCTGCAGCTCCTTCCGCTGGTATCACTGCATCCCTGTTGGAGTCACCAGCATTAGCTCCCGCCCAGAATAACAAGTATGAAGGGCTGCGTGATGGCACGGCACATCTCTCCCTCCTGACTGGCACTGTAATTGCACTCTCTTTATGTCTGTCTCCCTCGCATACATATACCTGGCACAAACATATACCTCCCTGATCTTTCACTCCCTGCCTCCCCGCTGGTCTGTTCTCCATCACCATGCTCAGAAATATTTGCTTTTTTCTCTCCCCTACCTATACCAGTGTTCCTTCCTCTTTGTATCACCTGTACAAACATTCTCTTCAAATGCAGAGATCTGTTATTAGCATTTTAACGTGGAGGGTGAAGGAGGAGAAGAAATTCTAACAGTGCCCCCACCGCAAGAAACAGTCTTTATAGCTTTAGTTCTCTCGTCTCTGATTTTCAATTTGGCCTCTCCTTTGCTACAGATTGGCTTGATCCCAGAGGCTTTCAGTCTGAACTACCCTCTGCTTCAGATTGTCTAGACTTCTTTAGTAATATCATCTTTAGTAATATCACTTTGATATCAGCGCTCCCCATCCTTGGCTACTCCATATTAATTTCTTGCTTCCTTGCTCTTCTAGATAGATTGCTCTGAATAACACCCCTCCCATTTCCTTTTTAGGAAAACCCTTGCATTAAAAATAACAAGTCCTGAACTATCTTGAAGTCTACTAAATATATAATAATAGTAGTAACAGCAATATAATTCATTAATGTAACAGTGTGATCATGCCTCCTGAGTCAGACATGGCAATGGTGGTCCATGCTCTGGTTAATAATAATAATAACACTTTATTTGTACCCCGCTACCATCTCCCCTAGGGACTCGGTGTGGCTTACATGAGGCTGAGCCCAAACACAACAATACAAGCAATAATAACAACAATACAAGCAATTAAAAAACATAGACAATAAAATACACAACATTATCAATAAAACAACACATAATTAAAAACAGTGGGAAGGCCAAATGTAGAGTTAAAATTGGAAATAATGCTGGGACATGAACGAAAGGTGATACTGGTGTTTGTGGAAGGGCATACGAGCAGACTTAAAGAATGTAAAGTGCTTTGGAGGACAAAGTGCTATGGGATCATTATTCCGGAAGGCACACTGGAACAGCCACGTCTTCAAGCTCCTCCTGAAGACTGCCAGAGTTGGAGCCTGTCTGATGTCTTTAGGGAGTGAGTTCCAGTGTCGAGGGGCCACCACCGAAAAGGCCCCTATATGGTTACACCCCATATAGATTACTGCAACGCACTCTACGTGGGGTTGCCTTTGAAGGCTGTTTGGAAGCTCAATTGGTCCAACGGGTGGAAGCCAAGCGGGGTACAGGGAGCATACAACCCCTTGTTATGTCAGCTCCACTGGCTGCCAGTCTGCTACCAAGCACAATCCAAGTGATGGCTTTAGCCTATAAAGCCCTAAACAGTTCTAGCCTAGTTTATTTGTCCAAATGTATCTCCCCCTATAAACCACCACAGAGATTAAGATTGTCTGCAGAGAGCCTGTTCTCGGTCCCACCTTCTTCACAAGCGTGATTGGTGAGGATGAGAGACAGGGCCTTCATAGTGGTGGCCCCTTAGCTGTGGAACTCCTCCCTAGCGATATTAGATCAGCTCCCTCCCTCATAATCTTTAGAAGGAGAGTAAAAACCTGGCTCTGTGAGCAGGCTGTCGAAAAATAGCACAGTGCAATCATTTCAATCTGGAATATGTGCAATTGATTATGGAACAGCCTTATACTTTGATTCCTGGATGATGTATTTTTAATTTTGGAATGTATTTTAATTATGTTTGATATATATTAATTTTAATCCAATTTATTTTAAGTTAACATTTGTATGTCCTAAGGCACTGTGTAGGTGCCATATGTAAGCCGCCTTGACTCCCCTTGGGGTAGAGAAAGGCATGATATAAATAAGGTAAACAAAGAAATAACTAAATAAATAAATAAGCCAGTGCTTCTTAGTCTAGTTAAAGGGGGAACTAGTATTATATTAGTTCCCCTTCAGTGCAATTTCTTATTTCATTCCTGGAAATTAATCAGGGATTGAGAGTCAGTGGCTCAGGACCAGTAGTGGTCCATGACTTTTGTTCTGCTATCCCAAGCTGTTGTTAATTCTGTATGAATTACTGGCTGCCAGTCCACTTCTGGGTTAAATACAAAGTGCTGGTCATTACCTAGAAAGCCCTAAACTGTTCGGGTACAGGCGATCTGTCTAATCGCATCTCCCTATTCAGACCATCCCGTGCACTGCAGTCAATGGAGGAGGCCCTCCTCTCGGTCCCACCCCTGTCTCAAGCTCGTTTGGTGAGAACGAGAGACTGGACCCTCTGCTGACGACGGAGGCCCAAGTCTCCGCCGTTAGCAGAACCGCCTTTTTTCATCTGCGGCAGGCTAGACGGCTGGCCCCCTACCTGTCCAGGGACGACCTAGCTATGGTGATCCAGGCTATGGTCATCTCAAGACTGGACTACTGTAACGCCCTCTACATTGGCCTTCCTCTGTCGGTGATCCGGAAGCTCAAGTTGGTACAAAATGCAGCTGCTCGGCTTCTTGCGGGAATTCCGATGAGATGCCACATAACCCCAATCTTACTACAGCTGCATTGGTTACCAGTTGAGCACCGGATCACTTTCAAAGTGATGGTACTCACCTTTAAGGCCTTGCATGGTCTGGGGCCGATGTATCTGAGGGACCGCCTCACCCCCTACCAACCCCAGAGATCCCTCCATTCTGAGGACCAAGATCTATTGGAAGTCCCCAGTGTCAAGACCTTGCGTCTAACAGCAACCAGATGCAGAGCCTTCACAGCAGTGGCACCATCACTCTGGAATACTCTGCCACCTGAAGTCCGTGCCTTGCGGGATTTATCAGCTTTCCGCAGGGCATGTAAGACATATCTATTTCGACGGGCCTTTGATCTCTGATTGTTTTTAAATTGTTTTAAATTGTGTTCGATTTTAGCCGTTCTTGTAAGCCTCCGAGCCCCAGGGGAGTGGCGGCATATAAGTTCAAATAATAAATAAATAAATAAACTTCTCCGTGATCGCTTACTGTCTCTGGAGCTCCCTCCCTAAAGAAGTAAAAATGGCCCCCATCCTCCTCTCCTTTAAGAAACTTCTAAAAATGCACCTATGCACTTTAGCATATGGAGAAGAGGAGAAGTAAGACACTTTAACTACTTGGAATGCTGGCTAGTCTCACTTGTAGTATATGGCTGCCACGTTACATTTCAAATGACATTTTTAATGTAACCGTACTTTATATTGCTTTTAGGGTATTTGTTCTAATGTTTACATATTTTATGTAAACTATGTTTTATTGGATTGATTTGTTTTATTTTTCATCACAATGCTTAATTCTTCATCGTAAGCTCACTGTCATTACTGTTGCTTTATTGTGTATTATTATGATATGTTTGTACTCATCTGAGGCATTGAATACTTGCCTTTTCTATTTATTTATTTGAAACATTTATATTCCTCCCACCTTCTCACCCCGCAGGGGACTCAGGATGGAACACAACATATATAAGGTAAACATTCAATGCCGGGACATAAAACCATATATATACAAAAACATTAAAATAACTTATATCCACTTTAAAATCAGTTGCTTAAAAACTATCTTTGGACATCATTCTATTATTATCTCATTGCACTGCCCCAAAGGCTTGGTGCCACAGCCTTCTGAAAGACAGGAGGGAGGGGATGATCTAATATTGTCAGGAAGGGAGTTCCATAGCCAGGGGACAATCACTGAGAAGGCTCTGTCTCTCATCCATGCCAAACGCGCCTGTGACGGTGGCGAGACCAAGAGCAGGGCCTCCCCAGAAGACTTAGTCTTTGTGGTGGTTCGTAAAAGGAGATGTGTTCAGACAGGTAAACTGGGCCGGGGCCGTTTAGGAGTTTATAGGCCAAAGCCAGCACTTTGAATTGTGCCCGGTAGCAAACAGGCAGGCCAGTGGAGCTGATGTAACATGTGAGTTGAGTGCTCCCTGTATGCAGTTCCAGTTATTAACCTGGCTGCCTCTCCCTGGGCTATTTGAAGCTTCTGAACAGCCTTCAAAATAGAGTGTGTTGCAGTAGTCCATCCTGGATGTAATGAGACTGGATCACCGTGGCCAAGTCTGACTTCCCAAGGTATGGGTGCAGCTGGCACACAAGTTTTTGTGTGTGTAAACCGCCCTGAGTCTCTTTGGGGAGAGAGAGTGATCTAGAAATATTATTATTATTATTATTATTATTATTGAACAGCATATTTTGCATATGGATTGCCTCTTACTTGGCAGAACAATTAGTTGACACCTACCTTTTCTGCCTTCCCTTCTTACAGCCAAACATCCTCCTTACTCAATCTTTAGATTACCAACCCCAGAAGTAATTGTTAATCTCAGCCATGGATGACAGCAACAGCCTACTTGGGATGGAAAGTACAATGCCCACAATGACAAGTTCTTCACAAGGTTCTTGTGGGTTTTTTCGGGCTATAGAGCCATGTTCTAGAGGCATTTCTCCTGACGTTTCGCCTGCATCTATGGCAAGCATCCTCAGAGGTAGTGAGGTCTGTTGGAATTAGGACAATGGGTTTATATATCTGTGGAATGGCTGGGGTGGGGCAAGGAGATCTTCCCTGCTGCAGTTAGGTGTCTACATAGGGACCACCAAACGCAGAGCCCAGACACGCATCAAGGAACATGAAAGGCACTGCAGACTACTTCAACCAGAGAAGTCAGCCATAGCAGAGCACCTGATGAACCAACCTGGACACAGCATATTATTTGAGAACACAGAAATGCTGGACCACACCAACAACCACCATGTCAGACTACACAGAGAAGCCATTGAAATCCACAAGCATGTGGACAATTTCAACAGAAAGGAGGAAACCATGAAAATGAACAAAATCTGGCTACCAGTATTAAAAAACTCTAAAATTACAACAGCAAAACAACAGAGAGGAAACAACCAGGCACAGATTAACACCTCCCAGCAAGAGATTTTCCCAGGCTCAGGCAGGCCTTCAAATGCTAATGAAGGTGATCAGTTGAAACATTCACACCTAGCTGCAGCAGGGAAGAGCTTCTTGCCCCACCCCAGCCATTCCACAGATATATAAACCCATTGTCCTAATTCCAACAGACCTCACTACCTCTGAGGATGCTTGCCATAGATGCAGGCGAAACGTCAGGAGAAATGCCTCTAGAACATGGCTCTATAGCCCGAAAAAACCCACAAGAACCTAGTGATTCCAGCCATGAAAGCCTTCGACAATACAAGTTCTTCACAAATTATCTTGCTAGCTGGTAGGAGTGGGAGTGTCAATTCTATTATGCAACTGGAAAAAGAAAAGGACTCAGGGCGGGGGAATTGCCATGTGCCCTGTTTCATAGTTTGACAGTCCTCTACCTGAAGTTAGATTAAAAACTAAGGAAGAATTAAAAGGGAAAACAGCTACAACTTCCCATCAACAGTAAACACCTGAATTGAAGCTGATTGTGCTGATTTGGGCACATAGCTCATGCAATCTTTCTAAATATAGGGAAATTGTCTGTTTATATTTCAAAATTATTGTCATTTTTGAATGTGTGTCAATTCATGTATGATTGTATCAATACACATCAAAACTTGGCTTGATCCTCACACACAAAAAAACCCCCAAACAAACCATGATGTTGAGCAAACAAGGCAATGAAAACTGAGTGGCAGTGCATTCAAATACTGGGCAAAGGTTGTTGTAGCATGCAAGGAATTAGTGAGTGTGTGTGTGTCAACTGTAAAATAAAATCCATGAAGCTGATTGGCTGGGCAATGCCCAGGGAGCAGGCTGAGCCTGGGACTTTTGGATACTGTTACATTTTTGTTCAGGCTTGAGCTATGCAGGTGTAGAGAGAGATGAAGCAGAGTGAAACAGAGCAAGAGAGACAGAGTTTGGAGTATGCTCTCACTTCACGAGCTGCTGAAGGGGTTTATCCACATGGACAAAAAAAAAAACTCTCATAAAAGGACATGATGTGAGTTGATGCAACTGATCACATTGTACATATGTTGTTCTGAACCAAAAGAGTAAACTACTTGTTCTTTACTGTTCACCTGCATGGCATATTTTCTTTCTCTGGCAAAGCAGCATGTGGGCTGATCAAACATGAACTATATGTGGTTTATTTTACATTACGCCACAAAGGTTTGCTCCAAGAGTTTCACAGTTGGGACCAGAAACTAGACCTCTCAAATCCCAGTTGATGCTATAAATCCCTGGCCCTCTAGCTGGCACATATAAATTGGATACAGATTTGCACTCTCTTTGGCATTACATCTTATGTTTTTAGTTATATTTTTCACCCCATACACAAAAGAAAAATGAGGACTTCTTAGAGATGGCCCCCAAGGATATTCAAATGGCACTGGGTTGATGGACGCACTCCCAGGGCTTGGCTTTCTGAAAGATCAGAGCCTTTGTCTGGCCTGCGCATAGCTTTGGAAATCCCTTCTCCCTCCCCCTGCCACCCCATAACTAGGGTCAAAGCACTGGCAGGAGGACCCCATCAATGCCAGGCTTCCAGATGCTCCCTGCCACATCACATTAGGGAACCCAGTGCAAACAAGGCTGGCGCCAGCCCAGCCTTCTGCCAGCCCGCATGGGGACAACGGCGGGCAGAGGGAGCATGAGAAAAAGTGTGCGAGTGAGCCAGCTGCCTCCAGGGCTGAAGCAGATACGCTACAATTTGCAAAAACAAGCAGGAGCGCAAACAAGAGTCGTTCAACAGCCATGCTTGTATTCCCAAAATATATCCATCACAGGCTCTTTTGTTGCAGGTTCATGCTACCATTTAGAAAATGGCTGGACATACTAGACCATCAAAGGTGATGATCCCCAGAAAGCAGTTACAGCAGGGCACCTCATGAACCAGCCTGGACACAGCATATTATTTGAGAACACAGAAATGCTGGACCACTCTAACAACTACCATGTCAAACTACACAGAGAAGCCATTGAAAACCACAAGCATGTAGACAATTTCAACAGAAAGGAGGAAACCACGAAAATGAACATAATCTAGCTACCGGTATTAAAGAACCTCTAAAAACAGGACAGTAAATAAAGAACAACACTCAGAAAACAGAGGAATTCCAGACAGGAAACAATCATTCCCAGCTAACACAGCCCAACAAAGGATTTCCTCAGGAAGGAAGCAGCCAGGCTTTGAAGCTGCAAGGCCATTCAATGCTAATCGAAGTGACCAATTCCAATATTCACACTTGCCACCATCAGACATGGGGCTTTTCTCCCACCCTGGACATTCCAGAGATATATAAACCCCACTTGCCTTGTTTCCAACAGACCTCGCAACCTCTAAGATAATAATAATAATAATAATAATAATAATAATAATAATAATAATAATCTTTATTTGTACCCCGCCACCAACTCCACAAAGGGACTCGGTACGGCTCACAGAAGCATTCCAAGTGCCACATGCAGACAACAATACATAAGTATAAATACAATGACATAACTATAATAACAGCGCATAGAAATCTCATTAATAAAATTATAAAAAACTGAAATTATAAAATTCTTTGAATGCAGTGGAATCTGTCAGCCGGCTATCTGTCATAAAAATTAATCAAAGTGTGGACCAGTATTATCAATGATTCATCACATTGGCCATGGATTACTCAGGATCAAAGGCCTGTCTGAAGAGCCATGTTTTTAGACTCTTTTTAAATGTGGGTAAAACATCAGTAGAGAATGCTTCTGGAACATGGCCATACAGCCCGGAAAACTCACAGTAACCCAGTGATTCTGGCCACACATCGTTACAGAGAAGACAATATATGCCGTAATCCAGATTGGGAACTGTGCAGCCTTTTTGTTTGGACTTCAACTCCCATCATCTCCACCCAGCACTGTCAATGGTGGGGAATGTTGGGAGTTGCACTACAGTGACATTTTAAGCACCTTAACAATTGCACCCCAAATCCACTTGTGAGACCAGGAAATTAAATTAAACTAACACAAACAGTGGAATCCAGTAGATTCCCGTGATTCAATGAGTGTAATCTATTTGGGACCAACACCTGCATTTTAGGGCCATACTCCCAGGAACTAGAGAATACATATAATGGCAGTTGTTTCTCCCTCCACTGCAATAATTCACTTCTTCATCTCATTCAACATTTTGAAATACTTGATCCTGCAAGTCTTCTGAGAACCCATTCATTGCAGCATTTGGAAACTTAAAATGTGGTAGCCCCCAATCCACCATTTGTCAGTATTGAGAAATACTTCCAAATGTTCTTTTCTGAGTGAGAGGAGGAGGAGGAGGAACAACTTTGGGGGAACAGTGATTTGGGGGCATACAAAGAAAAGAGCGGCATGGCTTGTTCTTTATCGTGGGCATGTTTCAATATGTGAGATCTTTTTCAGCCACTGTGTGGGTGGGTGGGGGGAATCTTTCTATTTATTTCCAAAACATAGTGAGGCGATGCTCAAATATCCATCCTAGCAGCCGCCAATGCAAGCAGTTATTTTTCTCCATTCAGATTTTCTTACGAGGGTTGAATGAAAAGTAATGCCTCCACCTTCGTAACTCCTCAACAGATGGCAGTACTGGTATGCGCCAGGTACTGGCTTGTTCAGTAGACTCTCCTCTACAGTTCCATTTTGGCAGGAAGTCTTAGCATGGAATGGTTGTGTTGTTAAAGTGCGAAGCATAGAACCCTGCGCAGACGGTCGGTCAATGCAACTTAAGCAACGTGCGGTCATTGAATTCTTGACAGCAGAAGGTATCACCCCAGAGGAGGTTCTTCAGAGAATGCAAGCTGTTGATGGTGATTGTGTTGATGTGAGTACTGTGCGTCATTGGGCGAGTAAGTTTAAAAAGATGTTGAGGTGGGAACATATGACTTACATAACAAAGAGTTGGATGTCCTGTGATAGCAACCACTGAGTTTCACAAGCAAAAGACTGACAGATTGATTCAGGATGATCATCATATCACTCAGATAGAAATTTCAAGCATAATCGGCATTTTACAAGAACGTGTGGGTCACATTATTGTTTTGGGTTGTTGTAGGTTTTTTCGGGCTATATGGCCATGGTCTAGAGGCATTCTCTCCTGACGTTTCGCCTGAATCTATGGCAGGCATCCTTAGAGGATAGTGAGGTCTGTTGGAGCTAGGAAAAAGGGTTTATATATCTGTGGAATGACCAGGGTGAGACAAAGGACTCTTGTCTGCTGGAGCTAGGTGTGAATGTTTCAACTGACCACCTTGATTAGCATATAATGCCCTGACAGTGCCTAGAGCAAACTTTTGTTGAGATGTGATTAGATGTCCTTGTTTGTTTCCTCTCTGTTGTTGTGCTGTTGTAATTTTAGAGTTTTTTAATACTGGTAGCCAGATTTTGTTCATTTTCATGGTTTCCTCCTTTCTGTTGAAATTGTCCACATGCTTGTGTATTTCAATGGCTTCTCTGTGTAGTCTGACATGGTGGTTGTCAGAGCAGTCCAGCATTTCTGTGTTCTCAAATAAAATGCTGTGTCCAGGTTGATTCATCAGGTGCTCTGCTATGGCTGACTTCTCTGGTTGAAGCAGTCTGCAGTGCCTTTCATGTTCCTTGATTCGTGTTTGGTGGTCCCTATTATTGTTTTGCTTGGCTATCGGAAGATCTGTGCACGATGGGTTGCGGAAACAGTGTCGACTTCTTCTATGATGGCTTCAGAAAACTTGTTCATCGTTGGCAGAAATGCATCCAATTGTCTGGTGATTATGTGGAAAAGTGAATCATGGTAGTTAAAGAGCACATTCTAAGGATTATTTCTACGTTTGATTTATTAAAACATTCCCATCCAAACCCAAATAACGAAGATGGAGGCGTTACTTTTCATTCAACCCTCGTAACATGTGCCTTTGATCATGGGGAGTGGCTCAGCAGTACGCTTTATGCTTTCCACTCAAAAGGTCCCAGGTTGGGTTCCTGCCATCTCCTCTTAGAAGGCTCTTAGGTGATGGGAAAGACCTCCTCGATCTATCTGACCCCTTGGAGAACTATGGTGAATCGCAGCACACAATCCTGGGTTACCCAGACAAATCTAACCCAGTCTGTGTCAGGTTCCCATATCCCATGTGTGGATATTAATACGTCATGCTAACCGGCAGAACATCAAAGCACATTTGTGCCACCACATTGACTATCCAAAGCTGCTTACAGGGGGAAAATTAATTTCAACACACTTGTGTGAGCAAAACTGCTTAATGTTGTATGAAGATAGGATTGCTGAGGCTGAGGTCTGCCTGTAAAACAGGTCCCTTGTCTCAGAAGCCATGCCCTTAGGCTATGAGTCAGAGGTACGGAAGCTATCTATGGAAAGCCAGTGCAGTGTGGCATTGGCTTTAGATTCCCTGTTCAGCCACAAAATTGAACAGGTACATGACTCTGGAGCAGGCATGGGCAAACTTTGGCCCTCAAGGTGTTTTGGACTTCAACTCCCACAATTCCTAACAGCCTACCGGCTGTTAGGAATTGTGGGAATTGAAGTCCAAAACACCTGGAGGGCCAAAGTTTGCCCATGCCTGCTCTGGAACATAGACATTGCATAGGGATGCTGCAAGGCCAACATGAGATGGGGGAAGAAACACATATCTCTCTCTAAGATAGGAAAAATTCAGTTCTTCTAATGTTATTGGACTACAATTGCCATCATCCCTAGCTAGTATATTTGATACTGTCAAATGCTGGCGGTTACACTTTTGAGGAAAGCCATAAAACATAACAAATATCAAAAGATAAATGTTTACAACTTCAGCATGGGATAATCCCTTATAAAAGATGCCCAAAATTTATAGGAAGGGAGCTGAGGAAGCAAGATATCACTGTTGACAACAGACAGTTTTTCTTGACACATGATATCACTCTTTTGTTTTTTGATGTAAACTGAATTCTGAAAATAAATAAACATGTGGGGTTTTTTTGGTATCCGAAGTGACTTGAGAAACTAGTGTGAGAGAATTGGCCGCCTCCAAGGACCTTGCCCAGGAGACCATCCTGTGGGAGGCTTCTCTCACATCCCCGCATGGGAAGCTGGAGCTGACAGACAGGAGCTCACCCTGTCTTGTGGATTTGAGATCAGCAGTTCAGCCAGCACAAGGGTTTATCCCATTGCACCACCTCAGCTCAATGGTTTTTCTTTTTTATGTGTGTGTGTCAGGAGTGAGATGCCCAGGTGTTCCACCATCCTGTGGGAGGCTACTCTCATGTCCCTGCATGGGAAGCTGGAGCTGACAGACAGCAGCTCACACCATCTTGCGGATTCGAGATCAGCAGTTCAGCCGGCACAAGGGTTTATCCCATTGCACCACCGCAGCTCAATGGTTTTTCTTTTTGTGTGTATGTGTGTCAGGAGTGACTTGATAAACTGCAAGTTGCTTCTGGTGTGAGAGAATTGGCCGTCTGCAAGGATGCTGCCCAGGGGATGCCATGATGTTTTGAAGTTTCACCATCCTTGTAGGAGGTTTCTCTCATGTCCCTGCATGGGGAGCTGCAACTGACAGAGGGAGCTCATCCACACTCTCCCCAGATTCAAACCTCCGACCTGTCGGTCTTCAGTCCTGCCAGCACAAGAGTTTAACCTATTGCACCACTGGGGACTCCAGGCTCTATGGTGATTCAGTGGGAAAGAAAGTCAACCAGCACAGGATCAAAGGCAGACTCCTCTCTTGCAAATAAAGTGAAAAGTATGCAAAAAAACAACCTGGAGACCACTTACATAAAAGATAATCTTCTACTCAGAGACTGATTAAGGTCCTTCTTTGGACTATTCTGCCAAGCTCTACTCCTACCATACAAATGTGTTCAAACATTGTGATCTCCACTGGAGACCCTCCTGGTTATTTTTCCACAGTCTGAGACTAAATATCTAAGTGGGGACCTCCTCATTGGTAATGCCTAGTATTTGGATTTGCCTGGCACCTGTAGGAAAACCTGGTCTGACTCAAAGAATGGATTACCCAGAAACTGCACATTATAATACTCTGAACACCTTTTTTTTTTTTTGGGGGGGGGGGATACTTTGCACAAGTATGCCAGTATGGAAAAAACCCCACATTAATTATGCTTTTATGTGACATAAAATTATGCTGAGGGCATGTTACATTTTGACCCAAACTCCTTCTATTCCTCTTAGGAAGCAAAGGAATCTGTGATTTATGGCCTTCCCTTTGCTCATTATGGGTATCAATGAGGCTTTGAGTAAATGGGACTTCCTCCATGAGTCACAGTTCTATTCATTTTGATGATGACTGATGGATATAACATGAAAGTTAGACATTCCATATACCATCTAGCTCAGGTGTGGGCAAACTTCGGCCCTCCAGGTGTTTTGGACTTCCACTGTTAGTAATTGTGGGAGTTGAAGCCCAAAACACCTAGAGGGCTAAAGTTTGTCTATGCCTGATCTAACTCCTTCAACCTCTAGAAGCAGACTCAGGGTCCTTCCACATCACCCCTATATGCCGGGATCTGATCCCAGATTATCTGTTTATCTCAAAATGTTTGGTAATGGAGACTCATATATTCCACTTTAAAGCAGGTATCTGAGATCAGATCCTCAGATAAAGGGCAGTTTGGAAGGGCTCTCGGAGTTTACATACTAAATGCAAGTTGTGCCTCATGTGGCATCAGAGGCTTGCTTAAATGGAGACGAGAGTCTTGCAACTCTTTGGTGAGCGTGCCCTCCCATTTGGCAGGAACAGCCCTGATTAATTCTCTGTCATCCCACCATTTCACTTGCTTTTGAAATGGCCCAGTTTGTCTCTCCTCCTCCCACTTTCTCCTTTTCTCCTCATCTGGCTTTTCTCCTCATCTGGCTACAAACTGAAGTCAAAAGTGAAAAAATAGTCTTCATTCAACTCAGTACAGAGGAGAGGAGAGGAGAGGAGAGGAGAGGAGAGGAGAGGAGAGGAGAGGAGAGGAGAGGAGAAGGCAAAACCTGAAATCACTTATTCCTTTGCATTATATGGAGCTGTGGTGGCGCTATGGGTTACACCTTTGAGCTGGTGAACTGCCGACTTGAAAGTTGGCTGAACTACTGACCTGAAGTTTGGCAGTTTGAATCCGCAAGACAGGGTGAGCTCCCATCTATCAGATCCAGCTCCTGCCAACTTAGCTGTTCGAAAAGGTGCAAATGTGAGTAGATCAATAGGTACCCTTCAGCAGGAAAAGGCAAAGAGATGCTCCTAGCAATCTTGCCAGCCCCACAACCAGGAGGTGAAAACACAGGCTCCTTAGCTTGAAAATGGAGAAAAACACCTCCCCAAGCGCCAGAAATGAGCAGTACCTGCAGAAGCCGGAAATGAAAGGAGAAGCCTTTGCCTTTGTTTGTGTATCTCATTGTACATGATTGTAAAAGGCATTGAAATTTGCCTATGTATGTAAATGCTGTAATCCGCTCTGAGTCCTCTAGGGGAGAAAGGCAGGATATAAATAAAGTGTAGAATAATAATAATAATAATAATAATAATAATAATAATAATAATAATTGTTATTTATGGGTTCTCAGGCAAAAGCAAACTGTGGTAGACTCCCCTAGGCTTATTTGTTCTTCTTCTTTAATAACTTCTGTCATCTTGCCTGCATTCTAATGTTGCTTGGCCACATATGTCCCAGTTTTTGTTTGTGAACTATTGCAAGGTACGGGTTAGTTACCTACTTCGTCATTAGTTATATTGATATTCAGGGTTTTCATAGGCAAGGAATTCTCAGAAGCAGATTTGCCAATGTCTTCCTCTGAAGTATAGAAACAACATTAATATTCCTTGGTGGTCTCCATACAAGTACTAACTACTTAGTTTCCAATATCAGACAGGACCTGGTGTCTATATATTATACAAATCCACCTGTCCTTTAACAAGCTCAAGGTGGCGTATATGGCTGTCTTCTCTACTAACTGCCCTGAGTCCCCTCGGGGAGAGAGGGCAGTCTATAAGTTTTATTATTATTTTATTACTGTGTTCTCAATAAAAAAACCCTTGTGAAATACGCCAGGTAAAGGGTGGCTTGGTCAAGAACATCCAGGTTATTCCAGGTTACATTCCCTCAAGAACATTCAGGTTATTGTACACATGCCTGATGCACTATAATGTAGCACACAGAATCATAGAATTGGAAGAGACTTTGTAGGACATCCAGTCCAATCCTTTGCCAAGAAGTATATATAATGCATATAATATATCTATCTACTCTTCTTATAGATTCAGGACTGGGCACCAGGCCTCTTGGAAGACACTTTGTTTATGGCAATTTAAGTCCTATTTCAGAAAGCATATGATAATAATAGTTGTGATCATCCTCTCTTCCCAGCATAGACAGGATATTGATCCGATATGGCAGAGATAGCGTTTCTGAAGTCATGTTCATGGGCGCTTAGCTTGGCTTTGGGCCATGAAAGTTATTTGGGAACTTGCTAGTAAGGTAATGTTTCTGATTTGTTTGTTCTTACATTTCAGCGCAGGGGGAAAAGACAAATTGGAAGAACACTGATTTCTATTACAGACAAGGGAGAGCCCTGTGGTGTTTGAAAAATTGCAAGTGAGATCTCTGTTTGCTCAGAAGAAAGTCCCACAGCGCTCAAGGACATTTCGGTTTTGTTTGCCTTCAACTTATTTTCATCTTATGGCAGCAACTTTAGCGCAAGAGTTTCTTGGCAAGCCAAGAGATACTGCCTTTGCCTTCCTTTGAGGCCGAGATAATGTGATTTGCCCAAGGTCAACCGGGTAGTTTCCATGGACAAGTGAGGATCTGAACACTGTTCTCCAGAATTTGTATTCTAATATCAAACCATTACACAAGGCTGTGTCTCAAGAAGACTTAGTCCCATGAAAGTGCCCTCAATCGGCAAAGTGTGCCCTCCTCAATGGTCTTGAACTGCAATTCCCATCAAACCTAACTGCAATCACCCACAGTTCTGCAAAGTCTGCATGCTGGGACTTGTACTTAGCAGGGGTCCTAGTGTCACAAGCCTCCCTTCTTAAAAAAAAACAAAACCCAACATTTCTGAGTTTAGCTACAACCTTCAGCATAATTGTGAAGGATATGGATTTTCCCAGCATCTGTATATTGTTGTAAACCAATGGTCCCCAACCTTTGGGCCTCCAGTTGTTTTGGACTTCAGCTCCCATAGTTCCTAACAACTGGTAAGATGGCTAGGATTTCTGGGAGTTGAAATCCAAAACACCTGGAGGCCCAAAGGTGGGAACCACTGTGGTAAAGTATCTTTATCGTTGTTATACTGTGATCTAGCATAGGAGATTAAGAACCATTAGCTCTACAAAAGACCTACTCCAGGTAGAGATGAAAATTCCAAGAATTGGACTGATTCAACACAGCTACTTGGGTTTGCAGACTCTTTTTGGAATCAGATGGGACGACTCCAACAGTTAATGTGTGGATCTCTACATTTACCACTATACCATTCTTGCTCAGGACTGACCGATTCATCCAGCATGTTGATAGCTTGCTTTTGAGAGATATATCCCCACATAAGCAAAAAGGGAAATTGGATGTGTGTACATACAGCATAACCTTGTATCTATGGATACATTGAAAGACTCCCTGAGGATACCTGAAACTGTGGATAAATAGTGAACTCTGTATTCTGACTATGCTTTAGCAGTTCAAAAACATGCAAATGTGAGTAGATCAATAAGTACCGTTTCAGTGGGAAGGTAATGGCGCTCCATGCAGTTATGCTGACCACATGACCTTGGAGGTGTCTACGGGCAACACTGTTTCTTCAGCTTAGAAATGGAGATGAGCACGAGCCCCCTGAGTCGGACATGACTAAACTAAATGTCAAGGGGAACCCTTTACCTTTTTTTTTTACTTAGGCCAGAAGCATATCATTGACTTGCACTGGAGGACCTAGGGAGGCCCACAAACACTTCTGCAGGAGATTTTTTTTTTTTTTGGAGTGTGGATAGGTGAGAATACAGATAAGGAAGTTAAAGCAATACTATTAAAACTGGTGAATAATGCCAAGTTTGGATCTGATGAGAATGGAATACACTAAGGACCAAATCAGGCCAAATTAATTTTGAAAAGTATTTATGTGATGCAATTCTACCCCAGCTGTTCAGTGTCTTTAATGGGATTTATTATGAGTAGACTTATTCAGAGTAGACTTATTATGAGAATGCAGTGTGAAGGATCTGCAATCGTGAAAAAATATGGCATTGGCTGGGTTTACTCTGCCAAATAACGGAGTCTGAATTGCGTTATGTTGTCAGTAGACCCATATAATGCAGTTCATACTGCATTATATGGGACTAGACTGGCCACATAATGCTGTCCAAACTGCATTATTTGCTAGTGTAATTCCAGCCTCAGATAAGTAGGTTAAATAATCTATATAAATAAAAATGTGATGTCCGTGTGTGGGATTAACATAACTCAAAAAGCACTGGACGAATTGACACCAAATTTGGACACAAGATACCTAACAACCCAATGTGTGTCCTTTACTAAAAAAAAATTGATTTTGTCATTTGGGAGTTGTAGTTCACTTACAATCAAAGAGCATTCTCAACCCCACCAACGATGGAATTGAACCAATCTTGGCACACAGTTCTCCCATGAGCAACAGAAAATTCTGGAAGGGTTTGGTGGGCAGTGTCCTTTGGTTTTGGAGTTGTAGTTTGCCTACATCCAGAGATCACTGTGGACTCAAACAATGATGGATCTGGACCAAACTCTACACGAATACTCAATATGCTCAAATGTAAACACTGGTGGAGTTTGGGGAAAATCGAATCTTGACATTTGGGAGTTTTGGTTGCTGGGATTTAGAGTTCACCTACAATCACAGAGCATTCTGAACCCCACCAATGATAGAATTGGGCCAAACCTCCCACACAGAACCCCCATGTGAGCCACAGCAACGTGTGGCAGGGGACAGCTAGTCTATATAAATAAAAATGTAATGTTCGTTTGTGGGATTAACGTAACTCAAAAACCACTGGACTAATTGACATCAAATCTGGACACAATACACCTATCAGACCAACAAGTGACTATCACTCATAAAACACTGAAAAACACAGCAAAATAGACTTTAAAAGCAAAAAAACCAAACCCATAACATATGTGCAAAACCACATATATACACATATACGCAAATATATACACACACATACACAGACTGGGCCACAGCAACGCATGGCAGGGGACAGCTAGTTAATAATAATAACTTTATTTATTAAGTTACAGCCTTAAGTTTCTAAAGAAAGAGTGGGAGTTATGTATCCCTCCAAATGTTGTTGGACTCCAATTGCACAGTCAGTGGGAAGGAATGCTGGGAGTTGCATTCTAACATTTGAAGGGTTACAGGATGCCCTTGGATTGTGAGGCTGTTACTTACTATCCCTCAACTATTGCATTACAACAGATTAATGCAGCCATTTTTCTGGGAGTGTGGTAACTACTTTGAAAGGATGCATCCCATTAATTAATTGTTTGCTTACTTTCTTAATTTATGGTTCAAGTGATTACTTAATTAATATCCTCTCCTGCCATGGGGTGCAGGCAGCTCGCATCATGAATTAAAACAGGGTGCATCTTTAAAAAAAACCCTAATGATTCAAAAGTTAATAGGCAAATAAATTACCATATTTGAAACATCAATACTTGAAAACAATTTAAGTATCATTTTAACAGCAGGCAGAAAAGGAATTATTCCCCACATTGGCAAATTTCCATGTTCTTTCTCTTTTTTTCTTTTTAATGCAAGATTTGGCACTTGGATATCTTGTAAATTTCTTGTCATTATAAGCAAGGATTTGAAACTACAGACAATATGTTTCCTTACTGATCAATTTACTGAATAAGTTAATGAGTTTTTCAGTCCCTTTTTTAGGCTGAAAAAGCCCCCCTCAGCTTATACACAAGTCAAGGTTATTTATTATTTTACTCTGTTATTATATTTATTTTTATTACATTTATTAGTTTTCTCTGTTTATTATTAGTATTATTATTACATTTGCATCATTTTACTCTATTATTTTATTACATGTATTATTTTACTCTATTTAATATTACATTTATTATTTTCCTCTATTTCTTATTGTTATGATTACATTTATTATTTTACTCTATTATTATGATTACATTTATTATTTTACTTTATTATTAATGGCCTTGGCTTATATTCAGGTCGGCTTATACTCGAGTATATACAGTATATAGTTTACTCTTAAAGGGGATATTTGACAAAGAGGGGTGACATGCCCATTTTAGAGGAACTGTGCTTCTTCCCTAAACCATCTAATGAACTCTTCCAGTTTATCAGAAACTTAATCCCAGGTTTCAGAAATCCAGGGCTGGAGTATCAGAACATGAAAAAGTGATCTGTACACCACAACATATTGTTGCAGCACTGTCCATACAATACATATGCATAAGTTTCACATTGTGGCACTCCATATGAAGACATACACAGAAGAGTATGCATACAGAATTATAGAGTTGGAAGACACTGCACGGACTATCTAGTTCAACTGTCTGCCATGCAGGAAAGGCACAATCAAAGCACTCCCAACAGATGGCCATTTAATCTCTGTTTAAAAGCCTCTAAGGAAGGAGCCTCCACCGGACTACGATGCAGAGAGTTCCGCTGCTGAATAGCTCTTATGGTCAGGAAGTTCTTCCTAATGTTCAGGTGGAATCTCCTTTCCTGTTAACATGAATCCATTGCTCTGAGTCCTAGTTTCCAGGGCAACAGAAAACATGTCTGCTTCCTATTACTTATGACATGCTTTCACATATGTAAACTTGGCTATTATGTCTCCTCTCAACCTTCTCTTCTGCAGGTTAAACATATTGAACTCTTTAAGTCGCTCTTCATAGGGTATCAGAACATGAAAAAGTTCAGACCTGTTCAGACCTTTGATAATTTCAGTTGCCCTTCTCTGGACACCTTCCAGCTTGTCAATATCTCTCTTACGTTGTGGTACCTAGAATTAGACACAGTATTCCAGGTGAGGGCTAACCAACTAGAATAGAGAGGCACCATGACTTCCCTCGATCTAGACATTTTTTTGATGCAGCCCAAAATCCCATTGGCTTTTTTAGCTGCTGCATTACATGTTTAGTCCATGTTCAACTTGATGTCCATGAAGACTCCAAGATCCTTTTCACAAGGACTGTTGTCCAGCCAGGGATCACCCATCCTGTATCTTTGAATTTCATTATTTTCTGCTTAAGTGTAGTATCTTCCATTTCTCCTTTTTGAAATATATGTTGTTAGTTTTGGTTGAGCTGTCTAATCTTGTTAAGGTTGTTTTGAATTCTGAGTATTAGCTATCCCTCCTAATTTGATGTCATCTGCAAACTTGACAAGCACATCCTCCAAACCTTCATCTAAGTCAGTGTTTCTCAACCTGGGATCCGGGGGGGGGGGTTGCGAGGGGTTTCAGAGAGGTCACCGAAGACCATCAGAAAAGATATATTTCTTATGGTCTTAGTAATCCTTTTGACAGAGAAGGCTGAAGATCTTTCTGCCTGTCCTTCTCTTCCTTTTTGGAAACAGATGGTGAAGAGACTCCAAGAGGGGAGGGGAGAGTAGGCATGCTCCGGGCATGGCAGAATGGTGCACATGTATGGGAGAGGGAGAGCATGTGGCGCTGGAGGGAGGCTTGCGCCAGCGAATCCCTTCAAGACATGGGTTTATGTGTGGGAAGTTTGGCCCAATTCTATCATTGGTGGGGTTCAGATTGCTCTTTGATGGTGGGTGAACTATAAATCCCAGCAACTACAGCACCCAAATATCAAGGTCTATTTTCCCCAAACTCCACCACTGTTTGCATTTGGGCATATTGAGTATTTGTGCCAAGTTTGGTCCAGATCCATCATTGTTTGAGTCCACAGTGCTCTCTGGATGTAGGTGAACATCAACTCCAAAACTCAAAGTCAAATCCCAATAAACCCTTCCAGTATTTTCTGTTGGTCATGGGAATTCTGTGTGCCAAGTTTAGTTCAATTCCATCGTTGGTGGAGTTCAGAATGCTCTTTGATTGTAGATTAACTATAAATCCCAGCAGTTACAACTCCTAAATGACAAAATCAATCTCCCCCAACCCCACCAGTATTCAAATTTGGGCGTATTAGGTATTTGTGCCAAATTTGGTCCAGTGAATGAAAATACATCCTGCATATCAGATATTTACATTATGATTTATAACAGTAGCAAAATTACAGTTATGAAGTAACAATGAAAATAATGTTATGGTTGGGGGTCACCACAACATGAGGAACTGTATTAAGGGGTCGCGGCATTAGGAAGGTTCAGAAACACTTATGAAAGTAATTGATAAAGCTCCTGAACAGCACTGGTCCCAGGACAGAACCCTGCAGCACCCCACTAGTCACTTCTTTCCAGGATGAAAAGGAAAACCATGAGCACCCTGTACTCACAGCAATACTAACAATAGTATTGCCTAGTCCACATTTTACTTATTTTGTTTTGTTTTGTTTTGTTTTTTGCAAGGATATCACGGGGCTCTTGTCAAAAGCCTTACTGAAATCAAGATATGCATGGTTTCAGTAAAGGAAAGTAACTTTTTTGGACTACAACGCTCAGAATTTTCCATCTGCTTGTTTAAAAAGTAACTGCTCCAAATGGTGAGTCATTTAATAGCAGCCAGAGGTCAGTGGATGGGAGAATGGAATCAATTGGTTGATTTGTAGAAGATCAGCATGGGTCTCCACCAATTCCCCAATGAATAAAAATAGCAAATGTTAGGTTTAAATTAGTCTGCTGGAACAAATCCCTGATCTGAAATAACTCAACGGCAGGTTTATATTTGGATATGCAAATTATTCCAGTGAATCCATCTCTCTGTTGCATTTCTATCTTGACTTCTCCAAGGAGACTAAGGAAGTATACATGACTCTCGCCCCTTACCACAATCCTGCCAGGTAGATCATGCTGAGATATAGCAACTGGCATAAGGTCAACTTGAGAAGTTGCATATATAACACCAAAGTGAAATTCATAGAGTTACAGAGTTAGAAGGGACTCTATGGGCCATCAGATCCAATGCCTACTGAATGCAAGACTTCTAGTTAGAGCAGGCAGGGGCAAACTTTGGCCCTCTAGGTATTTTGGAATTCAACTCCCACAATTCCTAACTCCTCCCAGTTTTGTATTATTTGCTAATTTGATAAAGGATCTCGCCATCCTTAATGGCACAGTGGGTTAAACCACCGAGCTGCTGAACTTGCTGATCAAAAGGTGGGTGGTTCAGATCCGAGGAGCGGGGTGAGCTCCCGCTGTTAGCTCCAGCTTCTGCCAACCTAGCCATTCAAAAACATGCAAATGTGAGATCAATAGGTACATTTCGGTGGGAAGGTAACGACACTCCATGCCATCATGCTGGCCACATGACCTGGAGGTGTCTACGGACAACCGCTTTGGCTTAAAAATTGAGATGAGCACCCCCCCCCCCCCCCCAGAGTCAGACACGACTAGACTTAATGTCAAGGGGAAACCTTTACCTATCCTATAGTGTTCATAAAAAAATTAAAAGGCTTGGTTCCTGGGACAGAACACTGCAGCACTTCACTTGAAAACTACCATATCTTTGTTTCAGATGGAAATGTTATTGGTTACCCCTGCAGAGTTCGGAAACCCTCCCTCATTTGAATGACAACTTCCCAATTCCCCATTCATTATCCTACATCGCCATGCTGGCTGGGGGATAGTGGGAGTCATAGTATTTTTCAAAAACGGAATGTTTCCAGCTCTGATCTTCAAACATATTTATGACAAAGACAGTCTCGTCGAAGGCTTTCATGGCCAAAAGCACGGGGTTGTTGTAGGTTTTTTTGGGCCATATGGCCATGTTCTAGAGGCATTCTCTTCTGACGTTTTGCCTGCATCTATGGCAAGCATCCTCAGAGGTAGTGGCCTCACTAACTCTGAGGATGCTTGCCATAGAAGATGCAGGCAAAACGTCAGGAGAGAATGCCTCTAGAACATGGCCTTACAGCCCAAAAAACCCTACAACAACCCAAAGACAGTCTCATTACACACAAGCATTGTCTGAATGTGCACGGATGTACAGCAGGAGAAAAGCATGCCTCTACACCACATGACACCTACCCACCCCATTTTAGAGCCCCCCCCCGGTGGCGCAGAGGGTCAAACTGCAGAGCTGCTGAACTTGCTGACCGAAAGGTTGCCGGTTCGAATCTGGGGAGCAGGGTGAACTCCCGTTCTTATGTCCAGCTTATTCCAATATATCAATAGGTACTGCTTCTGCTGGAAGATAACAGCGCTCCCTACAGTCATGCTGACCACATGACCTTGGAGGTGTCTATGGACAACACCAGCTCTTCGACTTAGAAATGGAGATGGGCACCACCCCCCAGGGTTGAACACAACCAGACTTAATGTCAAGGGAAACCTTTACCTCATGAAGGCAGATAAAGATGGAATAGGTCTGAAATAACTATGGGACAGCAGCAATAAGAAATCTCCATCTGGAAGTACCTAGCTGCCTAGGGATGATGGGACTTGTAGGCCAATAGCTCTGGAGGATGGAGAGTTGTGGGAAACTGAACAAAGCATTTAATTCCCAGTGGCAGTTGACCGGGGGCGTCCATGAGCTCCAACACAACACACAGAGGCAAAACCAGTCCAAGACATTGTGATGCCTGAGGCAGAGTTGCAAAATCGCATTGGCCCATCCCCGAGTCAAGACGAGTCATTCCGAGGCCAGTCAAATTATTTTGGCACTCGAGGCAGAAAATCTCACAAGCGCCTCTTCCAGCAGTTAAAAATACAATACGCTCAAATTGAATAACTAACCATTCCTTGCCCTTTCACGGCCCTCAAATCTGCTGCCCGAGGTGGATTATTATTCATTACATTTATATCCCATTTTTCCTCCAGTGAGCACAAGGAAGCGTACATAAACGGCTTCCCTCTTCCCTACATTATCCACACAACAAACCTCTGAGGTAGGTCAAGCAGAAAGTCGGAGGAGGGAGCGGGAGTGAATGTTGCTAGCCTAAGGGGTTTAGTGGCGCAGCGGGGAACCAGAACTTGGTTTCTCGAGTCCCAGTCTGGCGCTCTTAAATACTAAATCACCTCCACCTTCTCTGAATGGTGACAGTACACGACAGCTAATGGTCAGATAAACCCTGCATGAATGACTGGCCACCACCTACTGAAGGGGTGGGCAAAGAGCATCCCTAAGGTAAAGGTAAACGTAAAGATTACCCCTTGACATTAAGTCTAGTCATGTCTGATGAGGGAGGTTTTCTAAACTCTGCAGGGGTGACCAATAATATTTCCATCGGAAACAAAGATATGGTAGGACTTGATTTGCACCTCAGTTTTCAAGCTAAGTGCCACAGTGTTCTGTCCCGGGCACTAAGACTTTTAAATATTTTTATGAACAATATAGGATAGGTAAAGGTTTCCCTTGACATTAAGTCTAGTCATGTCTGACTCTGGGGGGTAGTGCTAATCTCCATTTCTAAGCCGAAGAGCCGGCGTTGTCCATAGACACCTAGATCATTTAGCTGGCATGACTGCATGAAGCACTGTTAACTTCCTGCAGAAGCGGCACCTGTTGATCTCACATTTGCATGTTTTCGAACTGCTGGGTTGGCAGAAGCTGGGGCTAACAGCAGGAGCTCCCTCCAGATTCAAACCGCTGATCTTTCAGTCAGCAAGTTCAGCAGCTCAGTGGTTTAACCCACTGTGCCACTGAGGGCTTCATGGTTGGAAGAAGCTGGGGCTAACAACAGGAATTCACTCTGCTCTCCAGATTTGGACCACTGACCAAGCAAGTTCAACAGCTCAATGGTTTAGCCCACTGCGCCAGTGGGAACATCCCTACAGACACCAAAATGTGGTCTCTAAGGCTCCTGAAAATGACAATTTTCAGACAATCCCCCCCCCCCCAGGACCAGTCCCCAAACTCTGAGAAACTGGCCAAAACAACAGCCATAATGTTACTTCTGCTGTGTTGAAATGCTTAGGGTGTAATGTGGGGAGGAATGGCCTGCTTAAATGGATGGAGGAATGACCCTTTCCCCAAAATGCCCATCCCTGATCCACAGATGCTTATCCCCAGCACCAGACGCATAGATCCAACTCACCATGCTCCTGTTACTGAGCCATTGTGTATTTTCTGACCTTTACATATTTAATTCTTTGCTTGGCAATATCTTAAGGACACACATGTGCTAAATACCCTGATAGCAGATCCTCTCTGATCTTGGAAGCTAAGTAAGGAAAGGCATGGTTAGTACTTGGAAGAGGGATGGTTAAAGAATCTCAAGGAATCTCAAGGTGTCTGTATATGCATGCCCTCAAGTCACCTGTCAATTTATGACGAGCTCATGAATCCCGAGGCATGGAATACTCAGAGGTGGCTTTTCCAGGTCCTTCCTCTGAAATATAGCCAGGTTCAAGAATCTGTAATTTAGAGGACAGCAAGGGAAAGTCACCTCTGAGACTTCCTTAGCTCAGAAATCATGATTAAATTCATGGGACTGCCGCAAGTCCACAAGCAACCTGAAGGCACATCCCTGACTTGAAAGATATACACAATTATAGTACAGCTTGACTCAATCCCATCAACAATGAGACTTTCTTGGGGGGGGGGGGGACACACTGAGCTTTCTGAGCAAATACAAACATATGTGGAACCAAAGCTTGGAACAATTCCTATTTTGAGAACAATAACTGGGAATCTTTTGGACCATGTTGTCTTGGGGCTTGTTGTCCCAAAAGTTGCTTCTCTAGGTTCTTCAGACAACACCTGCCATGAATAGGACACCCTCCGAGAACCTGGCCGACATTCCTGCGTTGCTCTCAGCCATGTGCTCAGTGGCACATCAAAAGAAATCTGCCCAGACAACCACTTTGTTCTCATGACATTTGTACCGATCACCTCCTTGAACGACAGAAAGCGAGACTGAATCTCACCTGCTGTGAAGACACAATGAACTTGAAGAAGTGTCACACAACCTTCCTGTAAACACTCAACCTCCCCTGTGCAGTACACATGGTAGACAAGGCAGAAGCGTAGGCAAGCAGTGGAACATCCATGCACATTTCCCCCAAAAAGAAACATTGAGGCACACACCTGTGGCACACTTTTCCCAAGTTGGCCTGCGCTGCGGCTTCCCAACACACTAGCAAGAGGTCACAGAGAAAGGAAGAAGTCAAGACTGGAAAGGTGTGTGCATGCGTGCTCTATACTCAAGGGGAGTGTAGAGAACACTTGGATTTCAGTTCTCTTTGGCTCCCACATCGATCCAACGCGGCTTCAATCACTCGCCACCCTCCACCCCCGCATGCAATGAGTCACTGGGTGTATGTGAGTGAGAGGAGAACAAGAGAATGGGGGGATTTCAAGGGGAACCTCCTGGAAGGTGGTTGCGTGCGCTGGTTAGTGCTACCACCATGCCAGGGAAAGAGAGGCACACACCCACATATGCAAAATAATATCTCCCCTCCCACCACTGTGATAGGGTCTCCACAGCTTGGGGAGGCTTGAAAAGAAGGAAGGGGTTGATGGAAACCAAACTCAGTATGAATACAGCTTCCAATTTACACATGAAAAGAAGGAACACGTTTTCTCCCACACAGCTAGTAGAGAAGGCAAGATGGAAGGATGCTAAGATTTCACAGGTCTCCGACTACAACTGTGCGCCACAAACAGCACATTCATGGGTTTTATTTTAAAAGGGTTGGATTCCCTGCCCCAAAGGCCTTGCAGTTGAGAAGAAGGAGACAGTGAAAACATGAAGGCTGTCGTTCTCATTTAGCTCCACGGCTGCCCACGCCGACGGCGGCTGTGTGCCAGGAGCATGGGAGCAGTGCTGTATCAAAGAGACTCGACTAATTTTGGGATTTTGGGTTTCCAGACAGGCCTTGCCTTCATGATGTATATTTCCTGGCAGGGAGGGGAGAGGCAAGGAAAGCAAGGCATTGCTCGTACCGTAATAGAGACACAGTTGCGCTAATGAGGCAATGGGCAGGTGAACAGTGGCCAGCGCATCGCCCGCAGGAATCGGCTGCCATCTGCTCATAAGCAAACGGGTGAAGGCAGGTGGACATGATAAGAACAAACAAGCGAAGGTATAAGCCCCTCTTCTCACAATCACGGGTTCCTTACACTTGTGGATAAATTCTGGTGTCTGTACATTCAACATGCAAGTCCCAATAATGCACATATGCCATTTATTTATTTATTTATTTATTTATTTATTTATTTATTTATTTATTTATTTATATCCCACCCTATCTCCTAGAAGGGATTCAGGGCGGTTTACAAACAAAAGTAATAAAGTTGCAATCATTCATTAAACAAAATTAACTAACAACAACAAATCAACTGGAGCCGCTGTGGCCTGAGGAGAGCAATGTCGGGGCCCTCCTAGGAAAATTCACAAAAGCAGGAGCGTTGATCCATATTGACAAACCTTGTCAAGCACTTCAAATCACCACTGAGCCTTTTGCAAAGCTAATGCATCATAATCGCATCTTCAAAATCATGCCACCTCCTCTGACCCAAGATCAAAGCTAAGATCAAAGGGGACATAGAAGATTGGTGGGAGAAAGTTGAATTATTATTTTTTTCCTGCTAATCTTAAAGTCTCATGCTTTGATCCCACAAGCCTTGGCTCCTCCGCAATATTGCTTGCAGCTCCTCAACCTTACTTCATTCTTATTGCTCCCTTACTTAACAGGTTACCCACAAAATAACACATTGGAAAGAAACTGGAGTGTATGATCTTTTCAAGCTGACCAAATACTACATCTTGAGAATTCTACCTGTCTAATTCATAAGGCCACAATTCATAGTCTTCCTAATCAGTAAATCCTGATGTTTCATGACCAAAAGGACTTTGGATTTCTGTTTTTTAATCCCACCTTCCAATCTTTATTTCCATGACCAGAGGACCAAGAGCAGTCGTTGTTGTCCTAAAAAATCCATAGGAGTTCCCGAAGTGGTCCATCTACCATTGCTTCCTCTCCACAAGTTCTTAGCACGAACTAATCAAATGGCTGTGTCCTGTGAGATGATTATTATTATGATAGTCATCACCACCACCACCACCATGTAGATCCTGCCTTCCTTCAGATGAGCTCAAGGTGACATACACAGCTGAGAGTCAACGGCACCCAGGGCTCGTCCACATCACCAAGGCAGAAAATCCCACAGTACCTGCTTTGAACTGGGTTATTTGAGTCCACAACTAAAACTACAGCTAGAGGCCACCAACTGCTACATATTCCAGTTCAAAGCAGAAAATGTGAGATTTTATTCAGCTCTGTGGAAGGGACCCCTATGTTCTTGCCTCAATGGGGATGAGAACTTTTATCTCCCAAATCTCAGTACCACATTCTAACCACAATGTCACTCTGGCTTCAAAAAAAACTACAAGTAAAACATGGAGGACAATAGATCTCTTGCGTTGTTGCTCCCAGCAACTAGTATTTTATGAAAATGTTGCAACACTTTGCTTGTTTCATTCTCACATGGAGAAACAATTCCTGGTTTGCTTCCAATTACACACTTTCTTTGGGGAATTTGTTTGCATAGGACCATATATGAGTTTCTGTGCAGAAAACAGAGTATGTATAGAAAATGTGTTTCCTGTACAGGAGGCAATGCTTTCCGTGAAAAATAGTTTTCTTTTTGGAAAATATGACTTCTGCACACATGTGACCAATGTAGAAAACCCACTTGTATTTCTGCACAAACAAATAGCACTGAAAAGCTTCTCACAAGAATCTTGCTGCCACCACGTGAAGCTTCTCAAATGTCAGGAAACTCTTCTTTTGACTGGGGAACAAAAATTAACAAATATGTCATCTGGATATGTAGGGGCCTCATCTAGCTTGCTTCTGAAAACCTACTTCTGTTGCTTATCCCCTTTCAAATCAATTGAAAGACAAATGGATGGATCCAAGCCTGAACACTCATTAGAAGTGAAATTGATTAAACTGAGGCTGTCATACTTTGGATACATCATGAGATGGCATGACTCAATAGAAAATATAATTATGCTTGGTGAAATGGAAGGCAGTAAGAAAAGAAAGAAATTGCACAACAAGAGGGCTGCTTAATCTATAAAGCCATAGCACTGATTTTGCAAGTCTTAAGCAGAGCACTTGATGACTTGAAGGTTTCTTATTCATAGAACAGTCACAGGTCAAAGTTGACTTGACAGCAAACAACAACAACACTAAAAACTAGAAGCCATCAAGCATCTTGTAGTCAAAGACTCCCAATTGATTCACTAGTGCAAGGAACCAGACCTTGACCAAATGCCCCCAAATACACTTGCTCTCAATCTTTGGCTCCCCAGAGTGTGAACTTCTAGAATTCGTGACTTCCAGGCCAAGCCTTTTGGGGACCAAAGTCCAACAACATCTGGAGAGCTAAAGGTTGAGAGACACCGCATCACAGCAATAGTGGCACAGTGGGTTAAACCGCTAAGCTGCACAACTTGCTGATCTAGCAGTTTGAAATCATGCAAATGTGAATAGATCAATAGGTACAGCTTCGGCAGAAAGGTAATGGAGCTCCATGCAGTCCACATGACGGAGGAGGCATCTACGGACAACGGCAGCTCTTCGGCTTTGAAATGGAGATGAGCACCACCTCCCAGAATCGGATTTGACTAGACTTAATGTCAAGGAGAAACTTTTACTTTAATCCTATAACTACAACTGATAGTATCCAAGCAACTAATGCTGTATAGCTGCTGTTGTGCAGTATTTGCCCTCCAGAGATGTATAAGCATGTTTATATACAAACATACAAACTTACAAGGGAAAGTAAATTTTAAAAGCAGCCTTTCCCAAGCTGGTGCCTTTCAACTGTTTTGATCTCCCACTGCCCTGATCCTTCACCACTTAGTTGAGGCTCACGGGAATCGCTGTCCAAAAATATATTTAGGAAGTTTGGCTGGGGAAAGGTAGTTCAAGGCAAGGCCCTTGCTTTTAACGTAAATCAAATGGACATACATCAAGTGTAATGGCAGAAAAGGCCTACTGGGAAAGACGTTAACTTCTTTAGACACTCAGGTTGCTTCCAGAGAGATGGTTATTCGAAATAATAAACAAATGATACAGTGGTTCCATCATTTTCTTTCTTAAAAAATTGTTTTGAAGGAAAAAAGGGATAGACGAAATGGTAGGCATAATGATAGGTCTCCGTTCTTTCCTACTCTCACCTATTCATGGGGATGGACATGTTATAATTAAAGAAGACTATCACTGGATCAGAGGCCGAAGTGGTGCAGTGGGTTAAACTCTAAGCTGTAGAACTTGCTGATCAGAAGGTAGGCGGTTCAAATCTGCAGACAGGGTGAGCTCCCGTTGTTAACCCCAGCTTCTGTCAACCTAGCAGTTCGAAAACATGCCAATGTGAGTAGATCAATAGGTATCGCTTCGGTGGGAAGGTAACGGCGCCCTGTGCAATCATGACCTATGAGGCGTCTATGGACAACGCCAGCTCTCCAGCTTCGAAATGGCACCAGCCCCCAGAGTTGGACTTGACTGACAATGTCAAGGGAAACCTTTACCTTTACTTTATCACTGGATCTCTGCCCAAAGAAGCAAGAATCAGGTAGAGAACCATTACTGTTACTCTTTCTTTTATCTGCATTTTTTCATTACTCCTTTCTTAAAAAAGGAAAATCCACACTAAAAGTCAGAAAACAGCCTGAAATTAGAAAAATTTGAAATTAGGAAAGTTTGTTTTTGTGCCCCAAAAGTAATACGTAAGATTATTCACTGCATAGGAAATAAGGTTACCAGTTGCCATACACCTTTGTGAAAGGCATATAATTTTGTGTTGTTGTAGGTTTTTCAGGCTATATGGCCATGTTCTAGAAGCATTCTCTCCTGATGTTTCGCCTGCATCTATGGCAAGCATCCTCAGAGGTTGTGACCTCACAACCTCTGAGGATGCTTGCCATAGATGCAGGCGAAACACCAGGAGAGAATGCTTCTAGAACATGGCCATATAGTCCAAAAAACCTACAACAACCCAGTGATTCCAGCCATGAAAGTCTTCGACAATATATATAATTTTGTTCTCATTTTCTTGTAATTTGCATTCAAGTCAACTTCGACATATGTCAATGCAATGAGACCTTCAGTTGCGGACAGTAACTATCCAGTCCAGATTTGGCAAGCTCTTAGGCTTCCTTGACTGAATCAACCCATCTATTTTCCTATTTTCCTGTTGCCTTCTACTCTACTAAGCATTGTAATTATTTTTCAGTAAGGCATATAATCTCTTGATATGTCCAAATTACAACAGACTCAGTTCGATCCACTTCTATCAAGAGTTCAGGCTTGATTTGCTCTAAGGCACATTCATTGGTCTTTTTAGTAGTCAATACTATCTGTAGATTCCACTTACAGCACCACATTTTAGAAGAGTCGATTTTCCTCCTGTCAGTTTACTTCAATGTCCAGCTTTCAGAACCATACAGAAAAATAGAAAATACCATGTCTCAGATGACTCCAATTGCTCTTTTTACAATTCCCCAAAGTATTCTGCTCACGTAGTTCTAACATGTTCCTTCCAAACTCCAGCAAAAGACATGATTTCCAACCTTTAGTGTGCAACTCGTACTGTCCCACAACTGTTGACGTAATCAATGTATTATTAGATCTAAAACCACATCCTGAAAATGTGACTTTGGCACAGAAGCCTTGGATCCCATAGTGAAAAAAAGGTGGGATATCTAATTAATTAACTAAACATTTTTTTTGTCGTGTCAGGAGCGACTTGAGAAACTGCAAGTCGCTTCTGGTGTGAGAGAATTGGCCGTCTGCAACGACGTTGCCCAGGGGACGCCCGGATGATTTGATGTTTTTATCATCCTTGTGGGAGGCTTCTCTCATGTCCCCGCATGTGGAGCTGGAGCTGGTAGAGGGAGCTCATCCGCCTCTCCCCGGATTCGAACCTGCGACCTGTCGGTCTTCAGTCCTGCCGGCACAGGGGTTTAACCCACTGTGCCACCGGGGGCTCCAACTAAACAACTAAACAATTGAAGCCCAGCTTTCAGCCCAGGCGGCAAGCGTTGAAGTAAGTGAAGCAATATATATGACCATCTCAAAAGTCCTTATCTCTTAAGAACATTATGCACAGATCCTATGGTCCCACATGATAGCCCACAATCAAAGCCAACCTACAAGCATCTCTCTCTCTTATTCACTCGATCCTAATCCTGTCCCTTGTTCACCAGGAGTTCTGCTTCTTCCCCTTCAAAGTCTGCCGCCGTTTTGCTCCTGAGTGATCATCTCTGAGTAACATGACCCACCCCTGTTGCATCCACAGTCATGTCGGGTCGATAGGACGCCTTGTCGCTGCCAGAATGAGGGATTCCACCTCCATCCCACAAACCTTCCCGGCAACCCCGTAATGCGACACAGATCCACTAACAAGGCCCAATGGATGCAAAGGGTTGCACAGCTCCAACAGGACTGGAAGCAGGGTGCTCCATACATCATTTCCCTCGTTTTTAAAATGATTGTTGCTGCTAGTGCCAAATAATTTTAGTAAGATACATCAGACCTCTCCAAAATGCAGAGAGCTGGAGCCAAATGTCAACATACCTAGAGGAGGGGTTTTGAAATCCATAGGTCTCCTCTAAGTATGACTGAATCTGGAACTAATTCAGAATTCCAAGTATTCGAGGAGACAGGGTGAGCATTTAAGTATAGAAAGGGCTATCTTCTGAATTTTGAGAGGAATGACAGACAGAAGAGATTTCAGTATTGAATGAAATGTTTTTAAATGCTTCATATGTATTAATTTTAATTTAATTTTAATTTAATCATAATGTTATAGGAATTGTATGTTTTTAAAGGCATTGAATAATTGCTTATATGTAAGCCGTTTTGAGTCCCCTTCGGGGTAGATAAAGGTGGGGTATAAATAGGGTAAATCTATACACATATACACATAATAATATAGAATCATAGAATCATAGAGTCATCCAGTCCAACCCCCTGCCAAGAAGCAAGAAAACTGCATTCAAAGCAATTTTAATATAATAATAACAACATTAATAAAATAAAACAATTAAATCTATATATATAAAAATGCTCTGTGCATAATTAGTACCTTAAAAACAAAAGAACCAATGAACGAAATACCGCCAAATTTGGCAACGAAACGCCTCACAACACAAGGAGTGACCATCACTCAAAAATTATGATTTTGTCATTTGGGAGTTGTAGTTGCTGGGATTTATAGTTCAGCTACAATCAAAGAACATTCTGAACTCCATCAACAATGGAATTGAACTATACTTGGCACACAGGACTCCCATGACCAACAGAATATACTGGAAGGGTTTGGTGGGCATTGACCTTGAGTTTTGGGAGTTGTAGTTCACCTACATCCAGAGAGCACTGTGGACTCAAACAATGATGGATCTGGACCAAACTTGGCACAAATACTCAATATGCCAAAATGTGAACACTGGTGGAGTTTAGGGAATATAGAGGAGGAAGAAGGAAAGAAAGAGAAAAAAAGAAGAGAAAGGAAAAAAGTGAAAGAAGGAAGGAAAGTGAGAGGGAAGGAAGGAGAGAAGGAATGAAAGAGAGGGGAAGGGAAGGAAGGAAACAGAGAAGGAAGGATGGAACCAAAGAGCAAAGGAAGCGAAGGAAGAAACAAGTAGAGAAGAAGGAAGAAGGGAAGGAAAAAGAGGGAGGAAGGAAAGAGAGGAAGGAAGGAGAGAAGGAAGAAAGGGAGAAAGAAAGGAGGGAGGAAGAGAGAAAGGAAGAAGGGAAGGAAAAAGAGGGAAGGAAGGAGAGAAAGGAAGAAGGAGAGAAAGAGGGAGGGAAGGTTGGCCACAGCAACGCGTGGCGGGTACAGCTAGTAATAAATAAATAAATCTGTATGTATGTGGCACAGGTGTCCATTTGTACAGACAGGCTCCCGCCTCCACAAACAGCTACAACTCTTACTGCTGAGGAGCCACCAATGGCTCTCCTTCCAAATAATAATAATAATAATAATAATAATAATAATAATAATAATAATAATAATAATAATAATGTTTATACCCCGCCATCATCTCCCCCAACAGGGACTCGGAGCGACTTACATGGGGCCAAGCCTGAACAACAAATTACAATACGAAAATACAGATTGCAGTAAAATAAACAACATAACAATAAAGTATAGAACATCAAAGCATATAAACAATATATACAAAACACAGAAACCAAAACATAATGACAGAGAGCAGGCCACATGTACATAAAATGATTTAAAAACTCAGGGTGAGATAAAGGGGAAGAACTGTTTGTAAGAGAGAAGTCATAGAGAGACAGAGAAATAAACAAACCTTCGTATAGAGGAGTGGAGGACTCCTGGGACAAGAACGTTAAGGAAGCAATAGCATAAAATGATGAACATGCTCATGGCACCCACTATAACCTGCAATGTAACATTGCAGGTTATAGTGGGTGCCATGAACATGTCCAAGAGCCCTGCCAATATCCTCCACAAACACCATACTGCCCACCACCCAAGTGAAGGCTTTCCTACAGATACAATTTCATCCTAGGTTTTCTATTTTTCCTCCACCAAAGACACTTCCCAGGGTTCCTTTCTCTCTCCATTGGTGTGGAATTTGCATGACCAGCAACTGAACAACTAAACATATTGACTGGGTTTTGGGGAACTGATTGGTTTGGGAACAACTCTGGGTACCCAAGTAAGTAAATAAATAAATACATGCATGCTGGGTTTGGCCTCAGAGCATGGATTCCTAGGATCTTGGGGTCAAGAGCAGAGAGAAGTGATATTGATCTCTAGTGAATTATTTGAGGACTCAGAATACTACCTTGGAAAAGAGACCTCTTTAAACCAGAGATGGGTACTGGATGGTGCACCCACTCTGTAGAATTAATGCAGTTTGACACTGCTATAGCTGCCGTTGCTCAATGCTATGGAATCCTGGGAGCTATAGTTTGATGAGGCACCAGCAGAAAAGGCAAAGGAGGTAAAACTACAGCTCCTGTTCTTCCCTAGCATTAAAGGTAAAGGTTTCCCCTTGACATTAAGTCTAGTTGTGTCCGACTCTGGGGAGTGATGCTCATCTCCATTTCTAAGCCGAAGAACCGGCGTTGCCCATAGACGCCTCCAAGGTCAAGTGGCCGGCAAGACTGCATGGAACACCGTTATCTTCCCACTGCGGTACCTATTGCTCTACTCACATTTGCATGTTTTTGAACTGCTAGGTTGGCAGGAGCTGGTGCTAATAGTGGGAGCTCACTCCGCTCCCTGGATTTGGACCACCAATCCTTCGGTCAGCAAGTTCAGCAGCTCAGTGGTTTAACGGCTGCGCCACTGGGGGCTCCATAGCATTGCACCATGGCACTTAAAGTGGTGTTACACTGCATTAATTCTATAGTGTAGATACATCCTGAGGCTCTCCAAATGCATTTCAGCCTACAGTTCCCATTCACTGTGGCAAGCATAGGCAATATGAGGTATGGGTAATATGAGTTATCTATTGCAGGTATGGGCAAACTTGGGTCCTCCAGGTGTTTTGGACTTCAACTCCCACAATTCCTAACAGCCTCAGGCCCTTTCCTTTCCCCCCTCAGCCGCTTAAGCGGCTGAGGGGGGAAAGGAAGGGGCCAGAGGCTGTTAGGAATTGTAGGAGTTGAAGTCCAAAATACCTGGAGGGCCCAAGTTTGTCAATGCATGCTATAGATGCAGCCACAGATAGATCAGTCTTGACCTTGCGTTGTCCCAAACTAATGCTCTTTGCAGCTCACAACCACACCACAACCACATACAGAACTCATAAAGCAGAATACCCCCCAAAAGCAGGAAAAGAGGAGAAAATTGTGAGTTAAGATTATTTTTCTAGGTACGAAATGCTATGTCTACTGGATGGATGAGGATTGCTTGCATCTGGTGGCCTCCATCAATGTCCCACTCCTAGTAAAATGGCCACACATGTGTCCATCAACCCAATCGTGCACTACAGCACTTCCTTCACGGAAATTAAGTGCAAGGAGACATTTGAGATACGCAACATTTTACTCAATGCCCTCTCTTACTATGGGAACAAGAAGGCTCCAATCCCCGAGCCACATTTCCCTCATTCTAGCACACAGCCATGCTCAACGTGCTCACCCGTCTACACGCATGTTAACTTCTCACCTCGCTAGGCGTGCACTGAGATGCTGCAGCACACAAGGGAGGGGTGTTACTAGATTTCTATTTATGACACCCAGGCCAACAGCTGCTCTGTCACATTCGTGGAGTGCTCACAAACCCGGTGCAAGGTGGGATGGTGTTACATCCTTCCGTACAAGGCGGTTGCCATCAGTGTGTGTGTAATTGTGTATGGATCAGTGCTCCTATAAGTGTGCATACACACCACCATTCCACTTGTATGCTACAACTCCTTCCTTTCCCAACAGCATATACAAATGTGTATATACACACAAGGACATACCCACCGTTTCAAAGACAGACACTAATGTGTGTATACATAGGTGCATGTGAGTGTGTGTATACATACACATCGCTATTGCAAAGCTATACAGAAGGAGGAGGGGGCAAACTTGTTTTCTGCTGCTCTAAAGACAAGGATTCAAACTGCAGAAAAGAAGCATTCTCTCCTGACATTTCACCCACATCTATGGCAGGCATCCTCAGAGGTTGCGAGGTTTGTTGGAAACCAGGCAAGTGGGATTAACATATTTGTGGAATATTCAGGGTGGAAGAACTCTCGTCTGTTTCAGGCAAGTTTGAATGTTACAATTGATCAGCTTGATTAGAATTGAATAGCCTTACAGCTTCAAGGCTTGGCTGCTTTCTGCCTGGGGGAAACCTTTGTTGGGAGATGTTAGCTGGCTCTGATTGTTTCTTGCCTGGAATTACCCCATTTTTGAGTATTGTTCTTTATTTACTGTCCTGATTTTAGAGTTTTTTAATACTTGAAGCAGCCAAACTTTGAAGCTGAAAGGCTCTTCAATGCTAATCAAGGTGATCAATTGAGTTGCTGTGAGTTTTCTGGCTGTATGGCTATGTTCCAAAAGCATTCTCTCCTGATGTTTCGCCCGCATCTATGACAGGCATCCTCAGAGATTTTGAGGTTTGATGGAAGCTAGACAAGTGGGGTTTATATATCTCTTGTCTGTTTGAGGCTGGTGTGAATGTTTCAATTGTCCATCTTGATTAGCATTTAGTGGCCGTGCAGTTTCAAGGTCTGGCTGCTTCCTGCCTGTGGCAATCCTTTGTTGGGAGGTGATTAGCTGGTGATCAACTGCAACATTCACACTTGCCTCAAGCAGACAAGAGTTCTTTCTCCCACCCTGGACATTCCACAGATATATAAACCCCACTTGACTAGTTCCCAACAGACCTCACAATCTCTAAGGATGCCTGCCATAGATGTGGGCGAAATGTCAGGAGAGAATGCTTCTGGAACACGGCCATACAGCTTGGAGGAGCCCCTGATGGCACAATGGGTTAAACCCTTGCACCAGCAGGACTGAAGACCGACAGGTTGGAGGTTCGAATCTGAGGAGAGCGTGGATGAGCTCCCTCTGTCAGCTCTAGCTTCCCATGCGAGGACATGAGAGAAGCCCCCCACAAGAATGGTAAAACATCCAAACATCCCCTGGGTAACGTCCTTGCAGAGAGCCAATTCTCTCACACCAGAAGTGACTTGCAGACACGAAAACTCACAACAACCCAGTGATTCCGGCCATGTAAACCTTCGACAACACATTGCAGAAAAAGAAATTCCGCTTAAACATTAGGAAGACCCTCCTGACACTAAGAGCTGTTTGACAGTGGGATATACTGCCTCGGAGTATGGAGGAGTCTCATCTCTGGAGGCTTTTAAGCAGAGGCTGTTGGGTGTCCCTGATTGTGTTTTCCTGCATGGCAGGGGGTTGGCCTGGATGGCCCTTGTGGTCCCTTCCAAGCCTATGATTGCTGTCCTGTCCTTGGTGCACTCTTGAGTTCCAGGGGACACGGGCCTTCCCTGACCTTCTCTCCAACCTGGCACCCCTCCTTGGCCTGGCACCCAGGCCCCTTCTCTCTCCCCCCCCCCCATGCCTTCACCCTCTATTGCACACTCACTATCCGCCTTTGCCTTGCACTAGCGAACACACACAACCAGGCCCTGGGAGGCTGGCACCCTCCGCCTGCGAGGGGCTCCCCTAATCACATTAGCGGCGTGTTGGCACAACAGCTGGCCCACTGTCTGTGCCCTGTCGAGCTGAGTCCTGCCAACCGCCTCCTAATAGCACCCTGCGCCAGGCTGAGGCGGGTGGGCGGATGGGTGGATAGGGATGGATGCGGGTTGGGGTGCTGCTAAGATCCAAGGGTGCCCCCAATCTGCCTTTGCCCAGAAGCAGCTACATTTGCAATCCTTGATGCTAACCCAGCCTTGCAGGGGCAAATCCTCATTTTCCTCCCTGCCAGGCAAACCAGAATTCCCTGCACCCCTATGGCCCACCACCCACCTTTCCTCTCATCCTCCCTTTTCCTCCTTTACCTGTCTGTCTTTCTATCCCTCTCTCAGACCCCCCACCTGTGCCTCTCCCCATAAAGCGAGCCAGTTGCACCTTTTTCTCCCCCACTCAGAGCCTCCTTCTTCCCTCCCATCCTTCTCCCTGCATCTTTCTTGCTAACCTGTATCCCTCCCCTTTCTTTTCCTCCTCCACCCAATCCTCTTCCCTCCATAGTGGGCTCTGCTCTCTTTGCAATCCATTTCCTCCTTTCCTCCCCTTTTCTTCCCACTCCAGGGCTTACCTGCGGCAGGACGGAGACGCCAGGCGTTATTGCTGCTGTGCTAAAGGAGAGCGAGGCAAAGCGGGCTCGCCTTTCCTTCCTTCCTTCCTCCTTCTCTTCTTCCTCAATCCCTCCTTCCTTCGCTTGGCTGCTCCGAGAGCGGGCGCTGCAGTGCCACGCGCCGCCGCTAGAGGGCGCGCAAGAATAGGGACGGAGGGGGCGCAAGGAGCGCTGCAGCAGCAGCCAGGGACCCCCAAACAAACAAACAAAAAAAACCCAGACAGATGGGGAATGGGGTCGCCTTTTGGGGGGAAAACCCAAAGGAGGACCATTCCCGGTGGGATGTCTGTGACCAAGAAGGCGTGAGGCTTGGGAGTGCCGCCGCCGGTGCTGGAGGCGGGGTTTGGGATGCAAAAGCTGGCCTTCCAGGAGGAGGAAGGATTGCCTTTTCCTCGAGGGGTGGGCTGGAGAGACTGAGGACCCTTCCACACAGCCCTCTATCCCAGAACATCAAGGCAGACAATCCCACAGTATCTGCTTTGAACTGGGTTATCTGGGGGCCCTTCCACACAGCCCCATATCCCAAAATGTCAAGGCGGAAAATCCTACATTATCTGAGTGTGGACTCAGGACCCTGAGATTCCACAAGATCTGAGTATGGACTCAGATAACCCAGGACACTTCCACACAGCCCTATATCCCAGAACATAGAGGCAGAAAATCCAAAAATACCTGCTTTGATATGGGTTATCGGATTCAACACTCAGATAATGTGGGATTTCCTTACCTTGATATTCAGGGACTAGTCGTCCCCTGCCACGCGTTGCTGTGGCCCACATGGGGGTTCTGTGTGGGAGGTTTGGCCCAATTCTATCGTTGGTGGGATCCAGAATGCTCTGTGATTGTAGGTGAACTATAAATCCCAGCAACTACAACTCCCGAATGTCAAGATTCTATTTCCCCTGATGGAATCGTTCTAGGAGTTGCATGTGACATCTGTAGACTGTCCACGTCTCGTGGACGTATAGCAGGGTTGGGAGGACAATAGCTTTATAAACATGTTCTCAGTGTCTATGCCAGAGTTGTCTTTCAGCCCATCTTTAAATCTCTTTTCCTAGACACTATACTCCTATTTATGCAGGCCAAAACCCCATTGGCTTTTTTAGCTGCTACATGGCATTATTGCTCCTGTTTAACTTGTTGTCCACGAGGAGCCAGGCATCATCCCCCATTCTGTATCTTTGCATTTCATTTTTTTCTGCCTACATGGAGTATCTTGCATTTGTCGCTGTTGAACTTCATTTTGTGAGTCTACACTAGCCATATAATTCAGTTTAACTGCATTGAACTGGATTATATAGGCATATACCGACCATATAATGCATGTTAACTGCAGTACTGCATTATATGAATCTATACTGATTATATAATGCAGTTTAATCTGCATTATAATAGCAGTGTTGATGGGCCTGAGAGATCCTCAGCCAGAGCATTGTAAAGTCTCACAGATGTACCAACACTGGAATTCCATAGGATGCATCCAGAACAGTAAAAGTAGAATCATCACAGTATAAGTGGATCAGGGTGTTGGATTACAGCCTGTGTTGGACGGGGTCACACTCCCTCTGAAGACACAGGTTCTCAGTCTGGGGTGATCCCGGACTCATCGCTGACCTTGGAACCCCAGTTGTTGGCGGTGGCTAGGAGCGTCTTCACACAATTAAATGTGTGTTCCAGCTGCACCCATACCTTGAGATGCCAGATCTGCCACAGTAGTCCACGCCTTGGTTATTTTCCATCTGGACTACTGCAAAGCTCTCTACGTAGGGCTGCCTTTGAAGATAGTTAGGAAACTAGTTCAGAGATCATTGGCCAGGTTGCTAACCAGAGCATCGTACCATGAGAGGATGACTCCCGTGTTGTGGCAGCTCCACTGGCTTCCAGGCTAAATACAAGCCCTAAACAGTTTGCAGAACCGCATCTCCGTATACAAACCAACTCAAGCGTTGCAATCTGCAGAGAAGGCCTTGCTCTCGGTCTCACCCTTGTCTCAAGCATGGCTGATAGGAACAAGAGAGAGGGCCTTCTCCATGATTGCTCCCCGCCTCTGGATGCAGTGAATTATGAATGGTCATGAGTTTTCTTGTTTTTCTGTCCAAATTGTCCAGTTCTGCCTGCCTCCAGTTTATGATGCCAGCAGTATATCTTATGACAGGTATGTCCCAGGAGTTTATGGCCTTGATGGTATTGTCTCCAATGAGCTTGCTTTTGATAATTTTTCAGACCCTTTATTATTATTACTACTACTACTACTACTACTGCGTCATGTGAAAGGGCTCCTGCTTCTTCTTTTCTTTATTTTATTGTTTTATAGTGTACACAAAGCAGACAAGAGTAAAACAAAACAAAAAAAAGGGGGGGGGAAAGATATACAAAAGAGCAAGCAAGTTTACAAAATGATATACAGCCAGGACTTGTTAAACATGTGAAAAATCAAATTTGACTGTACAGCTATTATACCTTAACATTTCTTGTTCCTCGAACCCCACACCCATGAGCCAAACCCCCATGACCTCCGGCACTCCTCAATATGGATCACATAACTAATCCATAACTATCCATAACTACCCAACTACCCATAATCCACAACTACACAACTACAATATGGATCACATAGCTAATCCTCAGCTATCCACTTAATCCCTTTTATGGTGATCTTCAAATCTACTTTTGTCTTCTTTTCCATATACCCAAGTGCCAACCTCATTTTTTAAAATGAATTCTTCCTCCTCTGCTGCTGTTTGTTTTGCCACTTGGATATAATCTACTAATTTATCTCTCCAATCTTTAATAGTTAACTCTTCCCCCCTCCCCCCTCTTCCATGTTTTGGCTACCATTAGTCTCGCAGCAACAAAGCAATATTAACAAATTTCTTCATCTCCTGCGCCAATATGCCTTCTAAATAGTCCTAATAAGCACATTTCCAGATTTTTCTTGAGCTTTGTGTTAATTATGTTGTTTATTTCTTTCACTAGTTTTTTCCAGAATTTTTGAACTATATTACAGGTCCACCATATGTGGAAAAAAATCCCTTCTTACATCTCCAGCAAGCCCCTCGTCTTGTTTTCTCTATTTTAGCCAGTAACTCTGGGGCAGTGTTTCTCAACCTGGGGGTCAGAACCCCTGGGGGGGGTTACGAGAGATGTCAGAGCGGTCACCAAAGACCATCAGAAAACACAGTCTTTTCTGTTGGTCATGGGGCTTCTGTGTGGGAAGTTTGGCCCAATTGGTGGGGTTCAGAATGCTCTTTGATTGTAGGTGAACTATAAATCCCAGCAACTACAAATCCCAAATGTCAATTCTATTTTCCCCAAACTCCACCAATGTTCACATTTGGGCATTTTGGATATTTGTGCCAAGTTTGGTCCAGTTCCATCATTGTTTGAGTCTACAGTGCTCTCTGGATATGGGTGAACTTCAAATCCAAAACTCAAGGTCAATGCCCATCAAATCCTTCCAGTACTTTCTGTTGGTCATGGGAGTTCTGTGTGCCAAGTTTGGTTCAGTGCCATCATTGGCAAAGTTCAGAATGCTCTTTGATTGTAGGTTAACTATAATGAAAATGCATCCTGCGTATCAGATATTTACATTATGATTAATGGAGCCCCCAGTGGCGCAGTGGGTTAAACCCCTGTGCCAGCAGTGCTGAAGACCAACAGGTTGCAGGTTAGAATCCAGGGAGAGCGTGGATAAGCTCCCTCTATCAGCTTCAGCTCCCCATGCAGGGACATGAGAGAAGCCTCCCACAAGGATGGTAAAAACATCAAAACATCTGGGGGTCCTCTGGGTAACGTCATTGCAGACAGCCAATTCTCTCACACCAGAAGCAACTTGCCATTTCTCAAGTCGCTCCTGACATGACAAAAAAAAGATTAATAACAGTAGCAAAATTACAGTTATGAAGTAGCAACGAAAATAATGTTATGGTTGGGGGTCACCACAACATGAGGAACTGTATTAAGGGGTCGCGGCATTAGGAAGGTTGAGAAACACTGCTTTGGAGTTATGAAAGTTCAATAAAACATTTTAAACATATTTTCTGTAATTGAGCCAGCCACTGAAAATTTAAACCCCTATTTCCAAAGATGATCCCATTCTTCCAAGTCTTTGGCCCATGTAATCATAACAGTTTTTATCTGGTTGTCTATATATTTGTAGAGCCTGGAGATTAGGCCTTTGTTGTCCTTCTCAAAAATACTTTCTAACTCTTGATTTTTCTGAGGCAAATCCTACTTTCATGTCCTTCCTAAATCTCTCATGTAATTGGAAGAAGCTGATCCAGTCTTTTAATAAAGGGCCCGTGCTCCTTGATGGAGGTGAAAACGGTACAACTGCTTTGTTGTTTGAGGACAAACACAGCGACCAGTATTTTTAGATGCTTCTTTAGAGCATGGCTACAGGGGATTGTCACAATGACTGCCTCCACTTCAAAAGTTACCGCAATGTTGTGACATACATGCAGGATGACAACACATGCTGTGCTGCGTAACGCAAGAACCTGACCACTGTTTTTACTTTGACAGGCTGGACTAAGTAATGTGTGTGGTGCTTTAGAAGTGAAGGCACCGTGCGACGCGAGAGGTGATGTTCATGCCGCTTGGGTTGCACATGTCTTTGCAGGCACCACTAACAATGGCAGAGTTCTCTTGTCAACACAATCAGATTGGCCCAGAGAACGGTTTATAATTTGATAAAGGATTGGCCTCTTTAGCAAGATTATAAGGTAGGAAGCCACAAGGTGGCAAGGTCTCACTCTGGCCCCTTCCAAACAGACATATAAAATCTGCATTGAACTGGATTATATGGCAGTGTGGACTCATATAATGCAGTTTAAAGCAGATATTGTGGATTATCTGCCTTGATATTCTGGTTTATATGGCTGTGTGGAAGGGCCCTCTTTGCAGTACTAGAAATTTGGAAACTGATTTCATATTTAGTTGAGTGGGGAATATTTCTCATATAGATGGGCAATGACTTTGTTTTGTTCCTCCTGTAACTATATCCCTTCAGGCCTTATACCCATTTTTAAGGAGTCCAAGGGCTTTTCCATGCAGCCATATAACCCAGAATATCAAGGCAGAAAATCCCACAATATCTGCTTTGAACTGGGTAATCTGAGTCCACACTGTCATATATTCCAGTTCAAATAATGTGGGATTTTCTGCCTTGATATGACTGTGAAAGCGCCCTAGGTGAAAATATTTCCTCTCTCTGCCTTAATTCTTTCTTCCTTCTGTTCATATCTTGCTCTGACGTTTATGGGAATGTAAAAAAAAAAAAAAAATTGCGGTTGAGCTGTATTCCATCCAATTATTTAGTAAGAAATGAGCCTGCTCCTATTTTCCAGCTTTCTGGCCTCCGATTGCAAACAAACTAGGGATGACTGACAAGCACTTGCTGCTATCGTAGCTCTTAATTAAAATTTAAATCAATTATGCAGTTGAATGAAATTGTATTACGATCTGATATGGAATGTAAAATATACTAAGGGTGTATCTACGCTGTGGAGTGAATGCAGTTTGATATCACTTTAATTGCCAGGGTTCGAGGCAACGGACTCTTGGGATTTGCAGTGGCACACTCTGATAGAGAAAAGTAAAGACCTTGTTAAACTACAACTCCCACGATTCTGTAGCCTCAAGGTATGGCAATCAAAGTGGTGTCAAACTGCACTAATTCTACATTGTAGATCAGGCATGGGCGAACTTTGGCCCTCCGGGTGTTTTGGACTTCAACTCCCACAATTCCTAACAGCCTACCGGCTGTTAGGAATTGTGGGAGTTGAAGTCCAAACACCCGGAGGTCCAAAGTTTGCCCATGCCTGATGTAGATGATCCGGACCTGCCCTTGTTCAGGGTCGTCTCCCTTTGGATCCTGCTTTTCCTGCCTTGTTTTCCCCTACTATGCCTTAAATGTCTTTCACCACATAAATTCTGCCCATACTGAAATGCAAACAGTCAAACAGTTGCTTATTCCATGGTGCAAAAACACCCAGGTGGCTTCTCAATGTACCATAAAACGAGAGCATGTGGTGCCAGCACAGATGGCCGTCCCCAGCCGTCATGCACACATAGAGTCCCCTGCTAGGACTGAAGCTATATCACTGGCCTTAATCTACAAAGCTGGGCTGTAGGAAGCGGAAGGAACATGTTGGATGTGGACTGGGCATAAAATTCAATTGCTCCCCTGAGAAGCCAGCTCTTTTGTGCTTTGCTTCTCCTCGGCTTCCCCAGTGAACGTTTCACTGGTAGGAAAAGGAGACAAAGAAGGAAAGCAGAGTTTAACATCAGCCCTCCTGGAAATCCAGTTAATTGGACTTTGCCTAAGCAATCATACTCCGTAAAGCTTGGAAATGTCATTTTTGGGGACTATAACTGCCAGAAGCCTTCTCTCAACATGATCAACACTAAAAGATGGCAAGGATGCCTATAATATCAAGAGCAAGTGGCTGAAAATACTGTGTTTAACCAATTCCACATCATAATTCACAGCGTCCTTTTTCTTGCCTGTTCTTGGTTATGTTAGGTCACATCTACACTGCCATATAATGCGGTTTGAAACAGCATATTATGGCTAGTATGGGCTCATATACTCCAGTCCAAAGCAGATAATCTCAATTTTATATAATAGTGTAGAAGGGACCAGAATTATATGGCACTGTAGACTCATATAATCCAGTTCAAAGCAGATAATCTGGATTATATGGCATTGTAGAAGAGGCCTAAGACTACAGTGTAAGGGCATGTAAAATCAGTTGGCGAGTGTATTAAGTGAAAATGCAAAGCACGAAGCTGATTGGTTGGGCCACGCCTGAAGAGCTAGCTGAGCCTGGGAGTTTTTGCAACAGTTACATTTTTGGGCTTCCTCTTTGCAGAAGCTCAGAGAGAGGGAAAGTTCTTGCTTCATGTGCTGCTGGAAGAAGATTTTCCACATGGATACCAAAATACCATTTGAATCTCTCAAAAAAGGACATTGTGTAAGACAATGCAACTGTTCATGTGATTGTATATACAGTAGAGTCTTGCTTATCCAATCTTCGCTCATCCAACGTTCTGTATTATCCAACGCAATCTGCCTCCTGCCTGGATCCACAGCTGTTCCAATACATTGCAATGTTTTGGTGCTAAATTCGTAGGTACAGGAATTGGTACATAACATTACAATGTATTGAACTGCCTTTTCTGTTGATTTGTTGTAAAACCATGATGTTTTGGTGCTTAATTTGTAAAATCATAATGTAATTTGATGTTTAATAGGCTTTTCCTTAATCCCTCCTTGTTATCCAATATTTTTGCTTATCCAGTATTCTGCCGGTCGGTTGATGTTGGATAAGCAAGACTCTACTGCATTACAAAGAGTAAACTCCATGTTATTTACTGATCATCTGTGTTGTATATTTTCTTTCTCTGGCAAGACAGTGTGTGGCTGGTAAAACGTGAACTATGCGTGATTTTCATTACTCAACATACAGCTCTCATTATCCTTCAACTTTTGATTTGCTGTGCTAAGGATACCCTGAAGTCTCTGGTTTAACACACATGGATGGCCTTCAATTTGTTTATATTGGCTTCTTTGTCACTTTGTGTAACATCACAGCTCCATAGAAAATTGAGATACTCGAATGTCTTACACATGTTCAGAACAGCATTCTCTGTTTCAAGCTTGCATAACCACACTCTGTCCTCATTTATCAGGAAGAATAATGGTGCAAAATACAATTCAATGTCATGTTTCCATGATCACTAAGGCTCCTTCCATAAAGCTGCATAAAATCCACCTTGAACTGGATTATATGGCTGTGTGGACTCAGCTAACCCCTGCCTTGATATTCTGGGTTATATTGCTGTGTGGAAGGGCCCTAGGATACTTGAACCAATGTTGGTGTGCGAGATTGGCATGTGGCAATGGTGGAGTGTGGCAAAATCCAATAAAGATTTAAACTCCCTGTCGTTTTTTTTCCCTTCAGTCCCCAAATTTCTAGCATTATCATAACTTAAAGCTTCCGTCGAGCATTCAGAGATGCCAATTAAGGATCAAAAGAAAAGGGGCAGGCAGAATATTTGATGGAATGACGCAAATACAGCCAATCTTAGTGTCTCTGCAATGCTAAATTCATGGGCTGAAGGAAAAATTCAGGGGCCATCATTCTTATTTAGTTAGGCAATGGCCTCATTTTGTCTCTTCCATAACTACACCTTGGGTAGAGATTTCAACATTGCATGCATGTTTAAAGAAGCCAGGGAAGCATTAAGAGGGGGTACAAAATCTGGGTGATTTTGTATATCTAGGATAGTTTTATTTCCTAGTCAAGGTTTGGATCCTTCCTCTCATTTTTAAATGGGATGGGGAGGCAAAAGAAGAAAATATATTGTTTTTGAAACACACACTCAAATATCAGAGTGAAGATTAGTGGTCATGCCCGCAACACAATTCATGTTCATGTTCAAACATCAGTTCGACCCTGAATCTGTGTCCAACTTCACATAATGCTAAATTTCCTTTGACCAGGAGCTGGCCACTTCAAGTGCCTTTGTCTTCCATTGTGCATGTGGCAGGGCATTGTCGTAGGTAATCTGTGGTTTGTTCTTCTCCACACTCGCATGTCGTGGACTCCACTTTGTGGCCCCATCTCTTTAAGGTTGGCTCTGCATCTCATAGTGCCAGAGTGCAGTCTGATCAGTGCCTTCCAAGTTGCCAGTCTCCTCTCTGCCCAGGAGGTAGTTTCTCATCTGGTATGAGCCACTGATTGAGGTTCCAAGTTTTAACCTGCCACTTTTGGACTCTTGCTTGCTGAGATGTTCCTATTAGTATCTCTGTACATCTTAGGAAGCTATTTCTTGATTTAAGTCATTAGCATGTTGGCTGATATCTAAACAGAGATGACAATGTCTTGGTCCTTTCATTGCTGGCTGTTACTTCCTGGTGGATGTCAAGTGGTGCAATACTGGTTAGACAATGTAATTTCTTCAGTGATGTAGGGCATAGACATCCTGTGACAATGTGGCATGTCTCATTAAGAGCCACATCCACTGTTTTAACATGATGCGATGTGTTCTACACTGGGCATACATACTCAGCAGCAAGGGCAAATGTTTTCCCTGTGTCTGGTTGTGATCCCCAGGTTGTGCCTGTCAGTTTTCGTATGATATTATGTCTAGCACCCACTTTTTCTTGATAGTCAAGCAGTGCTTCTTTATAAGTCGGGGTAACTCCCAGGTATTTTGGTGTACTGCAATGTTCCAGTGGAATTCCTTCCCAGGTAATCCTCAGAGCTCGGATGCTTGTGTGTTCTTAAGATGAAAAGCACATGTCTGGATTTCAGATGCATTAGGAATCAGTTGGTTTTCCCTGTCATAAGCAGTAAGAGTACCCAAAGCTTCTGAGAGCTTCTGTTTGACCATTTCAAAGCTCTCTGCTTGAGCGGTGATGGCACGATCCTCAGCATAGATGAAACTCTCTGTCCCTTCTGGCAGTGGTTGGTCATTTGTGTAGATGTTAAACATTGATGGAGCAAGCATGCTCCCCGGAGGCAGTCCATTCTTCTGTTTTCGCCATCTGCTTCTCTGGCCCTGGAAAACAACAAAAAAGCTCCTGTTTTGTAGCAGATTTCTCAGGAGAAGGCAATGATTTACAGTGTCATAAACTGCTGACAGGTCTATGAAGACAGCACCTGTAATCTGCTATCTTTCAAAACCATCTTCTGTGTGCTAAGTCAGGTTCAGCATTTGTGATGTGCAGCTTTTCCTTTTCCTGAAATCAGCTTGCTGTGGGATCATAAATGGTTCTGTTTTTTTCCAGAATTCCATGCAGGATAAGCTCTTCAGACCTTTATAAAGATGGCACAACAAGGAGATTGGTCTATACCTTTTTGGATCATTGTGGTCTTTGCCTGATTTCAAAATGGTTATGACTCTTGCTTTCCTCCAGATTTTAGGGATCTGACAGGATGCAATGCAGTTGTTCATCAGTTTCAGCAGCCAGCACCTTGCTTTTGGGCCAAAGTTCTTTGTTCCAACTGCAGATCATCCAGGCCAGATGCTCTGCCATTTTTACATTTATTGAGAGCCATTTCCATATCAGCTAATGTAAAAGATTCATGAAGGTTGTTGTTCTCATTATCTGCTTATGATGTTGTTGTTCATTCGTTCAGTCGTCTCCGACTCTTCGTGACCTCATGGACCAGCCCACGCCAGAGCTCCCTGTCGGCCGTTACCACCCCCAGCTCCCTCAAGGTCAGTCCAGTCACTTCAATGATGCCATCCATCCATCTTGCCCTTGATCGGCCCCTCTTCCTTTTGCCTTCCACTTTCCCCAGCATAGTTGTCTTCTCTAGGCTTTCCTGTCTCCTCATGATGTGGCCAAAGTACTTCAACTTTGTCTCTAGTATCTTTCCCTCCAGTGAGCAGCCGGGCTTTATTTCCTGGAGGATGGACTGGTTGGATCTTCTCGCAGTCCAAGGCACTCTCAGCACTTTCCTCCAACACCACAGCTCAAAAGCATCGATCTTCCTTCGCTCAGCCTTCCCTAAGGTCCAGCTCTCACTTATGATAGTCACAAAAAAGTGACATTTTTGAACTCTGCCTAGTACTACTAGCTTGCTCTACAAGTTATATCTTTGCTATGTGTAACCTAACCATGCTTTGAATGAAAATAGTGAGTAAACAATATATTTTTAATTATACACAATATATCAATCTGTAAGTATACATTTCTGTAAGCCACATTAGATATATTGTGTTGCTTAATGCACATACATGCAATTTGCCTTTCTTTTATCTAGCAGAGTCACATGGAGTCATTTTCAATTTTAAAGAGTTTATATATCCATGTGCAGTATACATTTTTCCTTCTCTTACTGGTGCCATCAGTCTTTATCCATAGACACATCAGTCTTATCTCTATCGTTTAATCTCTCTATGCATACCTGAGCACCTCCTTGTAAAATTTCACTATTCATCCATTCATCCATCCATCTCTCCATACACCAATCTATCTCCTGACTTACATATGTACATATTTCAGACATACTCATATTTCATTATTCTGCCCCTACTAAGTACAGATAAAACTATTATTATTTCTGCAATCAGGCTTTTTATGGTTAATGAGTTTTTCAACATATCAGTTTATATACATGCTAGTACCCAGTGTTGCCTGGGTTATTTGAAAAAGTCAATTTTTAACTGTATAAAATGCATAAGGTTGCGGGTGAATTACAACTCACATCATTCCAGGTTAACCCCAAAAAACTCCATCAGTACTTAATGTTTGTTATGTTGGGCAAGTTTGCTCTAGATGCATCATCGGTGGTGTTCAGTGTGCAATCTGACTGTAGGGTAAACTAAAAATCCCACTATGGTGAGTCAGTCCCCTCAAACCTTTCCAGTAGGTTGAATTAGTTCTGTGTGCCAAGTTTGGTCCAGGTCCATCACTGGTGGAGGTCACAGTTTCTCTGATTGTGGGTGAACTACAACTCCCAGAAAGGAAGGTCAGTTCCCCCCAACCCCTCAAGTAGTAAAATTTTGGCATATCAGGTATGTGTGCCAAGTTTGATCCAGATCCATCGATGTTTGTGTTCACAGTGCTCTTTGGATGTAGGTGAAGTACAACTTCCCCAAATCAAGGTGAATTTCCCCCAAAGACCTCCAGTAGTTTTTGCTGGTCATGAGAGCTCTGTGTGCCAAGTTTGGTTCAATTCCATCTTTGGTGGCATTCAGAGTGCTCATTGATTGCAGGTGAACTATAAATCCCAGTACCTACAACTCCAAAATATCCAGGTCAATACCCCTCAAAACCCACCAGTATTCAAATTTGGGCATGGTGGGTATGCATGCCTAGTTTGGTCCAGTTCCATCATTGTTTGGGTTCATAGTGCACTCTGGATGTACGTGAACTGCAAATCCTAAAAATTCCTCCAAAGACCTCCAGTATTTTTGTTGGTCATGGGGTTCTGTGTGCCAAGTTAGTTCCAGGTCCATTAGAGTGCTCTTAGATTGTAAGTGAACTATACATCCCAGGACCTACTACTCCTATAAATCGTGGTGAATTCTCAAACTTCTCTAGTGTGTTCAGTTGCTGATCAATACCTCTGTTTGCTGTGCACTATAGAAAAAAAATAGGAAAGGGGTCTTGACTCAACTTGCATAATAGTGGGAGCTAATGGGAGGAGACAAATAACAAGGAGATAATCAGAAATTTATGCAATTTTGATTTATGATTAGAAGAAAAAACTTGATGTGTTTCAAGCACAGCAATTTCTATTACTGCAATTGTTTTGTTTTCAGCTCAAGAACTAGTAAAATTTTCAAGCCTTTCCCTAACCTGGGGATTTCCAGATGATCTGGACTATGTTCCCCATCAGTCCCAGCTAGCATCCCCAATTATCATAGATGCTGAGAGGTGCAATCTAAAAACATAAGGAGGGTATAATCTCACAATAAAAGTTTCCAGAACAATTCAGAAATAACTGACCTAGATATACATATTCATGCATATGCTTACTTGTGCTTTGCTATGTATCCATTGTGCACGTGTTGTATAAAGGCACAAAGAGCAAATTCAAAATTAGATTCCAAAACTTAATCATAGAATGATAGAGTTGGACAAGATCTCTTGGGCCATCCAGTCCAACCTTCTGCCAAGAAGCAGGAAAATCACAATCAAAACATCCAAAGTTCCACGAAGTTAAATTCTTTAAATCCATTCTGAGGTTAATGATATATCCGTATTTCAATTCTTAATTATCTGGATTTCAAATGTTCAGACAAAAAATGACCCCTAAAACTGGTTCATCTACCAGATATCGTGGGACCCAAAATATTATTTATTTATCATACCAGTAGCAAACCAAACAGTTGTATTCTTTTTTTTTTTTTAAAAAAAACCACACGTTTTACAAACTTGGCATTCTATTAAATGTCCTTTGACCAGCAGCTGGCCACTTGGAGTGCTATAAGAAGGTCCTCCATTGTGCATGTGGCAGGGCTCAGGTTGCATGTGGTAGGGGTCAGGTTGCATTGTAATAGGTGGTCTGCGGTTTGCTCTTCTCCACACTCACATGTTGTGGATCCACTTTGTGTCCCCATTTTTAAGGGTGACTCTGCATTTCATGGTGCCCGAGCACAGTCTGTTCAGTGCCTTCCAAGTTGCCCAGTTTTCTATGTGCCCAGGAGGGAGCCTCTCATTTGGGATCAGCCATTGATTGAGGTTCTGAGTTTTAGCCTGCCACTCTTGGACTCTTGCTTGCTGAGGTGTTCCAGTGAGTGTCTCTGTATATTTTAGAAAACTATGTCTTGATTTAAGTTGTTGCCGTGCTGGCTGATATCCGAACAGGGGATGGGCTGGAGATGTCACTGCCTTGGTCCTTTCTGTTGTATCTCAGGCTAAAATTCACCTTGCTCTCTCTGACAAACCAGCCAAACTTATGAAGAAAGAAGTTTATTGTGAGGTTTCAAATAAATCAGAATATAAGCAGTAAAAAGTCAATAGTACAAGGTAAAAATCCAATAGATTCCCTTTGAGTCAAAGCAGGAAACTTGAAGCAAGAAGCAGCATAAAATCCAGGAAATAGCATGAGGTTACATGAAGCAGGCTTTCTTTCTCAAGGTCCAAGGCCCAGAGCAGGAGACAACGCGAGCCATTTTTACAACGTTGAAACTGACGCCGAATCAGTTCCCAGGCAGTTTACTTATAGGTAAAACATCAAAACATTGAACATTAAACAGACAGCTAACAAGCAGTTTTCCCACCAACGGATGGGCTCAAGACTTGGCCGCAATTCGTAAACTCCTTCTTAACACCTGCGGCACAGTCTGACCTTCACTAGCTGTTTTATCAGCCACATTCCGTTCCTGTGATAACAATGGTTTCTCTCTAGCTACAGACTGTGGCTGAGAAAACTGAGAAATCTGAAATCCCACACCTGCATCTGTATTCCCATTCCCATCATGCTCATCTGCACCCTCAGTCCCATCATGCTGTTGCTGCTGAACCACAACACTATCCCCCCCAAGCCCCCCCCTTGGCCCCCCCCCGGACCGGGCTTGGCCGGGTAGGCCCGGTGAAAGCGGGACACTAGGAGAGGAGCATGGACATCTCGAGCATCTATCCAACAGCGCTCCTCAGGACCATATCCCACCCAGTCCACCAAGTATTGTAACTTGCGGTGATAACGGCGAGAGTCCAAAATGTCCGCCACTTCGAATTCCTCCTCTCCATCATGCAGAATCGGGGGTGGCGGAGGGGCCCCGCCAGCATCAGGCCGGACTTCCGCGGCGGGTCGAAGCAAAGATCGATGAAAAACAGGATGAATCCGCATGCCGCGCGGAAGCTTTAGCTTAAAGGTCACAGGATTTAATTGGTCCACCACTGGATATGGCCCCACAAAACGAGCGTCAAGCTTTCGAGAGGGGCGTTGTATAGGCAGGTGTTTAGTGGACAACCAAACACGATCTCCCACTTGGATCGGTGGACCCGGCTGTCGATGGTTATCAGCCACTCGTTTGTAATCCTCTTTTGCCTGCTCAAGCTGAGCCTTTAAAATCTCTTGAATCGCTGAGAGCTCCTGCAGCCAAGTGGTAGCAGCAGGGACCTCCCCTGAACCAACCACGGAGGGAAAGAACCGGGGGTGATATCCATAGTTAGCAAAGAACGGGGCTTCTTTGGTCGATCCGTGAGTAGCGTTGTTATAAGCAAACTCAGCTACAGCAAGAAGCGATGACCAATTGTCCTGTTGATAGTTTACAAAACATCTCAAATATTGTTCAAGGGTGGCGTTGGTCTTCTCGGTCTGGCCATCGGATTGTGGATGGTGCGCTGACGACATCCGACTCTCGATGCCCAACTGCCGCTGTATCTCCTTCCAAAAGTGCGAGGTAAATTGGGCACCGCGATCGGTCACCAAACTCGTTGGAAGTCCATGAAGACGGAAAATGTGGCTTAGGAATAGGTCAGCAGTTTCTTTGGCAGTAGGCACTCCCCCACAGGGAATGAAATGTCCCATCTTGGTGAAAAGATCCACCACTACCAAAATGGTGGTGAACCCTTGAGATTCTGGTAAATCCGTGATGAAGTCGGCCGACACGATTTCCCAGGGCCGACTCGGAGTGGGTAGAGGTTGTAGCAAACCAGCCGGTTTGCCCGTAGAGTTCTTGGCGCGGTGGCAAACAGGGCACCCATTGACATATTTCTCGACCTCTCGTCGGATCTTGGGCCACCAAAAGTCCCTCAGCACCAGCTGCATTGTTTTAAAGATCCCAAAATGCCCCGCTGGCTTGGTGTCATGGCATAGTCTTAAAATTTCCTCCCGCTCGGGGCCGGGCGGCACATAAACCTTTGAACGATGACACAGCATCCCATCTAACTCCTGAAATGGGAATTTTAGTCCGGCCTCCAGCTGCTCTTGCACCCACAAGTCCTCTTGCTGCCGCGCCCGGATCCTTTCAGCCAGAGTCGAAGGGGGTCCTGTTGCGCCGGTGGACGCAAAGTTTTCTGGACGCAAAATGCAGGACTCAGCGGAATCTTCCTGGCCCCGAGTATACTCCGGCTTGCGCGATAAAGCATCTGCTTGTTTGTTTTGGGCCGCTGGCACGTAGCAAATTCGGAAGTTGAATCTCTCAAAAAACAACGCCCAACGCTGCTGTCGTTGGTTTAACTTCCGGGAGGTACGGAGATATTCCAGATTGCGATGATCCGTATGGACTTCCACTGGTTGCAGAGCACCCTCTAGCCAATGTCTCCAAGTCTCAAACGCCGACTTGATGGCTAGGAGTTCTTTTTCCCAAATGGTGTAGTTCCGTTCTGGGGCAGTCAACTGTCGAGAAAAGTATGCACAGGGTTGGAGATGATCCCCCGCAGGTTGTAGCAACACTGCCCCGACCGCCACATCCGACGCGTCGGCCTGCACCACAAAGAGCTTAGTTGGATCAGGATGTTGCAGGATAGGCTGGGAAGTGAAAAGTTTCTTGAGCTGCTGAAAACCTCTTTCAGCCGCCTCAGTCCATAGGAACGGCCGTTTGCCTCTCAGGCATTGGGTAATGGGGTCCGCCCAGCGGGCAAAGTCTGGAATGAACTTGCGATAGTAATTGGCAAAACCCATGAATCTTTGGATGTCCTTTCTGCTCATGGGGGACTTCCATTCTAACACCGTGGAGACTTTAGCGGGGTCCATGGAAATTCCCTCCGCAGAGATGCGGTGTCCCAGAAAGTCTACTTCATTTAAATCGAAGGCGCACTTTTCCAGCTTAGCATAAAGTCCATGATCTCTCAGGCGCTGGAGCACTGCACGCACCTGTTGCGCGTGGTCCCGTGGATTCGTGGAGTAGATCAGGAAGTCGTCCAGGTAAATGACCAAAAAACGGTCTAAAAAGTCGCGGAAGATGTCGTTGACGAAGTGCTGGAACGTGGCCGGAGCGTTACAGAGCCCGAAACTCATGACTCTGTATTCGAAGCTTCCGAAGCGGGTCTGGAAGGCTGTCTTCCACTCGTCCCCTTCCCGGATACGCACCAAGTTATAGGCCCCCCTTAGGTCCAATTTGGTGAAAATCCGGGCCCCTCGCAAACGGTCGAGAAGCTCCGGGATGAGGGGAAGCGGATAACGGTTCTTGATCGTGATGTTGTTCAACGCCCGATAGTCATTGCAAAGTCGCAGCTCCCCTGACTTTTTCTTGACAAACAAAACTGGAGCCCCAGCCGGCGACTGCGAGGGACGAATGAACCCCTTGCGTAGGTTAGTATCCAGAAACTCCCGGAGAGCCGCCAGCTCTGGTTCCGAGAGAGAATACAATCGCCCACGCGGAATCGGGGCGCCCGGGATCAAGTCAATAGCGCAGTCGTACGGACGGTGCGGAGGAAGTCTCTCCGCCTCCTTCTCGCTGAAAACGTCCCAAAAATCTTGGTACTTGGCGGGCAATTTGACCGTGGCTTGTGCGGCAACCTCTGCGGCCCGACACCTCCGCTCCCCGCCACAATGTTCCTTACAAAAGGCCGAGGTGAACTGTAATTTTTTCTGAGCCCACCAAATGGTCGGGTTGTGCTTGGCCAGCCATGGAATTCCCAACACCACGGCGTGTGGAAGGTCCATGACCAAAAAGGAGACCTCTTCCACATGGTCCCCGACTTCCATCTGCACGGGCGCTGTGTAGCGAGCCACCGGCCCGGCTTTCAGCAATCGCCCATCAAAGTTTTGTACATCCCGGGGAGGCTGGAGGTCT
>NW_026847660.1:27582101-28028768 GCF_025583915.1 Anolis sagrei ordinatus | reverse complement strand
CCGAGTTGGCGAGCCCAGCTAAACTCGGTCGTTGCCTTCCCCCGCCGGCTGTTCGGCCCACTGCTCACCAGACATCTGGGCCTGGGACGCCATGGGCTCCACTGAGCCGGAGACCCCTGCCAGGCGGGGACTTGTCTTCTTCTTTACTGGACACTCCCGAGAGAAATGTCCGCTGCCCCCACAATACCAACATAGATTTAGCCGTTGCCGTCGCGCCTTTTCCGCTGCATCAATTTTGGGGCGCATGGAGCCCAGCTGCATGGGTTCCTCTGCATCGGGCGCAAGAGATGGCGGCGGTCCCAAGCGACGTGGCACTCCCGCATCGGCCCCCTTTTGACCAACTGGCCGGGGCCCGGCAAGGATGTGACGTTGGTTGGTCAGGGTCCCATCTATCCGGATACATAGGGTCATCAATTCTTCCAAGTCGGCTGGGACAGCGGAACGGGCCACCTCCAACTGCATCTCCCGGGTGAGCCCCGCCTTGAAGGCGCTCATGTAGGTGGCATCATTCCAAGCCAGCTCCTGCTGCAATACACGAAACTCCGAGATGTACTGGGCCAAACACCCCTCTCTTTGCGTTAGGGCTCGCAGCTTACGATCCGCCATCTCCCGGTGCACTTGGCCTCCCCAGACTTTGTGCAGTTCATCCATGAAAGCCTTGACAGTGTTGCACACAGGGGAAGCGGCCTCATGTAGCGCGGTGGCCCAGGAGAGGGCCGGGCCCTCCAACAGACTGTAGGCAAAGCCCACCTTGGCTGCTTCATTCGGGAACTCCGCTGCCCGCACTGTGAGGTAGGCATCACACTGCCCCAGGAAGTCCTTGACCCGTTGACTGTCTCCAGAGAACTTGTTAGGCAACGCCATAGGAGTCCTTAGCGGCTGGGCCGGAGGGTTAGCTGCTCCTTGCGCTTGCATCGTGGCTATCTGCTGCTGAAGGTTCTGCAGCTGCTGTTGCATCGCCTGAGCCTCTGCAGGATTCATGGTGGCTGGGAGAAGCAAGGACTTTGTTGGTGGTCAGTTTCAAACTGTTGTATCTCAGGCTAAGATTCACCTTGCTCTCTCTGACAAATCAGCCAAACTTGTGAGGAAGGAAGTTTAATGAGGATTTTCAAACAAATCAGAGTATAAGCAGTAAAAAGATCAGTAGTACAAGGTAAAAGTCCAATATAATCCTTTGAGTCAAAGCAGGAAACTTGAAGCAAGAAGCAGCATAAAATCCAGGAAATAGCATGAGGTTACATGAAGCAGGCTTTCTTTCTCAAGGTCCAAGGCCCAGAGCAGGAGACAACGCGAGCCATTTTTGCAACGTTGAAACTGACGCCGAATCAGTTCCCAGGCAGTTTACTTATAGGTAAAACATCAAAACATTGAACATTAAACAGACAGCTAACAAGCAGTTTTCCCACCAACGGATGGGCTCAAGACTTGGCCGCAATTCGTAAACTCCTTCTTAACACCTGCGGCACAGTCTGACCTTCACTAGCTGTTTTATCAGCCACATTCCGTTCCTGTGATAACAATGGTTTCTCTCTAGCTACAGACTGTGGCTGAGAAAACTGAGAAATCTGAAATCCCACACCTGCATCTGTATTCCCATTCCCATCATGCTCATCTGCACCCTCAGTCCCATCATGCTGTTGCTGCTGAACCACAACACTTTTGTTATTGTTGCTACTTCCCGGAAGATGTCAGGTGGTGCAATACCAGCTAAACAGTGTAAATTCTCCAGTGGTGCAGGGTGCAGACACCCCGTGATAATGCTGCATGTCTCATTAAGAGCCACATCCACTGTTTTAGCGTGGTGAGATGTGTTCCACAATGGACATGCATACTCAGCAGCAGAGTAGCAAAGTGCAAGAGCAGATGTTTTCACTGTATCTGGCCCAAAATGTGGACAGCTGTTATTAAAATGGCAAATTTGAAATCTGGAGATTGAAAGCTGGAGCTGTACGTTTGCTGCAGTCTTTCCAGTTCAGTTCTCCAATCTACAATTTGGATTTTACGGTTTCTCAAATGGGGCTCCCACTGCACTGTTAGGCACACCGAGAATGCGTACACGCTCTGCCCATACATACCCTCCCAGCCCCATTCTCCATACATTCCCTTATTTCTCATCATGATCAGACTCAACAGAGATGTCTCTTGCTCATACTAGCCCTGTCTCTTTGTGCAAAGACAGCCCTTGGGCTCTGCTGACTTGCAACATATGGCCATTCTCTTGCCTGGCCACTCTCTGTAGTCATGCGCTTTGCAACGTCCAGAAGATAGAGTCGAATATGAATCGGGATGACTGCGAAACAGGGCTATGCTCACTCATGTGCCCACAGGCCACCTCCCTGGTGTGTGTTTGTGCATATGTGATTTCTAATACCAGGAGGGCCAGAGCACAAGTCTGCCTAGAAATTATTTTTCTATTTGCAGACCTATATATCCAAGTCCTCATTATGAAGCAGGGACTTTCTTCCTTTACCCAAAACAGAAAACAATCCCCACACATTCAGGAAGCTCTGCTGTTTGTTTAAATCAAGACTGAGCCATGGATTGGGAACAAAGATTTGAATTGAGAGAAAAAAATAGAATTCTGATATCAGCAGTTGCATTTTTTATTGAGCCATAGGAAACCAAGTGAGATTATGAGACTTTTTAGGGAAGAGGTGGGGCTTTGCAAATTGTTGGAAGCTTGCCAGAGAATCTCTGTAATTATATTCAGCCAGTGGGCCAGACATTTCCCGTCCTTGCTCAAAAGAGTTTGCTGAGGTTTAGTTCTAAACCTACAGAATGAGGCCATTGGATTTTTTGTTTGCTTGGCAATTTGGATGTAAAGACACTATCTTTTCTCAAAGTTTTGTGGTGAGTCACCAGCTTTTATAGTGTCAAAGAAATTTTGCAATCTGCATTAAACATTAGCACAAGTCCTATTTACCAGTTGCATAGTGTAACATTATGACAGGGCAAAATATGCAGATGATACCATATTACTACCAGAAAATAGGAAACACTGGGAATAAATACTAACAATAGTTAATAATAATAATAATAATAATAATAATAATAATAATAATATAGTTTATTGTCGAAGGCTTTCATGGCCAGAATCACTGGGTTGTTTTGTGTTTTCTGGGATGTATTATGGAAGCATTCTCTCCTGACGTTTCGCCTGCATCTATGGCAGGCAACCTCAAAGGTTGTAAGGTCTGTTGGATATTAGGAAGATATGGTTTATATGTCTGTGGAATGCCCAGGGTGGCATTCCACAGTCTGTTTGAGGTAGATGTGAATGTTTCCATTGGCCACCTTGATTAGCATTTAATGGCCTGGCAGTTTCAGGTGTGTCTTCTTACTCCCTGGGGGAATCCTTTGTTAAGTGGTGATTAGCTGTCCCTGATTGCTTCTTGTCTGGAGTTCCCCTGTTTTTGAGTGTTCTTTATTTACTGTTACGATTTTATAGGGTTTTTAATACTGGTAGCCATGTCAGACCACACAGAGAAGCCATTGAAATCCACAAGCATGTGGACAATTCCAACAGAAAGGAAGAAAACATGAAAATGAACAAAATCTGGCTACCAGTATTAAAAAATTGAAGGAAGATGTTGGCATGCTGGAGAGTAGAGGAGGGCAACTAAAATAACCAAGGGTCTAGAGAACAAGCCCCATGAAGAGCGGCTGGGCATGTTTAGCGTGTTTTCTGCTGCCCTGGAAACTAGGACATGGAACAATGGCTTCAAAGTACAGGAAAGGAGATTCTACCTGAACATTAGGAAGAAGTTCCTAACTGTGAGAGCTGTTCAGCTGTGGAACTCTCTGCCCCGGAGTGTGGTGGAGGCTCCTTCTTTGGAGGCTTTTAAGCAGAGGCTGGATGCCCATCTGTCAGGGGTGCTTTGAATGCTATTTTCCTGCTTCTTGGCAGGAGGTTGGACTGGGTGGCCTTCAAGGTCTCTTCCAACTCTGTAATTCTATGAGTTGCCATGCTGACAATACTTTGGATGATACAATGATCCAAGAGTGCAAAGGCTAAGTGCCTTGCTTGCCTGCACACACTTGGAAGACCAGTGCATGCGAGCGTGCCAATTGGATGCACTTGCTCCAGTGCGCTAGAACTATGTATATGTATACACGCATCATTCCAGGCATGCAGTGAGAGAGGACCATTTTGTTGAAGGAGGGGGCGATGGGCCGCTCTTTGGCCATGGGCACCTGCCTGTCACTGTCCATTGCTGTCATACCGCTGCCTGGTTCCCTTTCAGCACATCGTAAGCTAATCGCGGCCGACAACCGGGCCTGACGGGTGAGGCGACCACAGGAAAGAGCAATTACTCAGAGCATGAGGGAAAATCCAGGAGTAGAAAAAGGGCAGAACGGGCAGGAGAAGGGAGCTGGGCTCAACTGGACAATATCCGACGTCTCCGGGGATGTATGCTCATTTTCTTCTTTACCACCATACCATTGTGCCTGCTCTGAATATATTGCCCGGGGATGATGGCTGCTATGCCAAGAAGGGTGCTTTTGGACATGTATCCATCTCTTTTATGGAAGACAGGAATCCAAGCTGCCTTTTCTCTGGCCCTTAGGCCACCTTTCTGTCTTATGGGCATGACAGGGGATGTGTCATAGACCCTTCTCTGTTCTCAACATCTCTCCTGGACCTTTCCACACTGCAGAACTTCTATATAATGTTATAGTACTGTATAGTGCTGCAATTCCATTCTAAATGCCAAGGCAATATGCTATGGATTCTGAGATTTGTAGTGCCGACAGGTGGTTCATTTGCACTGTGGAATTAATGCAATTTGACACCTCTCTCTTCACCCTATCACCTTTCTAAACCAGAGTCTGTGCTCTGAAGAATTCAGAATGAATGGGGCCGGGGCCGGAATATGGACCATTATTGCCACGGCAACCATATCCATGGCAACAGGCCAACCAATCAGTCACTTCTCCCTCCACATCTGGCAGTGCTGATGCAGAAGAGATGGGGAGAAGGGAAGGGAGAAATGCAGCCAGCACCCAATGAAATGTGAGAGAAAGGTGTCCCTTCCACAAGATTTTGGGTTTAATACCTATTGGTTCCAATTATTAATTATATCTATGGCCACTATTTGGCAGATTGAAGACTTTGGGTGCATCTAAAAAAGTAAAGGTTTTCCCCTGACATTAAGTTCAGTTGTGTCCGACTCTGGGGTGTGGTGCTCATCTCCATTTTCAAGCTGAAGAGCCAGCGTTGTCCATAGACAGCTCTAAGGTCATGTGGCCAGCATGGCTAAATGGAGCGCCGTTACCTTCCCGCCAGAACGGTACCTATTGATCTACTCACATTTGCATGCTTTCTAACTGCTAGGTTGGCAGAAGCTGGGGCTGACTGCGGAAGCTCACGTCACTCCCCGGATTTGAACCTGCGACCTTTCAGTCAACAAGTTCAGGAGCTCAGTGGTTTAACCTGCTGCACCACCGGGGGCTTCTACACTATAAAATTAATGCAGTTTGATATCACTTTACTGCCTGGCCCAATGCAATATAATCAAGGGAGTTGTGGTTTGGTGAGGCACCCACATTCTTTGTATTCAGAAGGTTTCAGGTTCAGTACCCGTTGGTTCTAATTAAAAATTATAGCTAGGGCTGCTATTGGGCAGATTGAAGACTTTGGGTGCATCTGCTCTATAGAATTAATATGGTTTAATACCACTTAAACTGCCATGGCTCAATGCAATGTAATCAAAGTAGCTGTGGTTTGGTGAGGCACCAGTATTCTTTGGCAGTGAACGCTATAGACCTTATAAAACTGGAACTCCCAGGATTCCATTGCATTCTCTTCTATGGAGAATTAGGTGCCAATCTGGAGAGTACTCCTGGATCCACATTTATCATTGTATTCCCAACTGGACTAGTGTCCAATGCTATCCAGATCCAGTTACGGTTTGGCTGCCTGCTGCAACCATTCCTGGACAGGAACAGTTTAGCTACAGTAGTTATTGCATTCATGATAAATGTCTGTTTAGATTACTGCAGTGTACCCTCTGTGAGGCTGCTGCCGAAGACAATACAGAGGCTGCAGTGAATGCAATATGGGCAGCTGGCAGGGACACTGTATGAAAACCATCTGACGCCATTTTCAGTTCCCAATATTAGCTTTACTTTGGCATCAAAATAAAAACCTGGCTATTCACTCACACATTCTAGGCCTCGATAGTCCATTGTTTTGGAGATTTTAATTTATTTGAATTTTAAAGGACTTTTTCAGGTAATCTTATTGCATATATATCACATTCAGAGACCAGATTATACAGGGCAGGTTAACATTACTATAATCATTCAATCAGCAGTGAGGAAATGGATTTCCCTAGTAACATCATATTTTAATTAATAGTACATCGGGTTAAACCGCTGAACTGCTGAACTGTTGATTGAAAGGTCAGCGGTTCAAATCCGGGGAGCGGGGTAAGCTCCTGCTGTTAGCCCCAGCTTCTGCCAACCTAGGAGAATGAAAACATGCAAATGTGAGTAGATCAATAAGTACCACTCCGGCGGGGAGGAAACAGTGCTCCATACAGTCATGCAGACCACATAACCTTGGAGGTGTCTATGGACAACACCTGTTCTTCAGTTTAGAAATGTGATGAGCATAACCCCCCCACCCCCGAGTCAGGACACGACTAGACTTAATGTCAAGGGGAAACCTTTATCTTTACCTTACATGGATAATAAAGACACATTAGTCCTACAGAAGTCCTGCTCTTGGTAGACATGAGCAGTGTTTGGGCTAAACATGGTTGATTGGGAGAAATATAATACTTTCAGAGTGTTGAATCCAACACTCTGATGCCAAGCTTTAATTATTCCCCACCTTCCTTCTCATATCACTCTGCCCAGGAGGAAGGATAGAAAACTGGGGTGGGCATGGTTAGACTAGATCAGGCATGGGCTTAAGCGGCTGAGGGGGAAAGGATGGGGCCTGAGGCTGTTGGGAATTGTGGGAGTTGAAGTCCAAAACACCTGCAGGACTGAAGTTTGCCCATGCCTGGACCAGATCATTGCTTCCTACACAATAGAAATATCATACCAGCCCTTTCACAAATGCCATTACTAATTTCAGCGTTGCCACCGAAAAATCCTGCAAATCTCTTGGGAAGACAGGTGGACAGATGTCAGCATGTTGGAAGAAGCAAAGACCACCAGCATTGAAGTGATGGTCCTCCGCCATCAACTCCACTGGACTGGCCATGTTATCCAGATGCCCAACCACCATCTCCCAAAGCAGTTGCTGTACTCTGAACTCAAGGATGGAAAACGGAATGGGTGGGCAGGAAAAGAGATTTAAAGATGGGCTCAAAGCCAACCTTAAAAACTCTGGCATAGACACTGAGAACTGGGAAGCCCTGGCCCTTGAGCGCTCCAGCTGGAGGTCAGCTGTGATCAGCAGTGCTGTAGAATTTGAAGAGGCATGAATGGAGGGCGAAAGAGAGAAACGTGCCAAGAGGAAGGCGTGTCAAGCCAACCCCGACCAGGACCGCCTTCCACCTGGAAACTGACGCCCTCACTGCGGGAGAAGATGCAGATCATGAATAGGGCTCCACAGTCACCTACGGACCTACTGCCAGTACACCGATCTTGGATGACAGTCATACTTGGACTCCGAGGGATCGCCTAAGTAAGTAAGTACTAATTTCAGTACTTGTTGTTGTTGTTGTTGTTGTTCATTCGTTCAGTCGTCTCCGACTCTTCGTGACCTCATGGACCAGCCCACTCCAGAGCTCCCTGTCGGCCGTCACCACCCCCAGCTCCTTCAAGGTCAGTCCAGTCACTTCAAGGATGCCATCCATCCATCTTGCCCTTGGTCGGTCCCTCTTCCTTTTTCCTTCCACTTTCCCCAGCATAATTGTCTTCTCTAGGCTTTGCTGTCTCCTCATGATGTGGCCAAAGTACTTCAACTTTGTCTCTAGTATCATTCCCTCCAATGAGCAGTCGGGCTTTATTTCCTGGAGGATGGACTGGTTGGATCTTCTCGCAGTCCAAGGCACTCTCAGCACTTTCCTCCAGCACCACAGCTCAAAAGCATCGATCTTCCTTCGCTCAGCCTTCCCTAAGGTCCAGCTCTCACATCCGTAGGTTACTACAGGGAATACCATGGGTTGACTAGGCGGATCTTGGTTGCCAGTCTGATGTCTCTACTCTTTATTATTTTATCGAGATTGGACATTGCTCTCCTCCCAAGAAGTAAGTGTCTTCTGATTTCCTGGCCACAATTTCAGTACTAATTTAATGCAATCAATGATTCTCAATTTGGCAGGCCCATGCAATTGTCAAACCAATTCCAGAAGTGTTAATCTAAATGAGAAGCAGGTCTTTTGTAAGGTTAATGGATCTTGATGATGTGTTGAAGACCAATACTGTTCAGCACAACAGGGATAACTCACAGTTCTATATTGTTGCTCAGAGAAACTTTTGTCCCTACCACCTACTGTGAAAAGTAGCTGGTAGGTGGTTCTCAACCTGTGGTTGCCCAGGTGTTTTGGCCTACAACTCCCAGATTTGGCCTACAAATCTCAGCCAGTTTACTAGCTGTTAGGATTTCTGGGAGTTGAAGGTCAAAACATCTGGTGACCCACAGGTTGAGAACTACTGCTTTAGAGGAAAAAGAAAAGCCATATATGTGTGTATCTGTATAGCAACCAATATCTGATTTTTTTTAAATGCTAGAGCTCCAATCCTGCAAGACCTGGTTCCACTACTCCTGTAGTAGGAGCAGTGTTGCCATGGAAATGAATTAAATGGGTTGATGACTCTCAAAAGCCTTCTGCAACAAAGGCTAGGAAATACCTACAGGGAGGACACCTCTTCCCTGGCTCAGAGAATCTATATTTACAGCCTCCTGCAAAAGGAAACAAAAGAAGAACAAGGTTTGATGTTTGAATCAGAGAAAGTGAGGAAGCATCGTTTCTTAAGCCTGAAAAATGGTGGTAGAAACTGGTGAGCATCTCTCCTGGAGCACTTCATGTAGTTCTCCACCTTTGCAGGTTTGACTTTTGCAGACTTGATTATTTATGGATTGTATTAAAATGATCCACCTAGAAATCTTGAGGTCCCCCAGTGCCACCAGAAATTGACCACAGAATCACACTGTGTGATTCTGTGGTCAATTTCTGGTGGCACTGGGGGACCTCAAGATTTCTAGGTGGAACCCATTTCTAGAAATATCCAGGTCCTCCAGTGCAGTGCTATGGTCAACGTCCAGCAGAGGTTGACCATAAGGTCATGTTGGAATATCCAGAGTCCTAGAGAGGTGTCTGCTCAAGAAATACAAATAGCAGCTCTTTTTATATGTTTTTTTTAAAATTATTAGTTAGATGTAAGTATTTGTAACAATAGTTACAATTGCAAATACACAACAATATATTATTACTATTTACTGTATAAAACACATTCTGTTGATCACATTTTATCTTTTACAGTTCTATACATCTATTACTTATACCTATCAATTTTTCCCCTCTCTCTTCCTCCGAGAACAAACACGACTCTACTCATTGATTTATATTATTTGTTCGATCATGAAGATTTTTTTTTTGCTTCAGTTTCTTATATTTTTCTTTCTTTCTTTCTAACAGGCATGGGCAAATTTTGGCCCTCCATGTGTTTTGGATTTCAACTCCCACAATTCCTAAGACTGAAAGCCAAAACCAAGGTCATAACAACATCTGTTATAGAACTCTAATATGCAAATGATAATGTAATCTGTGCTCATTCAGAAGAAAACCTGAAAGTCACCTTTGCACACGAAAAGCTTGGCCTCTCATTGAACATTGAGAAATGCACCAGCCAATCCCTCTGCAATGCCAGAAATACAGCTTAATGGTGTAATGTTAGAAAATGTTGACAATTTCTGCTACCTTGGCAGCCACCTCTCCACAAAAGTCAACGATGACACTGAAATACAACACCATTTGAGCTCTGTGAGTGCAGCATTTTTCTTAATAAAGCAGAGAGTATCTGAGGACTAGGACATCCATAGGGATACCAAGGTTCTTGTTTATAAAGCCATTGTCCTCCCAACCCTGCTATACACCTGTGAAACATGGACTGTCTACAGATGTCATACGCAACTACCTGTCTTGGGAAGACAGGTAGACAAATGTCAGTGTACTAGAAGAAGCAAGGACTACCAGAATTGATGAGCCTCCACCATCAACTTCACTGGACTAGCCACGTTGTCTGAATCCCCAATCACCGTCTCCCAAAGCAGTTACTACACTTCCAACTCAAGAATGAAAAACACAAACTGTAGGTGGACAGGAAAAGAGATTTAAAGACGAGCTTAAAGCCAACTTTTAAAACTGTGGCATAGACACCAAGAACTGGGAAGCCCTGACCCTTGAGCGCTCTAGCTGGAGGTCAGCTGTGACCAGCAGTGCTGCAGAATTTGTAGAGGCACGAATGGAGGGTGAAAGGAGGAGCATGCTAAGAGGAACGCATGTCAAGCCACCCTGACTGGAACCGCCTTCCACCTGGAAATTGATGTCCTCGCCGCAGAAGAACATGCGGATCAATAATAGGTCTCTACAGTCACCTATGGACCCACCGCCAAGACACTACACTTAGAAGACAATCAGACCCAGACAGGAGTCATTGCCGATGAAAAACACTTCAGAGACAGTTCACAGACGAAGCAGCATGTGTGAGAGGTGGAAGTCCCCTTGTGTTGTATTATGGGATCCATGTTGCTTCATCTATGAATTGTTTTAGAAGCGTGTAGAAATGGGGGGAACTTCCATGTCATGAGATCCTTAAACTGAAATCCCAGATTCTATAGGATGTTGCCATGGCAGTTGAAGAGAAATAATACCGTAACTGAAAAACATGGAGGGACCCCATTTTTTGTGAAAGTATCCTCTCCGACACCAGAGGTCTAAATGCCCTTAAAGGGGCATCTGGTCTTGGAAGATAAGCAGGGTCAGCCCTGGTTAGTACTTGTATGGGAGACTGACAATGAATACCAGGTCCTATAGATTATATTTCAGAGAAAGGACGTGGCAAAACCATTTCTTGTGTATTCAGTTACAGTGGGGTCAAACTGCATTAATTCCACAGTGTAGATTCTCCCTGGGTCTAATCTTATTTGGATTAATTGGATTGAAGCAATTGAGCCCTGATGCCGTAGAAAGCTGCATTTATTAACTGCGTTACAGTCGAAGTTCTTCCAAAGCAGACTAAGTAGTGTTCTGCACTATTAGAAACCAAATTGTGGGAAGAATGCACAAAGGGGAACAGGCGCATGCGTGTTGCTGGTCTCAGCGTGTGCGGCATCTCTTTGCAGAGCCACCTTTGTGCGGCACTGGTTTGGATATGTAAGCTGGCTCGAACACAGAGAGAGACAAGACTTGGCAGAGGAAAAAAGGACCCTGTTCCAGGAAATAATACTTTTATCAATAGGACAAGCTGTTGCTTTGCCTAAAGGAGCAAAAGAAGTTTCTCCATTCAGAGGCAGGTGCCTGATCCACCCAAGGAAATATTTAACCCTTTGAGCCAGAGTTGGGTGGATTTAGGAGGATGCACAGCTTCACACATTGCAATCTTTGGAACAACTTAGCCATTTCCACCCCGTTAGAAAATCCGCTGGATGAATTGCCGGCAAATTTGGCCACAAGACACCTACTAACCCAAAGAGTGATCATCACTAAAAAAAATATGATTTCGTCATTTGGGATTTGTAGTTGCTGGGATTGATAGTTAATCTACAATCAAAGAGCATTCTGGATTTCACCAACGATTGAATTGAACCAAACTTGGCACACAAGACTCCCATGACCAACAGAAAACACTGGAAGGGTTTGGTGGGCATTGACCTTGAGTTTTGGAGTTGCAGCACTGTGGACTCAAACAATGAAGGATCTAGACCAAACTTGGCATGAATACTCAGTATGCCCAAATATGAACACAGATAGAGTTTGGGGGAAATAGATCTTGACACTTGAGAGTTGTAGTTACTGGGATGCATAGTTCACCTACAATCAAAGAGCATTCTGAACCCCACCAATGATATAATCGGGCCAAACTTCCCAAACAGAACCCCGTGGGCAACAGAACATACTGTGTTTTCTGGTGGATTTTGGTGACCCTTCTGACACCCCCTCGTGACCTCCCCCTAGGGGTCCCGACCCCCAGGTTAAGAAATCCAACTCCTTTCACCAGGGCATGAAAACATAATCAAAGCCCTCCTGACAAAGAGCCATCCAGCCATAGATATAGATAGATATATATGATTCACACAAACACACACACACACACACACACATGTGTGTGTATGACAGATTTGAAAGGGATCCCTAAGAAAGGACATTTATATGTTGCATGTTCCAGAGTAGGCAAACCAGACAATCTCCACATCAACGGTGGCAAAGAAAAAACAAGAAATACTGTTTATCCACAAGCATAAAGAAATTACATATATTAGAAACCCAACACTTTCTCATTACCAGACTGGGCCACAGCAACGCGTGGCAGGAGACGGCTACTTTTAAATAAACCTTTTGTGATATTTAAAATTTGGACTCTGCATGTTTGCCTCCTAAGCTCTTAATTCTTTACAGCCACATCACACAGCACTTCATGCTCTTCTCGCTAATGAGCCGAATGCTCAACTTTTGTAACCTGTTTGTTTTTGGACTCTCTGCTATGTTTTAGGGTAGTTTGCCCTAATACTTTTGCATAGAAAATAGCATTATCACAAATAAACAAACAAATATATAAATCTGAACATATGCTGTTTCTAAAAGATAAAATCATATCTTCTGTTTGAGTTGGTTGTTGTTGTTGTTTGTTTGTTTGTTTTGACATAGAGAGCTTGCTTTCTGCATAGAAAATTGTATTTCTTTGCAGAGAATGCCATGTTCCATATAAACAATCCCACAAGGACTTGCTTTTGAACAGTAAAGATTCTTGTCCATGGATGATTCTTCTGATCATGGTTTCCTGACACTTGTGGCATTCCTTTTTCATCTGGGACTTGCCGTAAATATTAGCAAATATTCTTTCCATCCCTACTAAGATTGGAAAGGATTGTAATTCTGGTCTGCATCAATGACAGATCTCTCCTTTTGGGTTCTGTTTGTATTCCTGGAACAAAAAGCGCTCTAGTTACTTTAGGATAGAGATAAACTATTTTTTTAGTGCTTTAGTTGTTACTGACTTGAGTAGAATTCTTACCACCCCTAGAATCATAGAATCATAGAGTTGGAAGAGACCTCGTGAGCCATCCAGTCCAATCCCCTGCCAAGAAGCAGGAAAAGGGCTCAGAAAAAGTACTTTTGGATCACAACTCCCATTATCACCTAACCAATGTAACCACTGTCTTCTGGGTATTCCAGTCTTGAAACATAATACTTTCCAGCTCTTTCCTCACTAGAGTGGCCAATAGAAGTTAGAATCCAACAATACCCAGAGAGCCATATTAGGTTCCTCAGTTCTTCAAAGATACTTGCTTTCTTAAAGTACTTTCTACCACTTGGGCCAAATCCAAGGACTCTGATTCCTTCTCATCTAGAGGTCAAGGTAACCTTCTTCCATTTTCCATATTAAAACGCTGCAAGCCAACTGGCAAAAAGCTGAGAGCTGACTTGGTTATAAAATGCACGATTAATAGGTGGGATGTACTATGACAAGAAGGTGGTGGAAGCCATTAGCTTTGATGGCTTTTTGAAAGGATTCATGGAGGGAAATGTGGGATCTAATCCATCACGTCAATTAGACATGATCGCTAATGGAACCTCCATGTATACCAGAAGCCCTATATCTATTAATAGTAAACACGTTCTGAGTGCCAACCCTTACCTAGTCCAAACAAAACAATGCATGCACAAGGAACAGGCATTAGCACACGACGTGAGTCCCTATTGTTTATAAAAGTAGCAAAATACAATTGAACAAACAAACAATAACTCGGTGTGTGTGTGTAATGCAATGGGAGTTCTGAACATGCTCAGTGGCCATGAAATGCTGACTGACAATGGAAAAATTTGACTAAATGGGGAGACAGAAAAAGAGACAGAACAGTCAGCACTCAATACTTGCAATATTTGTGTATTTGATTATTTGTGGATTCATGTTCTCCCTAGGAAATTCTAGCTATCTAGAGGCCCTCCAGTACAATTCTATGGTCAACTTCTACTGGATATTGAACACAGGGATATGAGATTTCTAGTAATATGCACTTTTCTGGGGATTTAGAATTCTTCTAGTTTGATTCTATGGTCATCTTTTGGCAACATGTTTTCAAAAAGTCATACTTCCCAAAATATGAATTAGATGAACTATGGAACTGAGCTGGTGCTGCAGTGGGTTAAACTGCTGAGCTGCTGAACTTGCAGGCCAAAAGGTCAGGAGTTTGAATCCAGGGAGCGGGATGAGCTCCCACTGTTAGCTTCTGCCAATCTAGCAGTTTGAAAACATGTAAATGTGAGTAGATCAATAGGTACCGCTCTGATGGAAAGGTAACGGCACTCCATGCAATCATGTCAGCCACATGACCTTGGAGGCATCTATGAACAACGCCAGCTCTTTGACTTAGAAATGGAGATGAGCATCACCCCCCAGAGTTGGACCAGACTAGACTTTATGTCAGGGGAAACCTTTACCATTACCTTTACTATTATGAATTGGCCTTTCAAACGGCCAAGGGTCTGTTCACTCTGCCTCGGCTTTTTCCTCGTTCGTTTTACCCACCCTGGAATGCAGACCAGCCACACACAAAAATAAATTTACACAATCTTCTTATTGCCCTCAGGAAATTCAGCTGAATTGGAAATGGCTAAATACCCCATCAATCTGAGATAGTCATGTCCATAGGAAAATTCCATTTCACAAAACTCTCAGTCTTCCCTGTTGCATTCATTCATAAATCTAAAAAGGCTCATTCACAAATCCTTTTTAATATTTCGTCTGAAATTTTGCAACACCAATGGGTCACCAGCCTAGAGAAACCAAACAAGGTCCAAACCCCTTTTGACATTCTAAGTCAGGCACGGCAAACTTGGGCCCTCCAGGCTTAAGTGGCTGCAGGGGGAAAGGGGCCTGAGGCTGTTAGGAATTGTGGGAGTTGAAGTCCAAAACACCTGGAGGGGCAAAGTTTGCCCATGCCTGTTCTAACCTATAACCTGGGAATGTATGAATATATTTTCAATGTACCTGATCCCAGTACAAAAGGTATCTTGGGAACATCTGTGCTGGCACACTCAGTTTGCCTTATCCTATCACAATGAGATCAGAGGCAGAAATGGGGAGGTCTCTAGGCACATTCAGCTATCACAGTTGAAGATCATATTAAACCCACTGACAAAAGACCTCGTTGATATGTTTCTTGCTGTTGCGAGGGCATTTTCCAACTTCCTATCAACATCCACTAACAAGGTCCGCGGATAACTTTACCTGTTGTACTGTTTGTCTCACAACTTCTCTTAACGTTGACCAGATTTTTTTTAACTTTGTGTACACTCAACCTGAACTGCTAAACCAATCAGGGACTCATTTGCATTTGTCAGCCACATTCCTGGGGGTTGAGCCCCTTTTGAGGGCAGAATTGGAAATGGACCCAGACTTCAAACCAAATAATGCCAGCTGTTTATTTTTCCCACCATGGGGAACCACCAACCAGTGATGACATTAGAGGGAATCCCCAGCCAACGGGAGCTCAGATCCTAGCTGCACCATTTTCCAACCAATCAGAGGCTGGTGTGGGGATCACAAATAGCTGTCAAAGTGAGTAAACAAGCTCTGTATTTTCCAGGGGGTTAAGTCAAATATTTGAAACTCTATTCTGACCTTCTTTTGGGCCCTAAGGAATACACCACTGTTCTTGTTGTCTTCAAACCAAGTTTGTGTCTTAATCTGACCTTTGGAGTAGCGAAGCACGCCGGGCTCTGAACCCCAATCTTAGTGGATAGCTAAAATCACTCAACAGACTGACATTGGAAGGCATAGAGATTTCTAGAGAGATGCCCTTGCAGGTAATAAAAATAGGTTGTTTTTTTAATTTGAAGGGATGACTGTGTCCTGAAAGAGGTATGGCTGGTGACTGGAATAGATAATAGGAACATTTCACACTGCCACATTTTCCTGCTGGTTCCATTTATATATATATTTGAATGTCAGGTATAGACCATGACTTTGATAGTCTACTTCAGGACAGACAAAAAGACCTTGACCAATCATATACAAGTTTAACAATTCCAACACATAAAGTTTTGTATAGAAAAGAAATAATTGGTAAGGAAAAGTGGTTAAGATATTAAGATATGTTGGTGAATTGCCAAGGAGAATGTAATAAGAAAACCAACTAACAGTTATTATGGAAACATTAGGATTTCAATTATTCTCATACATGCAACTTCATAACAGAAATCATGGCTTTGAGTCAGTAAAGCCTGAATTTGAAACTCAACTATGTACAAATGACAAACAAGTAAGGACAAATGCATAAGCTTTTATTAAAATTTAAGATAGAGGAAAGGTGAAAGATTGTATGATAAAATGGGTGAGAAAATTTGGCTATAATATGCAAATAGATCAGTGGGAAAGAATGCAGTTAAAAGGCTTAGCATTATTTTATGTTTCTATTTAAAAGAAAATTTTCATAAAATGATATATTGTTAGTCATTGACACCTGAGAAACCAGCAAAGATGCTTAAAGGATGCCTTTTGGAAATATCTTGAGCAAGAAATGTTTTTTTAATCACACGTGGCAGACTTGTGAAAAGGCTAAACACATAGTCTTATTCCATTTTAAAAAAATGTTTAATGTTAAATTAAAACCTGAAGTTTTCTTTCAGTGTTTGATGGATGACCAATTAGGAAAGAGCCATGGAATAATATTTCAGTACATGATAACAACCTCTAGAATATTATATGTTAAGAAATGGAAGAGTGATTTATTTCCTACTAATGAGGACTGATCACTGAAAATTCATGATTTATGAGAAATGAGAAAACTATCCATTTTGATTAAAGAAAAAACATTAAGGTTTTGGAAGAACTGGAAACTTCTGATTAACCTTTTGAAACAGAAATATGGTGATATAATTATTGTTATCAATAATGTTGCACTCTAGCACTGGAACACCCTTTCACCCAGCACCACACCAGAGTCCACTAATTCAGTATAAAGATGTTTATTAAAGAAGGTAGATAAAATAGGGGGAAAGGTCAAATCCAAAAGGGTCAGTAGAACAGAAAATACAAAATAGCAGTAATCCAAAAATGCCAAGGAACATAAAGCCAAAGAATCGAAAACCAAAAGCAATAATCCAAAGATATGTCCATGAACATGAAAACAGGAGTTTCCCCAAGGTAAATTCTCCAAAGAAACACAGACATAAACAAGAACAGGAAACTTAAGAATACTTGAACCAAGAACTTGAGAGCAGAAACCAGAGAACAATCTCTTTTAGCAAAGTTGTCTCCTCTGAAAGACCGGAAAACAACTCACTAACTGAAGCCCTCCACGCCACCCATGACATCATGCCTCATAGACCTGGATCTCTTAGCCTTATCTCTGAGCCTCTGAGAAAATCTCAACTGCTGACTTTTAAGACCCTGAGTTCTCAGTCTAATCTAAGTTCCCTTGCAACCTCCCTGTCTGCCCAAGGCCATTTATCCAGGGAACTGGTACTTTCATTTTCCCCTGTTGTCTGGGAATGAGCTGAAGGATCCAAAACATCAGCCTCATCTGTCTGCAATTTCCCCTGATCACTCGCAGACTCTTCACTTTGAAATCTATCATCCCCGGCTGACTCATCCTCTGAACAGTCAGAAAAATCCTCTGATGCTTGCCAGACTACAACAAATAAACACGAAGCAATATAGAGACGTGTGACTTACAGTTGAAGTTGAGAGAGGTAGGGCATTGGGCATTATTTAATTTTTAAAATTATGTTAGTTACAGTGTTTTTTATATATATATCCCCTTAGGTAGTGTAGATATGTGTTTAAGCATTTTTGTTGTGCTTTGTTTCTCCATAGTGTATAGTATATTTGCATGGTAGATCCTGTGTCATTTTTATTGTATGTAGAATTGTATTCAATACAAATATTTATTTAAAGCAACTTAGCCATTGGAAAAAACCCCTACTTTCCTAACTCACTTCCTCACTACATTGAGCATACATAAGAATATAATAAAGCGGTGAATACTGGCCAATCACACAAATTTGTGAGAATTACTGGGTCATTCAGTCAATATTCAGATATAAAATGTGGCAAAGGAAGAGCAGGGGGGAAATAAGCACCGGAGAGTCTTTTTATTGCTGAAAGGGAGCATCTTATAGATGCCTGTTGAAAAATTGTTCTTCTGCCAATTTTTTTTTTACATATAATTGTTCAGTCTCCTTAGCCTTCTCAATATAAATCAATGACTGTTTGGAAGGACAGTCCTTTTGCTTGTTTGGCCCTTTTATTTTTTTAAAAAATCATTATATAAACAACCTCTCACTTTGGGCTGAATTGATGCATCTCAAGGACCATTCTGAAATCTAAATTATCCCTATGGTTTTTGGCATGGTTGTTTGGGGTTTTTCTTTCTTTCAAAAGTTATTTCCCAGCAATCCTTAGTTATTGGCTTCTCTTTGGCACAGAAGATGAGCTCACTGGCGGATGGAACGGCAAATATTAGCCGGGTCTCCAAACAGCAATTTCAGTATTGTGCATTTCAGCTCTGTAAGGAGATGCTGCAGCATCAGACCCTTCCAAAAATCAACTTAATTAACATCTCTGCAGCCTTGGTTAATGGCAAGGCAGGGAATAGCTGGGGTTGACTGGAGGTTATTGCTGGATTTTTGTCTTTTTCCTTCCAGCTCTGTCTTTCTCCCCATCTACTCTCTTTCTCTTTTTATGCTGTTAGAACAGTGGTTCCCAACCTCTTTTTGACCAGGGACCACTTTGACCAGGGACCACTTTGACCAGGGAACACTTGACCAGGGACCACTCTCCAACATTCGTATCGAAAGGGTTACACATCCGTTTTTGCTCAACTTTAAATTCAGTTCAGTTATTTGGGGTGCTGATTCAGAAAATTGCATTGGCTAGACCACATCATCTCTAGTTTCTGATACAGAATGTATGCCATCCAGTAGTTGCCATCTGCTTGCCCACAGAAAACCATATTTAATAATCTAGAGCTGATGTGATCTATCCACCCCAAATAACTTAGGAACAGGCCTAAAACAGAAGATAGCAAGGCTCCCCTGCTTTTAGGTGCCACACGGAATGGCTCCACTCAGGGAGAGGGAGGAGGAGGAGAAGCAGTAGTCAGGAGGATGGTTGTCACACTTTTCGTGGGTAGTCAACCTCTCCTCACCCAACATCTCAGTTGCCTCAGCATGATAAGAGGGTTTTGCAAGACCAGTTGCTCTTGTTGCAGCAGTGTGGTAACGGTGAGGCCACGAACCACATTTTAATTCTTGGGGACCAGTGGTGGTCCATGGACCACAGGTTGGGAACCACTATATTAGAATTAGGATAGCCACATATCCAAATGAATAGAAGGCAACTTTGTTTTTTTGAAGATCCATCACCCCAACATTCCTTTTAAGGGAAAAGAAGAATGAGCAGAAAGGGGCCTTGATTTATCCTCCAATAATTAGCACACAGCAGGTTGGGTAGATATCTAATCCCATCCACCAATTGTCCTAATTTGGCAACAACACTCCTGATTAATTCTTTGCCATCCCATTATTTCAGAGGATTACTTGTTTCCTGGGAATGTTATGGTTTTGCACCTTTCGGAGTCCATCTGTTGAGTTGAGTGCTAACTACTTTTTGCAATTAGGAATTTACTGGGTTGTTGAATGTTTTTTTGGGGGCTATATGGACATGTTCTAGAATGCTTCTAGAACATGGCCACATAGCCCGAAAAACCTACAACAACCCAGTGATTCCAGCCATGAAAGCCTTCGACAATACAATTAGGAATTTTTGTTTGTGTAGCAGTCAGGGAATCCAGAACCATGGAGAGCTCCTTTACAAATTTGCTTTAACTGCAAACGCTCTCCTTTAGGCCATTTTAATCTGAACCAAAGATGCTGACTTTAGAGCAGTGGTTTTCAACCTGTGGGTCCCCAGGTGTTTTGACCTAAAACTCCCAGCTGTTTACCAGCTGTTAGGATTTCTGGGAGTCAAAGACCAAAACATCTGGGGACCCACAGGTTGAGAACCACTGCTTTGGAGAATCTTTGATTAAGGAGTTTCTTCTCCTTCCCTGAACAAATTGGCCAAGCTATTTCATATCTGGAGATGAAAAGAATGATGTATGAATAGAAGGCAAATATCTATACATTTGTATGAACCTGACATATTAAGGATTTACAGAATATGCATTAGACTCTCGGATTTCCCAGTACTGTCTCATCAGGAAAAGTTTGAAATAAAAGAATTTTTTCACAGTCAATCATGGCATGATCATGAAGGTTACATTTACTGAACAATGAAGAATTGATAAGGTCTTGAGACAGTTCCCAGCATCGCTGGGAATTAATTTCGCTAATCTCACAACGAACGTCATCAAATTTCCTTTCTCTCTCTAAAGTGGAACAGGGGTGGGCACTAGAAGTGAGGAATTATGGCTGTGAATATGGTACATTGAAATATGCACATAAAATTAAAAAAACAACAATGAAAATTCATGATGACATGGTTGCACATTGAACATTAACAATATTAAAATGTATTCAAATGTTAAATTCCCTTTAAAATCCCAACCACACCAGCTTTAAAAGCCTGATTCTCATCCATTTATAAATGCCTGATGGCAGAGAAATCTCTAGAGAGGAAGTTCCAAGTTCTGGGAGCAACCACCAAGAAGAACCTTTCCCTTGTTCCCACCGGATGAGTGAGCTCAGTGCTATGGAATCCTGGGAGTTGTAGTTTGCTGAGGCACCAGCACTCTTTGACAGAGAAAATAAAGATCTTGTAAAACTACAGCTCCCAGGATTCCATAGCATTCAACCATGGTAGTTCAAGTGGTGCTAAACTGCATTAATTCCACAGTGCAGATGCACCAGAGAGAAGACCCTTCCCCTGACTTAAATCTCAGAAATCATTTCTGCACATTTATATTATGAACTTATTTAACAGGATTTAACAAAATTCTGTATTTTATATTTGACCATTCATTTCTTCTTTCTTTGGGAAGTGGGGGTATGTAAGCAGCCCCACGGGGGCGAGGAAACAAATTGGGAGTCCTTCTGGCAGGAAGCATGTCTTCCATCTTAGCTATGGAATCAAGATTCCAGAATCTTGGCTTTGAATCTTTGCAGTTGGTCRACTGGRAGGTTGAAAGCACCCAAAAACAACAAGGCTGAAGGTTAGCTGGCACARGACAAAGGCTTGAATTGGAGTGGAGTGAGTGAGAGCAGGGGATGATAGRRTGGGATCTGAAGAAGGATTTTCTGGCATATTTTCTGGCAGGATCAGAGAATGCATGGCTCTGTCATGGCTATAASCCTTGTCATTGTCCACCATTGCCCAGTGTTGGCTGGAACTGAAGCAAAGGGTTACTATATCTCAGGATCTGGGYCTATGTCCTAGAGCAGAGCTTTCCAGRTATTTCATGTTAGTGACACATTTTTTAGACCAAGTATGGGCAAACTTTGGCCCTCCAGGTGTTTTGGACTTCAACTCCCACAATTCCTAACAGCCTCAGGCCCCTTCCTTAAGCAGCTGAGGAAAGAAAAGAAAGGGCCTGAGGCTGTTARATTTGAGTAGGARTTGTGTGCCCTTAGAAGACTGCAGGAAAAGTACAGTTAAGACTTCAGTAAAGAAGTWAAGGATGCCCTTGTTACCTACATAGAGAAACTATTTCAAACTTATTTGTAACTGGGTTGATAAGCAAAGTAACTGTAAGCTGCATACATGAAGTTTTGTGAGTAAACCAACAACGTTACTTTTAAAGAAGTCTGCTTATTTTTGCCTCTCGAGAGCATGATTTACAGGCAAATATATTTTAAGGGAGAGTAGATTATTTTTGGGGAAACCAAAAAGGTTATGGCATCATTTTGCCAAAAGGTTATGAATCCCATTTCCCAAATGGTTATGGAGATTCACATTTTCCAAAAGAACCAATGGCTCTTTTTTCTGCCCCAAGGATGCAGGAGGATGAGAACGAAGGTGCCAAATTGCGTACTGGTTCCAGCAACCAATGGGATCCAGGTAAGGGCCCAAAGGAAGACCATGACAGCACACCACTGCCCCTGTTTTCTTGATCTATGAGACTGAGGGCCTAGCCATTCCCCACTCCCTTCCCCATCTTTTATCCTGTGGCAGCCCATCAGAAGAAGTTGCCAGTTCCAGCTTTTAACGTAATTATCCAATCTCTAAATGCACTTCAGTTGAAATGCATGCCAGGAGAAGTGCACAAAGGCAATGAGGAGGAAGGGGAGAACAGCCAGTGGGGTGGGGGTGGGGGGCTGCAGCATAACCATTGATGGAGGCACGAACTCTTGCGGACACCTTGCTGCAATCATAAAGTGAAGCAATGCAGCACTGCGGTGGGATGGATGCAGCTCTGGATCAAACTTTCAAGCAGAGCTGAGAAAAGTTACTTTGAGTGGATGACAATTCCTACAATCTGTCCCTCTTCTCCAGTCCTAAAATCTGGAGAAGAAATTTGACATATCCTCCAATTTCCCCAGTTTGCAAAGGCAGCCTCAATTAATCTTCTGTTGTCCCACTTTTTCACCTTCCTACTTTGCCTTAGTCTTCAATTGCTTCAAACTGAATTTGAAGTGCAAAAGTAGTCTACCCCCAACTCATCAAGGTTGACATGAGCAGATGGGTTGAAATCTTTCCAGAAAGTGGATATGAAACTGCTGCACCCTCTCCTAGCTTGTCTGTTCTTCCTCATTAATAACGTTTGTTATCTTGACCATACTTTGATGCTACTTGCTCACATGTGTCCCCATTTCCTTTCCTCTTGTCACTCTCAAAGTATTTCAAACTGAAGTTGGCTCTGTAGAAGGAGTGCCATCACCGCTAGGAAATACTGAGATGCCTTAGTATGCACTGCCTCAGGAGTGTCAAAAGAGTACTGCAGTTTGATGCTTTGTGGATTTTTCTGCCACTCTTAATTTTCTGAGTTCAGTTCCCATATTTCTACTCTAGCTCCAATGTGATTTGTTGTTGCGTAATGCATGTGGGTTGAATCAGTTTTATCAAAAGGGACAAATAATCAAGATTCTGTCCCTGCCTCACAAATATTTAGGGGTTTTTTGGGGTTTTTTTGGTGTCAGGAATGACTGGGAAACGGATGTGAGAGAATTGGCCGTCTGCAAGGATGTTGCCCAGGGGATCCCTGGATCTTTGATGTTTAGCATCCTTATGGGAAGCTTCCCATGTCCCCGCATGGGAAGCTGGAGCTGACAGACGGAGCTCAACCCTCTCTCCCCAGATTCAAAGCACTGACCTCTTGGTCTTCAGTCCTGCCGGTACAAGGATTTAATCCATTGCACCACCGGGGGCTCCAATATTTAGTGATGACTGATAGCAAAGTGACCCAGATCCTGTCTGATTTAGAAAGCTAAGCAGGATTGTATTTGAAAGGGAAGCTTCCTATAAATACAAGGTCTGTAGGTTTCATTTAAGAGGAAGCAACTCATAAAACCAACTCTGTGTATTCCTTGCCTTTTTTCGTGTTAGGAGTGACTTGAGAAACTGCAAGTAGCTTCTGGTGTGAGAAAATTGGCTGTCTGTTAGGACGTTGCCCAGGGGACGCCCAGATGTTTTGACATTTTACCATCCTTGTGGGAGGCTTTTCTCATGTCCCCGCATGGGAAGCTGGTGCTGACAGAGGGGGTTCATCCATGCTCTACCCGGATTCGAACTTGTCAGTCTTCAGTACTGCCAGTACAAGAGTTTAACTCATTGCGCCACCGGAGGCTTCTTGCCTCAGAAAACCCCATAAAGGCGCATGTACACACAGTAGTAGATTACAGTGGTGGTGATTTAGGAAAAAGGGAAGACTGCAAACTGACTAGGAAGGAAGGAAGGAAGGAAGGAAGGAAGGAAGGAAGGAAGGAAGGAAGGTGGTGATTGCTGGTTAATGTGGGCTGCATTAAAAAGCAGAATTAGATGAGAAAAAATATTTTTGCTTGAAAAAAGGGTGGCTTTTTCTTCAATTAATATATTTTATTCAAAATGGTTTTGTTTCCCGTTTAATGCAGAGATCATTTAAGTGATGAGCTTATCACACAAGGCAAGTAAATGGCAATTACAGCAGGATAGTACTGTCTGGCAATTATCCATTTGGAAAGCATTTCTTTTCCATACCAAAAAAAAATATTTTAATGACCTCCTTTTGTAAAGAAATGCTTTCCAATGGGGAGAAGAACAGAAGAGGAGGAACAGAGTCATGTGATAAGTTCCAAAGTTAGCCTGCTATAATTGCGATTTACCTGCCTTATGTAATAAGGTTCTTAATTTGCAACCAGAGAAGTATTTTCCCCTTTGTTAGACATGATGAACGACAAGCTCCTCTGAGCAACTGCGTACTGCACCATGCTTAGTATCATTAGCAGGGCCTTCCTGCTGTGACCTCCCTTAGTCTTACTCCTTGTGACATCACCAGGAGGCCATCCCCAGAGCTCAGACTTTTGTGGGACTGGGAGACTCCTAATCTAGCAACTCTAGACTCTGATTGTATTCTAAAGGGGGGGCACAACAGTCCAGTTAGCTTCAGTTCCAAGAGGTTTTCTTCTCAAATTAAATGTTTTTCAACAAGTTCCTTCACATCTCTCCTTGGGAGGCAGATAATGACAAAAGGGAGAGGCTATGCAGTGGCGGTAATGATATGTCCTCTCCCCACACCATCAATTTTCCAGGTATTCTAGCAATTAATGTGGATCTTATTTCTTACTAGCTTGGGTACCTGATGTTGCTTGGGTTATTTGAAAAAGTAATTTTTTTTAATTTTACAAAATGCAGAAGGTTGTGGGTGAACTACAACTCACATCATGCTATAAATCAAGGTGAATTCCACCCAAATCTCTTCGGTATTTTTCTTTGGTCATGAGAGTTCTGAGTGCAAAATGTGGTCCAGATTCATTATTAGTGGAGATCACAGCGCTCTGACTGGATGAAGGGTGAACTACAACTTCCATCATGTGGAGTCAATCCCCCAAACTCCAGTATGTTTAGTTGCTGATTAGTTCTGCTCTGTTTGTTATGCAGAGAGGAAAGGGTTAAGGGAGAGGCAGTGGGCAGAATCATGCAAACTCCATGCAAACTCCACACCAGTAAGAAACACTGGGATGTCTGTGGTGGAGGAAACACATAAAATCTAGAATGAAATTGTAACCAAAAGGAAGCATTCATTGGGTTGTAGGTAGTATGGTGCTTGGGGAGGACACTGGCAGGGGGTTGGGCTATATGTTCATGGCGCTCGCTATAACCTGAAATGTCACTGGACGGAGGGCTTTTGGTGGCTCCTCAGCACTGTGGGTTAAAGCTGTTTGTGGAAGTGGGAGCCTGTCTGTGAAAGTGGGCACCCCAGCCACATACACACATACGTATTTTCACTTTTATTATGTGTATGGTTAGATAGATAGATAGATAGATAGATAGATAGATAGATAGATAGATAGATAGATAGATAGATAGACAGTCAGCTAGGATGCTGGGCTTGATGGAATGATGGTCTCATAGAGCAATTCTCCTTAGATCAAAGGTGAGGATCAGACACCCTATAGACTGAATTTTAATCTCTATGCCATTCTAGCAGCACCTAGGCTGCTCCTTGAACCTTCTGAATTCTCAATTTTCTCTCCAGAGAAACACAGAGACATAAATAAGATTTGCTGCTTGTGATCTCATCTACAGCAAGATATTCTCACCTTTGCTCTAGCACAAAGATGGGCAAAGTAGAACCTTGGAACTTGAATGTGTTGTCTTCAGAAGATCCCCGAAACCCTCCATGCTGCCTTCTCTAAATTCACTTTTCTCACAAGGGTTTGAGGCACTTTTTCATCTTCAAAGAAGCCCAAACACTCCACACTATTTGTAAATGAGTGGTTTACTATCATGGACCCCAGTTTTTTTTTGTATTTTGCCTGTTTGTTTGCTTTGTTCTGTTAGAAATGTAATATAATTGACTGGTTGCCCTGACACGACAAATAAATATGGACCCCAGTTTCCCCAAAAGCAAAACCACACATGCACAAAATCAAACTCTGGCAAAGCAACAGCTGGGAAATGACAGTGTATCACTTCTGGCACTTCCCCGCTCCTCATGCGGGGACATGAGAGAAGCCTCCCACAAGGATGATAAAACATCAAAACACCCGGGCGTCCCCTGGGCAATGTCCTTGCAGAAGGCCAATTCTCTCACACCAGAAGCGACTTGCAATTTCTCAAGTTGCTCCTGACATGACCAAAAAACGATAACAAAAAAACCTTCTGGCACGCTGAAACATGACAGTGCAGCACAAGCGAGGAATGCGGTGGATGGATCGGAATTGTTCCATTCAGTCTAAAGTTACTCAGCCATACCCTAGCAACTTCTTCAGTGTAGAAATGGCTTTGTTCCCTGGTTCATTTCAAGTTCGCAGACGACACCAAATTGGGAGGAATAGCCAATACTCCAAAGATAGGATCAGAATTCAAAACAGTTTAGAGAGATGGGCCAAAACTAACAAAATGAAGTTCAACAGGGACAAATACAAGATATACCACTTAGGCACTTGAAATGCAAAGATACAGAATGGGGGACGTGTGGCTTGAGAACAGTACATGTGAAAAAGATCTTGGAGTCCTCGTGGAGAATAAGTTAATCATAAGCCAACAATGTCATGTGGCAGCTAAAAAAGCCAATGGGATTTTGGCCTGCATAAATAGGAGTTTAGTGTCTAGATCCAGGGAAGTCATGCTACCCCTCTATTCTGCCTTAGTCAGACCACACCTAGAATCCCACTGTGTCCAATTCTGGGCACCACAGTTGAAGGGAGATGTTGACAAGCTGGAATGTGTCCAGAGGAGGGTGACTAAAATGATCAAGGGTCTGGAGAATAAGTCCTATGAGGAGCGGCTTAAAGAGCTGGGCATGTTTAGTCTGAAGAAGAGAAGGCTAAGAAGAGACATGAAAACCATGCATAAATAAGTGAGGGGAAGTCATAGGGAGGAGGGAGCAAGCTTATTTTCTGCTGCCCTGGAGACTAGGACACAGAACAATGGCTTCAAACAGGAAAGGAGAATCCACCTGCACATTAGGAAGAATTTCCTAACTGTGAGAGCTGTTCAGCAGTCAAACTCTGCCCCAGACTGTGGTGGAGGCTCCTTCTTTAGAGGCTTTTAAACAGAGGCTGGATGGCCATCTGTCAGGGGTGTTTTGAATGCGATTTTCCTGCTTCTTAGCAAAATGGGGTTGGACTGGATGTCCCACGAGGTCTCTTCCAACTCTATGATTCTATGATTTTGAAATCTGGTGAAGCCCAAAACTCCAAGAGCCTACTAACCACACCGTAGAGTTTTTTTCTTTTTAATGTCTTCCACATTGTCTCTCTTACTTTCAGGTCCACCCCCCCTGGACCCCGAGAATGAAGGGGGAACCGGTCCTCTTTTCCTAGAAATGGAACAGCCTGCCCCTCCTCCACGTAAAACTTCGTAAGTACACTTTAGGGATGAGTTAAAGTGTTGTCAGGGCTGAAGCTATCATTTGGCAGGCTTTGGCAGGTGTTTCAGGGGAATGGATAATGGGGAAGGCAGTATAAGATGTAAGATGCCTAGGAGAGAAAATAAACAAAGTCATCTTTTTTGTGACACATATAAAATAGATTTATCTGCAGAAATCTGTGCATAAACAAATACATAATCTTATGGCAGAGAGGAAGAGAAAAAACGGCAGGAGGTTATGTCATGCAGAAAGCAAGTGAATGTGGTAGAATCAAATAAATGGGAAGTTACCATAAATATATTCCGTCCTTAACTCCCATAGAAAATATGCAAATTAGAAATTATGGAGTATAGGCATGCAAAGGCAGCTAAGCTCACAATCTCTAAATGCCTCTTCTGGTAAATATCACTTGTTTGGGCTGCATCAGTGTACAGTATATGGGTTTTTCCAGGCCAGTATGCATCGCTTTACTAATCTTCAACTGCATTTGTCATTTTATTACTCACTCCTGGATTTTTTAGCAATCTTTTTTTTTTTGAGATCTTCATTATCTCTGTTCATTTTCTGCCTCACTCCTTGCCTTGTTTGATGCTGTTTACACACTTTGTGATGTCACTGATTTCTCCAGCTCCAGATATTTATGGAAGAGATAGAAAGGATAAGTGCCAAGACAAATAGTTGAGGTTCTCTATTGGGAGAATTGTCCATGCGTTCACTCTGTTCCTGCTCTTTCTTCCCTATTCATCCATTATTTATTTTTATATCGTGCTATTGCCCCAGATGGTTCAGGGTGGTTTTCCTTCTTCCCATTTTATTCTGACATCAATCCTGTGAGAAAGGTGAAGAGGGAGCAAGAAGAGTGAGAGAAAAAAAATGAGCTCAAGCTCATCAAGTGTGTCTGATGACACAATGGATGCCAGATCCCAGATATTTATTTATTTATTTATTTACTTACTTACTTACTTACTTACTGTATTTGTATACCGCCTTTCTCAGCCTGTAGGTGACTCAGGGCAGTTAACAGGGCAAAATTCAATATCCGAAATCCCGTTCCAATACATACCTTCCAACATTTTATAGGTGAAATCCGAGACACATGTAGCCAAACAACACCAGAGTATGATAAAGATTGTAAAATTTGTTATTGAGAAAAAAATACACAAATTAGGAGAAGTGATAGCAGTTTGCTTTTGCCTGATCCATTTAGGAAAAGCAAGACCATGTCCTCTCCTCTTGTTGTAGATCAGCCAGAAGTAGAGAGTTTCATTGATTATTTAGAAAGGCTTGTGGGCTTCCCTGTGGCACAAGGTGATGAGGGCTCAAGTCTGGAAAATTCAGGTCTGGGAAATGATGTTTGTCTTTGTGAGAAAACTGGCTCAGAAAGTGCAAGGCCTCAAGGTCAGTTCAAGGAGCCAGGAGGAGTAACAGCAGATAAGGAATCCAGCAAAGAGCTGAGTTATAACGAGGATTCCCAGGCGAGACCACCTGTAGCTACAGAGATCAAAATAGATTATGTGGGACTGAAAGATTATGTGGGAAAGTTGCGGGGGGGGGGGGGGGGATGGGAGATGTAATTCTTTCATGGGTTGCTATTAAACAAGAAGTTGTTTACCTTAAAGTCAGTTCAGGCAACACTGCATTTAGAGTGAGAAGCTAAGCCTGAGTTCTCTTGTTCTTGGTTCAAGTCAAGCCTTAGTTTTGGATTTTATATCTTCCTTTCTTATTCCTGCTTTTTGATATGCTTTTTATGTGATTTACAATAAACAGTTTTCTTATATTCCTGGAATCTTGTGTGGTGCAGTAGTCATAGGTGTTTCCAGGCCTGGAGTGCAACACTTCTCCTCTCCTTCCTGCTGATTTGAGAGCAGACTACTTTGTCAATTTTAGTTCAATTTGAAGCAATCCAGCTGGCCTCTCATGTTTGCAGATTTAACTTCTAATAATTTGATTATTCATAGATTTCATTAATATGGTCTCTTTAGGAATCTCAAAGTCTTCTAGCAAAGATTGACCATCTAGCTTCAGTGGAGGACCTAGAGAGTTAGACAGGAGTTCTCTCAAGCTAGGAAAATGTGTTTCTTTATTCATGGTTTTTCAAATTTTGTCGGGGTCTTGCACTCTTAGCTCCATGAATACAAAGGGCTGACTCTGTGTGTGTGTATTAGAAAAATTACACCAGGATTTCAGCTTTCTTTCTTTTCTCCAGGCGCCAATACTTAAAGCGCATCATTGCTGAATATGAGGCCCTGGACATGGAGATGCCCTGCATCCGCAAGTTCCCCAGACCCCCAGCTGCCCGTCCTCTTTGCCTCTGTCTGGAAAGTCCGGTTAGTCCAGACTCATTGGGAAGTGACAGAATCAGGATTGGCTCCACATTGGGGTTTTTTGGGGGGGTTTTTTTGTCCTGGTGGACCACTTTTGTTGTACACAGGTGCCCTGATAACAGCAAAGAGGAGGAGAGGAAGTACTCTTGAATAGTATCAACTGTTTGGGTCTAAAGTGGAAGCCTGGCATTTTAATTCCCTACTATTCCTCAGTATAATACTGCATCAAGTGGAATGCCAACTCCACTCTTAAAGAATGGCATACTTTGTGGGAGGTTCTTTTGGCAGCTGCTTTAGGATGCCAGAAACCTCTGCCCAACATTTGTTGTTGTTGATGATGTTGTTGTTGTCATGTGTCTTCAAGTCATCTCCAAATTATGGCAACCCTAAGGAGGTTTTCTGGGATTGAAAATGTGTGACTCACCCAAGGTGAAACAGTGGGTTGTCCTAACTCAAACCCTGGTTTCCAGAGTTGAAGTCCACACTAGCCATATTGTTTATTGTTTATATTATTTTCTGTATCTGTTGATTGGTGTAAGCCACCCTGAGTCCCTTTGGAGGGAGGGGATGGAGTCTGGGGCGGCTCAACCCATTACACAAAGTAAGCATTTGCAGTAGCGTTGATTTTGCCCAGGGGCGCTCTTGAGGCGCTCTTGGGGGAAAATAGACCTTGACATATGCGAGTTGTAGTTACTGGGATGTATAGTTCACCTACAATCAAAGAGCATTCTGAACTCCACCAATGATGGAATTGAACCAAACTAGGCACACAGAACTCCCATGACCAACAGAAAATATATATCAGTGATTGGTTGGGGGCGGGGGGGGGGGGAGGGGGCAAAATACTGTTTCCTTACCATTGAAAATTACCTAGGGCCGCCTCTGGATGGAGTACAAAGAACACTCCTCCTCCTCCTCCTCCTCCTCCTCCTCCTCCTCCTCCTTGAGTCCCCAGTGGCACAATGGGTTAAACCCTTGTGCTGCCAGGACTGAAGACCTACAGGTTACAATTTTGAATCCGAGGAGAATGAGGATTAGCTCCCTCTGTCAGCTCTAGCTCTCCATGCAGGGACATGAAAGAAGCCTCCCACAAGGATGGTTAAAAATCAAAACATCCAAACATCCCCTGGGCAACATCATTTGCAGATGGCCAATTCTCTCACACCATAAGTGACTTGCAGTTTCTCAAGTCACTCCTGACATGAAATAATAATAATAATAATAATGGGAATTTTACATGTTGCAGCACAAAAACGTTACCCCCAGTTATATATGTAATTGCATTAATACATGTTTCATCCCAAAAAACATATGTTTTGATGTCCTTAAGCATGATTGGGTTAAATATGGATTAGAAAAGTTTATTGCTGTCCCCAGCATTTGCAGTTATTTTACTGTGCCTATTAGTGAGGCCAGCTCTGTGAAAAATAGGGCTATGATAGCTAAACAGAATCTCCCTATGCAGGGCTACTGTACCTATTAGTATGGGATACTTGGGACAAAGAGCAGAAGATGGCTCAACCTGTTTTGCTAGATGCATTCTGGCAGACTGTTGATGCCCCTGAAATATGATTGAGGCAATGCTTGAGTGATTTTTGAGCCTTCTGCCTTGCCATATAGGCCAGTAGTTTTAGTATGATTCAGATTGTGAAAGGCTATAGTAGGGTTTAATGCAGCCGAAGAGCCATTAAAAAGAAAGCTATTTCAAACCTACATTACAGATTTCCTTTAGGAAGAAAATAGTAGTTCCTACTTGGTGGGAGTAGTTGCAATGAAAGCTGACAGTTGAATGTTTGTTTTGCCTTTCAGCCTGAAAAGGAGATGAACCATGCGGAAGTCCTGGCAGCTGTAGAGGCAGTCATTCCTGATGCCTTTGAAACAGGCCTTCTGTGCAACATTCAGTTTGAGAACATTAATGTGATCTGCGGGACCGCTGGAAGGAAGAACAGGTTTGGATTTTCATGTTCTGCCTTCACCCACTAGACCTCATTGCATGCCTGCCTTGTGTTCCCAGAAAAGCCAAGAGTTGCAGTTTCCCTTCCATACATTTGTCAAATGCTTTGGGGTACAATCGTAATAGTCCCAGGAGGAGCAGATCCCCTTGGTCTAATTTGGGTTCCCATGTCTCAGCACTGGGTCCTTTTCTGCAATCCTCAGAAGAAGAAGAATGAATCTCAGACCAAGAGTGCTGACCTAAAATGTTTATGTTTGTGTATACATTTCTTCATTTATTAGACTTGGTCCTTTTTTATTTGGATGGCATCTTCTGTGAAGCTGTAGTTGATAATTAAGGAATCATGCTTAATGTCATCAGAGGTTTCCCTTCATAACATCTTCCCTGGAATAATCTCTCGTGATACCACATCAGGTTTTCCTGAGATCACAGGTTTTGGGCTCTGAATTATCAGGGCTTTTTGATAGTCCTGACATGTAGCATATTTTTATACCTTAGGTAAAGTTAAAGGTTTTCCCCTGACATCAAGTCCAGTCATGTCCGACTTTGGGGGTTGGTGCTTATCTCCATTTCTAAGCCGAAGAACCGGCATTGTCCATAGACATCTCTAAGGTCATGTGGCTGGCATGACTGCATGGAGCACCGTTACCTTCCTGCCGGATCTGTTTGCCCATTCAAACCCTCCTCCACTGAAACTTCAGCCAAGACTGCCTCATTGTTCCCATATCTCAGCACCAGGAAAATCCAGATTTTGGCAGGCTTGCCAGACTTCAACGTTTATGCCACCAATCAAAGACAATAGGCTGTCTGGCTAGAAGGCCCCCTGACGATGCTTCGGCCATTTGGACACTACATATCTCCATAATCCACTCCAGTTCTCATTGTTTCCCTCTTGTCCCGCCCCCTTCTCTCCTGATGGCCAGGAGGCCGAGGTGGTGTGAGCTCACCCATTGGTTAAGGAGCTCAAGAGGCGGCCAAGCCTCCTTCCAGCTGTAGAGCACCAACCAATCAGATAGCTCTGTATATGTATAAAAAGGCTTTATTTTGTATTCAATGTATGCTTTGCTTGATGAATTATTGCGGCTTTGCATCCTTTCCAGCTGGATCTCAATAAAATCAACTCAGTGTCGCTTCCTTCAGCTTTGGTGAGATTCTTTTGGGAACTTAGGGAAATCTTTTAAACTGTGGCTTCTTTTCTTTTGCTCACCAAAGTAGCGAGCCCTCTTTGGTGGGTCCGCAGGGTCTCTCCTTCAGGGCGAGACCCTTCCAAATTCCTCTTCGACTTCATAAGGTTGAAAGTCCATAACATGTAGATATAAAAAGCCTATATGTTTTAAGTTAAGTAAATGATAATAAAATGTACCAAATATCAGAATTAACTGGTAGATAGGCATGTATACATCAAAAATATTGTTACCTGACTATATTTGTTATGATTTGTTGCTCTGTTATGTCCCATAACTAAAATAAACTTTTAAAAAGAGAGAAGGATGGGATATAAATGTTCCAAATAAATAAATAAATAAATAAATAAATAAGTGGGCCAAAGTTAGTGTCGTCCTGAGGAGTGTGAGGTAAACCTCTGTCTGAGAGAAGCCTCTCTGTGTGAGAGATCGTCTCAGTGGAAGAATAATAGTCCTCATTTTTCATAGGCCTGATTGTGAGGTAGGCCTCAGTATGAGAAGGTCTTGTGTGTGAAGTTCCAATGTGAAGGTTGAACTTTATTTGTGTTATGGAAACCTTGCTCTTTTTAATACTGTACAGTTATAAGGAAAGTCTTTTGTTAATAAGTCACTCGCCTAACAGACTCAACATCCATTTCAATCTTCCTCCCTCTGATTCCCAATCTCTCTCTCTCTCTTGTTGTAGGTGGCTGCTTACAGTGGCGGATTTCCGGACCCGCAACCAGCTCTTGTGTTCAGGACTGACTTTGGGCCAGGACCACTATGTCTTGCGACGTTGGGATGATCTGGTGATGGAGGACTATCGCATGCACCTCCGAAGGTCACTGGCACGCCAGAGGCTCCTAGACACTCTCAGTGATTCATGGGATGGAAATCGCTTGGCTGGGATATGAGGTCCAGAGACTAAACGAATCACCAGCAAAGAAAAACATGGTGTTTGGCTGTGTTCATATCTATTGTCCATCATCTGTTTTCATACTTCTCCCCACTTTAAACTTTAGGACTACCAACTCAGTTATCTCCTATTTCCTTTTTTCAAGCATTAACAATCCAGTCCAGGACACACTAGCTATTTCTGGCGAGAACAAATTTGGGGACAAGGCGCCCCCTTGAGGCATATCTTCATTTTTCTTTAGGTACTCCGCTCCAATTCCAGCCAAAAGTGGATGGAGGGGGTAGAGGAGGCGTAGCTGATGTTCTGTAACTAGAATGCAAGCTGGGCCTTTTGATCTAGGATCTGTTCCTTCTAATTCTAAATTTGGGACAAGCTGCTTGCCATTCCTCAGGGAGGAAAGGAAAAGTAGCAACACTCTGCCCTGCCACTACAAAAGGTGTTTTGAGCCTGGCTCTTCAGAATGCCCTACTAAGCTCATTGGTCTTTAATTGGCTGTTTGGGATTTGCAAATGGGTCATATCCTGACCTAAAGTGGGTCATCAACTGATGGTAGCACCACCAACTTTTGCTATGGTCAGGATTTTTTAAAAAGGATTTTCTTAAAATAAGTATATATGCAGTTGTATATACACATGCGATGAGGGAGAATTAAAAGGGGATGAAGCAACCAGAGAGAGCAATAGAAGTGTCTGAATGGATGCGTGTTTCCGTGTCAGGAGTGACTTGAGAAAGTGCAAGTCCCTTCTGGTGTGAGAAAATTGGCCCTTTGCAAGGATGTTGCCCAGGGAACACTGATGTTTTATCATCCTATGGGAGCATTCTCTTATGTCTCTGAAATGAGTAACTGGAGCTGACAGACGGGAGCTCACCCTGCTCCCCAGATTTGAACCACTGACCTTTTGGTCAGCAGTCCTGCTGGCACAAGGGTTTAACCCATTGCACCACCGGGGGTGCCAAAAACAAAAACAAAAAAGGAAGAGGAGAGGATGGAAAAGTGAGAATGAAAGAGAATGTGGAAATGAAAGAGAGAAGGAAAAGGAAAGAACCAGTGAAGGAAGAAAGAAATGAGAGATTGGGGAGAGAGGTAAGATGACAGAAAATGCTAGGGGGGGGGGGGGAATGAAGGATGCAAAAATGGGTTGTGGAACAACAGAGGGTGAGAGATGGAATAGGTTGGATGAAAGAAGGAAAAGAGAGATGTAAAATGGATGAAAATAAACAACAAAGAAATATGACAGAGTAAGAAAAAAGAGGTGAACGATGTGATGAGAATTACAAAAGAGAAAATATAAACAATGTCAAAGCAGGCTTCAAAAATGTTGTACTTGAAATGTTGGAAGTTGATGCTCCAGCTGAAATGAATACTCATCCCAGCAACGTAGTTATCTCGTGAGAATTTGGAAAGATCTCTTGCTTTCTGGCGCACCACATGAATCCGGATTTGTATTCTATGCAGCAGAATGGGCTTGCTTCATTGAAGAGGGCCAAAATGCTCTTTGAGTGGTATAACCTATCTTAGCAGGATTTGCACAATAGCAAGAATAGATAATTTTCCCCATCCCATAAATGAGGCAGGTAGATTTTTGTCTGGAAGCCAAAAGGCGGCACCCAGTTATACTATTTTGGAGATTCTGGATTATTTATGTGCTTAATCTTTCCATTACCTTTTACAAGAGCCAAAGGGCAAGAATGAGGATATGAAGTGGTTCATCTCCAAGAAATTCAGCTTCTTTTCTGGACAGATTTGTCCTTAGAAGTAACCCTGTGGAGTAGGCTGGGCTGAGAAAATGTAGCCTAAGGCCATTTAGAATTTCTTTGTTTTGCAGATTTGAACTCAGGATCCCACTGTTCAAGACATAATGCTCTGAGCTCTACTCCAGATTTGCTTGCTCTGGTAGAATATATATATATATATATATATAGAGAGAGAGAGAGAGAGAGAGAGAGAGAGAATCAGGAGCGACTTGAGAAACTCCAAGTTGCTTCTGGTGTGAGAGAATTGGCCGTTTGCAAGGATGTTGCCCAGGGAATGCCTGGATGTTTGATGTTGTACTTGAAATGCTGGAAGTTGATGCTCCAGTCCTTATGGGAGGCTTCTCATGTCCCCGCATGGGAAGCTGGAACTGATATAGGGAGCTTAACCCACTCTCCCCGGATTCGAACTACTGACCTGTTGGTCTTCAGTCTTGCCAGCACAAGGGTTTAACCTATTGCACCACCTGGGGCTCCAATATTTAGTGATGACTGATAGCAAAGGGACCCTGATCCTGTCTGATTTGGAAAGCTAAGCACGATTGTATTTGGAAGGGAAGCCTCTAATAAATTCCAGGTCTGTAGGTCCATTTAAGAGGAAGCAACTTGCAAAACCAACTCTGTGTATTCCTTGCCTAAGAAAATCCTATAAAATATTTTCGTGTCAGGAACAACTTGAGAAACTGCAAGTGCTTCTGGTGTGAGCGAATTGGCTGTCTGCAAGGACTTTACCCAGGGGATGCCTGGATGTTTTACCATCCTTGTTGGAGGCTTCTCTCATGTCCCCACATGGGGAGCTGGAACTCTCCCCGGATTCGAACCTAAATGACTTGCCCTCTTTACTATCACAAACTTTTTTCTTCTTGTTGCTTCCCAATCATGGTTTTGTCTTGCCACCCATTCTTTAGGCAATGAGACAATGGTCTCAGGCAGTTTGTGATTTTAGGTATCATGAAAAGGCAAATTATTATTTTGATGCACAGGATAGGATAAGGTGCTTGTGAGCTTTTCTGCTCCACAAGAATTTTACTTATTTGGGGCATTACACACCTCTATTTGATCCGTGAAGCCTCTGGTGGCACAGCAGGTTAAACTACTGAGCTGCTGAACTTGCTGACTAAAAGGTTGGCAGTTCAAATCTGAGGAGAGCTCCTGCTGTTAGCCCAGCAGTTTGAAAACATGCAAATGTGACATCAACATGTGCCACTTCTGCGGGAAGGTAACAGAACTCCATGCAGTCATGCCAACTACATGATCTAGGAGGTGTCTACAGACAACGTCTGCTCTTCGTCTTAGAAATTGAGATGAGCACCATCTCCCAGTCGGACACGACTAGACTTAGGACTTCATCACGCTAGAGAATGAATCCACTTTAAATCCGGTTTCTAACTCCTGCAGAATTCTGAGGTTTGTAGTTTAGTGAGGCTGTTAAAGGCTCCTCCCTAAACTACAAACCCCAGAATTCTGCAGGAGGCAGAAACCGGATTTAAAGGGATTCATTCTCTACTGTGATGAGGTCCTTATTTAATGTCAAAGGGAAACCTTTACCTTTACTTGATCCTTGTATGTGTGCATTTCCGTGTGCACAGAAAGGAGGTATTTTATTCCAGGCAACAAAATGTCTTGAACAGACCCACTTATGCTTCCTGACTCCGTCTCTTATAAAGGGAAACTTTGGCATATGTCGAGGTGCAGGATGATGCACAGCGGCATTGCAAGAGCCAGGACGTGTATCCCACACATTTCCTTTGGCTTGGATCCATATGTCGAGTTAATTATAGGAATGAGTTTAGGTACAGCTGTAGTTGCCAGCCTCCTACATTCCTGAATTCCCACATTAAAAGCTCCCCCACTGGCTCCATTATTGAACCTTACACTTGCAAAGGATGATGCCCCATGGCTCTAGGATTTAAAGGGAGGTAAAAAAAAAAACCTAGAATGTTGGGCAGCATAAAAAGGAGTTAGGAAGAGGAGAGAGAGAAAAAAACCAGGAATGTGGTAGTACCTTTAAGACTAACTTCTTTTTATTTTCACAAGGATATAAAGCCACTTCTTTGGATACAGTACAGGGCACCTAAAGAAGTGGGTTTGTATCGATGAAAGCACAGCTAAAAATAAATTTAAAAACAGTTAATCTTTAATGTGTCATCATTCTTTCTCTTTCTATCTCCCTTCCTTCCTCCTTTTTATCTTGCTGGGCTCTAACATGGCTACTTTTTTTGAAACCTTTGGTAGGATACTTTGGTAGGCTACTCTTGTCAGATTTGGTAAACTATTGGGAAAGCTGGAATGAATTTATCTGAGGATGTTTCTGATGTTCTTGGGTTCTGTTTGTGGTTGGAGCCTCTGGCAAACATATCACTTTGGTCCATCCTCTTGGATCTGGAGCAGCTTTGCAGAGTGTTTATTCTCTTCCCTCATTCAGCTCTCATTTCTGATCCATTTGAATGTTTTTCCAGCATAGAATTCAGGTGAAGGCATGCTGAACTCCCAGACAGTCTCACATCAAGGTACTGAATGGATTCAGAGCAGCAGTTTCAGGCCCTTCCACACAACCGTATAACCCAGAATATCAAGGCAGATAATCCACAAAATCTGCTTTGAACTGGATTATCTGAGTCCATACTGACATATAATCCAGTTTAATGTGAATTGCAGCTGTGTGGAAGGGGACTTAGGGAGCTGCCACACAGACATATAACCTGCAATATCAAGGCAGAAAATCTCACAATGTCTGCTTTGAACTGGGATATCTGAGTCCACACTGCCATATATCCCAGTTCAAAGCAGCCGTGTGGAAGGGGCCCTAGTTTCAGCTTGTGTGCTGCATCATGTATCTTCAGAGTACGTGCCACTGCATTACTGGTAAAGCATTTCTACTCAGAAAGACATATTGTTCAGGAAAACTGGGCTACCAGTGGCTTCCATTCCCTGCCACGATACCTGTGAAATGAAGTGTAAGATATTGTTCTTAAACTTGTTATGGACAGCCACATATTTATGACCGTGTGTATGCAGAACACAGCCCAAGTTTTCCAGAAAACTGTTGATCAACCAAAAATAGGTTTCAGGTTTGCTGATCTGTTTCAGTTTCCACTGGTTAACCAACTAGGTGACCAGGTGCAATATAAAGCAAAGAGAAAGGAAGCAGTCATCTACTCCACTTGATTTTGACCAGAATCTTGATCCCACCTAGAGTAGATCCACAGAATCAAAGGTGCAATGATGAGTCAGCACTTTGCTAAATCCTGTTGATTCAATGGGTTTACTTCCAAGGAGTTCTGCAAATTTTATTTTCACAGAACTCCTATTATTTTCGATTTTGTTGGTCAAAATCCGGTATGGAATTTACATATGTGCTAAGTAGTTCTGATGCTACTCAGTGAATCTTTGTTTAACCCCTACAATCTCTACTCACTAGCCTACATAACATGTGTAAGTTACATGAGAACATTCTGGTCATCTTTTCTAAGGTCTACGGATATGTGACACAAATGGTAAGAATATTTTAATTTTTAGTGCATTTTTTACCTGAAGATAGGGAAATCCAAATTTGAATCAGAAGCATAGCTGAAATCTCCATCTATTGTGACTTCTGTTTGGTTTAAATTTTGCTTGGAAGCCCAGTTGCTGAAGCAATTTACCTACACAACTTTCCAAAGTTTCCAAAAAGAACAAAAGGGAGAAGCCCCACAGGTTATCAAGGCAGCGGGCACTGGAGGATATCTGTAATTTTGTGAGAGGTGAACCTGAGTGCCATCATAACTGACCTCAGATGACGATGGCTGTGACAAGACTCCCAGTGGCTAGGCTGTCATCAAATGTCTTTTCCACATTGTTTCTCCCCTTCTGTCCCAATGTTCAGTAAATTCCCAGCAGACCTGGCAATTATTTGTCATCTGTAGTGAAAATCTAGTGAACATCTGATGGAAAGTTTTGTTTCTTCTTCTTTGTCCACAACATAACACATATCATGGATGCAAACACACCTGGGGAGAAACCTCTGTATCCCATAGAGTTTATATTTGCAAATAAAATCAGTAAATTACATTAGTTGCTCTGCACAGGCATTGGAGGCAGAGACAGGACAAGGGGATTCGGTAGAGGAACATATAAGAGGTGTGTGTCTCTGTGTGAGTTTATGCGTGTGAGAGAGAGACTTAGGCAGATCTGCCTGAATGCCAAAGGATGGGCTTAGGCAGGACAGAGTTCATTACATTCATCTTGGGAGATTCTGCCTACAGGATGAGGTTTCCTAGAGATGTGGTTTTAGGAGGGTTGATAGGGAAGAAGATGGACGTTCAGGATTCCTGGGTTCAAGTGTCACTCTGGGGATTAAGAGTAGAAGTGGCACTCCTGTCCCCCTCCATAAAACATCCTAAATCCCAGGAAAGGGATGTAGTAGAAGTGCATTGTAGAGCAGGTAGAAGGAGCTGAGGGCATGTTCTAGAATGACAGGAGCCAATCCTTCCAACACAGCAAGAAACCAGACTGGGCTCTTGAGTGAGGATTGTGACACACCTAGGGGAACTTAATGGGATGACATAACAGATGGGTGATTATGGACCTTTTAAGGCCTCTTGGGCCAAGACCCAACTTAGTCTTTTCAGAGCCTTGAAGATGGGAAATGGGGTGGCTCTACCTTGTGGCCCAGGAGCCAACTTGGCTTTTTGCAAAAGGGTGTAAGAGCGAGGATGGAGACTGGAATCTACGCAATGAAATTCTGGCAGCTCTCTCCAAGAAAAAAACAAAAACATAGGAAAAGAAGGAAAGATGGGTGAGGGACAAAGGGGAGAAGTCTATTATACATGACACCTGGGTGCTACAAGGCCAGGTGTTGGGGGAAGGCAAGGATCCCTCCCCCAGAGACTTATATCAGAGGATTAAATGGGGTGGAGTGTACCGACTCCCTTCCCTGTAGCCCGTCCCCACCCAGCAGTCACAAAAATCAAAACACAACCCTGTCAGATGCAGGCATTACCATCCCCCACCCCACCAACTCCCACCCCCACCCCTCATCCCAGGGAACAGATCCCTGAAGCACAAAGTCAACATTACATACTTCATTTCAGTACATTTAAGGCAAGAGGATCCAATGCTGCAGTTCTCAACCCTTCCAGGACCAGTCCACCTGTAGACAAACTCAGTTGCAACTTTTCTCATTCCTGTTTGGAGAACAACGCAGGAATCTTACCCCCCCCCCCCCCCCGCCTTTCCAAATTCCTGCACACATTAAACCACTGAGCCAAATTATATCTTTTTGGAGAACACAGGTGTCCCTGTGTAGCTTCCTGTTCTCTTTCATCTAAGGCAACAATCCCACTCTCTTCCCCAAATATGGGGTGTACAATCTGAACTAGTAGCAATACCCTCACCTCCATTTTGACTTTAAAAAAATATCAGCCTTTCTAGAAAGCTGAAGAGCCACATCCCTTCACATGTTCCAACCCACCCTAGGTCCTGTAGTCTTGTCTCCAGCTTTCAAGCAATGGGACAGGCCCAGGAAAAATCTCTCCATCATTCAAACTAGAAAATCCATAAATAACAGTAGTATAACTAATGGACAAATGCTTCTTAAAGGTGCCAGTCCATGATAAGTGATCATCTTGCGGTCCTTCTTTATCCTTGGCCAAGCTTGGTGGAGACCTCAGTTCAACAACATCTGGAGCAGAGGTTCTCAACCTGTGGGTCCCCATGTGTTTCGGCCTACAACTCCCAGAAATCCCAGCCAGTTTACCAGCTGTCAGGATTTTTGGGAATTGAAGGCCAAAACATCTGGGGAACCACAGGTTGAGAATGACTGATCTGGAGGGACACAAGCTGCCCATGCCTACACTATCATGCATCAAGAGGTAAGCTGTACCTGGTGCAGCATCTTCCCTTTTCTCCATACAACCCACAATTTCTTACAATATCAAAGCTGGGGTCTCCTCAGAATAAGAAAATGATGACTTGGTTGGTCTGAGACAAGAGAACCCCCACAAACGACACGTCTGGGGATGGTGTCCCAAAATTTGACCATGCATTTGCTGCTGCTATTCTTGAATTTCCAACTTCTATCCTGCCTAATTTCATGAGTCCCATACATTCGTTAGTCTTTCTGTTCCACCCTACAGACATTATTTCTTTGTGAGATCATTGGACTGTTAGTTTTCTGTTCAAGAATCCATTAGACCTGGATACTTCCCCCATCACTATAAATTCCCCAGCCCCGCAAGAGACCTGGCTCCCAGATCCTTTCCTTTTCATACACCCCGTTATGTCCTTTTCCTCAGAGCTGGAACATGAATCTATGGGGCTGCCTGAGTGAGGAGTCGAGAACAGCAGCATAGACCCCCTCCCCTGCCTAAAATTGGAGAGGAGACCATCTTTCCCACCTCCCCGCATTATCATCATCATTTTGGAAGACATTCTAAAGTTTGTTAGTTTCTTTTTGCTCCCTCCTTGGGGCCTGTGGATGGGAGGGGCCTGTGCGGCCAGTCTGACGAGACAAGAGCCCTTTTCTTTAAAAAGAAAGAAAGAAAAAATATGGCTGCCCAACCAGCAGCACTGAGGTGCAGTGTCAGCGGCACATGTCACTAGCCACACAGTAAGGAGGGGACGGAGTTTTCACCATGTGGCACTAGGATGTGGCATTTGGTGGCTGCTGTGATGTGAAGGAGCAGAGAGCAGCCACATCTGGAGATGGGTCAGAGCGACGCCACATGGGTATGGAGTTGTGGCTTTGGAGGCACAATGGGAATAGCCATGTGGCCAGTCAGGTTGTGGCAGCAATGGAGAAGGGGCACCACAGGAGGCGTGGGTACACAGGATGACAAGAGTGACGTGGCAAGAGGCATCCTGAGAGGGAGGCACACAGAGCCACATGGCACAGAGCCAGGGCACTAGAAGGGTTAACCCAGCCATGCAAATTGGGTGAAGATGTGTGACTCCCAACTCAACACAATCAACTCCCAACTCAACACAACCGATAGCCCACTTGCCCCAACAGCACCTGGGTACTGTTTCTGTGCAAGGACCAAACTCTTCATCACTCATATCTCTTTAGTCCAGTGGTTCTCAACCTGTGAGTCCCCAGGTGTTTTGGCCTACAACTCCCAGAAATCCCAGGTAGTTTACCAGCTGTTAGGTTTTCTGGGAGTTGAAGGCCAAACCATCTGGGAACCCATAGGTTGAGAAACACTGCTTAAGTCCTTAGTCCTTTTGCTCTTTGTGCCTTAGCCTTCTCAATCAAATCACTGCTGGCCCCATCTCTCTACAGACTAGTGCTACCTTGCCTTTTTCTTGTAGTGATTTCTGCCAACTGCCTACAAATTAACCCGAGGTCTTCTGAATCCAGTGCCTGTGCCTCTTACTTTGGCTGCAAGTAGCCATGACATCCCCTCTCAAAAGATGTTGCCAGCATGGATTTCTCAAATCCTGTATTTTTAAAAGCTGGGCTAGGGATGCTAATGTGCTTGCTGGGAAAATGGCCACCCCAAGAATTCTGCCTTGTAAGCCGTTAACACTTGCGGTCTTGACTGTCTTTTGTGAATCACCCCCGCCCTGCATTTCCCAACCACAAGGGCTAGAGATTATCCTTGTTTTAATAAAAGCGAAGCTGAAATTTTAAGGTTCTGAAAATATCCTGGCTGCCCACGTAAACATTTTATTTGCCTGGGGCCTGTCACCAGTTGGGTTTCTTTTTTTAAAGTTTTGTTTGTTTTCTCTTTTTTTTGCATGCCTGGGTTAATCATATGGTCATGAAGGGAAAGGGTACATTGCTGGTCTTGACAGGTGTCAGATGAATAAGGTTACCCAACGTCATGGAGCGTGGGCACGTGGGTGACCAGAGCCACATAGAAAAGAAATGTGATGTGGCTCTACAAAAATAAAGAAGAGGGGGGAAAAAAGGTGCAGCGCGTTACGCCACATGGTCATGGGAGGTGGAGACTTAGCTGTATATGGCACAGAACTACGGTTTCAGAGGCGCGAGAGTGGGGTTGGCTGCATGGCACAGTCATGGTGGGCTGGCGGTGGCTAGCTGTAGATCTAAAGAGTCACAGCACTGGTGAGGTGGTAAAATGGGGCCAGCCACAGGCCTACAGTCATAGTACGAGTCCCCACACACTTCCCCACAGCTCGTAATCCCTGATGTGGAGATTGGGAAGGAAAGGGGTCAAGGGATTTCCCCCCTTCCCCTCCCATTGGACGGAGCATCACTCTGAGGATCCCAGCAATGAGCAGCGGCAAGAGCCTCCCTCCCCCTCAGCCTGTGTCCTGAAAAAAAAGGAGTCCGCCCATTGGGTCCTGGCGTCCAAATGGCTGCAATGGGGAGGACACGCTAGGCAGCACCCCCTTATATGCTGGGCTCTTTTTGTTTCTTTGGCAGCTGAGCATTGAAGAGAAGGGGGACAGACGCTCCATCCATAGCACAGATATGGTCAGTATCCAAGACCCCCTCTCCCTGGGAATTCGGGGCAGTGGGAGCATGGGATGACGCTGAAGGAGACAGCAGGGAGACATGGAGTGGGAGCACCTGCCCATGCCTTTTCTTTCTGCCCCCTTTCTTTCCAGCTCCTATAGCATCTACCTATCCGGAGCTGAAATGCTTGCTGGCCACAGATACCCCTCTGGCAGAAGGACACAGAGATTTCCCAACTTTGCAGAGGAAATGCTCGTATGGAGATCTCTCCATTCTGGAAGTGCAGAAATACGTGAAACATGCATATATGAAGATGGCTCTGGCATGAAAACAAGATGAAGGCTGACCCTGAGTATGCAAGCCGCAAGCGAAAGCATTATGGCACCAATGTATATGTATGTAGACCAAAACAGACGGTTGAAGTCAGGGTTGTGTATACTCTGGAAAACTGGAAGAGGACGGAGTGATTTCCTTTGGCAGTGTATGGACATTGGGCACAGTGTCCGTTCCTCAATTTAGTGCAACCCAAAAGTTTCTACTTCAAATCAAAGATATGGTTTTCTCTGTGGAAAACTACATTTGGCCAAGCTAAGTAAAAATAAATTGCATTCATCTAAGGCTGCTGCTGTATGGATTACATATTGGATTCCTTTTACAGGAGTTATATCTACCTGAACTGTAACCAATTATTATACTGCGGCTTCGTACAGAACATAGTATTCCAAATACAAACAATTTGGTGTTGAGTTGTGTCTGGCTATTGAGCCCATCAGCCCCAAGCCAGTACAGTATACAATGTCCCATTCCCTATGCAACTAGGCTGAAAAGCCACTGGTGGGTTCTTCTCAAAGCATACCCAATGTTGCATGAACCAACACAATATCCTCTGCTCAACTGCAGTATAAAGCCATTCACCAACACTGCAAAGATTGGTTTGCACAAGTCAGAGCACACTGGTTCAGATAAACAGGCACTGTTCTAGAGGAATCCCTGCTAAACTAGTAAGACACTCACATGAAATCTTCTATTGGGCAATTGCACTGTTTTGTTGTGATTTTTTTTTAAATATAGAGTATTACCCGTGCACCCCCCCCCCCCACCCCCAATCCATGGAAGACACATTCCTGGACTAATGTAGAAACATTAAACAAAATAGCAAACCCTTAATTTTGTCAATGTGATGAACAATTGAAGTATTGAGTAAAGGGCATAGCTTGTAAGGAGACCCTAAGTGAAACCACATAATTCAGTTCTGTGGATATGAGGATCATACTGTATGTCCAGTTATCCATTTACAATCCACCTGTACTTTCCCACCACTTTCTTTGTTAGAAAAAAATGAGAAAAAGATGGAATACCTTACCCTAAATGCACACAACCTGATGTTAAGCAGGTTTGGCTTGTTCACCAAGGGAATGCCAGGGGTCTCCAGGTGGAACTTGGAAGTTACCTTGGTAAGCCACTGCTACGAGCCAGTTAATAATAGCCGTCTATACAGAGCAATATTCTGATTTGGTGACTTCCTATGTCCATCAACATTGCCAGAAGCTCACCATCTGGAAGTCCCCTCAATTCCAGGTCACCAAATTTTCTGTGGCTTCACTAGCGTATCAATCTATTGCTTCTGCAATAAAAGCCACAGCTAACCAATTCTCAACCCACTCAAATAGTCATAAAGCACAGTCCAGGTCACTTTGGAGAGGCTTTGTCTACCCCTCTATCCTATCGTTGATGTTTCCTTGTGGCTGGTCCAAGAATGCTGAAATAGCATGAAGATACAGGGTATGGCCTGTGCCATCATCACACAGATCTGGGTTGCTCATGCTGGCCTAATTCTACACCAAGGGATCCTGACCTTTCAGAATATTCCTTGATATGCAATCCAGGTAATGGTTAAGAAGTGTGGGCACACCACTCAAGTAACAGATGAGGTGTTTTTCATTGCTACCCTTGATTTGTGAGCTGCAAACCCAGTAAGCCATCTACCCAAGAGCATTGTCACTGCTTTAGAGCTCAGCAGCAGCACCGCATGATTTCCTGCTACATTAAATTACCCTCGATTGGAGCATCAAAAGGTAAACTATTGGACAAGGCAGATAGTAATGTGAGCTAGTAATATACTCAGGATGGGAGCTATAGCTGTGGATGCACTCTACATAAGCTCCACTGCATCCCAAAGGGTTGTTTCCATTTTCAAGGAGAAAGGTTCTGACTTATGGCTTTGAGGCAAGCTTGGATGAGTGTAGACAATGTCTAATAAACTCTTCAAAGGTTGGAAGTAGGAGTATCTCACTGAGATTTATGATGAGCTGGGGAAAATAGGATTCATGCCCTCCCTAACATGAGCTAAAATAGAATTCATTTTGCAAAGTAAAGAAATATATGCCAATGCAACCCTTCTGAAAGGAAGTCAATTTCTTTCTTTCTTTGAAAGGCAGAGTACTTAACAACCCCAGTAATTGTGAAAATGCAGCAGGCAAGCTTTTACAATGATGGGCAAACAGCAGCTGCAAAGGAAGTGCAATCAGCAAGATGGTGGGTGGCATAGATATGCAGATATAAGTTGCTGTACAGTTGGATGACCTAAATGAGCTGCAAGGTTGTTGAAGCAAGCTGATATGCCAATGGAGAATGACACATTAGTATATGGAAATAGGTAGAGATAATACATGCACACACAGAAACATTTGTGTGTGTATATACATCTGTGCGTAGGTGTATATATAGCTTGGGAAGTGGTTACACACATCAAGTGTTCAGGCGCTAGTGTCAGCGGCATCTGGTTGGATGAATGGAATGGGCAAACTGCTACATGGCAACGCAAAAGAGGAAAGTGCACACCCCCATAAGGGTGCCCAGGCAGGCTTTGGTGAGCTTCTCAGAGTATCTCTCTGCCAGGGGGGGATCCCCACCCTACCCTGACCCACAGGGTCTCTCGTTGCAGCTTCCCCTGCGCCCAGCCCCACAGCTGTGACCCCTCCACCTCATTTGTTCTCCCCAGTGGTGGAGATCCATTGTACATTCAGGCGAGAGGCTCCCTGGGGCAGGGCGGTTTCCCCCATCACCTCTCCAGAAAGAACTTGAGGGCACGGGAGATGTTCATGCGATGCCCAACTCGTGTCACACCCAGGTCAATGAAATCTTCCTTGGTGAGGGACGGTAGATGAGAGCCATCGATTTCGTTGTCCAGGAACCGGTCGCGGTGCTCCCCCAGCTTCAGGTAATCTAGCCAGTCGGCCACATCGTATTTGGTCCAGAAAGGCAGCGGCTTGGAGCCAAAGGGCTTGTCCGTGGCTGGCGGCAAGAAGTGGGTAGGAGACAAGGAACGGCTGCCGGAAGGGAAACCCGGGAAAGGGTGCTCACCCCCAGAGGTGGGAGAACCACGGAGATCAAATACGCCAGTGTATATGGGCACAGAAGGCAGGATGGGAAGGGAAGAAGGCCTTGGAGTGGGGCTGATCTTGTGCTCACTGGGCAGGGCGGCTGGGCTGGGGGCGCGCCGCAGGGCTGGGCGAATATCAAACTCCACGCTTTTGGGATGCTTGCCCTGGGGGGACTTGGGCCAGTTGTGGAAAAGGCTGCTTACAGGCTTGGAGGAGATCAGTGATGGGGATGTCTCATCAGGGAGCCTGCAGGAAAGGAGAAAAGGAATGAGAGACTTATTAGCATCCACAGTGCTCCCTTCTGGAAGATAACAGGAGAAGGAACGATCAGAACGAGACAGGTGCTTCTCCACAACACTCTCTTTGATGGGCTTCACTCTCTTTGATGCAACACTCTCTTTGATGGGCTTCACCCAACCAGGTGCTCTCCAAGTGCACTACACTGCAGCTTTCCATAATCCTCAAACAAGGAGTCCAAAACATTTTGAGGGCATCACCTTGGAAAAAAACTGCCCTATAAGTCCTGTTTGCATACCCATCACAAGCCTTGGATTTCTGAAACCTTCACAGAAATATAAACCTTAAAGCAGCTGTGGAAAGTTTATGTGAACTCGAAGTTCTCCGTTGCTTTGTGGGTCTCTTCTATCAAAATCACCTGCAACAAACTGTTTCTTCTGTTCCTGGACAACAGTGAGGGCAATTTTTACTTCACCACAACAAAGACTTACAGGAAAAAAAATATTAATTCCTGTCCCCCAAACCAAAATACAGATTGTGGTTTCCCTCTGTTGTCTTAGATGAACGAAGCAGCAAGAAGACAAAACAGAGTGAAAATATCCACACGACAGAGCACTATATATATCTTAACTCACATAAGCCTTCTGAACAAGAGGGAAACACTTCTGCACAAAGTATTAAAATTCCTTATAAAATGACACCCAACAGATATTTCTTCCCTGTTAGTTTTGGAAGAACAGGAAAAACTAAAGATTGTATTATTATCTGTATCAGTCTTGCTCAACCTTGCACTTTCCAGATGTTGTTGGACTATCATTCCCGTTGTCCCTGGGCAGCATGTAAGGGTATTAGCCAACTGCATCTGGAGGATACCAAGCTCTATATGTTACTTTATCTATGATGAAAGTCGCCTCTCTATTTCTGCTCTCCTTGCCTATATGGCTTCCATGTAAGTGGTCTTGCCACTGACAAACACTGCCAGCAGTAGATAGTATGGGAAGTCTTTCTAGGATCCCGGGGTTGGGAGTAATGATCCATGGTGCAAATTACACAAGGAATGCCATAAAGTAAAAGGAAGCATGCAAATCAAGTGCATCCCATGAGGTGCAAAGTGCTTACCCAGACTATGTATGAGAGTCTCAAATCCCTTTTTCATTTTTGTAGGTCCTCCCCAAAAGTGCTCCTTGAATCCTTAAGGGACATGGGAGTAGTTTTGCCCTGCTTTAACTTTTTATAATCTGGAAATAAACCAGAAAATGGCCTCTCCTGTTAAAAAATGGCTTCTCCAGAACCTGAAAAAGCAAACATATGATAAAATCCCCCTTTCCCCCATAGAGATGGTAGGGGCATTTCAGGGACTGGGGCAGAGAAGGTTCTGTTTATTAGCCTTCTGATATCTGGTGGGGGCTGCATGTGGAAACAGAACAAGTATTCCAGTGAAGAATAGAAAAATGTCAGCCAGAACTCCTTGCTAAGAGTATCTTATACCTTCCTCCGAACCTTTGTCAAACACGTCCTTATTTTAATGGACCCTACTAGGGCTGAATTCAGCCTGTAGATTAAGGCCCTTTCATGCTGCACATTATGTAACTGCCATGGCTGCATCCTAAGGATTCCTGGGATTTGCAGTGTTAACACTATTATCATTTAATTGTTATAAAACTTTTTACTGCACTTTTTAAACCTGTCTTGTGTGGGATTGTTGGCCACCTTGAGTCCCCATGGGGAGAAAAGTGGGTTATAAATAAAGCTAATAATAATAATAATAATAATAATAATAATAATAATAATAATAATTCTCAGCCAATGGAAGTTAAAGTGGAATCACAGCACCTATGTGGCACAAAAAATCCTGCATTGTCAAAATGCAAGAGTTGTAGCTCTCTCCAAGCAAATTCATTTCCATTTTTTTAAATGACCCAAAAGACATCAGAATTTTTGGCATCACCATAGGTGCTTCCAAAGCCATCCCCTGATTATGCTCATCAAGAGGGAAAAATAACTTTTTCAGACCAATTCCAGGACTGACAGGAGGTCACGTGTGGTTCAAGGCTCTCCTCTACAGTGCCTGAGAAGAGGAAGGCATTTCAAGATAATAACCCATCTCTGAGATGTGTAACTTTATGGCTTTTCCTTGGGGGATTTGCACCATCATCTCAGGTTTTGGGGAAGATCAGGCATAACCAGTCAGTAACTCCAGGTCTCACTGCAAGTCGGTTTGAGTGGATGGATCAAAGAAAACTTGCCTACTCAGTGTCTCTTTGGGAAAGAGATACTGAGTAGGCACCCAGTGAGATTTCGATGAAGAGAGAGATTGCAAGGATATTTTTTGTCACCTCCCTTCTTAATCTACAATGATTCAGGAACACCGATTTCTCGCCTACCAATGACTACTATTTCTTTATCCCAGTGCATATTCTATACCATTGAACAACCACCTCCACTTTCTCAAAGAGCTCAGAATGTATGCCTCCTCCTGTTATAGTCTGTCAGTCCTTGAAAGCAAGCTACACCCTAGTTAAGAACCCAGCTCTTCCCCAGAAAATGCAAAAGTCTTGTTGCCCAGGCAGTCTCTCCAAAGACAACATGCCTTGATTGGGTGTCAGGTGCAAGATATCTGTCTTTCTGTTGCTTAAATCAACATCATTGGAGGAACTGCAATAAATTCTCCCGGCACAGATGTGACTGCAGATGAATGACAGAATGGAGCAAATAAAACTCAGCAATGTGACTGCATTGAGAATGGAGGTTGGGGGGGGGGGCTGTTTACCCACAACACATGTATACTCACACTGGTACATGTACACATGCAGTGTTTAATGCACCGGGGCCATCTTAACCCCTTCTGGAAGCAGAGAGGATGTCAGCAAGAAAGCAACCTCAGCAAAAAAGGAGATGAACCAGGCACCGCAGATACCATGATACCGAAGTGGATGGTGAAAGAGTTAGATTGCAAATCTCCTAAGACCATGCCTCTAAGAGCCAAAACTCCTCCTGCTACAACACTCTAGAATAAGTAGGCTTCAGACTGTATTTAAGGAAATCTAAATAGCCCTCAGCAATCTGGGGTCCAGACTTCATCATCATTGTGTGTAGTGATATGGACTGGGTAGAGAGATCAGTTAATTGAGCACTGATGTGTCAGAGAAGAAGAAGTGGCTATTCAGAGTCCAGTTCCAAAACCTGGGTAGACCTCCATTTAGTCAGCCCCTGACGAAATGGAGAGTGCCCTCAAATGTACTCTGCAGCCTTCTACAATTCTTGAGTTGCATGAGAAGCAAAAGCAATTATAGCAATGCATTTCTTTCAGTCTCAGAGGCAGTGTGTCTCCGATTTCCTTTGACTGGGAAGCACAACTGGGAGAGATGGTGAAATTGATCAAATGTCTTGCTCGTGCCCTTCACAGAGTCATCTAGTCGACCACTGTGGAAACAGAACATTACGCTAGATTAGGGATGGATGAGAATTTTGCTTCGATTCTTTTTCCACACTTCCAAAGTCTGGATGTGGGAGAGAATAAAATTGATAGATTTGCACACTGTGTTTCTATTTTAAAGTCCATGGCAACATCCAATGAAATCCTGGGTTTGCACTTTAGGGTGGGGTACTTAGAATTCCTTATCAGAAAACTTTCATGCCTCACCAAACTACAAACCCAGGATTCCATAGGAGGCCGCCATAGCTGTTAAGGCAGTACTATAATATTATTTTTTGTGGTGTGAAAGAGACTCCAGTTTGATAAAAGTTTTGTCAGTTAGTATCCTCATCAACATCAACAATGAAGCATGATGGCTTCTCTAGTTATATAAAGCCAGAGATCCAAAGAATCAGGGGAGAATGTCATAATTATATAAAACAACACTATGACACCAGGAGAATTTCCCTGAAAATGAGAGGGAATCAAAAAAGCAAAATGCTTCCATGCTTGGTGAAGAACACAGGCTATCATATGATCTCTCCAGAAGGACAGGACTGAGAAGGTGTCTACTTCATCACACTAGAGAATGAATCCATTTTAAATCCGGTTTGTGCCTCCTGCAGAATTAAGAGGCTGTTAAAGGCTCCTCCCTAAACTACAAACCCCAGAATTCTGTAGGAGGCATCAACCGGATTTAAAATGGATTCATTCTCTAATGTGATAAGGTCCGGAAGACCTACCAGCTTTGAGCTCCTACCACTTTTGTTGAATCAGTCAACTGTTTACAAGATTCAAATGCATACCTTTAAAGAAGCACAGCTGCAGCAGGGAACTTTCACCAAGTGCATTTTCCCTGAGGAACTTGCCAGGGGATTTTTGGTTAGTTTATGTGAGTTTCAAAACACTCCCCTGACTCTTTAAGAGCTTTAGCAGATAGAAGTTCTTTGTTCAACATTAAGGGAAGACTCCAAACTAGTTACCACTCTGAAGATACTTGCATGATTTTTTTTTTAGTCTAGACACATTACACAAGGGGGCAGGTTTATTGTTTGTAGAATGCACACACAGAGAGACTCAAAGGCCCCTCACATACATTAATAAGGAGCTGTTTTTTTGGATGTGACTGCATGATTTGTCACACAATGGACAAGATGTGCTCCTATATCAGTCAATTTATGCATGGGAGAGCAACAAGGAATGGTCTGTAAGTAGAGATATAGCAAGCACATACGCTGTGAATACATTCCCCTCCCCCAATCAGAATGACACATGAGGTGATCCTTTTGCCCTGTGTCTGCAAGCACACCAAATGAAGCAATGGTAGTAAAAAAAAATCATTAAAAAAGAAAAGCCAAGCATTGACGGGAGAATGAGAAAAGGAGACAAACCCAACTGAAACACGAGATGCAGCATGCACGGGGCTGGCTTCCTGCTTCCTGCTCCTCCTCCTCCTGCTCCAGCCGCCTAGTACCTTTGCCTCTGTAGGGAACTGGGCCTCTCAGAGCCGAAGGGGGCCACCGCATCTGGTGGCCGTGACCACGACACCCCGCCCATCTGCTGCAGCTTGGTGCTCAACTCGCTGATGATGCTGGCCTTCATGGTGGACAAGGGGGAGGCCTTAGGCTCCTCCCAGGGCAGCGGAGATTTCTGTGGCAGCTCTTTGCCTGGCTCAGGGGCTGCTGGCTGCTGGTGGTAGGGTGGGGCAGGCGTGAGGGCAAACATGTTCTCTGTACATGCGGAAACTGAGATGGTAGAGCTAGTGGGGGTGGCCACTGGCAAGCGGCCTGGGAAGGGCCGGGAGCGCAGCTTTGTCTGCAATGGGCTCTTGTCTGTGGTGCTGCTGCCACTACCACCACTGCCAGTTCCTCCTCCTCCGCCTCCTGCGCTGCTACTTCCCCCAAAGGCTTGTCCATCCAAATAGGTGATGTAGGTGTCCAAGAGCTCTGTGCCTTCCCCAGACATGCTGGACAATGTAGATACACTACTGATGGTCTCCAAATGATGGTCGCTACTGCTTCGGCTATCTACCTCCTCGATCCCCGAGTCCGTCACGGCTTCTGAAGCCTCCGCTGCAGGGATGGCAATTGATGAGACAACAGAAGAAAAGTTAACATGAGGGGCCTCCTTGGTTTCAGAGGTCCCAGACTGGGTCAGGGTAGCCACCTCACTGTCATAGGATGTTAAGCTGGAAGCGGTGGAATCTAAGGTGGTAGGGGCCGGGGGAGCAGCTGGAGGGGCTACTGCTGTGGGCAACTCGTTTGCCCCTTTAGGTGGAGACTCGGGTTTATCAAAGCTATTCGAGAACTCAAGGGGGGGCGGAAGTGGCTCAGTGAAGACAAATTCATCATCAACGTCAATGGAAGGGGCTGGTGGAGGCAAGACCAGTAGCGGGAGTCCGTTTGCTTCGGCCACCCGCTCCATTGGTGCAGCAGCAACCTCCACCTTTCCACTCTCACGGCTTCCTTCCTGCTCTTCCTCTTCCTCCTCTGTTGGGCGACAGTTCTCCATAAAACGCACATGAAGTTCCAGCTTCTCCCCTTCTTCAGGCCGTTTCTCCCAGGGCGCAGCTTTGGCTGAGGCTGGTGGTGGGGGTGGCTGCTGCTGTTCAGGCAAATGACGTCGGGGGCTCTCTGGTTCTTTCCGGGGTGATGCTGGACGTTGATGGAGGTGGTGATGCTGCTGTTGTTCTGATGTCCCCCAGAGACGCAAGATAGAGCTGCCAGGAGATTCAGGAGTCTTTGGTGACTCTCCAAACCGGGGTGAGCACGGACGCGAGTGCCTATCTTCTCGGCTTTCCTGATGGGACTGAGACTCTTTCAAGGCCCGCTCACGAGCCACTAACGCCAGCCCCAAAGGGGATCCGGGATCTAAAATCTTGCCTGTCAGGGGGTGAATGAGAGGAGTCGAATGGGGCTGGAAGTGCGGCAGGAAGCTGGAGCACACAGAGGTGAAGGCGCTGGTGGTGCTGGCTCCATATGTTTTAGCGGCACGAGACTGAAGGTAAGCAGAGCTGCTACCAATACCAGTGCTGCCCCCAAAGCTGGGAGCCATGTTTAGCTGGATGTATGGCTCGCTAGAGAACATGCCTTCATCAATGGATTTGGAGTGGCGAAGACGAGGCATGGGGGTCTGCTGGGAGTCATCATCAGGCTGCTCAGTGGAGAGGAAGAGGGCAGACTTGCGGCGAGCCTCACTGTACCATTCGCGGTCCCGGCGGGCAGCACCAACCAGGGCTGCGCCGAATTGACTGGTGAAATCCATGCTATTGTGGAGTTGGAGGGAGGGGACAGGCACTACTGGCTCTGGCTGGCTCTCCGCCTCCATGCTGCTTCCTTGACTGCTGCGCCCGCTGCTGCTGGTAGACGGAGCTTTAATGATGATAGTGGGGATTGGGATAGAGCTCTTCTCAGGTGGCGCAGATGATGGGGGCTGCAAGGAGGATGGCTGCATGGGCGAGGGGGGTGTACTGCCCTGTTGCTGCTGTTGCCGTTGCTCATCCTCCACTTTGGTCTGCTTGACCAAAGGCCCCTTGCGGCGCATGGGCTTAGTGGGGACGTACATGGCGGTGTTGGTTGCTCGCGGGGGCAGGTTGTAGTAACGGAGGTCAGGGGTATGGCCTCGCCAGCCACGGGCAGTTGCCCCTTCTGCTCCCTGCTCAGACTCTTGGCGGTAAAGAGACATCTTGTCGCGGATGCGGGGTGGCGGCTCATAGGGTGGTTCTTGATGTAGCGAAGCTGAATACAACTTGGCCTCGGTGCTAGGGTTGAAGGTCGAGCGGGCTGAGGGAGTAACACGTCCGGAAGCAGAGGGTGAGGTACTGCTGTAGGGAGGGTCAGGTGGGGAAGTGGTTGGAGGAGGTGGGATGTCATCAGAACCAGGGACTGAAAGGCTGCGGCTAAACTTCATGCCAGGGGGAGCGAGGTAGGGCTTATCATCTTCAGCAGTTCCTGCGGAGGAAAGCAATGCAACCGTGATTGAATTGTTCTCTCTCTCCAATGTCTAAAGAACCAGAATGATCCTGCTCCTAACCTAGTTCAATTGCTCCATATTTATTTTTGTGAAATTTTATTAAACATGTAAACATAATAAACTCATCTCATGGGTAAACATTTACTTATAAATAAAATTATAAGTATAATAAATAAATAAATATAAATAACATTATTATTAATTCCATTAATACTTATTGCCACATAATTAGCTACTAAGTTATTGCTTCAATAATGGACTTGCTCCAACATGCCATAGTAAGCCATTGTATGATGAATGCTTCAGACAAAAGAAACTATGACCATTTCCCACCAAACTTCATTTGTGAAGGCCCCCATTTAGTACCCTCCAGATGTTTTGGCCTACAAACTGCATCAAACCCACACCCAGATGGCAAGGCTTGAAGGGGATTGGAGGCCAAAACATCCATCCAGGTTGTGAAAGGTTCCCTTAATAAATAATTTAATTCCTCCACTTTTCCTCTTCACCCCAGGCCTTATTTGACTCCCTCCAAACCCTGTCTCACCAATAGATTTCTGACGGAGCATCATGCCTGGCGGATGACTGGTTGGCAAGTATGATGGGCGCTCATAGCTGGTTTGACTAAGACGGTGCTGTTCAAAACTGGGCTGAAAGAAAAGAAAGAAAAAAGTGTGTGAGAGAAAGACAAAGCAAAGAACCAGCAAACAAGGCATCAAGAGCAAGTGAAAGGAACAGAGATTGGCATATTTTTGGGGCCACAACAATTGAAGAAGTAAAATGGACCCAAACCCCCCCCCACCCCCCCCCCCCCCCAAAAAAAAAAAAACCAGGGTAAGGGCTTGTGGGAAAAAGTCTTACTCTGAAAGCTAAGTGAGGGTTAGAAATGCTGAGTAGTCATTAGTACTAGATTTAAGCACAAGGTACACGACAGTTTACCAGACTATGAGAAGCTTCTAAATGCATTATGAGGAGCTTCTAAACAAAAACAAAAGAAATCTGTGTTTTTGTTTCTGCTACAATAGTGCACTTTTGTGTCTTAAATATGGTGCTACTCAAAATCTGTGTGTCTTAATCCAGCTCTGATAGAACCAGAAGGACCAAAAGGACCGCGTAGTCCAATACCCTGCCATGAAGTAATAGGCCACTAAAGCTCTCCTGAGCAATGGATGTTCTTCCTAATGTTAGGTGGAACTTCTTTTCTTGCAATTTGACTTCTCTTGTATATGTCCTAGTCTCTGAAACAGCTGAAAATAAGATTGCTCCATATGACATCCCTGTATCAAAAGAAGGCTGTTCTTTCACTTCTTAATCTTTTCTTTCCCAAGCTAAACATACTCTACTTCCTAATCTATTCCTCATAGTGAGGTATGAGCAAAGCAGTATACATTGCTTCTACTCTTTCTCTTAGCCTGGAAACTATACTCTTCTTGATACAAGCCAAAACTGAACAGTGAAGAAAATTGGAATGCCTTACTTGGAGTGACCATTTCAAATCCCAAATAAGAATACTCTTGTTAGAAGAAAATATATATTGCTAATTCTTGAGCCAATTTAGTTCTCTCTGATAGTGAAACTTGGGCTTAAAAACCCCTGCTAAGACAACTACTCCAGAGCAGCAGAGGTGGAATGCCAACCCGCCAAAAAGGTATTTTTAAATAAACGACAACAAAGGATTAAAAAAAGGAAGCAGGGATATTTTACAAAATGATGAAACATCTCAAAACAATGTTGTACTCCAGTAGTGCTGGATTACTACCTCCATTGACAATAAGAGTTGTAGTACAGCACATCTGAAAAGTGAAAGACTAGGAAAAGTTACTGCTATGACAATAGCCGAGCATTATTATTGTCTTCTTTCAAAGTCATCACTGGGTGCATTCAGCAGCCATAGTCCTCCATCCTACCTCAGCAGAGAAATAGTTCTTGGCGGTGCCCCGGGATTTTCCCAAGGAAGGAAGCCCTCCACTGTCACCAACGCTGATTGTTTGTTGAGCTGCTGCCAGGATCTCATCCAATTTGTCTGCAATGAGAGAGAGGCAAGAAGAGGTAACCCATCATAAAAGAGCAAAAACCCTAATCATTACAGTAGAGTTCCTCATAGGGAGCAGCCCTAACCCTTAGGCTTTCATGGTTGGAATTCCTGGGTTGCTGTGAGTTTTCCAGGCTGTATGGTCAGTTTCCAGAAGCATTCCTTCCCGATATTTCGACCACATCTATGACAGGCATCTTCAAGGTGGCCAATTGCAACATTCACACTTGCCTCAAACAGACAAAAGTTATTTCTCCATCCCTGGACATTCCACAGATTATATAAACCTCACTTGCCTAGTTTCCAACAGACCTCACAACTTCTGAGGATGCCTGCCATAGATGTGGGCAAAACATCAGGAGAGAATGCTTCTAGAACATGACCACACAGCCTGGAAAACTCACAGCAACCCAATATTCTTCTTGATTGGAGCAGTCTCAAAAGTAAATAGAATTTACGAATCTTAGTTGGCTTTTCTGTGCACTAAAAACCAGCTGTCTTTTGGGTAGTCTTTTAAAATTAAATTACACCTCATCCTTCTAGAATCCTTCTCATTAATCCTTCTCATTAAATTGGCACCTTCCATTGGCTCCTTTTAGGAATTACTGCACTCACTGAGCCTGAACTCAGCTATGTCCTTTTATCTCAGCCATATTGTTTTTATGATGTTGTTATGACTGTGTTTGTTTTATTATTTGATTTTAATTGTGTCTCTGTTTTCATCTGTATTTTCAGGCCTATCCCTTTGTAAGCTGCCCCAAGTCCCCTAGGAGAGATGGTTGGCAGGGTATAAAAATAAAGTTGTTGTTGTTGTTATTGTTATTATTTACTCCTCATCCTTCTAGAATCACCACTCTGTTATAAATTTATGCCAAGGGAAAGTATATGTAAGATCCAGGAGAGCTAACCAAGTTAACTTTAGTGTACATTCTTGAAGAATGAGATCAAAGATCAAATCCAGCACAGATGTTCCCAAGATATCTTTTGTACTGGGATCAGGTACATTGAAAATATATTCATACATTCCCAGGTTATAAGTTAGAACAAGTATGGGCAAACTTGGGCCCTCCAGGTGTTTTGGACTTAAACTCCCACCATTCCTAACAGCCTTAGGCTCTTTCCTTTTTCTCCTCAGCTGCTTAAGCAGCTGAGGAGAAAAAGAAAAGAGCCTGAGGCTGTTAGGAATGGTGGGAGTTGAAGTCCAAAACATCTGGAGGGCCCAAGTTTGCCCGTGCCTGGTATATATTGTGATTTTAGTATGAAATAATGAAGCTTATTTTTAATATGTTGTAACCAGACTCTGGATATTAACCCAGAAAGGTGGCATATAAATAAATATTTAAATAAATAAATAACATTCCAGCTCTTAAGCATTTCCCAGCTTTAGGGATCACTCAATCATATGTGTGCAAAAACATCCTCCTACCTAGTGACAGAATTACCGGGTTCCGGGGCAGGGGGAACATGCGTTTTTACTCACTCAAAGCCATCTGATAGACAGTCCGCTTCTTATCAGTGCCCATCGCTGGCTCATAATCTGCAGAGACAACAGGAGGGGAGGATAACAGGGGGTGCAGGGGGTGGGAATCGGTAATGGTGCACCAGGGAGGGCAGGTTTGTGAGGCTGCTCGCAGGGGAGTGGGTGGCAGTATGGATGAGAGCATCGGTGGGAGAGTGCAGAGCAGGCTTGGGTAGGAGGCAATGAGAGGGAAACAAGTGGGTCCGTGAGTGTGTGGAGGGGGGTGAGGAATGTGAGGCACTCACCTGTTTTCTTCTTCCAGGGGGAGACTGGATAGTGGGGGGGAGATAGTAAGAGGGGAAGACATTAGCACTGCCACTTGTGTGGGGGGCAGACCATTGGGAGGGAGGCTTGAAGCCCTCCCTTTAGACCATGAAATCAGTAGGACGGACATGACAACGGGTAGAAGATGCTAGAGGAAGAAAGAACTGGGGACAGGAAGCCATCTGTTCCTGACTGAAGCTGTGGATGTGGGGCAAGCAACTCCCTTACTCAGTGTTATAAGCACAGGCAGACCTATAGCTTTCTCTGAAACAATCTAAGTCAGGCATGGGCAAATTTTCTAACTTGAGAGCTGCATGCTAGCACTCCGTGCTAGGAGAACTGATTGGAGGGAGGAAAGAGGGAAGGAAAGACAAAAGGGAAAAAAGGAATGAAGAAAGGAAGGAAGAAAGGAGGAAGGAAAGCGAGAAAGAAGGAAGGACGAAAGGCTGGAAGGGAATGGAGGGAGGGAGAAAGAGGAAGAGAGGAAAGGAAAGGAGGGAGGGAAGAGGGAAGGACGAATGGGAAGGATGAAAGGGTGGAAGGGAATGGAGGAAGGGAGAAAGAGGGAGAGAGGAAAGGAAAAGACAGAGGAAAGAGGGAAGGAAGGACAAAAGAGAAGGAAGGATGAAAGGGTGGAAGGGAATGCAGGGAGGGAGAAAGAGGAAGAGAGGAAAGGAAAGGAAAAGTGTGAGGAAAGAGGGAAGGAATGACGAAAGGGAAGGAAGGATGAAAGGGTGGAAGGGAATGGAGGGAAGGAGAAAGAGAAAGAGAGGAAAGGAAAGGAGGGAGGAAAGAGGAAAGGTCAAAAAGAAAGGAAGGATGAAAGGCTGGAAGGGAGAAAGAGGGAGAGAGGAAAGGAAAGGAAAAGTGGGAGGAAAGAGGGAAGGAAGGACGAAGGAGAAGGAAGGATGAAAGGGTGGAAGGGAATGGAGAGAGGGAGAAAGAGAAGGAGAGGGAAGGAGGGAGGAAAGGGAAGACAAAAGAGACAGAAGGATGAAAAGGTGGAAGGGAAAGATGGAAGGAAGGAAGAGAAGGGGGAAGGAAAAAGAGATGGGAGGAAGGATGAAAGGGAAGGAAGGGAGGAGGGAGGGAGGGAGGGAGGGGAGGAAGGAAGGAAGGAAGGAAGGAAGGAAGGAAGGAAGGAAGGAAGGAAGGAAGGAAGGAAGGAGAAAGAGGAAGAGAGGAAAGGAAAGAAAGACAAAAGGGTGGATGGGAAGGAAGGAGGAAGCGAGAAAGAGGAAGGGAAGGGAGGGAGGGAAGAAAGAAGGAAAAAGAGAAAGGAAGGAAGGATGAAAGGGTGGAAGGGAAGGAGAAAGTGGGAGGGAAGGAGGAAGGAAATAGAGAAGGAAGGAAGGATAGGATGGTGTGAGAGAGGAGGGCCTGAGAAAAGAGCCCAAGGGGCTGCATCCGGACCCCGGGGCTGGGTTTGCCCATACCTGATCTAAGTGTTACATAATTCATGATAACAAAATTAAGAACAAGCCCAATAGTCTCTTAACCTGGAGGGGAAGGGTGGGTGGATGGGTCAATTGCTGTTTTAGCTGTGATCCCCATCAAGTCTAGCCACAAAAACCAATAGAATCACATGAGTTGCAGTCCAACAACTGGAGGAATACATGTTCCCCATCTCTGTGTTTCTGACTGGAGATCTAAAGAAAAGCCTGCAGGCACTTGTACCGAAGTGTCATTTATAGTAAATAGCTCAAGTTACTTCTCTATATGGCTTGGCTATTCTAAAAGGATTTCTTATCTCCCCACCCTACAAAAGCTCTCCCTAAAGGCCTTCTTGCTAAAGCTTTCCCCCTCTACATAGGATGGCTGACAACACTAGATAGAACGAGGTCGTGGATCAGGGATCATTATTTATTCCTTAAATAATGAGCTGACTCACAACAACACAAAAGGGAGGGGGGATTTTCTCCATTTCTGAGAAAAAAGAGCAGCATATGTTCACATGTCTGTATATGTTATCTAGGAAATAGTTTGATTATTTTTGCAGCAATATTGGGGGATCAATTGACGGAGCAAGAACTCACCTTTCTCAACTGGGAAAGTCACAGTTTGGGAGTCCCAGGCAGCAGTGATGGACAGAAAGAAAAATTAAACAGAAAAGAAGCAAATAATACCTCCTATAACAATACCACAAAAGGAGGGGATAGGGAGGGCTATGTTGTGGGAGGGCTATGATCATGCTAGCTTAGGCATGGGCAAACTTGGCCTTCCCTCCAGGTGTTTTGGACTTCAACTCCCACCATTCCTAACAGCCTCAGGCCCTTTCCTTTTCCCCCTCAGCCGATGGGAAAAGGACCAATGTTTGCCCATGCCTGTGCTAACTGGTAAATATGGGAGATGCAGTTTTCAAAAAGTGACTTTTCAGATGTCTGCAGTGCACTGCCTCCTCCCCTTTGTTGAGAATGTCTTTTCATATCTATGAGGGCTCATCAGATGAGAAAGTCATTCCCCGCACAAAGATTGCTATAGTCATTGTAGGATCTCAAGTCATTCCCAACTTACAGTAACCCATATCATAGGGTTTTCTTGAAAATATTTGTTTGGGGTGGTGCCTTTGTCTTCCTCTGAGGTTGGGAGAGTGTGACTTGCGCAATGTCACCAGTGGGTTTCCGTGACTGTGCGGCGATTCAAACCGTGGTCTCCAGAGTCATCTCGTTTAATGCTCAAACTGCTACACCAGGGAGGACAAATTCCTGCACATCTTTTGAACTGGAAATAGTAACCCCCTACCACACTTACCCATTTCTTCCAATTCAGAAGTCATCGATTTTGAACGCAAGGAGATGGCTGGAGGCGGCAGGCGTCTTGCCTGCTGTGGTGCAGCAGCTGGAATGAAAAAGAAACAAACAGTTGTGAGATCTTGTCTTTTTAAACAAACCCACAACCTCTGGATGCCATCATTAGCCCTTCCTCGGATTAGAGGTGGAAATTGTCAACTATTTCATCCTTGCATGAAAAGACAAAAAAATGGTAATTTCCCCCTCGCCACAGGACAAAATGTATATTCTTCCCTAAAATGAACTTTTGAATACAGGGAGAGATTATGCTACAGAAAAAAAAATCTGCAAAAAAATCCTACTAGATTGTCCCAAGGGTAGAATTATAGAATCATAGAGTTGGAATAGACCTCATGGGCCATCCAGACCAACCCCCTGCCAAGAAGCAGGAAAATCCCATTCAAAGCATCCCCGACAGTTGGCCATCCAGCCTCTGTTTAAAAGCTTTCAAAGAAGGAGCCTCTACCACACTCTGGGGCAGAGAGTTCCACTGCTGAACAGCTCTCACAGTTAGGAAGTTTTTCCTAATGTTCAGGTGGAATCTCTTTTCCTGTCGTTTGAAGCCATTGTTCCGCGACCTAGTCTCCAGGGCACCAAAAAAACAAGCCTGCTCCCTCTTCCATATGACTTCCCCTCACATATTTATATGGGCCATCATGTCTCCCCTCAGCCTTCTCTTCTTCAGGCTAAACATGTCCAGTTCTTTAAGCCGCTCCTCATAAGCTTGTTCTCCAAACCCTTGCTCATTTTAGTCGCCCTCCTCTGGACACATTCTAGTTTGTCGACATCTTCCTTCAACTGTGGTGCCCAGAATTGGATACAGTATTCCAGTTGTGGTCTGACCAAGGAAGAACAGAGGGCTAGCGTGACTTTCCTTGATCTAGACACTATACACCTATTTATGCAGGCAAAAATCCCATTGGCTTTTTAGCTGCCGCATCACATTGTTGGCTCATGTTTAACTTGTTGTCCATGAGGACTCTAAGATCTTTTTTACACTAACTGCTATTGAACCAGACGCCCCCCATTTCTTAGTATTTTTCGACCTGGGGACAAATAGTTACTAATACTCTTTCCATCCCTAATCCTGACCTCTTAGGTGTCAATCCTGTCTCAAAATGAAGCCAGCGTGCATTCTGTTAGATGTCACTGAACTGCAGCCCCTGCCATTGCTCACCATTAGCAATGATGACTAGGGCTGATGTGGATTGGAGTTCAGTGCCAAGAAGGCCACATGGTTGGCCGCCCCTGCATTAGGGCAAAGACAAGGGAGACCTTTCAGAGATAGCAGAGATCACAAATAAGGCAATTCTAATTACCCCCTGCCTTGGGGACTAGGATATTCAATGCACATCTCTGAAGTCTCTTTCCCTGTTCTAATCCTATATATCGGTGTTTCTCAACCTGGGGGTCAGGACTCCTGGGAGGTGGTCGCAAGTGGTTGCCAAAGACAATCAGAAAACACAGTATTTTTGTTGGTCGTGGGAGTTCTGTGTGGAAAGTTTGACCCAATTCTATAATTACTGGGGCTCAGAATCCTCTTTGAGTGTAGGTGAACTATAAATCCCAGCAACTACAACTCCCAAATGTCAAAGTCTATTTTCCTCAAACTCTGCCAGTGTTCACATTTGGGCATATTGAGTATTCATGCCAGGTTTGGTCGAGATCCATCATTGTCTGAGTCCACAGTGCTCTCTGGATATAGGTGAACTACAACTCCAAAACTCAAGGTCAATGCCCACCAAACCATTCCAGTATTTTCTGTTCGTCATGGGAGTTCTGTGTGCCAAGTTTGGTTCAGTTCCATCATTGGTGGAACTCAGAATGCTCTTTTATTGTAGGCAAACAATAAATCCCTGCAACTACAACTCCCAAATGACAAACTAAATCCCCCACCCCACTCCACCATTATTCAAATGTGAGTGTATCAGGTATTTGTGCTGAATTTGGTCTAGTTAATGAAAATACATCTTGCATATCACATATTTATATTGCTATTCATAACAATAGCAGCGAAAATAATTTTATGGTTGGGGATCAGTCACCACACCATGAAGAACTGTATTAAGAGGTCGTGGCATTAGGAAGGTTGAGAACCAGTGCTATACATACTTATCTCATTGTAAAAATCACTGATCTCAATGGGACTTACTTAGAATCACAAAGTTGGAAGAGACCGCATAGGTCATCTAGTCCAGCCCCCTTTCATGCAGTAAAACTTGAGAGGTCAGGGGACTTGTCATATGTTTGTGTCTATCTCTTCACGTCACTTGTCGACCTGTGATTATTCCATGAATTTCATAGGGTTTTCTTCGGCAAGGAATACTCAGAGGTTGTTTGATAGTTCCTTCCTCTGAAATATAGCCTACAGCACCTGGCATTCATTGGTAGTTTCCCATCCAAGTACTGACCCTGTTTAGCTTCTAAGATCAGACAGAATCTGGAGCCTTTAGGGTATTTAGGCCCTTTCTGACATATGTAGGGCAGTGCTTATTTCAGGAAGAATGCATGTGTCCCAGTTCCAAAAATCTTCAGTTTTCAAGGACAAGGGGAAAAGCAAAACTGTTTCATATATCCTGAATGTTTCCACACTAGAACTTTTATCATGCAGCTTCCTGCCAGAAATACAGAATTGCTACCCATCACTGAATGTAGATTTACCCCTATCCAAACGGCTGACATCCTACTTCTCAAGACTCAAACTGTCCTCCAAATACTGCTTGTATTCTCTTCCACTGAATTCTCAAAAAAAGGAAAATTCTATTTCCCATATAGAGGATTTGCTACTAATTAGTGCCATCACAGCAGATTTTGAGGTAGATGCACAGTGGAATGAGCACAAGAGCCCGCAAACACAGGACTGACTTTGAAATAAGTGAACAAATATATATTGACATCTACAGTAAGGGTCTAGAGGGGCATATAATTATTTGAAGTATTACCACTTAAAGTAGTGGTTCTTAACCTGTATGTCCCCAGGTGTTTTGGCCTACAACTCAGTTTACCAGCTGTTAGGATTTCTGGGAGTTGAAGGCCAAAACATCTGGGGACCCACAGGTTGAGAACCACTGTCCTAAAGTATATTAGAGTCTGATGTAAGAAAATCAGGTCCAAGGTCTAAAATTACTTAATTGCACCACTAATGAGCACTCCTGCCTTTATCATTCTAGGCCAGGTATGAGCAAGCTTCAGCCATCCAGGATAGGGAGGGCTATGTTGTGGGAGGGCTATGATCATGCTAGCTTAGGCATGGGCAAACTTGGCCTTCCCTTCAGGTGTTTTGGACTTCCACTCCCACCATTCCTAACAGCCTCAGGCCCTTTCCTTTTACCCCTCAGCCACTTAAGCCTGAGGCTGTTAGGAATGGTGGGAGTTGAAGTCCAAAACATCTGGAGAGCCCAAGTTTGCCCATGCCTGCTCTATAAGGTACCCTGTGTGTGTTTAGTATGTGCTAAATTTGATAAGAAATCTTCCCCTCACCACTTGCATGACCCTTCAATATCCATGTAAAGCAGGCATGAGCAAACTTCGGCCTTCCTCCAGGTGTTTTGGACTCCAAATCCCACCATTCCCAATAGTCTCAGTTCCTTCCCTCCCCTCCCCCCCCAGCCACTTAAGCTTAAGGGGGAAAAGGAAAGGACCTGAACTGTTGGGAATGGTGGGAGTTGGAGTCCAAAACACCTGGAGGAAGGCTGAAGTTTGCCCGTGCCTCTTCTAGGTCTTGGAAATCACAATAGATTTTCCCCATCTCTAATGGCAGAGGACTATTTATCACAGAAAGCAGTGGTGTAGTACCTTTCTTCCTCATAGCTTCCTCCATTTCTGGGTTCCGTGTGACCATCACAACCTTCACCATCAAGTTATTGCCACCTTGCCGGATCATGTTGACAACTTGTCGATGACCAACCTTCACCACATTCTGTCCATTTACCTGAAGTAAAAGAATATGGTTAGGTGGAGGGTGTGTAATCAGGTCTGCTATTTCTAAACGCAGTGCTTCTGTCATTCTCTCCCACTAAGATCCCCATGTTTCTCCCGGTGAACAACAGAGCAGTTAAAGATCCTGGGGCCACCCAGTAAGATAGCCATAGATTCAGGACAGACAAATGATAAGTACTTTTCACACAATTCATTGAGAGATTTCAGTGTCTTAAGATGGGATAGTTGATACAGGTTCAAGTGGCTTCAAAAAGGGTAAAATCAAATCAATGAGAATCAATGGCTATCAATGCTAGGCTTTAGTGCAGCAGGTTAACCACCAGCTGCAGTAAATCTTGCCAACTGAAATGTTGACAGTTCGAAGTCGAGGTCAGGGTGAGCTCCTGACTTTTAGCCCAGCTTCTGCCTACCTAGCAGTTCCGAAAACAGCAATGTGAGTAGATAAATAGGTACTGCTTAAGTGGGGAGATATTTAAGGCACCCATTAGGAAATATCAGAAAAGCGATCAAGGAGGAAGTTTACGAACAAAAAGCTCTTCAGCAGGGAAAGTGAAGCGACAGCACCCCCACAGCCTCCAAAATGCTGAAGATGGGAAAGCCTCTCTCTCTCTCTATATATATATATATACATACATACATACATACACACGCACAGTTGCCTGTCTTGTCAGTGCATAACAGTATGTATAGGTCAATAATCAATAAGTACCCTCCTTTGATAGAATTTACAAAAAGAAAAAAGACATAGAACACTACTTGGGAGAGAAATATTAAGTGACTGCTACAGAAATGTATAATTGTGAGTATTCATACCTGTCTGAAATGCACTTGTATGAAAATGGCATATGCTCCAGCTAATGAATTACAATATTTCTAAACATAGTTTCCTGAGGAAGATTAAAAAAGACAAAACTGGTCGTGTGCTCTACAGACTCTTCAGTTCAACGGACTGACTTCACAAGCAGCAAATTTATGTTTAGTTTGTTACTCATTCTGATGTATGGAGCACTGACATTATACTTGTAAAATTGTACAGACCAGGCCTAGCACTGTTCATCCTGAGTAAGACTGCACCTTTTGTAGAGCAAATAGGTCTTAATAAAACAGACAACATGAAATATTTGGCACTGCAAGAACAACTCACAATCATATATTATTTCTTGGAAAATCTGTTCATTTCCCTTTTAAATATTGTTAGAACTCAAGTTAAGCTTATAAGGGAAAAGGAAGCTGGGGTGGTTGTAGCAGATGACGTCAACACAATTCAGCCACTATTCGTCACAGCAGTGAAAATATTATGGTGGTGGTAGTGGTATCTGAAGAAACACAATGGTACTTATATGTTTGCAATATGAACCATTCAATGGAATTCTACATGAAAACAATTGTTAAAACGAGTCATCAAAATGACAAATCTCTAAGTTGGATGAGGAAAAACTGTGGAAACATAAGTAAAATGTAAACGTTTCCCCTGACATTAAGTCTAGTCATGTCCGACTCTGGGGGGTGGTGCTCATCTCCATTTCTAAGCCAAAGAACCGGTGTTGTTCGTAGATGCCTCCAAGGTCATGTGGTCAGCATGATTGCATGGAGCACCATTACCTTCCTGCTGAAGAGGTAACTATTGATCTATTCACATTTACATGTTTTCAAACTGCTAGGTTGGCAGAAGCTCGGACTAACAGCAGGAGCTCACCTCACTCTTTGGATTCAATCTACCAACCTTTGGCCAGCAAGTTCAGCAGCTCAGTGGCTTAACCCACTGCACCACTGGGAGCTCAAATATATGAAATATATGAAAAACTTAACCCATGGCTGTCTTACACAATAATTTGTCAGATCAAAAGGTAAGGGTTTCATGATATGCAGGCATAACCCAGTAAACAAAGCCTCTGACAATGAAGTTCCTTTTTACAAATCTTGCCCAGTCCTTGTCCTCCTTCTAGCTAGACTTCTAAAATGCATTAAACAATGGAATCAAGTTTGAGCTGGGAATGAATGGGGTTTTATTCTATCCATTCCTTGTATGGCTGTGTGGATGTGATCAGGCAAGGTAAACTGCAATTTAATCCAGAATCCCTCCCTGAACACACATGAAAAGGAAAATAGTGAAAAGTGGGGAAAGCACATTAGTTTGCCCAACCACTTATTCCCAAAATGGCAGGTTAATCCTAGATCCATATGCTTGATCAAAAAATTAGAAATCTTAAGAAACATGGAAGCTGGGAAAAAAAAATCCTTGGATACATTTTAGAAGAAGTCTTTCAAGTGGCTTTTAGAAAACTCAAAATGTTATTACCTAACCTGGTTGTTTCATTTCACATGTGGGCTATTGTCTAGTTGTGAATAAAATGTTTGCTGAAACACGTTGGAACAGCTCTTAGCTCTTTCCTTTTGTTGTGCAGGAAGCTATCCTTATGCTTTATACTATAGTAAGCTGCCTTGGGAGTAATGCAATTATCAAGCTTCCTAAAGTAAAATGTAAAGGTTTCCCCTTGACATTAAATCTAGTCGTGTCCAACTCTGGGGAGTGGTTCTCATCTCCATTGCTAAGCCGAAGAGACAGCGTTGTCCATAGATGCCTCCAAGGTCATGTGGCCGGCATGACTGCATGGAGTGTCGTTACCTTAAGAGCTGTACCTATTGATCTACTCACGTTAGCATGTTTTCAAACTGCTAGGTTGGCAGTTTGAAGTCCACTCCATGGATTAGGACTGATGACCTTTTGGTCAGCAAGTTCTGCAGCTCAGTGGTTTAACCCACTGCACCACCGGGGCTCCTAAGGTTCCTAGGAGCTGAATTAATAGCATTGATACTACTATAATATTAGAAATAAAAGTAATATTTGTATATTGTTTAAATACTTTTTTAAAATAACTTTTAAAATGCTATCGTACACTTTTAATCTATATGGTTTTAGACTCTGAAAAATGCCTTCTGTTTCAATATGGGGGAGAAGATGCAATAAAAAAGAATAAAGGTTCAATTCAAAGTGCTGATTTTGACCTATTAAGCCATATAAAGCTCAGATTCAGATTATCTGAAGGCCTCCTCTCTGTCCCACCATCCTCACAGGTATATCTGATGGAAACACAAAAGAGGACCTTCTTAGTGGTTGTCCCTGCCAAAGAAGTTACACTATCACCCACTATTCTTTCTTTTTGAAGACAAGGGGAACAGTGGGTTAAACCGCTGAGCTGCTGAACTTTGCTGACTGAAAAGTTGGCAGTTTGAATCTGGGAAGCGGGGTGAGCTCCCATTGTTAGCCCCAACTTCTGCCAACCTAGCAGTTCAAAAACAGGCAGATGTGAGTAGATCAATAGGTACCACTTCTGCGGGAAGGTAACAGCATTCCATGCAGTCATGCAGGCCACATGACTTTGAAGGCATCTATGGACAATGCCAGCTCTTCAGCTGAGAAATGGAGATGAGCACCACCCCCGAAAGTTGGACATGACTAGACTTCAAAGTGAAGTCTACCTTAACTGAAAGACTTTTCTGTTTAGAAACGCATTCGATGGTCTATATGAGACCTGTCCCACCAAACAATGTGATGAATCTGCTAACTGTTGTGTTGGTGTATGTATGTTTTAATGAAACATATTTAAATCTGGTTTTAATGTGTTGTTTAATCTCATTTTAACTTTTCTATATTGTGGATTTTTAATTATATGTTTTTCAATTTGTTGTAAGCCACTGGGAAGAAGTGGGAAAAAATAACATCATCATCATTTAACAGTAACAACAGTCATTGTAGAAGCAGCAGCAGTAATACTAAGAATGAAAAAAAGAAGAAACATGGAGGAAGTACTTGTGGCAAACCATTACCTCAATGAGGAAATCCCCCATGCGTAGACCAGCACGCCAGGCCACGCCACCTTCATCCACTGATTCCAAATATTGCAGAGCGGGAAAAGCAGGGGTGGGTGTGAACTCCTCAATTGGGGTCTGCGCTGTAAAGAGAAAGATGTGTTAAATGATGCTCCTGGGAGCTAAGCATCTGTCAGATAGGGAACATGGAGGTGAGATGGTGACAGGATGGCAAGACAAGGGATTCTGGGTTTGTTTGGCATTTCTATAGCATTTACTACTTTGGAAAGCTTCTAAAGATTCACTACAGGTCCCCAATCTTTTTTGAAGGCAAAAAGTTGCAACAGAACTTGGGAAGGGTTCACAAAAGTTTTTCAGCGTGGTACCAAACACCATTTCTTCCCATGCATTGCTAAGACATCACAGTTGGAAGGGCTGACCCAAACACATACAGACTCCAGTCTACATGCATAAGCTAACTGGATTGGCAGCAGAACCTTTCCATCAAGACTGGTAAGAGATTTGTGTCCTCTGCTCCACCTGAAGAAAGCAGACAGCCTAGGAGGTCTAGGATATCCATATCTGAGAGTAGGAGACAGACCTCTAGGTTGACGTTACTCAACCTGGAGGTCAGGACCTGGGGGAGCTATGAGGGGGTTTCAGAGGGGTCACCAAGGACCGTCAGAAAATATATATTTCTGATGGTCTTAGGAATCCCTTTAGCAGAGAAGGCTGAAGATTTCTCTGCCTGTCCTTCTCTTCCTTTTTGGAAACAGATGGCGAATCCTCCCATCAAAAGGGAGGATTCGCCATCAGCCAACCTCTCAGCCAAGGGTAGGGTTGTTTCTGAGACTCCAAGCATGGAGGGGAGAGCAGGCGTGCATGGCACATGGTGCACCTGTACGGGAAAGGGAGAGCGTATAAGGCTGGAAGAAGACTCGTGCCAGCGAGTCCTTTCAAGGTACGGGAGTTCTGTGTGGGAAGTTTGGCCCAATTCTATCGTTGGTGGGATTCAGAATGCTCTTTGACTGCAGGTGAACTATAAGTCCCAGCAACTACAACTCCCAAATGACAAAATCAATCCCTCCACAACCCCAACAGTATTCAAATTTGGACATATCGGGTATTTCTGCCAGTGAATGAAAATACATCCTGCATATCAGATATTTACATTACGATTCATAACAGTAGAAAAAGTACAGTTATGAAGTAGCAACTGAAATAATGTTATGGTTGGAGGTCACTACAACATGTGGAACTGTATTAAGAGGTCACAGAATTAGGAAGGTTGAGAAGTACTGCTCTAAGTCAAGGTACATCTTGGAGATGAATTTCAGCACCAATCTCTCTTGCTTTTGAGCACAACCTAACCCTTGATGCTCAAATATAATGCAAGCCACAGATCAAGAGCTTGAAAGCTAAATCATTCATTTGGGTGGTAAAACCCACTACCCACTCTTGCCACCATTTCCTGCCATCCCACAGCTTTGGACAAAGAAGGGATGGTACTGTTCCTTTTTGGGCTCTTGTTCTCCTCAACCAACTCTCCCTCTGTCCCACTTGGTGCAGGGAGGGTCATGACAGATTAGCCAACCCTCATCAACTAATTCTGAGGATGTGCCAGGTGGAGGTGGGCAAGCAGTCAAGTGGAGACTTGGACTTCTTTGATAGCCAGACCCTAGCAGTCCTAATCTCCAAGGGTAACACAAACTCCCCCTCTCACCCTTGGCCCCTCTTAGCACAAAGCCAAAGCCTTCATTGTCCTTCTTCTGCAGCAGCACCGTCTTCTCTTTAATGATGTAGTCACTACAAAGGAAACAAGACAATAAAGATAGGTTAGGAGCCAGCAAGATTTCAAAGAGAATTTCCAATTCAGGTTTTCTTCTGCTCTCTCTCTCTCTCTCTCTCTCTTCCAATGCACAGAGAATAACCAGAGCATATTACACTGCCCCCACACTCCTCATGCTGCCAAGATAACATCATTCATGCAGGGCATCCGTGGTGCGCCAGGTCTGCACAACTTGTTGGCTCTAAAGCACCCATCCTTTCCCCTCCTCCCATGCTGGTCCAAACCTCAGCTGCTGCAAGTAGAGCATCTTTTACTCAACTGTAACCAGAAAACCCACTGCAAGGGGCAACACGCTCGTCAAGATTCTGAAAGGGCATCCAGAAGGCTTGGCAAAGGGAAACCACAAGGCAAAATTGGGAAGATAATGAACATACTATTGCTGTACGAGCCTAACACTGCAAATGCAAATATGAACCTCTCTCTGCTGCACATAGCAGAGGCACTGGAAGTCTAGAACACACTGCAATGAGCTTTCTGGCAAGCAGAGGCGAGCAGCATCCTTTCACTGCAAACACAGAGGTCAGTCCACAGGGTAAAAACGCGGCCTGCTTGGAATGCACTGGGCAATGTTGCCTTTCCACAGCTCAGATAAAGACCAGAGCTTAAACTTCCCATTACACATACATCCTCATCAATATAGAGCCCCAGCACATAGGGTTCTACCATTATTAGTCTCATTCACAGGAAAGAAGATTGGCCAATACAGAAAACACTGCAAAGGCACATTCGCCAAGTGCAGTGGCTAGTGCACAGAATTTGTTATAAGCAGGGCATAGGAAATAGAGCTTATTGTGCCAGGCAACAGTTCTGTAACACATGCTATATTGTATGTTTTCTGAAGCTGCACCAAAATGGTGTGGGTTTCATAGGATTGCCCGAACACAAAGATTATAGGAATATTTGCACTTGCAAATATAGGACCTCCTACCAATACAAAACAGTACTGCCAATACGAAACACACTTGTGCTTTGTATAGTCTTCCTTCTGCATACTGCAGAAATAGTGCCACAAAGTAAGAAGCACAAGCAGCCAGTCGCTCTAGCAATAAGTGCACAAACCCCTGGCATTGCAAAAACAGCCATCACGGGAACAATCCTACCAAACTACAAATGTAGTGCCCGCTGTCCATAATAATAGCAAATACAAGCTTTGTAAGAATTATACAAAGTAAAGTTCACTATATAGGAGAAAAATATTTCACAGTGCAGTGAGATGAAATGACCCAACACGCCCCCATCCTCAATAATGTTATCAGATTTTCAAACAGTAATAATGGGCAGCTGAAATTCATGGCATGCAAGGTTGACAATCAGGAACAAATTTGTGTTATGTCTAAATACCAAATCAAAGTATTGATTTTAGTTAACTTAGCCATATATTTCACGGTAAAATTAACATATTGTCTACATTGGATTGCTGTGAGTCTTTTGGGCTATATGACCATGTTTCAGTAGCATTCTCTCCTGACATTTCACCTGCATCTGTGGCTGGTATCGTCAGAGGTTTGTGGTCAGAGGTCCACAGATGCAGGCAAAACATCAGGAGGGAATGCTACTGGAATATGGCCACACAGCCCCCAAAAATCACAGCAACCCAGTGATTTCAGCCATGAAAACCTTCGACAGCACATTGTCTATATGTCTGAATGAATGTTTGCCTACGTATGTTAATGCTGTAATCCGCTCTGAGTCCCCATGGGGAGAAGGGCGGAATATAAATAAAGTGTATTATTATTGCATTCATAAATGACAGAATGCATATATTTCTGTCTTTATGAAGTGCCCACATACCAAATTATAGGGTTTTTTTTAGCCTTTCATTCAGACAATATAACAGGAAAAGCTTTCCAACCCTCATTAGGAGGCACTCCTTATAATAAGGGACACCTGCCAACCCCACAAGATCAAGATTTCTAACCTCAAATAACCCTACTCCTCAAAGGCAACAGCAGAAGAAAGGATAGCAGATTCAAGTCTGAGCAACCCAAAAAATTGTGTCCCCAGAGTAGTAGAATCATAGAGTTGGACGAAACCACAAAAGGCCACCCAACCCAATAATACTCAATCAAAGAACTCCCAAAGTATATACTCATATGAATATGAACGACATGTCTTTGAACAATGAAAAAACACATACAGTCCAAACAGAAAGCACGCAGATGTGTGATAATGCCATTTACAAGCAGTAACTGTTGTGGTTAACAAAAAGTGATTTTCCAAGACACAGAGCACACAAAAATAACACTGCCTTGTATATAGATAGTTCACAGTATTCACAACTAAGCACTTCTGGCCAATTGCATACCCACAGAATTCCTCAAAAGCACACACACACCAATTCCCTTCTCATTGAATACATTGTGATCAGGGCCGTAGCCAGAAAAAAATTTCGGGGAGGGTTGACAATTTCGGGGGGGGGGGGTTGAAAATTTCGGGGAGGGTTGAAAATTTCGGGGGGGGGGGGGGGGTGTTGAAACCTGCCTCCTAGCTCACGCTGAAGCAAAGAGCACAGCAGGGGGCAGAGCAGCCTTCAATAGCCTGCAGCTCCACCCCTGTCAACCACCTCCACCAAGTCTGGCCTCTTTAATGAGAGCATTCAACACACACACACCCAACTTGGTTGCTTCACTACATCGGCTATTGCTGCAAGTAATGACAGTGTGAATAAATTGTCAATATTTGCTTGAGATAGTGCTTACAGTTCTGGAGGGACTCTTAATTTTTTGCATCTCATAGACTTAGCATGGGGATTTGGTTAACCAGTTAAAATTCAGGAGTAAACCAGGTTTTTTTTAAAAAATCTGAAACATTTCGGGGGGGGTTGAACCCCTAAAACCACCCTCTCGCTACAGGCCTGACTGTGATGCCGAACACCCCAAATATTTCAAAATTGAAAGCATACTACAATCCCAGTCAGTCTGCCGCCATCACATAATCCACAAAACTACTTAGATCAAGAAGGCTTTGAGTAGTTGGTGACAATTGAAACATATCTACAGACTATCTACAGACTAACTAAGAAAATCCAACAAATGCTACGTTCAGCAAAGGACAAGAGGGATCCTCTCACTTCTGCAGGAGTCTACCATATACCATGCAGCTGTGGACAAGTCTACATAGGGACCACCAAATGCAGCTTTGTCCAAACACGAATCAAGGAACATGAAAGGCACTGCAGACTAATTCAACTAGAAAAGTTAGCCATAGCAGAGCACCTGATGAGCCAACCTGGACACAGCACATAGAAATGCTGGACCACTCTAACAACTACCATGTCAGACTGCACAGGGAAGCCACTGAAATCCACAAGCATGTGGACCATTTCAACAGAAAGGAGGAAGCAATGAAAATGAACAAAATTTGGCTACCAGTATTTTAAAAACTCTAAAATCAGGACAGTAAATAAAGAACAACACTCAAAAAAGGGAATTCCAGACAAGAAACAACCAGGGCCAGCTAACACATCCCAACAAAGTATTCCCCCAGACAGGACGCAGCCGAGCTGTGAAGCTAAAAGGCTATTCAATGCTAATCAAGGTGATCGATTGCAACATTCAAATTTGCCTCAAACAGACAAGAGTTCTTTCTCCCACCCTGGACATTCCACAGATATATAAACCTCCCTTGCCTAGTTTCCATCAAACCTCACAACCTCTGAGGATGCCTGGCATAGATATGGATCAAATATCAGGATAGAATGCTTCTGCAACATGGTCATAAAGTCCAGAAAACTCACAGTGACCCAAACATAATGCATCCTTATCCTGTTCAAGCCTGACCCTTTATGCTTCCATCAGGAGAAGGCAACCACAATTTGCAATAATTTCAAGTTAGAAGTAGCCTGTGATGTTCTGGTGATCTTCATGTAACCAACCAATAGCAATAAATTATTATTATTTTCCCCATGTCTGCTAAAAGATGGGAGCATGGTGCAAGGAATGGGGAAATCCTTGCACCATGCTCCTATCTTTTAGCAGACATGGGAAAAATGGTAATAATAATAATAATAATAATAATAATCGTCAATGTCGCAATCCCAGGTGACAGCAGGATTGAAGATAAACAACTGGAAAAGCTGACACAATATGAGGATTTAAAGATCGAACGCGGGCACAAGCCAGTAAAGGTGGTCCCAGTGGTAATCGCACACTGGGTGCAGTGCCTAAATACCTTGGCTTGCACTTAAACACAATCGGCACTGACAAAATTACCATCTGCCATCTGCAGAATGCCACCTTACTGGGATCTGCATGCATTATTCACCGATACATCACACAGCCCTAGACACTTGGGAAGTGTACGACGTGTGATCCAATACAACAGCCAGCAGAGTGATCTTGTCTGCTGTGGACTCATCTTATTGTGTTTCAAATAACAACAACAACAGCAGCAACAGCAACAACAACTTTCTTTTTGTACCCCATCTCCATCTCCTCGAAGGGACTCGGGGAGGCTTACATGGCGACAAGCATAACAAAACAAACAACATAACTAAAATAGCACATTAACATTCAATAACAGCATCATAAAACAATATAAAACAACCAGATATATAACACAATATGAAAAATATGAAAAATATGAAAAATACTCCTCAAGATGTTGATGCACTACAACTCTCATTGCCCCAACTCTTGATATGTTAGCTGGAATGATGGACAGCCCAAGCATTCAGAGGCTAACCACATGTTTTCCCATCCAACCCTGATCTTAAAGATGGTCATCAAGACAAGGTATGGAGCCCCAGTGGTGCAATGGGTTAAATCCTTGTGCTGGCTGAAAAGGTGGCAGTTCAAATCCAGGGAGCGGGGTAAGCTCCTGTCTGTCGAGCTCTAGCTTCCCGTGCAGTGACATGACAGAAGCCTCTCACAGGATGGTAAAACATCAACATCTGGGCATTCCCTGAGCAACATCCTTGCAGATGGCCAATTCTCTCACACCAGAAGCAACTTGCAGTTTCTCAAGTCACTTCTGACATGAAAAAAAATGAAGACAAGATCATGATGGGAAATGGCCACGGATACAGCCTCACAAAGAAGCCAGTAGAGCCGTTTCTGAAATAACCTCTATCTTTCACTTGCATTTGGGGCACGCTGAAAACTGTAACTGAATGGCCAAGACTCTCTTTCTCACAAAGCCATTCACAAGTTCTCTACAAAAGCCCATGGTTGAGCAAGGCCTTGGAAACATCTAGCCTGGATTCCTAACCTAAATCATGACACAACTCAACCAGCTTCATAGAACTGCAGTTTTCACCACTGCAGTATAAGAGTAAAGGGATTTGGATCTCAATCTTCTAATTAAAAAAGGAAAGTGACTGCCTTATTCTGCTGAATACAATATATGCAGGGGTAGGCTAATGCTCTGACAGGAAAAACCTGCACGTACCTCAAATGTGGGTGTGCACAACAGCATGTCTGGCACGCTGAAATGTTCACAAGTCAATATAGACTCATTCACAGCACCAAATATACTAGAAGTCATATTATGTCTATGCATTTGAGTATGTACATTTGCATCTGGATGAATATATCTCCTATGCAGTGACACATACCTTTACATCAGGCATGGGCAAACTTCGGCCCTCCAGGTGTTTTGGACTTCCACAATTCCTAACAGCCTAAACTTAGCTAGGGTGGTAGGAATTGTGGGAGTTGCAGTCCAAAACACCTGGAGGGCCGAAGTTTGCCCATGCCTACTTTGCATGGATATTGAAGACTCATGTAAGTGGGGAGGGGAAGATTGTTTATCATATTTAAAACATACTAAACACATGCATAAATTTTATCTATTTATTTACTATATTTATATACCGCCCTTCTCAGCCCACAGGTGACTCAAGGCCTTGTGTGACTACTGTTTGCAAGCACTAGATAGGCATAACAATGACTACATATATGTGCCAACAGAGTACATGTTTCAAATGTCCAGGATGGGTCAAAGGTCACAAAGGGGTTTCAATATATAATATCAATTTCCATTTTTGTTTTTAATTTACAATACCATAGAATCATATACAGCAGGCACGGGCAAACTTTGGCCCTCCAGGTGTTTTGGACTCCAACTCCCACAATTCCTAATAGCCTACCCACTGTTAGGAATTGTGGGAGTTGGAGTCCAAAACACCTGGAGGGCCGAAGTTTGCCCATGCTGGATATACATTATATAGAGGACACAAATTTATTACAATCTCGTAAATGTCATCCAACACCATAGCATCATATACAGTATATGCAGGATCCTTTTGTGACTTCTGGTGCAGCCTGTACATACTCCGTTGCACAGAACAGGCACAAGCTGAAGAGATATGCAAAACTGAACACAAGCATGCAGGCACAAAAATGCTTGCCAGGAATGTGTGTATATTGCACACTCAATGGCTTTTAGTCCTCATCATCATGTGGTCCAAAGCTGGCCGGTCTCAAGTTCCGAAGCTGGCTGGTTTCAGGCTATCTATCAGCCATGTTTTTCAATTTACCTATGGACAGATTGGCATCCTGTTCACCGAGACTAAGGACACCCTCCCCATAAACACACATAACCTCACCACCTCGGAGGATGCTTGTCATAGATGCAGGCGAAACGTCAGGAGAGAATGCTTTTAGAACATGGCCATAAAGCCCGAAAAATCCTACAACAACCCAGTGATTCCGGCCATGAAAGCCTTTGACAACACACAACATAGACGGCGCTTTGCCTTCCTAGAATGCCTGACCATCCATAGTAATCTCAGAGTACATTACCGCGCAGGCAGGATCATTAATCAATAGTGAGGCTGTCTGCAGTGGATGGCGCCTGTGCATGCCCAAGCCCAGCTTCACACCCACAGCAGGCATTCAGGCAGGCACACGCTTCCCTCCGGCCCTGGCCGGTCCCAACATGCAGACCCAGAAAGGCCATCCCTTTGACCACCACCACCACACCCCACTGGGGGAGCCGCTAATTAACATGCACACATCCCTGTGCAAACCATCCCATGAGAACTCTTGTCCTTCCTTAGCAAAGCAGACCCAGAAAGGCCATCTCTTTGACCACCACACCCCATTGGGGAGCCGCTTATTAGTATGCACACATCCCTGTGCAAACCATCCCACCATCCCTGTGCAAACTATGCCCTTCCTTAGCATAGAACAGATGCCTGAAAAAGACACACACACACACCAACCAGGATGCAGACAGAGAGAGAGAGAGAGCCCTCACTGACGCACAATCTCTCAGGAAGACACACATAGATAGATAGATAGATAGATAGATAGATAGATAGATAGATAGATAGATAGATAGATAGATAGATAGATAGACAGACACACACCTTTCCAGATGAGGCATGTTCCTTCCCTGGCTGCTGCGCCGCCGCCGGCGCGCACGCGGACGCGGACGGGCGCACGCGCGCGCGCTCCCGAGAGCCAATCTTGTTTGGCAAGCGCTTTGCAAAGCCAACCCACCCAGCATCATCGTTTCTCTCAATTCCCCTCTTCTCTCTCTTTCTCCTTCCACATCCATCCCTAGCTCTATCCATCTATCTATCTATCCAGGAGGGCGCGCGCGGGCTCAATGGCCGTATATATATATATCTATGTCTATCTCTATATACATGGAGCAGTGGAGGGGCGGCTGAATGGCTGCATGAATGGCGGGCGCGCGGGCGTGAATGGGCTGCGGAGGACGGGCGCGAGGCAAAAAAAAAAAACAACCCACATAGGATGAATGGGGCAGAAGCATGAATGGGGTAGGGATTAATAATGGGAGGGGGGAGTGAGACAGAGCTAGTGCTGCTGGGCCCCACTGTGTGTGTGTGAGAGAGATCTATCTACATATGTGTGTGTATGTGCTATTCCTTTTTCCTCCTGCCGTCCGTACCTGTAGATGTACCAGACGCTCCGGCGCCTTGGCCCCAAGGCCGGCCAGCTGGAGGAGAGGGCCGGCTGCTGCTGCTGCTGCTGGTGGTGGTGGTGCTGCGGACTCCTGCTCTCATAGCGGGCCATGGCTCTTCCGCTGCTGCTGCTGCTGCTCCCACCGCCGCTCCCGCCGCCTCCGTGGGGCCCAGCCACATTCTAGGGGCGCGCCGGGGTGGGATGATGGCAACGGCGGCAGGAGCAGCGGCGGCGGCGGCGGCGGGGAGGCTGCGCCATCCCCACTCACATCGTGGCAAGGCCGAGATCTCGGCCAAGGAAGGCCCGCCGGCCGGCCTGGTTCATGGGCAGCCGGAGCCGAGTCCGACAACGCCGCCGCCACCGCCGCCGGAGCGAGCGGGAGAGCGCACGCCGAGCAGCCGGCACGCTGACTGCCTGCCTGCCTGGCTGGCTTAACCCCTTCCGCGCAGCAGCAGCACCAGCAACCGGCACCCAGGCACTGCAGGAAGCCCCAGGCAGGCAGGCAAGGCAAGCAGGCCCAGCAGGCTCAGTCCTCGAGGCGCCTCTGAGCATGTGCAGAGTGCCCGGCGCGGAAGGAAGGCACGCAGCTCTCTCCCTTCCACATATCCATGGCGCGTTAAGTTCCAGGCTTCACTTTGACTGCATTGATGGATGGCATTACAGCAGGCGCTCAGTAATGTTGTTTCTGGTTGCTTGACAATCGATATCTTCTATCTATCTTCTATCTATATCAGTGGTTCTCACCCTGTGGGTCCCCAAGTGTTTTGGCCTACAACTCTCAGAAATCCCAGCCAGTTTGCCAGCTGTTAGGGTTTCTGTTAGGGTTAAATGCACAATTCCAGAGGTTAGCCAGAAGAGATAAGGAACTATTTTTAAATAAGCAATGCATGGAAGTGGAAGAAGACAACAGAATAGGAAGGACAAGAGACCTCTTCCAGAAAATTAGAAACATTGGAGGTAAATTTCAGGCAAAAATTGGTATGATAAGAAACAAAGATGGCAAGGGACCTAACAGAAGCTGAAGAGATCAAGAGAAGGTGGCGAGACTATACAGAAGATCTGTATAGGAAAGATAATAATATCGAGGATAGTTTTGACAGTGTGGTGAATGAATTAGAACCAGACATCCTGAGGAGTGAGGTTGAATGGGCCTTAAGAAGCATTGCTAACAACAAGGCAGCAGGAGACGACGGGATCCCAGCTGAACTGTTTAAAATCTTAAAAGATGATGCTGTCAAGGTGATGCATGCCATATGCCAGCAAATATGGAAAACACAAGAATGGCCATCAGACTGGAAAAAATCAACTTATATCCCCATACCAAAAAGGGAAATGCGAAAGACTGCTCAAACTTCCGTACAGTGGCCCTTATTTCTCATGCCAGTAAGGTAATGCTCAAGATCCTGCAAGGAAGACTCCAGCAATACATGGAGCGAGAGTTGCCAGATGTTCAAGCTGGGTTTAGAAAAGGCAGAGGAACGAGAGACCAAATTGCCAATTTCCGCTGATAATGGAGAAAGGCAGGGAGTTTCAGAAAAACATCTATTTCTGTTTTATTGACTATTCTAAAGCCTTTGACTGTGTGGATCATAATAAATTGTGGCAAGTTCTTGGTGGGATGGGCATACCAAATCACCTTGTCTCTCTCCTGAGGAATCTGTATAAGGACCAAGTAGCAAGTACTAAGGAACAACAGACTGGTTCAAGATTGGGAAAGGCGTACGGCAAGGCTGCATACTCTCACCCAACCTTTTTAACTTGTATGCAGAACACATCATGTGATGTGCGGGGCTTGATGAATGCAAAGCTGGGGTGGAAAACATCAACAACCTCAGATATGGAGATGGCACCACTCTGATGGCCGAAAGCGAGGAGGAGCTGAGGAGCCTTCTAATCAAGGTGAAAGAAGAAAGCGCAAAAGCTGGGTTGCAACTAAACATCAAAAAAACCAAGATTATGGCAACAAGAATGATTGACAACTGGAAATAGAGGGAGAAAATGTGGAGGCCGTGACAGACTTTGTATTTCTAGGTGCAAAGATTACTGCAGATGCAGACTGTGGCCAGGAAATCAGAAGACGCTTACTTCTTGGGAGGAGAGCAATGTCCAGTCTCGATAAAATAGTAAAGAGTAGAGACATCACACTGGCAAAAAAGATCCGCCTAGTCAAAGCCATGGTATTCCCTGTAGTAACCTACGGATGTGAGAGCTGGACCTTAGGGAAGGCTGAGCGAAGGAAGATCGATGCTTTTGAACTGTGGTGTTGGAGGAAAGTTCTGAGAGTGCCTTGGACTGCGAGAAGATCCAACCAGTCCATCCTCCAGGAAATAAAGCCCGACTGCTCATTGGAGGGAAGGATACTAGAGACAAAGTTGAAGTACTTTGGCCACATCATGAGAAGACAGCAAAGCCTAGAGAAGACAATTATGCTGGGGAAAGTGGAAGGCAAAAGGAAGAGGGGCCGACCAAGGGCAAGATGGATGGATGGCATCCTTGAAGTGACTGGACTGACCTTGAAGGAGCTGGGAATGGTGATGGCCGACAGGGAGCTCTGGCGTGGGCTAGTCCATGAGGTCACAAAGAGTCGGAGATGACTGAACGAATGAACAGCAACATCTTCTATCTATATCAGTGGTTCTCACCCTGTGGGTCCCCAAGTGCTTTGGCCTACAACTCCCAGAAATCCCAGCCAGTTTGCCAGCTGTTAGGGTTTCTGGGAGATGAAGGCCAAAACATCTGGGGACCCACAGGTTGAGAACCACTGATCTATATAATAAAAGTCAGTATATGTGGGTATGTGGCAGCTTTCTGATTGGTTCCCACTTTCACAGGCCACTGTCTCCTGCATGGGTGATGGACCTGGACCAAACTTGGCACACATAATCCCCATGACCCCCTTTACGTCCTGGTGAGGTTTGGGGGAGCATGGACAAAGGATGATGAGATTTATAATAATATTATAATAGTAAAATAATAGTAATAAAACTTTATTTATACCTTGCCACCATCTCCCCAAAGGGACTTGGGGTGGCTTGCATGAGGCCAAGCCCAACAACACATCAGTAAAAACAAAACAGCAAGCAAGCAAGACAGTGCAATTAATATCACTCACATATAAACAATAACACAAGAGAATTTAAAACCTTATGGCCGGATTTGTAGTATTATTATTTTATTATTTACAGTATTTATATTCCACTCTTCTCACCCCTTCTCACCCCATTGTAATGTATATGTACATTACAATGTACATATACATGGCAAACATTCAATGCCATAGACACACAACATATATAGACAAACACACAGAGGCTATTTAACTTTTCCAGCTTTCATGAGGGTATTCTGGCCACCAGAGGAGCTATCGCTTCACCATCCATTTGTGACAATGATGGAGTACTTTCTCATTCTTTTGCTTGCTTGCTAGAGATTTTATAGCATCATAAATTAGTTAAATTAGCCTCCCCACATAAGCGGTACCTAAATTTCCTACTTGACAGATGCTACTGTCTTTCAGGCTGCAAAGGTCGACAGCAAGCTACACAATAGTCAGAAGCTCACTCCAACCCGGCCTGGCTTCGAACTCATGACCTTTCGGTCAGTAGTGATCTTACTGCAGCTGACTCCCAGCTGGCTGCACCACAAGGATGGAAAACATCAAACATCCAGGCGTCCCCTGGGCAACATTCTTGCAGATGGCCAATTCTCTCACACCAGAAGCGACTTGTAGTTTCTCAAGTCGCTCCTGACACAGACAAAAAGAAGTCCTTTAGTGGGATTCTGGTTACCAGTCAACCACTGAAAGACCTGGAGATTATTAGAGAACAATTCGCCAACTATTTTCTGGGCCTCCTGTACGATTCTTTCAAACCCTTCGGTTCCCACAGACCTCTGCGGCCCCCAACAAAGACCGATAAAGACCAAACTTGGCACACAGAGCCCCCATGATCCACTCTACATCCTACTGCGGTTTGGAGGAGGATGGACCCTGGACGATGGGACTCTCAGTACCTTCACTAACTTCCTGAGACCACTGAGAGCCATATAAATAACTGATAAAGACCAACCTTGGCACATAATGCCTTTCTCAAATAACCCAGGCACCGCCGGGTCCCAAAGGTAGTTGCTAATTTATTTATTATTTATTTACTGTATTTGTATACCGCCTTTCTCAGCCAATTGGCGTCTCAAGGTGGGTTCCAACAAATCAGTATACATAAAACATAATAGATAAAAAACATTAACCAGTGTAAGACATCACAAAAGCAATAAAAGCAACATCATCAGCGTCTCATTATTCTCAAGCATTGTCCAATTCCATTGTCAGGTCATTCAATTTCCTATATTGGCTACCCTGTATTTGTAAACGCTTGCTCGAATAGCCACGTTTTAACTTGCCTCCGAAACGTCAAGAGGGAGGGAGCAGATCTGATTTCCCTAGGGAGGGCATTCCATAGCTGAGGGGCCACCACTGAGAAGGCCCTGTCTCTCGTCCCCGCCAAACATGCTTGTGATGAAGGCAGGGCCTCCCCAGATGATCTTAAAGTCCTCAGTGGTTCGTAAGGGGAGATACGTTCAGACAGGTAAGTTGGGCCAGAACCATTTAGGGCTTTATAGGCCAAAGCCAGCACTTTGAATTGGGCCCGATAGCAAACTGGCAGCCAGTGGAGCTGGCGCAACAAGGGGGTTGTATGCTCCTGTGAGCGCTGCTCCAGTTAACAAACTGGCTGCCATTCGTTGGACTAGTTGAAGCTTCCGGACCGTCTTCAAAGGTAACCCCATGTAGAGAGCGTTGCAGTAGTCTATACGGGATGTAACTAGAGCGTGGACTACTGTGGCCAAGTCAGACTTCCCAAGGTACGGACGCAGCAGGCGCACTAGGCAGCAGGAGACAACGGGATCCCAGCCGAACTGTTTAAATTCTTGAAAGATGATGCCGCCAAGGTGATGCATGCCATATGCCAGAAAATATGGAAAACACAATAATGGCCATCACACTGGAAAAAATCAACTTATACCAAAAGAGGGAAATGCTAAAGAATGCTCAGACTTTTGTACAGTGGCACTTATTTCACATGCCAATAAGGTAATGCTCAAGATTCTGCAAGGAAGACTCCAGCAATACATGGAGACAGAGTTGCCAGATGTACAAGATGGGTTTAGAAAAGGCAAAACAAAACACCTTGTCTCTCTCCTGAGGAATCTGTATAAGGACTAAGTAGCAACAGTAAGAACTGACCATGGATCAACAGACTGGTTCAAGATTGGGAAAAGCATACAGCAGGGTTGTATATTCTCACCCGGCCTATTCAACTTGTATGCAGAACACATCATGTGATGTGCGGGCTTGATGAATGTAAGGATGGGTTAAAATTGCTGGAAGAAACATTAACTACCTTAGATACGCAGATGATACCACTTTGATGGTTGAAAGCAAGGAGGAACTGAGGAGCCTTCTAACCAAGGTTAAAAGAAGAAAGTACAGTTAAACATTAAAAACCAAACTGATGGATAACTGGCAAATAGAGGGGAAAAACGTGGAGGCCATGACAGACTTTGTATTTCTAGGTGCAAAGATTACTGCAGATGCAGACTGCAGACAGGAAATCAGAAGACGTTTACTTCTTGGGAGGAGACCAATGACCAGTCTCGATAAAATAGTGAAGAGTAGAGACATCGCACTGGCAACAAAGGTCCACATAGTTAAAGCAATAACACAATAATGGCCATCAGACTGGAAAAAATCCAGTCTGGAAAAAATCCAGGTAGTAACCAATGGATGTGAGAGCTGGACCATAAGGAAGAGTGAGCGAAGGAAGATAGATGCTTTTGAACTGTGGTGTTGGAGGAAAATTCTGAGAGTGCCTTGGACGACGAGAAGATCCAACCAATCCATTCTTCAGGAAATAAACCCTGACTGCCTCAGGCCCTTCCCTTTCCCCCCTCAGCCACTTAAGTGGAAGGAGGCCTGAGGCTGTTAGGAAGTGTGGGAGTTGAACTCTTGGAGGGCCAAAGCTTGCTCATGCCTGAGCTAGAACAATCCAAAGAAGAAAAAGGATCTTTTGGTTTTCTGTAGGTTTGGCAGCTGCTTGTCACTAACCTGGGAACACTTGCACTGATGCATCCTACCCCAAATAAGCATGTGCTTAGTGCAAAAATAATGGCTTAATATGTTTAGGAATTATGAGCCTGCCATGGGGTTTGTTCCCAAGTAAAGAGAGCACAGCACTCCTAATGTTTTGCGTTACAGGTCAATACAGCTTCAGAGAGTGATATTTACTTTCAAATAAATGACTTCTAGGGTTGTGGCTCTGAGCTACAGTTCTGTTATGGCAACTGACTTGGGAGTAAATTGCAATATTTTTAATGAGGCTATAAATCACACTTGCTAGTGTGGTTAAGGTTTATTACTGCAACAGTCCTCTTGTTTTCTTTGTCATATTTCTCCAGCTATAGGACAACCTTTCCTTTCTCACATTTGAAATATGTAGATCTTGTTCATGCAAGAGTATTCATACTCAATAATCACATGTTATTGTTATCCATGTACAGATATGCTATTATTGCAGTTACCATTCATACAGATAAGCAGGCAAGCTTGTAAACCACCACTTGAAATAATTTTTTCCTCCTTTGAAAGTAATTCCCCTATGGAGATAGTTCTACCAAAGTTGGTTTTTTTAAAAAAGCCACAGATGTTTAACATGCTTGTGTGTAGACAGGGCATGTGTGTAAACCAGGCTGTTAGGAATTGTGGGAGTTGGAGTCCAAAACACTTGGGGGGGGGGGAGTAGACACAAGGATTTACAAAGTTGTGTCTTGTTGCTTGCAAGCTGAGATACACAGTTGTTGCTTCGCAGGTTCCACAGAACATAAGACAGTGAAACAAGAGAAGGAATAGCTTACTTTGTATAAGGGAATGCACTCTTTCAGAATACAAGGGTTCCTTGGCAAGCAGACTGAAAGAGTAGATGGATTACTAAACAAAGCTAGAATTTAAGGCAAAGCTTGTGAACCACTGGGTTCTGGTCCTAAACCCCTATAATGAACAGACCTCTTCTTGCCACCCTCCTCATTCCTCTGGTCCATTTTTTCTTAATTTTGCTTATGTACTTGCAGTATAGTTAATCATGTAGACTTCTATAAAGAAATACGCAGAGGTTGTTCTAGAACTGGTAAGGGCAAACCCAGGCCCAGGGTGCCTTGGGCTCTTTTCTCAGGCCCTCTTTCACACACACCATCCTATCCTCCCTTCCTTCTCTTTTTCCTCTTTCTCCCTCCCTCCTTCCCTTTCACCCTTTCGTCCTCCCTTCCTTCCCTCTTTTCTCCCTCCCTCTCTTTCTCAATCTGTCCTCCCTTCCCTTCCCTTTTCTTTTGTCTTTCCTTCCTTCCTCCTTTCCCTCCATTCCCTTCCACCCTTTCTTCCATCCATCCTTCTCTTCTTCCCTTTCTTCTCTTTTTTCCTTCCTCCTTTCTTCCTGGGGGATGTTTAGCTGGGAGAAGAGATGGTACAGAGGGATCATGAGAACCATGTTTCAAGATTTCGATGGGGGTCCCATTTAGGAGGAGGGGGAAAACTGACTTTCTGCTTCTCTAGAGACCAGGGCATAAAGGAGCAAAGGTTTCAAATGGCAGGGAAAGAGATTTGACTGAAAAGATTAGGAAGAGTAAGAGCTGTTATAGAGTGGCGTAGGCTGCCTCAGAGTGTGGCGGAGTCTCCTTCTCCGGAGGCTTTTCCGCAGAGGCTGTCAATTGGGCGTGCTCTGTGCCTTCTGGGTGGCTGGGGGTTGGACTGGATGGGGTTCTCCTCCAACTCTAGAATTCTAAAATTCTATATCAGAAGTAGGCAATACGGGGTCTAATGGATACACTTTTTCTCTCCCGTCCACCATCTCATCCTGATGAAGGCCAATCCTTTGGGATCCAAACGTTTCCCATCTTTCCTTCACTTTCTGCCTCCGAAAGAGAAAAGGAAGGGGAGGAAAGGGCAGGGAGGGGACTTGGGGAGAAACCCCTTCCTCCCAGCCCGGCCATCCTACTCTGGCCCACCATGCGGCCCCCAAGTTAGAAAGTTTGCCCATGCCTGTTCTAGAATAAGACATTACTTGGTTGGGTTTGAAACACTATATATAACATTATATATTAACCACCATTATGTACAGCTATGAAGCGTTCACCTTTAGAAGGTCAATAATGTCTGCATAATCTGCTATAGTTATATTTAAGTGCAGAGGAGCACACAAAGCAGCCGTATGTTAGACAATGAAGCCCTACAAGGCTTTTAATGAAAAAATGCAAAAGAAAAGCAGCTTCAAGAAGGTATATTTTGAATACAGAAGCAATGTAGTGAGTGTGCATAACCTTTCCCCTTCTTCACATTTTACTTTACGAATCTCTGCCCCAGCATTGTTCTTTTTCTTACATACATACTGCTCTCTTTCTCCCTTTGACACAAACAGACAGGCTGCTTTTCCCTCTGGAACATTCAAGGTGCATGTTTACTCTCATAAATTCACCAGTAAGTAAGAATCTTTCTACAGTAAATTAAACACTGCAACTGCTGCAATATTAAACTCGTTTTTGCCCCTGGCTGGATAAATGGGACAACACCCAAACTATGCATTAAGTTCTCATTCCTTCTTTCACACAAATGCAAATGTGTTCAGTAATCTTCCATGATGGAGCCCCCGGTGGTGCAGTGGGTTAAACCACTGAGGTGCTGAACTTGCTGACCAAAAGATCGGCGGTTCAAATCCAGGGAGTGGGATGAGCTCCCACTGTTAGTCCCAGCTTCTGCCAACTTAGCAGTTCAAAAACATGCAAATGTGAGTAGATCAATAGGTACTGCTTCTGCGGGAAGGTAACGGTGCTCCATGCAGTCATGCTGGCCACATGACCTTGGAAGTGTCTACGGACAATGCTGGCTCTTCAACATAGAAATGGAGATGAGCACCACCCTCCAGAGTCAGACACGACTAGACTTAATGTCAGGGGAAACCTTCACCTTTACTTAAAAGGAAAGGACAACATTTGCTTGTCTTTAGTCCTCTGCACCTCACCCACTCTCTAAGATTTCTCAATAAAGAAAGCGATTCTGCAAGTATGTCAGCAAGCTGCTTCAATACGCTGGGATGTAGTTCATCTGACCCTGTCAATGTGAACTAATTTAGGTTAACTAGGCGATTCCTGACTAACACCTTTACCTTCGCCTTTAACCTCACATGACTATGGCGAAGTATTGATGCACAAGTAACAGAAGCTCTCCAAAACAACAGATCAGTAAATTGGTTGTTGTAGGTTTTTCGGGCTATATGGCTATGTTCTAGAAGCATTCTCTCCTGACGTTTCGCCTGCATCTGTGGCAGGCATCCTCAGAGGTTGTGAGGTCATGGCCGTACAGACCAAAAAACCTACAACAACCCAGTGATTCCGGCCATGAAAGCCTTCCACAATAATAATAATAATAATAATAATAATAATAGTAATAACAACACTTTATTTGTACCCCACTACCATTTCCCCAAGGGACTCGGTGAGGCTTATATGAGGCCGAGCCCAAATACAACAATACAAGCAATTAAAAATAACACATGGACAATATAATAATGCAACATTAACAATAAGACCACACGATTAAAAACTATGGGAAGGCCAAATGTAAAATTAAAATTGAAAGTAATGCTGGAACATGGGTGAAAAAGTGATGGGGCATTTGTGGAAAACATACAGGCAGACCTAAAAATGTAAAGTGCTTTGGAGGACAAAGTGCTATGGGATCATTATTTCACAATAGATCAGTCAATGTTTTTTCTTCAGTCACACTTGCCCAGTTGTCAACCTTATACTTCTCAATAACTTATTTTTCTCAATTGAAGATTACGCATCACAAGGATGTGTCCCTTCCCCTGCAGGGACTATCCCAGAAGCAACTCTAGCTAGGACACAGCCAAAGTTAAAGAGGTCATCACTGGAGAAAGAAGCGATGCATTATGACCCCCTTCTGTTTCCTCTTCCTCCCTCTCTACCATTTTCCAAAGCACTCCCCCTCCTCTGCCCCCTGGGTCTCAAACTTGCCCCACTCACCCAGATCCATCTGACCCCATGGTGCTGCTCAACCGGTTCACGTGGCAGGCGGTGCTCCAGTATGTCCCATCTTCACTTTCTGCCTGGGGGCAAAGGTCATTGCCCTGAGAGGTTTTGAGCCTATCCAGCCACTTGGTTGGGAGAATCCTAAGCAGGAACTGTGCCAGCCCCGTTGTGAGAAGCAGGAGGAGGTACACGTGTACATGGGCGTACGGACCTCACAGCAGCTCTGGATCTGGAGGCCCCGTTTCCAGATTCAGTGTTGGCTCGGCCTGAAATGCACTGCCTCCTCTTGCTAAGCTCAAGGACGTTTGCCGGCAGCATTGAATGCAGCACAGTGTGAATCAGAGCACCAGAGAGACACAGGCGTGGAATAAATAGGTCCGCTGGGGAAGGAGAACCAAATGAAAGGATCCAGGGCGGCGGGTAGGGCGGCAGCAGTGGCGGTAGAGCGGTGGAGGATAGAAGTCCATAGTGAACTCTGGAAGCTGGTGTGTTCGGATTGAGGATCATTGGCAGAGGCCAAGGGCAGAGTGGAGGAAATTTGAGGATGTCCTGAACTCACCCAAGGTATTGCTTATGGCATATGGGTCAGAAAGGAGAGCAGCATCGCAGGTGCCAGGAAAAGGTAGGTCTACTCTAGGGTAAGGAGTGGGGGTAGGAAATCAAGGGCTACTATGAGACTGTCAGGTATCACTGAAAAAATGGGTAAAGAAACACAGGATTGCACCCTCAAATAAGAATTCTCTCCCCTTATATACAATTTTCTTCAGCTCTCAAATACCTAGCATTGCTGTTATTTAAAATTTCAGCGAAACATTTAGAAATCCAATTTAGGCCTCCAAAGACAAGGGGAAGAAATGTTAAAAAGAGAATATGAACACATCAAATTCTAAATGTGAGATATTTTCAAAGTCTCACTCTTCGCAGTGCTATAGTTTTGGAGGATTCCAGAAAATTTCATTTTGAGGGTCACAATTCTTACGTAGGGAACAAAGCTGAATTTCAGTTGCTGTGAGTTTTCCGGATTCTATGGCCATGTCCCAGAAGCATTCTCTCCTGACATTTCACTCACATCTATGGCAGGCATCCTCGGTGGTTGTGAGGTCTGTTGGAAACTAAGCAAGTGGGGTTTATATATCTGTGGAATGTCGAGGGTGGGAGAAAGAACTGTTGCCTGTTGGAGGCAAGTGTGAATGTTGCAATTGGCCACCTTGATTAGTACTGAATGGCCTTATAGCTTCAAACCTTGGCTGGATGCTGACCAGGGCTGACCATCAATCAGGGCCAGCTAACACCTCCCAACAAAGGACCCCCCATCCTTTGTTGGGAGGTGTTAGCTGGCCCTGATTGATTGTTGTCTGGAATTCTCCTGTTTTTTGAGTGTTGCTCTTTATTTACTGTCCTCACAACCTCTGAGGATGCCTGCCATTGATGTGGGTGAAACGTCAGGAGAGAATGCTTCTGGAACATGACAGTACAGCCTGGAAAACTCACAGCAACCCAGTGATTCCGGCCATGAAAGCCTTCAACAACATGTAGCTTAATTTCCTCTACTCCCCAAGCTACGCCCCTGTCTGATTCACGCAGATGACCTGAACATTAGAGTAAAGGCGAGATGGAAACTGCAAGGATCATTCTTTGATCATTTTCCTCCTTTTCTAGAGCCCTTTCTAGAGCAGGAGAAGTTGAAAGAAGTGAGCATCATCAGGCATGATGGGACAATAATCTGTTGTGGTGACAGAATTGATGGATTTTAGAAAAAAGATTAATTTTAGCAAAAGAAAGGAAAATGCTGTCTCAGTGACAATTTGCAAAAAACTACACATCATACACTAAAGCTTATAACTGTGGCCCAATAACCCTCAGAATGCACAGTTCAGATTTTTGAAAAAAATGATAAGTTAAAGAGATGAAGGAGGATCTTTAATCTTTTCCTCAATCACCATTTCAAATCTTTGTTTGCTCTCCTTACTCTGAGGTTTCAAATGCATGTTTGTCCTTGAGTGGATGAGGAAGACATTGAAAGTTAAGGATTTTCCATACCTTGGCTCAGTCATCAATAAGAATAAAAACTGCAGTCTAGAAATATAACTTGGAAATGCAGCTTTAAAGGAACCAGCAAGAACCTGAAGTGCAAAGATGTACCACTGAATGCTGAAGTTATTTAGGCTTGTGAAAGTTGGATTGTGGAGAAAACGGACAGGAAAAAAAGTAAGCTAATTTGAAGTGCACTGGAGAAGAGTTCTACTAATACATCGGACTGTTAAAAAGCAAGTAAAAGGAGCAAATCAAGCCAGAACTCTCCCTAGAAGCCAAGACAACTACATTAGGACCTTGGCATCCACTGGGGTTTGGTTCCAGGCTTGTGTGCCCATGGAGTGCACTTTTCCCATCCCTGCATTTGGCAGTCACTATTTTAAATTTCTCAAAATGCCTTGGAGAGCCCAATGTGTCATAACTCTGGCATTACGTGGGAAATTAAAATGGTGGAAAGAAATAGCAAGGAAAGGACCAGTGCCAGAGACTTTTGAAGTTCCTGAGATCCTAATACAATACAATCCCCATAACTGTAAGAGGCATGTTCTCAAAATTTGCATGGATACACAAAACTATGGATAATTGTGAAGTCTACTGAAATGAGGGACTTCTAGCCCACAAATAACATAAAGTCATGATGGAAGAACCCAGAAATGCCTAGAGAGGATATATTTTGTCACATATGGATAAAAGAAAATGCCGATACCAGTCCTATGGATATGGGGTTGTACTCTAGTTGCAAAACTGTTGTAGTAGAGCCTGTAACTAACCTTGCAAGAAGTAGTATGGGTGCCAGAAGGGGAAAAAGGGTTACTCGTGAGCAGGAGTCTGATGAGGAACAACAGAGGAAAAGGATTCGGGATATACTTATGGCACCTACAGATGAGGACTCATTTGAGGCGTTCTCTGGGGATGAAGGGTCAATGATTGAAGGAGAGGAGGGAGACACAATGGATGGGTATAGAGGAAGAAAGAGGGTTACTCAGGAGCAGGACAAAGGAAGAGGATCCGGGATATACTTACGGCACCTACAGATGAGGAATCATTTGAGGGTTTCTCTAGGGATGATGGGTCACAGAGTGGGGAAAATGGGGATGACACTGTGGGTTGGACTAAGGTAAAGGAAGTGCAAGCTATTTGTGCGGAGCCAACATGATGCATTTATGGGATTTTCTGGAAGTGAAGACTGGCAATCGGGGAATACAAATGAGTCTTGGGGGGGATCTAAGTTTTGACAGGAGATGGAGAATATGGAGGGATGGGCGTGGGACTTCATGGGAAGAGTTGGGAGCATCTGCAAGGGATAATCATGGGGCGGCGGTCAGTTCATCTTCTGATGAGGATGTGTAGATAAAAACGGGTTTAGAAATGGGGACTCTTTGCAGAAGGCAAGGTGTTGGTATATGTTTGTGCATTGGGTACTGTCTGGACTTGTCGCTGCCTGTTTCGTGTTCAACACTGGATTTGGGATCTGCAGGTTGCTGCTCCTGTTTGTGTGTGCTTTCAACTCAGATTGGATTCTTGTGAGTGTGGATTTCCCTCTTTCTTGACCTTGGACTGACTTGACTAAGACACTGCTTTTGTGGACTTTGGAACTTCGCTATTTCGGATCTCTCTTGCTACAACCCTGGACTTCACTTGACTATGCTTCTCTCCCTGCGGCTTCTTTGCTTTTGTTTACCAGTTGCATGCTGTGTTTTCTTTGTGTGACTTCAGAGAACTGTGTTTGATTCGGTTCTTTTATACGGCTAATCCGGATTATACTTTTGTTTACCTTTTGAACCAGGACTGGTTTTACCTTTGAGTTTTGACCGGAGGCATTGAGTTAAGTGTCTCTGAGTCATTTTCCTTTGTTTCAATAAAATCTGTTTTGGAACTAACTCTGGCCCTTTAAGGCGTCTGTGATTCTGACAAAAACCATGCTACATGCTTATGCTGGCCTGGCTAAATGTGGAACACAGGGAAATGAGCTCTCTGAATTTAGACTACAGTATGTGATCATTATTTTTAATGCTTCACAACGTTAAAACATTATTTTCAAGTAAGGATGATTATGGGCCCTTCCACACAGCCATATAACCCACAATTTCAATCCCTCAGTATCTGCTTTGAACTGAGTCCACACTGACATATATTCCAGTTCAAAGCAGAAAATGTGGGACTTTATTCAGCTGTGTGGAAGGAGACTATGATGAGGGCAAACAATGACATCATCTGCCATCACCTCTGACTCTCTTCTTCCTTCTGAAATCCTTAAAACCACTGGGAGGGAAATAGATCTTCCCAGCAACAAGGCACTGCCAAAAGCCACCCCCTATCGTATCCTGAAAATTATGTAATGGCTTTGACTTGAATGGAGATTTCAGTCTCATTTCTTTTATTTAAAAAATCTTCTTCGGGTGGACTTGAACGCTTCAATGTTTGCTTTGTTGACAGTAATATCTGCAGCTGTTTATATTGTTGAACCCATTTTGGAGTGGTGTCCATAGGCCTTTCACACAGAGTGCCTACACTTCAAATTTACCACTAATCAATTGCATTGGAGATAAAGCTGTCCTAGACAGAACAGTGATTTGAAGTGATATAAACACACCCACTATCTCATTATGTTACCCGTGGAGACCATATCTGGACAAGACTTGCTTCAATTTTTAAAAATCCTACACCTAAACCCACCCTCAAATGTTAAAGCTCTCCATTAGGCAGAGTTAGGTCCTTCTACATTGCCCTATATCCCAGGATCTGGATTATATGAGTCTCCAATGCCAGATAATCTGGGATAAACAGATAACCTGGGATCAGATCCTGGGATATAGGGACAGTGTAGAAGGGGCCTTAGAAGACAATTTCAGGAAAGAGATGAGGGAAGCACTGACAGTCATTCTGGTTTTTCTGACCCTCTCCCACTAATTGGATAGAGCTGTGGCGACCACTTGGGCTGTTCATTAATATTGCCCATAACTACCTATCACCATCAAGTGTTCTGGAGAATGCTATCCTGTCATCAGTGTTGAAGGAAAGTTCAACTGGCAATTGGATGATGTCTGTACATAAAACTGAAATGAGAGGGATGGCATTTGGCAGCAAAATTTATTAGGCTGTTCCCAAGCCAAGGATCCTGGTTCAACTCTGACAAGGGAGGGGCATAGTGGGATTTTTTTTTAAATAAATGGTACATTACAGCTCAAGATTTTTGAGATGATCTAACAGGGATAGGTATGAATATGGAGGAGGAGCTGAGAATGAGGAATTACAGCATCAATTGGAAGTGGTCATATTAGATATCAGATCCAGTCCCTTGCTTAATGCAGAATCTCCAGCTAAAAAGATCCAGGAAACGAGACCTCTAGGAATTGGTTCCATTGCCAAACCTCTTACATGGGTAAGAAATCCATTCTTATGTTCAAACAAAATCTAGCCTCCTGGACATTAAGACCATTAAACCTAGTTTTATCTACCTAGGTAACAGATAACAAGCCTTCATTCCTCCTTGTAGCAGCCCCTGAAGTATTTACATGATGTTTTGATGCCTCTATTCAGTCTTCTCTTCATCAGACCAAATATGCCCATCTCCGTCAGCCTTTCCTCATATATTTTGTTCTCCATACCTATCATCATTTCCATTGTTTTCTGAACTCCCTCTAACTTTCTAGATCCTTCTTAGACATCCAGAACTGAGTGTATTTCAAATGTACTTCAAATGAGGCCCAACCAGTAAAAAATATAGTGGGACTATTACTACTCTTGACTTGGAAACTGTGTACTATTCATGCAGGCCAATAAACCATTTGATTTCTTTGGTACAGCCTTACACTGCCGGGTTCCATTTCATTTATGATCAATAACAATCCCATACTGCTGAGCCAATTATCCCTCCTATCTTATACCTATGTATTTGATGTTTATAGACTAAATTTAGAAATTTGCATTTGTCTCTGCGAATTTCATTTTATCAGCTTTATCCAGTTCTCTAGTTAATCAAAATCCTTTTGAATTCTGGTCCTATCTCACAATGTGTTGACTACTGCTCCCTGTTTTGTATCATCCACAAATTCGGTATGGATTATCTCCATATTACCATCTTAATGACTGATAAAAATAATAGAGTGCTCAGTCCTAGGACCGAACCCTGCAGTACTCCACTTGAGATCATTGTCTAGCTTGAAGTACAGGCAATGCAGATGAGAACTCTTTGAGCCCAATTTTCCAATCCATCTGATGGTGTTTCTGCCTATTTCATATTTAATCAGTTTACTAATCAAAACATCATGAGGACCTTATCTAAAATTCAGATAAATGACACCCACAGCATTCTTACTACCTACTAAACTAGTGGCCTACTATAAAGTAAATTTAATATTAATTTGGTAGGAGGTGTTCTTGACAAACCCATGGTGGCTCCTACTAATCACTACACTGCTATCTAGATACTTGCAAACAGATTCTTATATAATCAATTCTAATATTTTTTCTGGTATTGGGGTTAGCTTGACAAGCCTTTAGTTTCTGAATCTTCTTTTTTGCCTTTCATAAAAGGGAAGGATTGGGCCCCCTGGTGGTACAGCGGGTTAAACTGCCAAACTGCTGAACTTGCTGACTGAAAGGTTGGTGGTTCGAATCCGGAGAGTGGGGTGAACTCCTGCTGTTAGCTCCAGCTTCTGCCAACCTAGCAGTTTGAAAACATGCAAATATGAGTAGATCAATAGGTACCTCGGGGAAGGGAACGGCGCTCCATGCAGTCATGCTGGCCACATGACCTTGGAGATATCTACGGATAATGCTGGCTCTTCAGCTTAGAAATGGAGATGAGCACCAGCCCCCAGAGTCAGACACAACTAGACCCGTCAGGGGAAATCTTTACCTTTACTTAAAAGGGAAGGAAACCTTTGCTTGTCTTTAGTCCTCTGCACCTTGCCAATTCTCTAAGATTTCTCAATAAAAGATGGCAAGTGATTCTGCAAGTATGTCAGCAAGCTGCTTCAATACTTTGGGTTGTAGTTCATCTGACCTTGTCAATGTGAACTAATTTAGGTTAACTAAGTGATTTCTGACTAACTCCTTGTCAATCTTCATTTGCAACCTGGATTCTTTGCCAAGGTCTCTAAGGGAACATTGAGTGGTAGAACAGCAGAACAAGATCACATTTGAACACACGTCTGTTTGAATATGAACTAGGGTAGCCTAAACTCCAACCTCTGCACACTGGAAAGTCCTGGGACAGTTAAGACTTTCAATTCTCCTTTTGTCAGGCTGCTTGCCAGACTAATCAAGGTAAAGATAATAAAGCAATTTGTGCATTCTGAATGCTGTGCAAATGATTAATGTAACTAGATCTGGAAGTTGTGGGTGCTACCATAATTAGTCTAATAGAGAACTGAAAAATTGACTGCCTCCTCCACATGTAGGAAACAGAAATACAGAGATTATTTTGCTACACTCCCCACAAGCAGCAGGCATCTGTGAATTCAGAGAGAATGATAGGTCTTTTCACAGGTTCTGGGGTGAAACAGAATGTTTTCCCAGGCCAATAGCTACAGAAACAATAAGAGTTTGACCAGATAGTCTTTGATCTGATCAAGCATGGCTCCTCCTCTGATGTTTAATGAGGTTTAACTTTTGGGTCACTGATTTTTGAGTCTGTCAAGTACAGAACCATGCCAAACTGCTTTGATTTAGCCTTCCCCAACTTGTAGCCTTCCAGGCGTTCTGGACATGGGCAAATAGGGTTGAAGTCCAAAACATCTGGAAGGCAGCAAGTTGGAGAACAATACTTTCACCTCATAACATAGCAAATGTAGAAGCTAAGCCATGACTATATGTGATGGACAAGAGATATCTTCAACGATTATGCAGAAAACGGAGAGGAGGCAAAATAAGCACATAGATAAAGACTACAGGGAGAGTTCAGTGGTGCAGTGGATTAAACCGCTGAACTGTTGAACTTTGAGCAGAGTGAGCTCCCTCTGTCAGCTCCAGCTTCTGCCAGCCTAGCAGTTTGGAAACATGCAAATGTGGGTAGATCAATAGGTATTGCTCCGATGGGAAGGTAATGGCTCTCCATGCAGTCATGCAGGCCACATGACCTTGGAGGCATCTATGGACAATGCTGGCTCTTTGGCTTAGAAATGGATATGAGCACCACCCTCCAGAGTTGGACACAACTAGACTTTATTTCAAGGGGGAAACCTTTACCTTAAAGACTACAGAATCTTCGCACTATCAACCTTGCTGCACTATATGTCAAAAAACTCTTTCAGACCCTCTTTACCCCAAAGTTTCACAAGATCATCTGCCATCATGTTTGGTTTGACTTTTAGGCAAACCACTATGCAGTCGCTGCAGTGCAGTTGAAGCAGCTTCCCCTGGTTCCCCCAGGTTTGCTGAAATACAGTTCTCATCATCCTAGCCAACATGGTCACCCAATTTATCTAGGAGAAACAGGTTGGGAACAACATGATCAGCAGTCTCAGATTAAGCCCAAGGAAATTCCTGATTCAAATCTCCATTCAACCATGAATTTCCAATGGAAGCAGTGCCAGCTGCTTTCCTTCAGGGCTCCTAAAAGATAAAAATGTTTGCATTGACACAGAGAAATAACTTTGTGTCTTGCTGTGAACTCCTCAAGGGGGAGAAGAGGATAAATATGACACGTGTCTAAGCTTTGGTCCCCACTCCATATGGGGCAATAATATTGCAGTATCTTAAAAATATGAGGATTAATGAGATAATTTGGTTGAGTGGATCAGAAGTAGTGTATGTGTCTGAAGATGAGGATGACTACATACAGTATTTGGACATAGAAATATGATAGAAAGAAGGGAATTCATGTATGTGTGTTAGACTTTGGGCACATTTTCCCTCTAATTGTAACTCGGTAACTCGGGGCCCTTCCACACAGCCCTTTATCCCAGGATCTGATCCCAGATGATCTGCTTTAAACTAGAATGCATGAGTCCACACTGCCAGATAACCTGAGATAAACAGATAATCTGGGATCAGATCCTGAGATAAAAGGGCAGTGTGGAAGGACCCTCAGTGAAAAGGAGTAGAGTTGCTGCTAAAAGAGTAGAGTTGCTGCTATTTTAATTTCAAGAGAGAACTTTTATAAATGTCATGTTGTTACCTCTGGCTTCAGGAGCCACAGTGGCGCAATGGATTAAACTCTTGTGCTGGCTGAACTGCCGACCTGAAGGTCAGCGCTATGAATCCATGAGATGGGGTGAGCTCCCGTTGGCCAGTTCCAGCTTCCCATGCAGGGACATGACAGAAGCCTCCTACAAGAAACACATCCGGGCATCCCCTGGGCAATGTCTCTGCAGAAGGTCAATTCCCTCATACCAGAAGCAACTTGCAGTTTCTCAAGTCACTTCTGACATGATTTTTTTTTAAAAAAAACAACTTCTGGCTTAAAAAAACCTTTCTTAATGTTGAGCTTTGACAATTTCTTTGGAAATTCAATATTTTTGAATCAAAATGATTCCTAGTAAAACAGGCAAAAGAAACACAAAGCCATGATCCTTGGTACCTAGTGTGTGTGAAATCTTTTGATCACAGTCCCTTCATCCCTTCGCATTCAATGACCCAAATTCTAGATCAAAAAAGCCTTACATCATAATAAATCAGGCGACCTTTAACTTGTCACAACACACTTCTTTTGACTACACCTGACAGACATGGCCACTACGTGGAGTAAAAAACGTGCCTTCCTGATGTAATTGTACTGTAGTTCTCACTAGTTCTGGACCACATAGTTAATAATGATGGTTCATGGGATAGAATCATGGAGTTGGAAGAGATCTCATGTTCAACTCCCTGCCAAGAAGCAGGAAAATCACATTCAAAGCACTCCTGACAGATGGCCATCCAGCCTCTGTTTAAAAGCTTCCAAAGAAGGAGCTTCCACCACATTGATGGATTCGCCTTTCTCCACTTTACTTTGGACCTTGACAGAGTATTCTTTCTACTGGTCACTCTTCAGCTTTTTAATACAAGCCTCCTCATCATCAGCAGGTACTACTCAAATCACACTTGCGACTGGAAAGGTCTGTAATGACTTCAAGACCTCTGACAGAATCAAACAAACTAGAAGCAATTAGAGAATCACTCAACCCAGCTTTGCTTTACACATTTGTGTCTTGCCTGTCTGCTACCCCAGGCTCTCATAATTCAGGCTCAAGTATGGCATAGGCAGAGAGCCAGAACAATGAGGATGCGTCACAGTAGGATGTCTGTAGATTAGATCTCACTAGATTACTTGCCCAGCTACATCCTATAATGCAGACATGAGAAAACTTCAGCCCTCCAGGTATTCTGGACTTCAACTCCCATAATTCCTAACAGTAGGTTGTAGGAATTATGGGGGCTGACGCCCAAAACACCTGAAGGGCTGAAGTTTGCCCATGCCTGCTATAACAGAATACAAGAAAGACAAGATACATTCACAACAAAGGTTAGATTCTATAACCCATATTTGAAACATATGGTTGGATTCTTCAAACAATGCATCTTTCTCTCCCTGCGGTGCAAGTTTACTAGGAATTAAGTGCTACCTTTCATGTAAGAGTAGGATGGACTATAGCCTCACCATACCTTCCTAATACAGTGGTTCTCAACCTGTGGGTCCCCAGATGTTTTGGTCTTCAACTCTCAGAAACTAGCTGGAATTTTTGGGTGTTGTAGGCCAAAACACCTGGGGACCCACAGGTTGAGAACTACTATCCTAAAAGGTCATTTGTGGAGGTGTATCAACTCCACCCCAACATTCTCTCTTAAGCTATGCGTACGTCTGAGGCCACAAAGAAAATATTAAAGAGCAGCAAAACAAAGCAAAGAGCAAATAAAATAAAATTCTGCTATGCCATCAAAGTAGAAAAATCACATGACATCCTTCACAAATGTACTGAGGTGTTTCGACCTCCATGTTATCCTTTGTTTCAATAACATGAACATGCAATTTCACAGACTTACGGTATGTCTCCAATCATCAAACTTAGAAAATTAATAATTACTTGTAGTTTATTAATTGGTACTCATGCCCAGAGCATTCTAAATAGCAAAAGAGATGGCTCCTACAACAGTTCTGCTTGAATTATAAATCAACACACATTTCTTTGCTCCAAGAGACAGGTTGGTGATATCACTTGCACAAATGGAGCCATGGTGGAGCAATGGGTTAAACCCTTGTGCTGGCTGAACTGCTGACCTGAAGGTTGGCGGTTCAAATCCGTGAGACGGAGTGAGCTCCCGTCTGTCAGCCCCAGCTTGCCAGGCAGGGACACAAAAAAGTCTCCCACAGCATCCCCTGGGGAAACATCCTTGCAGACTGCCAATTCTCTCACACCAGAGGTGACTTACAGTATATTCTCAATTTCAAAGACTAGAAGCCATGCCATTCAGTCTAGCCACAACACATTGGTTTTCATTGATAACCCTGATCAATACAACAAAGGAAAAGGACCTTCATACATTCAAGCTTCTTTTCATGGCTTCACGCGACCATGGGGCTTATCTCTCACACAAGATCGCAGACGGATTAATAGCTGGGAATTGTTCACTTACCTAGGGGCATCGAAACTGTCATAGGAGCCCACTGTATAGTGCCTGAAGAGTCGCTTAGCTTTGTCGCTACGGCTCTCTGCAAAGCAAAAAGGAAATGGGGTGTGGATTAGGGACAGGAGGATTTGGTACATACAAGCATATCTGTTTTAACTGCTGTGGTAATGAGTCCAGTTCTTATGACTGCAGCAACTGAATGTTAGTAGTTGAAGTGATATTCTTATTACCACTTCCTCCAACAACCACTGAGTGGCAGCAGAAGGCTTGGTGTTTGAGAGGCATGCCTGTTCCAGAAAAGGAAGAGGCAGACAGAAGACAGAAGAAAAAGAAAGCCAACTGTTTTATGTTCAAACTATTCTACACAAACTATCCTCACTACCTCTGAGGATGCTTGCCATAGATGCAGGCGAAACGTCAAGAGAGAATGCCTCTAGAACATGGCCATATAGCCCGAAAAACCTACAACAGGCCAATGATTCCGGCCGTGAAAGCCTTCAACAATATATCCTACATTATCTTATAGTAAAGCATTGCTTTGATCCTATTTTGTCCCCGTTTTTATTTTTTGCCTCCCTTATATTTCTATTACTGCATACATATATGCTAAAACAATCATGGGCAAACTTGGGCCCTCCAGGTGTTTTAGACTTCAACTCGCACAATTCCTTACAGCCTAAGGCCCCTTCCTTTTCCCCCTCAGCCACTTAAGCTGTGAATCACTGGGTTGCTGTGAGTTTTCCAGGATGTATGGCCATGTTCCAGAAGCATTCTCTCCTGACATTTCACCCACATCTATGGCAGGCATGCTCAGAGGTTATGAGGTCTGTTGGAAGCTAGGCAAGTGGGGTTTATATATCTGTGGAATGTCCAGGGTGGGAGAAAGAACTCTTGTCTGTTCAAGGCAAGTGTGAATGTTGCAATTGGCCACCTTGATTAACATTGAATAGCCTTGCAGCTTCAATGTCTGGCTGCTTCCTGCCTGAGGGAACCCTTTGTTAGGAGGTGTTAGCCAGCATGCCTTAGATGTGGGTGGAGTGTCAGGAGAAAATACTTCTGGAACAAGGCCATACAGCCTGGAAAACCTAAAGTAAGCCAACTTGACGTTACTCCACATGAGATTGAAAAAATAGCATGCTGCTTCTCCTGTTTGTTTTTATTACATTCAGGGTTTTTTGACATGAAAAAGCTTCAGGATTTATAAGAGAATGAGATAAACTTGAAAAATTCATCTCAAAATGATTCTAAAAATTATCTCTAAAAGTAAATCTTGCAAACCACACCGTATTACTTTGAACTGTGACATTGCTACAGCTTTGTTACAAAAAAGGGGGAAATGTATGCAATTGGATTACTTATCATTCTATTCTCAAACTGTTATTGGGTAACCCTGAAGGAATTATAGCTCAAAAAAGTACCCTTCCCGGATTCTGTTGCTATGAAATTATGATATAAATACAGCACACCGGATGAGAAAGAGGAGATGCAATCAGCCCTACTTTGCCAATTCAGGCTTGTAGATTTTATGGGCTGATTTAAATAATGGTGATGGTGATGGTGAAAATGCAAGGATGTTGATGAAAGCAGCAGCAATAATAATAATAACAATAATAACAATAACAACAACAACTATAATAATTGTTAGCAAAACGCAAGGAGAAAATGCTTATGGAACATGGCCATATAGCCCGGAAAACTCACAGCAACCCAGTGATTCTGGTGATGAAAGCCTTCGACAACAAATTGAGACATAATGCGTCCTTATCCTGTTCAAGTTTGACTCTTTATGCTTCCATCAAGATAAGGTAACAACAACTTGCAATAGTTCCAGGATAGAAGGAACCTGGGATGTTCTGGTGATCTTCATGTAACCAACCAGTGGAATAAACAGGAATGGGGAGATCCTTGCACCATGCTCCCATCTTTTAGCAGACATGAGGAAAATACCCTTCCAGATGTTGATGTACTACAACTCTTATTGCCTCAACTTTTGACATGTTAGCTGAGATGATGGACAGCCAAAAGCATTCAGAGGCTTATCATGCATTTTCCCATCCAACCCTTATCTTAAAGATGGTAATCAAGACAAGATAATGATGGGAGCTGACCATGGATACAGTTCCGCAAAGAAGCCAGAAGCTCTGTTTCAGAAAGAACTCCTATCTTTCAACTGCATTTGGGACACACTAAAAACTGTAACTGGTGTGCTAACATTCTCTTTCTCACAAAGTCATTCACAAGTTCTCTACATTAGCTCATGGTTAAGCAAGGCCTTGGGAACACCTGGTCTTGATTCCTAACCTAAACCATGACACAACTCAACGAGCCTCATAGAACTGCAGTTTTCATAATAATAATAATAATAATAATAATAATAATAATAATAATAATGGCGAAAGAAGGCTCTCCACGGACAGTTCCTGGGAAAAATTGAGAGCCAAATCGACAAAGAAAAAATATGGATGTGGCTCACAAATAGAACTTTGAAAAAGGAGACGGAGGGCCTGATTCTGGCAGCCCAAGAACAAGCCATTCGAACAAATGCCATCAAAGCCAGAATTGGCAACAGATCCCTAATGTAGACTCTTCAAGGAAGCAGTTGAAACAGTAGATCACATCCTCAGCTGCTGCAAGAGGATCATGCAGACAGACAACAAGCAGAGGCATAACACTGTTGCTCAGATGAGTCATTGGAACTTGTGCTACAAATACCATCTGTCTATGACAAAGAACTGGTGGGATCACAAGCCTGAAAAGGTTACAGAAAATGAACACATCAAACTACTCTGGGACTTCCGAATTCAGACAGACAGAGTTTTGGAGAACAATACTCCTGACCTCATGATCATGTTAAAAAACAAAGTATGGATCGTCGATGTGTACTCATCTTGTTGTGTTTCTAATAATAATAATAATAATAATAATAATAATAATAATAATAATAATAATGGATTGCTGTGAGTTTGCAGGCCATAGATGTGGGCAAAATGTCAGGAGAGAATGCTTCTGGAACATGGTCACACAGCTCAAAAAATTTAATGCCTCGGTGATTCTGGCCATGAAAGTCTTTGACAATACACAATAATAATAATAATAATAATAATAATGACAATGATGATTCAGTCCTTTCTGTCACTCTGCAACACTTTCCGTAGGAGAGCTGTTTTCTATCTGCCCTGAGCATTGGCACTGTTAAGTGCACAGGCTGCCGTTTCACACTTTGCAGCTGGTGAGACTCCTTTTGAATTGTCAAGTGTAAAAACATACTGTAGGCCAAATTCAGTATAGCACCCTTTTTGCTTTTCAATCACAACCCCTGATCTAGGATGGGGCTTTCAGATTGAGGATGCTTAGTGTTACAGATCAAAAGTCCCTGAGGAGTCATTCTGTTTCTCTTTTCTAGATGTATGCTTTAAAAAAAAGTCGCAAAAGAAGGTAAGAAAAAGTTTAGGAGGGTTACAGGTGGAAAATATCATGCTCTGGACTCCCTAGAAGGGTTTTGTGTTTCCGGCAAGATGACTGAGGGATAAAAGCTTCATCTGAAATCCCCCAAGGTCAAGAAGCTCTTGGCTGCTGCTTAAACACAAAAGGGTAATGTGTAGACTGCCTCCCTTCAAGGCCTTCTTGTTTATGAGTGCATTTTGAACTGTAATTATTCTATATTGCTCATGAAGACAGCCAATATAACATTAGAACAGTCTATTCAATGCTTTACATTTAACAAAAAGGGAAACAGTTAGGCCAATTTGCTAAGCCGCTTACAAATATAACCTGCTTTAGAAATCAGCACCCGGGGGGCTTTATATCAAGGACTCCTAGTGCTACCAATCTAAAAGCACTGCACAGCTATTCCTGCCTTTCCCTCCTGAATGTATGTGTGCTCAGGCAAGCATGGATTTTTTTAAAGGACTGACGAAGCAGTGGGAAAATATCGAAAGGAAGGATCTCCTCTTGTAAAATTTGATTACTATTTTGTAAAATTCTGTGAACAGTCCAATTAAAACCCCATCTTGAAGCATCTCACGGTAAGTTAGTGCAGAGGTCATAAATATGGAGAAAAGCTCCACTGATATAAATTTTTGGTGGATTTATGTGATTCAAATCAGTATAGAAGTATTGATGTTTATTTGTTCAGTTGCTTCCGACTCTTCATGACCTTATGGACTAGCCAACACCAGGAGCTTCCTTTCGGCCGTCTCCACCTCTCCTTCAAGGTCAAGCCAGTCACTTCAAGGATACCATCCACCCATCTTGCCCTTGGTTGGCCCCTCTTCCTTTTTCCTTCCATTTTCCCCAGCATCATTGTCTTCTCCAAGCTTTCCTGTCTTCTCATGATGTGGCCAAAGCACTTCATCTTTGCCTCTAATACCCTTCCTGTCAGTGAGCAGTTGCGCATTATTTCCTGAAGTATAGACTGGTTGGATCTTCTTGCGGTCCAAGGCACTCTCAGAATTTTCCTCCAACACCACAGTTCAAAAGTGTCTATCTTCCTTCGCTCAGCCTTCCTTATGGTCCAGCTCTTTCATCCATAGGTTACTATGGGAAATACAATTGCTTTAACTGAAATAGTTAATAGAAGTATTACAAATGCACTCGTTGTTCCTGGTTTTTCTTGTGAAATGTAGAAGGATGCATGTGACTGAAAGGGAAATTCAATACAGCAGCGAGAAAGACTACATCCTTTAAGTGGAACGCATCCAGCAATTGAAAGAAATACTCCTAGTTTAAAACAGTGCAACTCTTTTTAGTGACATTTGTTTGTGTAAAAATACATTTCATGACAAACATGATGATATTATGACAGAATGCAGTCAATGATAAAATCCTAGAATCATATAGTTGGAAAAGACAAAAAGAACTATTCCAAACACTATGATAATCTTCAGCAGAAGGAAAATAGGAGCTACATGTATACAGAAGTGGCAATTCCCAGTAGGAGAGTACCCCAGCAAGCCTTGGATGTCATGCTACAAAAAAAGGAGAAGGAGAAGCTCTCAGATTTTGAAAAGAAAATCTCTAATGAGATCAGGGAATTAAACGAAGCATAGCTTCATACTATATTCTGGTTGTTTCTCCATTCATTTTTGGTACATATGTTTTTCATATACACTCACATGGAAATGAAACATCCAAATGAGGTCTGTGTTTTAGCCACTGGAAAAATATGTAGCTGCACACACTGATTATTAATTAATGTTCAAGCGGAAAAGTGGTGTCAGAGGGAAGAATGGTAAAACTGAATGACAGAAGAAATAAGACAGACTTGTGAGGAAATCAGCACTAGAAAATCAGAAAAGAAATGAGATCTGCAACAGACAGTAGAAATGGTGTGTTATGGTTCAAGGATAACATTACGCCAAAGGTTCCACAAAGGCCCCTTCCACACAACTGAATAAAATCCCACATTTCTGCTTTGAACTGGGATATATGGCACTGTGGACTCAGATAACCCAGTTCAAAGCAGACATTGTGGCATTTTTCTGCCTTGATATTCTGGGTTATATGGCTGTGTAGAAGGGCCCTAAGAATGTTTTCAGCATATTCATGTTGGCGTAAACGTAGATTGGGGAAGGGAATGAAAAAGTAGTAGAAAAACATTACAATATTTATAGGATGGAGTCATCCTTAAAGTCTGTGAAGAAGAAGAAGAAGAAGAAGAAGAAGAAGAAGAAGAAGAAGAAGAAGAAGAAGAAGAAGAAGAAGAGGGCATGTTTAAATTTCATGTCTGATAGGAAAGCCTCCCTGCTTCACTCATTATCTTTCTTATTAATTTGGGGGGCGGGGAGGGTTGGGGAAGCAGTGGCAAGAAACAATAGCATTCAAGAGCATTTATCTGACACACTATCTCTGTTCAAGGATGAATTTCATGATGACTTCTTCTCACAGGTAGGGAGCACCTCATCTACTTGAGTGGGGTTGGCCATTTTGTCCCCAACAGTGTCCCAAACAGACACTATGTAATATTGTGTAGTAACTGCCAACCTAACAGTTCGAAAACATGCAAATGTGAGTAGATCAATAGGTACCGCTCCAGCGGGAAGGTAACAGCGCTCCATGAAGTCATGCTGGCCACATGACCTTGGATGTGTCTATGGACAACACAGATGAGCACCAACCCCGAGTTGGACACGACTGGACTTACTGTCAGGGGAAAACCTTGACCTTTAAACACCTATGAAGAGCCACAGGATGAGCAAGAAAAATACTCAGTTTTCTGACATAACAGAGCATTTCCTTTTTAAAAAACTTTTTAAAAGCATATGGAGGATGTCTTTGCTGTTGAATGTTGAATGTTATTCATCCATCACTGATGTAGTAAAAGGAATTTATCCATCCCAACCTTTCATGGTCACATGAAGAAAATGAAACTGTGAAGATGGGAAGCTACTTTCAGCTCAGCACTATTTCAGGGTTGCAAGCAGCCATGCCCTCTTCCGGGATTAGTTGTTATTTGTTGTTATGTTCCTTCAAATTGACTCTAACTTATAGAGACACTCTCATAGGGTTTTCTAGGCAAGATTTTTTTCAGAGGAGATTTGTAGCTGCCTTCCTATAAGGCTAAGTGTCTGAGTGAGCTTTCATGGCTGAACAGGGATTTGAACAATGTCTAAGTTCAACATTCAAACCGCTACACCACATTTGCTCTTTCTTCCAGAATTCTCTAGCATGTTGCCAGTTCTCACTATTTTCCATTCTTCCGGCCCAGATAATTTTATTTATTTATTTATTTATTTATTTATTACTGCGCTTGTATACCGCTGTTTCTCAGCCTACATTGGCGACTCAACGCGGTTTACAACACTACAATAATCAACAATATTCAGTTTAAAAAGCATAATCAGCATTCAATGATCTCTGAGCATGCTCTGTCCTCACTGGTCTCCTTTGATTCTTCTACACACTATCTGAGACAAGTATTTCTGCAAATAGGTGTTAGCAAACAACTCTTCTAATGCCTCTTACAGCCTCGTCACATTAGAGAGAAAAATCCACTTAAAATCCGGTTTCTGCCTTCTGCAGAATTCTGGGGTTTGTAGTTTAGGGAGGAGCTTTTAACAGCCTCACTAAACTACAACCCCCAAAATTCTGCAGGAGGCAGAAACAGGATTTTAAGTGGATTTTTCTCTCTAGTGTGATGAAGTGATTAGTGAGCAGATGGTTTTATTTTGGCTACATAGCTTACTACCCAGAGTGTGGCTAATATGCTTGCTATTCATGTATCTGTGTGTATACTGGAAACACTTACCTTGCTTCCCTTCCTGTGACTTGTTGGGCACTTCCTCGACACATTCTGAGGGGAACCAGCCCACACGACCTTTGACCTGTCCTTCCCAAAAGCCGCCTTCTCCAACACTCAGCACTGAAAAGAAGAAAGTATTGTTACAGGTGTAAACATCTATGGACAAAAGTGGGAGAACCGTTCACCTTACCCAGAGTCAGCAAGGTGTGAGAAAACCAAGACTGAATCTCCACCACAACCGAGGGATATCCACCATCCTATGGCCTCACTTCTAGATAAAGAGCTGAGATGAATGTGCAACTGTTTTTTTTCTGGAGGTTTTGAAGGCAAGCACTAGTAAATTGTCTCCTGAGCACATCTTAAATATTCCTTGTGTTTGGGAATTCTGCCAACATGACCATGCCAGCTAATGAACAAACACACTTTAGCTGTTGGGCCACACAGTGTGGACTTTAATTCTCATTGTTTGCTTCTCTCTTTCCATTTTCTTAAAAGCAGATAAAAATGTTCTGAAGTAGACTTCTCTAAAAGCAATGCTCTCCAAGAAGTACTAGACTACAAATTCCATCATCCCCAGGCAGTACAACCATAGAGAATGGGAGGTATAATGTAATATTTCTGGAGCACCAGGTTGAAGAAATCTGATCAAGTTCTTTCAGATAATACAGCAATGTTATCTCTTTCCCTCTTCCTATTTTCTGGCTTAATGCACTGAGTTGGAGAACCACATAAATAGCTGTGGGTTTGGGAGGCAATAATTTTAATGGTATGTGCAGGAGCAATACTTATATTGCCTTTGAGATGCTGTGCGTGTATCTATACTGTAGAATTAATGTGGTTTGACACAGTTTGACTTTAACTGTCATACCTGAATGCTACAAAAGCCTGGGAGTTGTAGTTTGCTGAGGCACCAGCACTCTTGGCCGAGAAGACCTTGTAAAACTACATCCTCCCAGAATTCAACAGCACTGAGCTATGGTGATTAATATGGCATCAAACTGCATTAATTCTACAGTGTAGATTCAACCTGGGAAGGAAATGTAAACACCTATCCTAGAAAAGCGATTAACTGGGATCCATCTGAGAAGCCCTTTTTATCATGGTTGCTGGAATTGGGTTCAGAATAAAATGAAAGGAAACCATGAACTCTGAGGTCAACAGACGTTCTCCTTGGTCACCTGCCAAAAAACCATCACTGCTGGCTCTTGGGTCTCTCTTGTAATGAACCAACATGTCCTGAAGTACTTTCTGGGTTTTACAAGGTAAGTATCACTACTACCACTGCTATGGTCTTTCTCTCCACTGCTTTTAGATTTTGGTTCAAACTTTAAAAGTAGTCTCTGTTTTAATGAATAGGGTTCAGGGCCTTAGGTAACGCCTTTTAGGGTTGTGCTAAACTCAGGAAAAGATTCAATGTTCCACCAACATGAGAGTCACCAGCCAGCATTCTTTGTCTCCCACAAGTTCAACAAAAATAAATTGGTGTTGGGCATGGAGAACAGTATGCTGAAGATCCGCCAAGCCACATCTGCTCAAACAACTGTTCAAGGATAGTGGGCCTCTGACCTTTTATTTCCACCTGGCTACACTCTACTAAAAAACAACCCCATCTCGTCCTATTATTACATGCTTGTTCAGACTATCAATGAAATAAAAGACTTTACCATACAAAAACTAGGTTTGTTGTCTCTCTCAATCTCTCCCCACACTTGGTAATTTATGTCCTTCATATTTTCTTGAGATCTCCTAACATTCAGAGACTGCTAATAAATGTCAAATTTTGGGGAAGAATTTTTGAAAATCACATCAACCAACCTCTGGCCACTAATTTGGTACCTTCAAGTATTCAATACACTGACCTTCAAAGCAACTTTGCTTAAATGTCTCAAAACAGGCCAAAGAAACATCCTTCTATTGAGCTCGGTATGATCTAAAACACTGTTTTCCCAGCCGTTGGTCCTCCAGATATTTTGGACCAGCTCCTAGAAATCCTGACCATTAGCCATAGAGATGGGGGCTTGAAGGCCATGAAGAAAGTTCTTTCAGCATCTGAACACATTTGGTGAAACCTGAACAGAAGGCTGCTTTTAGGTTCTAGTACTCTTTGCCAAAAGACACTCAACTAGGTCCATCTCTAATGTTCTTCTGCTGGCAGGCAAACACATTGGCTAACATTTTGTCAGTCAGTTAACAACTTAATTGCTTTATATTCTCATTTGTGACACTACGGCCTTGACTACAAGTGACCCTGAAATCAACCTCAAAAGCCTGTCAGCTATCCAGAGCTATTCTGCTAGTGAGAAGGGCATTGCAAGATGTGACTAGCTGTCTTCTGGGTTAATTACAAGAAACAGAAGCAAAGACCCTACTGGAACCTATTGCAATTTTTGATTGCATTGCAGCATCCTTTACTAGAAGAAAGGACTGGTCACATCCTCTTGCAGTGCCCTGCTTGTCACCAGAGCAGACTTTCATCACTCTTGATAGATGACTAGCTTTTAATTATTGTTTGTATTGTTGTGTTCAGGCTCGGCCTCATGTAAGCCGCACCGAGTCCCTTGGGGAGATGGTAGCGGGGTACAAATAAAGTTATTATTTATTATTATTATTATTATTATTATTATTATTATTATTATTATTTCTATTGGACCTGGTAGTAGGAAAGGATGGGTATTATAGTCCAGTACATTAAATTAGGCCTAAGATCGTCTGGAGGGGCCCTGCTCTCAATCCCACCGGCCTCACAGGCGCGGCTGGTGGGGACGAGAGACAGGGCCTTCTCGGTGGTGACCCCTCGACTCTGGAACTCCCTCCATTAGAGATCAGAACTGCCCCCTCCCTCATGACGTTCAGGAAACTAACAAAGACCTGGTTGTGGAACGCGGCATTTGACAACTGATTTAATTCTTTGCCCACATGAAAGGAGGATGATGAATGGGATTGTGATGGTGTCGGACGATTTGGCTCTTTTAACTGTGATGATAATGTTTTAATGTGTATAGTGCTGATATTTTAATCGTGTTATGAAGTGGCATTTTGTTGTTATTCTTTGTATGTTAACACATGTTGTGAACCGGTCCGAATCCCTCTTTGAAGGTGAAAGAGTCGGTATATAAAACCTCGAAATAAATAAATAATAAATAAATAATCACTATTGTTTAGAGAGGCTTTTTGTCCCTAAATTATAATTTAAATTATGTTTGTATTTTACTTGCTTTGTTTTATGTTTTTCTTACGTTTGTACTTGATTGTTTTAATTACTAAATTAGAATAATTGTGATAGAGCACAGTTTGGAAGAAAAGTGAGCGACAAGCTTAAGAAACATAACATTACTTGGACAATTGAACTGCTATTTCTGAATTCTTTGACATTACATTCTCTATGTTACTGTTTAGTAGATGTCACCCTGTTATACTAGATCAGATGACTGCGCTCCTCTAAGTGGCCTAATTGTAAAGAAATTCTTGTGTCTGTAATAAAATTGTTAATGATACCGGCATATGTCTCCTTATATAGGTTTCACTGGCTATTCTCTACATACTTCAGTTATTTTAGACTGAGCAGAGATGGAAAATGTGCAGGCCTCAGCCTAATTTCAAAAACTCTCTGAAAATTTGGTTTCAGCCTCTAGCAAGGGTGATCTGTTCCTCCCCTGATAACCCACTAGGCGGAAGGGGGAGAGGGAGAGAGAAAATCAATTTATGAGGGCAAAGAGAGAGAGAGAGAGAGAGAGAACAGGAAAAAAGAGAGCGCACTATACTTTTGACTCTGGCTGTGCTCAACATTGGCTTGGTTCCATTCATCAGAAAATCTGCCCTGCTCAGGAATACATAAATAACTTTTTTAAAACACAGAAGCCTTTAAAGCCTCTTCCAGAGCTATGATCATTAAAAGGATGTCCTCACAGAAGAAACAAACTACAACTGTGGCTTCTGATATAACATAACTGAAGAATCACTGTCCTAGAATAGCATAGGTTCAATGGGGCAGCATAGATGTCCTCTTATTTCTATATCTATTCCTTTAATAGAGGAAACATCAGTGATAGGAATTATTGATTTGCATGTAGATGGGCTGAACATCAATTCTTGGCATCTTCATTTGAAGGATTAGGTAGCAGGTGGAGCAAAAAACCTTTGCCAGAGGCTCTGGAGAACTACTCCAAATCAGACTAGACTGAGGGCCCATCCAAAAATGACCTTTATCCCAGGAGCTTCCGCAGCAAACAGTAGGGTGGCCAGATGCCATTCCCTGTAAACACAGAAGCAATAGCTACAAACCGCAAAAATGTGCAATTTTCAGGTGCGGGAATATCCCAGTTCTGAACCAAAAATCTGCATCTTTGAATGTATGTATGTCTCTGCACTTGGAAATCATGGGATTATTTATGTAGGTTTATTCCTGGTTTTTAGGTGTTTGTTCCTGATTTGTTTTTTCTTATAAAAAAGGTAACAGTTGTGTAGAACGCAAAAACTTTGTTTATGTGTCAGAAACTTTATGAAACGTGTGGAGGGCACATTTCTCTGGCCAAGCCAAAGTTGTGACCCCCTAGTCAATGTTGTACAATAAGAGGAATCAGGAACAGACATGTATAACCCAGGAACAACACCCTGTCTGCACAGATGACCCTGCAGTTTATATAACAGGAATTGAACTTATACAATGATTTGCATCTTTGCACATTCGCATCTTAAGTTTTTTTTTAAAAAAATGCCAAAATTTCTGGCAGAAGTCCTCAGGCGGGCATCTTGGAAGCCTCTAAATCCTGCAATGAAGCAGCAAGTGTGGATGATGGAGGCAGAAATCCTGGGACCAACAGGTCTGTATGTGGACCTCTTCTGAAGTCCTGGGATTTTTTTTGCTCCTAATTAAAACGAGCGATTTGGTGCTGTCTGGAAGCACCCTGAATGGACAAATATCCTAAGCTAAAGTCAGGCAGCTTCCCATGATTCTGCATAACTAGAGGACTGGAGGTGATTTTTAAAAGCAATTACTTACAGTTGTAAGTTACAAAAGTATCTCATTGTAACTAATAAGTGCTAGGCCAAGATGCAATAAATAAATCCCTTACCAAAAATAAATATATTACGGCACACTTCACCCCTCAACATAATCAGTAGAATATTACAAGCTGCTGGCCCATGTTACAGAACCCATGCTCCTCTCATGTGCTTGCTGTTCTCTCCACTCTCACCAAAGAGTCCTAGACAATGGTACCAGGCATAGCCTAAACCAGCACTTGATGCTCCTCATTTACTGCGGACAAATTGACATGACTATAAAAATAACTAAAAATTTACATTAACACTGCAAAAGAAGTCAGGTTGCCCCTCATTAATATATACTTGCAATGGAATATAGAGATACATTTTAAATGGGAAACATGAATTAACGATAAGTAACTAATTATTTATATGTGGTTCATTTCAAGCTCTGGGTGTAATAGATAACTTCATTTCACAATTCAAATATACATTTCTTTAACAAACTTCTGATTTGGAAACTCTTCTCTGGACACAAACAAACACAAATAAAGACCACAAACCACTCACATGTGCCTGAGAGATACACACCAAGACGTACTAGACACCAACTAAAGACAACACATGGCGACACAAAACAAGCCTCTCAGTTACCAAGACACTCAACTCTACGTGTACCAGCCAAACAAAAGGTTCTCAAAGTGTGACGTAGGGATCAGCCTCCCCATAAATAGATATACCCTGCTCTTTGCAGTCAGTATAAATCTTGATTGCTCCTTTTTCCCAAGTACCATTCAGTGTGATGATTGGGTTTCCTGGCTTGCGTTGTGTGAATTGTGTATATGCCTGCTGTGAGTCCTATGACACATCATCTAGGAATATCCAAAGCAATTGAGTCACATTTGTGTTGCCTTCTATTTCCCATCGTTTCCATTCTCTCCCTGGCATCAGAACAGGAGAGGGAAAGCTTATAGGATTTAAAAAAATGTCCTTTGTGGGATGCACTTTTTTTTTTGCTTCTTCAACTGGAAAGGCTGCCTACAACAGAGTTTGAGAACCCTTGTACAAAGTCCAGTGATCTCTCCCAAAGAATCCAGGCACCGTGGACTCAGGGAGAACCCCTGGGCAATCCAAGGGTGTACACAGAGACCAACGTACCCTTGATCTTCTCGCCCTTGCTGATGGAGAGCTCACCCTCGGCCTGGGACTGGTAGGGTTTCACAGCCATGAATGTGCGGCCAGGCACAGCTGAATAGAGTTTCCGCTTCACGCCCCGGCTGCTCAGCGTGCTCCCTCCAGCAGACTCCTTCTGATATCCACTGGAACTGCCAAGGGAAATAGTGAAAGAGAGGCCAAGACGTAGCCAAGTAGAATGCATGAGTCCCAAACATGAATGCAAACATGTTTTGTACTTCTGCAAGCCTTAGGGTTCTTGCTGACACCGCCCTCTTGTGTGTGGTTAGTGCTGTTTGGTTATATAATGACCCACTGTCAGATAATGTTATCTCAAATTCACATGATTTCTTCCTTGTGATTCCACCCCCAGGTTCAAAAACTATCCTGTGCTTTTGCTCTTCTATAACTAATTAAAATCAAGGATGGGAGTTCCGGGTCTCCAGCATCACATCCGCATTTAACTAGAAATTCTTAAATATCCAAGAGTAGATTTCTATACTCTCCAACTGTGGAGGTCTTTAAACAGAGACTGGATGGGCATTTTTCCAGAATGCTTCAATTGTATATTCCTGCATGAAAGAGGATTATACAAGATGGCTGCTGTGATCCCTTCCAATGTAAGATTCTATCATTTATTTTTGCCATAATGGCCTCCCTTTCACAGAAATGCTGGCTTTCGGAACTCTATTTTTGCATTTAATGTACACCAAAAGTAACCACAAATAATGGCTACCTTATCACCTTATGTGTTTGTACCCATTTCGAGGCATTGAATGTTTGCCTTTTTTATTTGTATACTGCCCTGAGTTCCTCCGAGGAGAGGGGGTGGTCTAGAAATGAAGTAATAATAATAATAATAATAATAATTATTATTATTATTATTATTATTATTACTATTACTATTATTATTTCAGTATCATGTATATAATGTAACCCCTCCCCATGACACCCATTGGTATCACACAAATGCCTGAACAGAAGGAATCGCCCAAGATTCTTCATGCAAGCCTGTGCTATAGGGGTCTCCCTTGATAGGAGGCCTGTGCATTTGCAACAGTACACACAGATATCCTTTCTTTGTAGATGTTTGTACAGCACACACAGAACTCAAGGGAAAGGCTTGACACGGTTCTTTTTTGGACTGGGCAAGGGAGAGTCACCTTACAGGTGCAATGTCACGATCAGAGCTACTTAATATGGGACTGCTCTCCATCCGTGTGGTTATTATCACTGTTGTCAAACACTAGTCAAATGGATTTCACCAAATGGATACAGCCTTTTAGATCCCAACTCCCTTGCCCATTAAATCCCAACTTCCTCCAGAGCAAACTAGGAACCAGGCATTCTTCCCAATATGCCCATCAGTTCAGACCTTTGAAGAAATGTCCAGTGCCCTATTCAGGAGAATGAACACAAGACGACTCTAAAACGTAAGTGATGTACACTGTAATCTAGAGTTGGGAAGACATTAAGTTCAGAGTTGCACCATTGTCTTATCCCACTGTTACAGTGTGTAGGCCAGATATCTTCCATTCAACCAAAGCCAATCCTGAAGCATCCAGTACGAAAAATACCTGGGGCGGCCACGCTGCTTTTTTGCTTCATCCGTGTGGCGCCCACGTGACGGAGAACGGCTACGAGCACCACGGGGACTGCTGGAACTGCGCAAGGTTCCTGTGGTGATCTTCTGTCCCTGTACAGCCACAGTGGTAGATGGGGTGGAAGGAGGGGCATAAAGCATCCAGTCTGGGAGATTCATGCTGGTGTCACTGTTAGCTCTCAGCAAGGTATGGGGCACCGTTAGGCCCTGGGAGCCATCTCGGCGTCGGCTGGCATATTGTGGGGTCTCCTGGAAAGGGACTGAATTGGACAACAATGTAAAAAAAAAAGAATAGGATGATGATGGCAAATCTGGAGAAATGGGCTCCTATAGGCCATACTTTGTAGGAAGGGCCATGCCACTAAACACATAATAGGGTATGAGTAAGGTTGGTGCAGATATGTGTGCATGTTTGAAGCTAACTCAGGCAAAATGTAGGCCAAATGACATACAGTGTGCTTGTTAATTTCCAAAGAATACTGATTTTCCTTATTTAAGAAAAAGCAAATTGCTAAGCCAGGAATAAATTAAACTGGGCTAAACAGGACATGGGAAATTTTTACTGGCAATCCAAACAAGGCAGTCCTTGTTCCAATTTACTCAGTCTCTGTTCCTGATATCAATAATGATTTTTTTCATACCATGATAAACAAAATTATTTAAAATAGAATGGGTTGCTAAGCTATCATTTCACTATTCCCCCCACCAACTTCAAAATATCACTTTTGCAAAGAAGTATTAACATCGTATTGAATGATGTATCTCTACCTTGACATGGCAACATAGTGGCATTGCTCCATGCCACCTTAATACCCATTATGAAGGAAAATAATACACAATTGTTCTGGAAATAAAATATATCAAAATCAAAACACACTTTGTATAATGTAATGTCATGTTGTATAGTGTTGCCTGCTTTGGTATAATCTTTTCAGGATACAGCCAAAGTATATTGCTTATGAAGTATTAGTGTGAAAATGATCACAGCCCACTGAAAGTATAAAATACCAGTATTATTGTCCCTACAAAGAAGTTTTGATCTCCAAACCTAATGTTAAATTGCAACATACCCCCAGTGCAAGACATGCTCTCATTTTATAACAGTGAAATTTACCCATTTTTGCCCACTCTTTTCACTGCCACTGACCACATGATGCCTTCCCATTCCTTTTTCCACTCTCCTTTCCCATAGGTGTTAATGACGGAGAGTACCGGGGACCCATAGATAACCAAGGGATGCCAGGGTGCTTAGTCTGAGAGGCAGTAGAAGGGAATGAAATTCAGCTAACTAGCAGCAAGCTATCCTAAATTTACTTGAACTTCCTTCAGATCAGACATCCTTAGGATTGCACTGAGAATCTGTTTCCATTTATAGTACAAACATTTTGATGATATTCTTCCTCCCATCAAACTCACCCACATCTGAATCTCGGTGGCTCTTGATCAGCTCTCCCAGTTCAAAGTTTCCTGCAATGACCGCCACCTTGTACAGAGAGAACATATATGCATCCATGAATAACAGTCATCCCTCCTCAATTGCTGACAGATCAGTATAAAGGTAAAGGTTTCCCCTTGACATCAAGTCTAGTTGTTTCCAACTTTGGGGGGTGGTGCTCATCTCCATTTCTAAGCCAAAGACCCGGCATTGTCCGTAGACGCCTCCTAGGTCATGTGGCTGGCATGACAGCATGAAGTGACTTTATTGTCCTGTCAAAGCAGTACCTATCGATCTACTCACATTTGCGTGCTCTTGAACTGCTAGGTTAGCAGAAGCTGGGGTTAACAATAGGCGCTCACTCTGTCCTGCTGATTTGAAACACCGACCTTCCGGTCAGCAAGTTCTACAGCTCCGTGGTTTAACTCATTGCACCACTGCGGCCCCTTGACAGATCAGTAAGAAACAGCCAGTTTCTCAATTTATTTGCTTTTGTCCTATTTTCCATCAGCACGCCCAAGCACTCTCTTTTTCTATAGCTATTTGATGCTTCAGTCTTAAACCAGTGCTAAAGAGCAGGTCTTAGTTCCAGATTCCACACTTTAGACTTTGACAACAGAAGTTAGGTGAAAAGGGGACTGATTTCCTTGAAGGAAATACATAATATATCCAGAATGATTTGAGTCAAAATTCAGTTGTTAGTCCCAACTAGATCAGATTTGCTGAATCAATGAAAACTTTGTTAACATTTACGTAAGTTTCACTGATTCAATATGTCTCCTTCAGTTGGGACTGTCAACTAAATTTAGGGCAAGAATGGTTCTTCCTTAACACCCCTGAGCCTGAGTCCACAAACACCCATATTCACATGATCAGTCATTGATACCTGGCACTGAAAACAGGTAGCCCCCAGTGGCAAAATGGGTTAAACCCTTGTGCTGGCAGGACCGGTAACCAACAAGTCAGCGGTTTGAATCCAAGGAGAGTGGTTTGAGCTCCCTCTGTCAGCTCCAGCTACTTGTGCGGAAGTAGTTATCTAACCTGTACCCTAGGAGTCCCTGGTGGTGCAATGAGTTAAACCCCTGTGCTGGCAGGACTGAAGACCAACAGGTCGCAGGTTCAAATCCAGGGAGAGCGTGGATGAGTTCCCTCTATCAGCTCCAGCTCCCCATGAGGGGACATGAGAGAAGGCTCCCACAAGGATGGTAAAATATTAAACATCCGAGTGGCCCCTGGGCTATGTCCTTGCAGATGGCCAATTCTTTCACACCAGAAGCGACTTGCAATTTTTCAAGTCGCTCCTGACACACACACACACACACACACACACATTGAAACCAGGTCCAGGGTCTCAGCCCTGAAATACCTTGGCTACAGTTTGGGTCAGCGTGCCTCACTCTTACTTTCTCTTGGAAGCAACTCACCACTTACCTGAAAAGCAGTCTGCCCGTGGTTGTTCTTGATCTCTTTGTTAGCTCCCCGGTATAGCAGGATACGAGCACAGCTCTCCTGGGAAATAGGGGAGGAAGAGAATGGAAAGAGATTGAGAAAGAGAAGTAGATGGGGTTGGGGGAGGAGAGGGCCAGGAGGAAGAAATGAAGAGGGAGAGATGGGATGAAAAAAGCGCAGTGTCTGCCTATGACAGTCTCAACGGAAAAGGGGGCATATCTGCAATGATGAGAAAGTACCAAGAATGTATTCCAATCTTTAAGTCCCAAAGTGGATATATGAGATTCTTTTTGATTGCACTCATCCTCACTGTAATGTAGTCTTCATGCAGAACATGGTGTCCTTCCCACTACAAAGATAATTCCCAATATACAGATGGGGGTTTTGAGGCTGCCAGACAAATGACTGCAAAAGGCTTTTCAAGTGAATATATAGAGAGCAGAACAGATCTTTGAGGCAAAAAGTCAACACCCTATGCTAACCTCTGTCTGTGTGAAAGGCAGCCTTTCATTATCGAAATACACCTTTAAAACCCATGGCCACCCAGAGAGAATTCCGGTTGATATTTTATTCCATGTTTCCAGAAAGTGTAAACCGATAGATTCAAGTTTCTGTCTCTCTCCTACATCCTTTCAACAAGCCTGCTTTTCATATATTTTACATTTGCCACCTCAGTACTCATAACAAGCATTTCTCTTTTTTCATTCTTTGTTTATAAAAAAAAACGTGGCTTAAATATTTCCAAACACAAGCTTTTCATAAAAGAACTTTGGCAGGTATTGGAAAGTACTTTAAAAAATATTAATTAATTAATGTAACATGCAGTTCAATTACTGAAACAGAATGGTAACCCTGGAAAATCTGTTGTGCCATTTTTGGAAAGTGTTTTAAGTTTCTAGTCCCTTAGGTCTACTGAGAGTAACCTAAAAAGATCAAAGCCTGAAGATATAAAAGTGTGCCTGTACTGGGAATTATAGCACTGAGAGAATGATTTGGGTAACATGAATCCCAGTCTTTGTGCACTGGTCCTTCAGATGTTTGAAAATTTAATCCTATCCTCCCAAAAATGAGAGTCATGGTCAATGGTAAAGGATTTGGGAACTGTCACCTCAAACACTTGAAGGACCAAAGGTTTCCTACTCCTAAGAGTGAAGATGGGTGTTCTCACTCTGTGTAAGCCTGGCTAAGCCATCATATTTGACTCTGAAAGCTGGCAGGTAACACCAGCGATGCTATCCAACACTGTCTGCTGATTCAAATTTGCAGAACCAGTGTTGGCTTTGGGATGCCTTGGGCAAGATGCCCTCAGTTTCTTCCTCTTTGAGTAGCTCCACCTCCTCATTATTACAATCACAGCTCTCCCTTTGTTTCCCCATATCCCTCTGAGCCCAGTCTTCTCCATCACTAAAAGGAAGAGGTCAAAGTGAGCAGAGTTTTCTGATCCTCCTTATCATTGCTAATTTTGCTGCTAATTCACTTGAAAAAGCTAAATGAACAGGCAGCGCAGCATAAAAGAAGAATAGCAGAGCCAGAGGTCTATAGGGTTTGGCAGTGAGCCCATTCTTGGCAGATACCCTGAAATGTTGACTTCTATACCAGTCGTATGCAGACTCATATGCAATTATTATTATTATTATTATTATTATTATTATCATCATCATCATCATCATCATCATCATCATCATCATCATCATTATCATGTATTATTATTATTATTATTATTATTATTATTAATAATAACAATAATAATAGCAATAATTTAAACATGACCTCACAATCATGTTAAAAACAACGTATGGATCAGCGATGTTTCAATCCCAGGCGACAGCAGGATTGAAGAGAAACAACTGGAAAAGCTGACATAATATAAGGATTTAAAGATCGAACTGCAAAGACTCTGGCGCAAGCCAGTAAAGGTGGTCCCAGTGCTAATTGGCACACTGGGTACAGTGCCTAAAGACCTTGGCCTGCACTTAAACACAACTGGCACTGACAAAATTACCATCTGTCAGCTGCAAAAAGCCACCCTACTCGGATCAGCATGCATTATTCACGGATACATCATTGGAAAGTGTCCAACGTGTGATCCAATAGAACAGCCAACACAGCGATCTTGTTTGCTGTGCACTAATCTTGTACTGTTTCTAATAATAATAATAATAATAATAATAATAATAATTTATTTTAATACCAAGCCACCATCTCCCTGAAGGGATTTGCGGCATCTCACAAAAGTACTCAATGGTGCAAACATACAACATACAAGTGCGTAACAATAATACAATAGCAATAACAGATAATATAACATCATAAAACATCATTTAAGAACTTGGACTGAAGTAAAAGAGACTGAACAGACTGAAGTGAGGCTGTTTCTAGATGGCAATATTCTTTTCTAAAATGGATTTCCCCCCCTTACCTACTGTGAAAAGAGCCTGGGAACATGGTTTTCCTTAATGGTGGGATCTCTTTTTTAATGTATTTCATGAAAAACAGAACCACAGTGGGCTCCCAAGCAGTTAGGGTGAACCATACCATGGCTATTGGTGATGGTGTCTGAGATGATGGAGGCTGTAGTCAAACATATTTAGAGGACACCAGATAAGGAAGGATGCTCTGTGCTATCTGGCTGTTTGAAGGAGGATGGTTTCAAAGCTTTTTTGAGATGGATTGCTTCACTCTTAGAGACATTTCCTTTTCTAAAGCATAGATGATAGAATCTACATCCATCTTCACTATAATTTAGGAATAAGGGATTTTTGATCCATCAGGTTTAGTGTTGTATTTCCAGAGGTGTTCTGCGAACCTGACCAATTAAACCAATAGAACTTACATCGCTATTTTGTCAAGTTCTCATTGATTCAACAGGTCAGTTCTAGTTGGGGCTACCTTTGGATTTAGGCCACAAATTTTAATCAATCTTTGTGAAATATCCATAGAACACAAAGGATAGCTTACCACCATACCGTTTTGAATATCCTGATCCACATGGTTCCAAAGGACACAACATTATGGGAATTTGAGAAGACTGAAAATAGCTCTCTTGCCTTGAATGGAATATAGGCTGGGCCAACAGTGAAGTAAATTCCACTTCCAATGTAAATTATCAAGCTAGCAAAACACAAATCACTTAGAAATTTGGTACAGCCCCCCAATTATATTTGACTTTCTTAACAAAAGAATTCTCAAGATAAGATCAAATTGGGATGTGGGATAAAACTGGGAAAGTGGATGGGAAATAAAACCAAGAGCAGTGATCAGTAATGGGGGTCCTCAGCACTGGTCCCAAACTCCTGAATCTCTAAATGGTTCTGTTGGTCAACATCAGGATAATAATAATAATAATAATAATAATAATAATAATAAAGCTCATCACACCTACCTTGTTGTAGAGTGCACAGATGTGTAGTGCTGTATTCCCAGAGGCATTCTGTGCACCTGGCTCAGCGCCATAGAAAAGCAAATGTTCCAAGTGCTGGGAGTGTCCATGTTGGCAGGCCTGGTACGTGGAGAAGCAGAGGTCAGGAATGCATGGTGGGGCTAGATGGTCAGATGGACAGGTGCATGTCACAGCCACCCCCCTCAATCTTTAGGCTTGGAGCCAGCCCTGGCAGGAAACACACATAGGATGTAATATGGGTCGCTAGCTATCTTGCCCATAACATTGGGGGCTACCAGACATGGAATCTGACAGTGCCTGGAGGGGTGAGGACAGCATCTAATACCTTACCTGGTGTATCTCCTGCCAGCCATTCTCATCAATAGTTCCAATGTGAGCCCGATTGTAGAGCAGAAGCTCACAGCAGCGCGGGTCACCTCCAACCATGGCAGTGTGGTATAGTGGAGTCAGCCCACGGCGATCCTTGTAATTGGGGGAGCCCCCCAAGTCCAAGAGTGCCTGTGGAAGGCAGACAGGAAGATATGAACGGCTATTTCTCAGCCCAAAGTAAATTAAAATTTGTCTTTCCACAATGGCTTATTGTATGCTGACCACTATCGAAAATAACACATTAAATCAGTAGGCAATCTTGTTCCATGGCATTTCTGATATTTTGAAATCACTGTAAGTATATCATGGCAGACTGAAAGCCGCTACAGCTCTCCCATGACTTACTGCCTTGCAAACTCAAGTTGGCATGGAGCCCACCACATCAAATTATGCTTGTTGTCTGCACACAGATCTGCACAAAGTACAAATCCTGACAAGGTCCTCAGGGAGGGATCTCTTTCAGCATACCATTGAAAACTATTCAGATGGCTATTTCTTGAATCTTCTAAACAGGAGTCTAGCGATTGGAGTGACAGGGCAAAATGAGGTCAAAGACCCCTTCTAAGTAAGAATTTAGAACCCCCAAATAAATTTGCCCTGAGCCCCCCAATGTCTAACAATTTAGAGAGTGAAACATTTAAAACCATTGTGTCCACAGTCTCTTAGTTATTTTGTCTGCCCATTTTATTTCAAAACCTTAAACTGTATTTCCAAATGCACGACTGAAAGTTTTAAATTACAACAATGCCACACATTTAGGCACTGAAGGTAAATGTCATTTTGGGGTTGGGACTCTTATTTGGGTAGCAATGACTTAATTTTGGTCCCTTGTAGCTATGCCACTGCTTCTAAATCACTGCACATTAATGGCATTACATGTTAGCACAGCACATGACACCACAACCTTTCATGACATATAATAAGGGCTGACATTAAGTCTAGTCATGTTCGACTTTGGAGGATGGTGCTCATCTCCATTTCTAGGCCGAAGTGCCGGCATTGTCCATAGACACCTCCAAGGTCATGTGGCCAGCAGAAGCCCTGTTATCTTCCCGCAGAAACGGTACCTATTAATCTACTCACATTTGCATGTTTTTGAACTGCTAGATTGGCAGAAGCTGGGGCTAACAGTGGGAGCTCACCTCGCTCCCCAGATTCGAACCACCAACTTTTCGGTCAGCAAGTTCAGCAACTCAGAGGTTTAACCCACTGCACCATATAAAACATAACATACCAGGTGGCTCCTCCTGGTATCTTTATGTATTGCTCTCACTTCTCTCAGAACTTAATTCTTACATGATTTTAATGCCAAGAGAATGTAGCATTTAGATGCTGATATTACCATCAGGGCTGAATAATGGTGAGAACACACGGCTTTGTGCAATGCTGTGGCTCCATCCCTTGCACGGAAGTCTATGTGAGCTCCACCAAGGCACAGCAGCCGGATCACGTCAATCGTCCCATCCAACTGGGCTGCTAATGTCAAAGGCGTCTCTGCAGATAAGGCACAGGGTAGTTATTGGGATGCATTTGTGGGTTGTGTAACTGACACCCAAGGCTACTTTTCCCTCCCCAATTTTATCCCCTTGATAGTTACCACCAGTGTCAGAATCATGATAGTTGGGGTCCAGCCCTTTGTCCAGGAGTCGTGCCACTTTCTCAGCTGCTCCATGTTGGACATATTCCAGGAACTTCTTCAACCCCGTCTGGGGAAAGATTTGCCAGTGACAGTCCTTGAGAGTCAGGGAAGGGAGGGGACAGAATACTGCGGGTGGAAAAGAGGAACACAGAGGAGCTGGGCCTAGTTCTTAAACCACCCAGAACTTCTTATGGGCATGAGGAATTTCCAGGCTGAGCACAAATTGCCTTGCCCTGCCCTCCTCAGTGAAAAGGAAGCATCCCGTGGGCACATTCCTTTATACTCTGGTTTCTTAATACAACATTGTAAATAAACCTAGAAATATTTGTTGTTATTGTGATTAGGTGGATTCAAATCAATTATAATTTAGGGTGACCTTTTCCTTTGGTTTTCTTTGTAAGCTTTATTCAAAGGAGATTTAACACTGCCTTCTGTTAGGCTAAGAGCGAGTGACTTGCTCAAGGTCATCCAGTGGTTTCCATGACTCAGTGGGGTTTTAAATTTTGGTGTCCCAGAATCGTAATGATCAAATCATTATATCACATTTCATCCCTAGTGCCTCTTATCTTACCAGCGAAGAGAAAAATAACTTCCATTTTTATACTGGTGCAAGAAGAAGGAAGGCATGGAATCAAGTAAATCAATATACTCTCAGAAGCTCTCTACATCACACATTGTGGTATAGTGGAGCTGGGGTTTGTAGGGTAGATGCACAGCACTTTTAGATTATCAGGGTGGTATTGTCATCTTCTACTCCTCTTAACTTCCCTATCTTCTTTGGGCATGAATGTAGCTAAGACAGAGGAGTGGAAGCGGAGTATCTTCTAAGAAACAACATATAGTTGTGAGCTCTCCCTGTTGTAAGGCAAAGTAATTGGAGGTGGTTTTATCTTTGGTCTTGACTGAGCAACTCACTCCCATGAGTTTATACAAAAGGCTTATGGAGAGATCAAGACAGCTGCCTGACTTTTTTGAACTATCAGTAGGGGGCCTGGCTAAGGGAGCTGTCATAATGAGTGTCTTCTCTTCAAAATATACTACACCACTATTCTTACAATATTTTGCTAACAAAAGGCAGGATCAGAGAATGTGAATGCTGTGACTTTACAAAAGCTGAGATTTTTCAGACTAAGTGCAAGCTCTCACTCAACACAAATTTTTTTCAAGTTTTCATTCATGCCTATTGAGGAAACTTTTCTCACCTTAGTGTGGAGTTTCGCCAACTGCTTCTCATCCAAGTTGGTCTGCTTGTAAACCCGAGTCTTGTAACGGAACTGGAAAATATGTGATGATGGAACAGCAGAGAAAGTTACTGTGGTTGCATAAATGGTGTTTAGTCATCTTCAGAGATGTTTCTAAAAAGATACCACCTTGTCACTACTGTCCCTGCAGTTAAGAAAATCTGCAAAGGCTCACAAAGAGAAGAGGGGACTCGGCAGAAGGCATATTGCCTTACAGCTAGTTCTTTTAGTTCAAATAACTCAAAGCTTAGGAATGTTACCTTTTTGACCAGAATCCCCAAATTTCTGTGCAAACTAGGGATATAAGAAGTATAGCTAGAAACAATTATGTTTTCAATCTCAGCCTCTGATAATTGAAGTATACTATATTATTTGTGAACTTCATCCTTTGAAGAATGTTAAGAGGTTGCATCCTATGAAGAATTTTAGACTAAGGTTGAATAGACTTTAAGCCTGCAGAATCTGTTTTTCTTTATTAGAACTGGAGGCGGGTTCAAAGGGAAGGACAGACAGACATTGAGAACGAAGGAGCAACCAGCCTTTGAGTAGCATTCTTTGTTGGAAATGACAACTTTCATCAAGCCTCCTCTAGTAATTTGTTTATCTACAATCCTGTTGCTAACTTATTGTATATATGTTCCGATATGCAGCTTTCTTCCTTTACTCTATGTTTTCCTGAGACGTAGTGGGAGGGGCTGCAGACCACATGATCTGCTGCAAGAAGAGCACAGAGCTCAGACTCCATTAGACTTTGGGACTGCTCAGACCAATGCTTGCCTGCTGTTGTAAGAAAGATGCCCTGAGCCATCTGCACAGAGAAACTATCGCAAACATATCTGTAACTAGACTGATAAGTTATGTGCCAGTGTATGCAGAAGACATGAAGTTGTGAGTAAACCAAATACTTATGTTATTTTTTACAAAAGTCTACTTTATTTTGTCTCTTAACTGCATAATATAAAACAAGTTGTTTTATGAGAAAGTAGATATATTTTTGGGCACTGAAAAACACTTCTGAGGAAGTGCTATTTTTTATGCTCTGGCATATTCTCTGTTCCTAAAAGATCAGAGACAATAGGTTAATTCAGGCTAACAATTGAAAGCCAATTGCCTTGCATAATTACATGTGGCTGCGTACCACTTGAGAAGATTATACTCAAACGGGGTTTTGGCTCTTCTTTGAAAGATCATGCTTTTCCAAAAGGTTATGATCTCCAAATGGCTATGAATGGGATTTTCTAAATTTCTTAACCTCAGTCTAAGAATATCTTTTCCATAGCTCATTTTTCTTTTGAGAGTGGTCCAATGTCCTGCTGTCCAGATGATCCTTTTTGAAGGCATCACTGCAGTGATGTCAAACCCCCGGTCCTCCAGGTGTTTTGGACTTCAGCTCCCAGAATTCCAAGCCATTGTTGAGCTGGTTAGGGCTTTTGGATTTGGAGGCCCAACCACCTGAAGGACCTCAGGTTTAACACCACTGCTCTATTGAAAGGGCTGTTTGGTCCAGTTCTGACAAAGAAGCCCAAAAAGAGAAAGCCAAAGGGGCCTTGAAATTGTCCATCAAGAGTGAGCACTTGGATAGCACACTGACAAGGCAACTGTGTGTCCTGGTTACAGTTTTCCCCACTGATATACTCATAATACATAAATCTGCAAAAACATATTTGTATCCTCTTTTGCCCCTTTTTTGTTATGCATTTCCTTTTTACAGGTGATGTGTAAGTGGCTATGCTAAGAAGGTGCTTAGCCCCATTCCTAAAAACTGTAGGAATGGAGAGGTCCATATGGCAGTAGAGTGTGTTTCAGATAACCCAGTTTCAGGTTATAAGATTTCCAGGCCCTGGAACATCCATGGCTTGAAAACACAAGTGAATGAGAACACGGTGGATGTCTACATGCGTGCGTGCACACACACATCTCTCTGTTTTATCCAAGCTTTTCTCCCCCAGCAGCCTCACTGAGTGGTAGAGGTGGAAAGGGTGTTTACTGTTATGAAACAATTATGAGACAGAAAGTCTTCCAATCCAGTCAATTTTTTATTGTTCGTGTTTCATATTTTTTAAAAATTATAATATGCCATTCAGCAAATTCTGGTTTTTAGCTTGGTCCAAAAGCTCAAGAAATAAATACATGCACTTCAGATCACCCAGAGATCTGCCACTAGATCCCAATCTACTATCTGCCCACCTCTGTTTTAGAACATTGTGCTGTACCTAGCATTTATATAAACGTTCTTCCATGGATGTCTGTGACTAGAGACAAGATGTGTCTGGCCCCTCCCTTCATCACAGATATAACTCCTATAGATCAGAAGGAAGAATGTCATCTCACATATTCATATGATTCAGTACCACCTACTCTTCAAGAAGTGCCTCAAGACATAGCTATTTTCTGAGACCTTCTCTAATTTGCTGAATCTGTCGCTCTCCTTCTGCTGCCTTCCCTTCCCCCTATCCTCCACCTTCTTTGCCTCCAGTGTCTGTTTACTTAGATTGCAAGCCTGTGGGCAAGGTTTCATCACAGCTAATCTTATGTTTTATATTGTACAGTGTAAACATATTAAGTCGGATTTTGAGGAAGCAAATCATTGCTAACCTAAGTCCCACTGAGTTTAGTGGGACCCAAGCATGACTAATGTTGACTAATGTCTAGACCCAACACACTATTGGTAATATCCAACAGTGTCTTTATACTTCTGTAAGGATGGGTAATGTGTGACCTTCACACGCTGCTGAACTGCAGTTCCCATCAGACCACATCAGCCTAAACAATACGGAAGGACAATGGGTGCTGCAGTTGATCAATATCTCATTCTCCTGCCAAGCACTAGGGGAAAGTTATTTCATGAGAGTTCTGCTGATCCTAGTGCACTCTGAGGCACATCCCATAATGTTCCAGGAGGTGTCCCAAGGAACTGGGGGATATGGTGAGAAACCCTGGCGATCTAATACAAATCACTCAGAGATCTATTTGTAGATCCAATTCTACCTTCAGACCTACCTCCAAGTAGGGCACTCCCTTCTCAAAACTTTGTGGATATTCACGCAAGAGGCGCTCTTCATCCAGGAATTTGGCATCCCGTCCATTGGTGGCCGGCTGGAAGAGCCCATAGTTGAGCACATCCTTGAGGCTTTCATTGAGGGTGCAAAGAATTTGTTGCTTTGCCACCCAAATGGCTGCATCAGGGTTGAAACGCAGGCATTTCTAAAATAAGACCAACACAGTAGCGGAATGGGGAGAACAAAAGGAATGCATTACGATAACACAAAGCAACATCCTTTCAGAGATTGCTCTAATACAGAGGTCTTTATTTACATGTATCTTTTAACAGACACAAAGCAGTGCAATAATTTCTTCCTGTTAATTCCATTATTATTCCTACAAAACAGACTGATTTTAGAATGATGACTTAAATCGTCGACTGTTTGACTGTTTTTATACTGTTTTTATATTGCTTTTATTTAAATTGTATATTTATGCTTTTGGTTGTGGGCACCATTGTGTGCCACTTGTTAGCCGCCCTCTGAGGAGGTCTAGATAGGATGGGATACAAATGTCCGAAATAAATAATAAATAAATAATATCAATTCTGTGAAGGCTGACCAACTCAAGATACCACCCCCACCTCTAATTCACATACAGAAGTCAACTGGATTGTAAATCAAAACTTCTTTTGCCATTAGTAATGGAACAGTGTTATCCACTACATCAAGGACAGGAGGATAGATTGGGGTAGCAAGCCAGGGAACAGGGTTGCCAGCCCAGAAACTATAAAGGGTTCCTATACCTTTAAAGGTTCTGTAGAGGAAATTTCATCAGGCACTGTTTATCACACAACTAGATAACAAGCAACACCTGCTAAAATTGCCTTTTCTATACACCTATTAAAGCAAAGGTGGCAACTACACAGGGGGTGGTAGAGATTTTATTTTCCAGCTCTTTCAGTGAACCCAAAGTGATGTGGATATAATTCTTGCAACCGTACTGGATTGATTTTCTCTCTCTTTTTCCTGTGTGTGTTTTGAGGAGGTTAGGCAGTGGTTCCCAACCTTTGGTCCTCCAGGTGTTTTGGACTTCAACTCACAGAAATCCCAGCCAGCTTACCAGCTATTAYGAATCRTGGGGGCTGAAGTCCAAAACACTTGGAGGACCAAATGTTGGGAACCACTGGGTTAGGGGGACTTAGCAAAGTTAAGATGACAAAAATGTTGCATTTTGGAGTACGTTTGGCCCCTTTGGGGGGGGGGGGGAAATACAGCCTCATCATTCACCTCCAAATTTAAAATAAAGAGTTGGATGGGGCTGGAGAAGTCTTCTTTTGGGTCTTCAAGGCCATATGTAGCCTTCAATTTGTATTTTTTTAACGCTTACATTAAAGCAGAGTTTCTCAAACTGTACTCCTCCAGATGTTGTGGACTTCAGCTCCCACAATTCCTAACAGCTGGTAAACTGGCTGGGATTTCTGGGAGCTGAAGTCCAAAACACTTGGAGGAGCACAGTTTGAGAAACACTGCATTAAAGAAACAGAATCCTTCTCTGGTGTTCACTTTGGCAACCCTATGTAATATAAACTTCTCTAAAGTTCACTTCTCTAAAGTTGCATCTACGCTGTAGAATTAATGCAATTTGCCACCACTCATTGCCATGGAATCCAGGGAGCTGCAGTTTTATGAGTTAGTCTTTCCTGCTAAAAAGTGCTTGTGTCTCACCAAAATACAATCCCCATGATTGCATCGCATTGAGTCTTAATAGTTAATGTGGTGTCAAATTTCATTTACAGTGAAGATTAACCCCTTTACAGGGGAAAACCCCACCGTTTTAGGAGAAATGGCCATGAGAGCGGCAGCTGTTGCCTTTCAACATGGGTGTATAGTCTCCCATGGGCATACTAATAGGGTTGGAGTATTTGGAAAGACGCTTGGCACAATTACAACTGTTGATGCAACCCTAGTACTTGCACTGAACAATCAGATCCCATAGATAAGGCAGGCAGCAAATGCTATATAACTGTTAATGGCCTACTTCATAAAAGCATGCCTTGCCACTCAGAGACAAAGCCTTTTCCCTAAATTCAGATGAGTCTTTGGTGTGCTCCCCTTTTGGTTTAGTTTCTGGTTTTCCAGCTTTTAGCCAATACAATCGCTTTCGACCTTTACATTGCTAATTGATCACCAAGCTTCTCATTTCCCCCAAATGAACTATGACAATGAACTGCGTGAGATGGGTGTCTCTGTCTGCCCAGGGTTAAGAGCAGGCTAACCCTGCATTAGACTGAGTAATTTGCTCAAGGTCACTGAATTTAATGGCTAAGTGGGATTTGAACTTGGGTTTCCCTAGTCTAATCTCACAATTTCGCCACTACGCAACACTGCCTTCTATGATACAGCATCTAATATTAGCACCGGTTTACCCTTCCCAGCACTTCTGTTCTCTTCAGTTCCTCAAATACTTTTTTAAGCTGCTATTTATCCCAGTCAATCACACTGGGTGATATGTATTATGAAACATGTGCTACAGCTACCTTCCAGGGATAGGAAGTTTAAGAAATCCTACACTGTTCACTAAAATTATCTCTCATTATTAGAAGTTAGCCTTTTCTATTTAATCCCCCATTAAAGTAACCAAAAAGACCTTAAAGCATAAACAAGTAAACTCTTACATTTCATTAAAACTGGACTCGAACAATCAATGAACTAAATTTTTGAGATAACTATTGTATAGATTAATACACAGGATCTTGCTCAAAGTCAAGAAAGCTTCAAAATAATGAGAGTTAAAGTAGAGGTCGCTTATGTTTTAAAGAACAGGTTGAGCATCCCTTACCCAGAATTCCAAAATCTGAAATACTCCAAAATCCGAAATGATCCAAAAGGGTGGCTGGGATAGAAACACCTTTGCTTTCCAATGGTTCAAAGAACACACATTTCATTTCATGCAAAAAATACTTAAAATGTTGTATAAAATTACCTTTAGGCCATGAGTACAGGGTATTTATTTATTTATTTACTATATTTATATACCGCCCCATCTATGCCCAGAGGCAACTCGGAGCGGTTCACAAATTGGCAACAATTAGATGCCTCAACAATTATAACAAGTAAAAACAATCAAGAAATTATGTTAAAAACAATAGGATATGATATAAAAAATATATAAAAACTGTATAAAGCCTTAAAACATTATTGTGAGCGTCTCCATGTCAAATTGTTATTCCATTGCGTTATCAAGTAGTTCCATAATTCATTTCATGTTTACACTCCGGTCCCATATCTTATTAGGTACATATATAGAAGCACCTGTGTTCCAAAATACAAAGAGCTATGTAGTTTTAATTGTAATTTAATTGCTCCTAATTGCATTTTAATTTTTATGCTTTGTCAAACAAAATATTATTTTTTTAAAAAATTATATTTACCTATGCATGCATTTGCTCTGCTTTTAATTTGTATGGTGTCATGTTAGCTGTTAATCTGCATTGGGTCCCTATATTGGGAGAAAATAAAATCTATACACATAATAAAAGTGAAAATATATGTGTGTGTGTATATGGCTGGAATGTCATAGAATCATAGAATCAAAGAGTTGGAAGAGACCTCATGGGCCATCCAGTCCAACCCCCTGCCAAGAAGCAGGAATATTGCATTCAAATCGCCCCTTACAGATGGCCATCTAGCCTCTGTTTAAAAGCTTCCAAAGAAGGAGCCTCCACCACACTCCGGGGCAGAGAGTTCCACTGCTGAATGGCTCTCACAGTCAGGAAGTTCTTCCTCGTGTTCAGATGGAATCTCCTCTCTTGTAGTTTGAAGCCATTGTTCCGTGTCCTAGTCTCCAAGGAAGCAGAAAACAAGCTTGCTCCCTCCTCCCTGTGGCTTCCTCTCACATATTTATACATGGCTATCATATCTCATATGTCCACTTACACAGACAAGCCCCCACCTCCACAAACAGCTATAGTTTCCACTTCTCAGGAGACTCCAGTTGCCCTCCCTCCATTGCAGGTTATATCGAGCGCCATGAACATGTACAAGAGACCTGCCAATGTCCTCCACAAACACCATACTGCCCACCATCCAAGTGAAGGCTTTCATAGAGACAATTTCATCCTAGATTTTATGTTTTACCTCCATCACAGAAATCCCAATGTTTCTTATTCTCTCCATTGATGTAGAATTTACATGACCCTGCCCACTGCCTCTCCCTTAACTATTTTCTGTTCTTTTCTATGGCACACAGGAAACAGAGGAATTGATCAGCAACTGAACATGCTAGAGAGGTTTGGGGAGAAAAGTCAGTGTTTGTATGTATGTATGTGGGTATGTATGTATGCAGCGGTGTGGCCACTTCTATAGGCCAGTGCAACCCCTACAAATGACGGACTTGGACCAAACTTGGCACACAGACTCCCCGTGACCAAAATATGGCCAACTGTGCATACAGATAGGGTTTGGGGATGATTGCCTTGGGAATCTGGGAGTTATAGTTCACCCTTATCCAGAAAGCACTAAACCCAGCCGACGATGGATCTGGACTAAACTTGGCACACAGACCCAAAATGGCCAACTTTGAATACTGGCAGGGTTTTGGGGCGATTGCCCTGGTATCTGGGAGTTGAAGTTCTCCGTTATCCAGAGAGCACTGAACCCAGACAATGACGGATCTGGACAGAACTTAAGTGATATCACCTAACATCCCAAAACAAGCAATGCCTTTTTCATATCACCCGGGCATCGTCGGGTCCCAAGCTGGTAAAGTATAAAAACAATGTAAATAAATAAGGAAGTCATTCCTAAATAAATAAATAAATAAATAAATAAATAAATAAATAAAATATGAAACCCCAAACACTCTGGATGCCAAGCATTTTGGATAAGCGTATTTACGGGTATTGCATATTGGTATTATACAATGTTAATGCCTACTCTTTTTGGTTATTTCAGGATCTTTGCACGCTATAGAAAGTTTACCTCTTACGGAACATTTTCTGAAGACTACAGCCTTCATATTTTCCCTCATATCTCTGTAAATGAAAGGGACAAGGATCTGCTTTTGTATTTTTAATTGAAAGCTGCAACGCAGGCAAGGAGTCTGACGTTTCCCTGAGGGAGCAAAGCCCCCGAAGGCCTCCTGCAGCGATGGCCTGGAGCAACCCTTGTTTTTGAGCGTTTCTTTTAATGCAGGAATTCTAACAAAACCTGAGACAAACTAGAGTTATAAAGACTGAGCGGCTGAGGAATTCAGCATCCACCTTTAAAATGAACTAGATAGTGGCTTGTGAGGGGGAGGAGACGTCTGTGTCCTGTGCAGAGTGCTGCAGTGGGTAATTTTAGATCCTGGACAGAATGGTCTTATGAGGGGGAGAGGGACATAGATGGGTTTTTGAAGCCGCAATGTCTATTGCTGCGCATATTTTAACATGTAGGTACATCAGGCCTGTTGTGTTTGTGGTCCTTCCTGCTCATTTTGTTCAATGTGACCATGGATGCATGTCCCAAACTCCTGACAAGAATAGGACCAATCCAGCACCTATAACTCCTGTATCTTCAATTTACTCAAGACCTATCCAGTTGTCACCTCAGGCGGACAATTTATGGTGTAATGTGAAGGCAATGAAGTGGTTTTAAAAACTGTTGTTGTTGTATTGCAATTTCTAGAGATGGAGAGAGTGGTGTTTATGGGATTTCTTTCTTCAAATATCAAAATAATTCAGTAATGTGCCTCAACCTAGGAAACTAGACAGGGCTCCATTACTTTTAATGGCTGTATAGTGGTGGGAATTTCAGCAGGTGTTGCTTATTACCTGATTGCATGGCAAGCAACAGCTGCTGAAATCCCTGCTTCTACACAGGCATTAAAGCTATATGAACTGTCTTAGGGTGTACCTCAGGTATGGGCAAACTTCAGCCCTCCAGGTGTTTTGGACCTCAACTCCCACAAGTCCTAACAGCCTCAGGCCTCTTCCTTTCCACTTAAGTGGCTGAGGGGGGAAAGATAGAGGCCTGAGGCTGTTAGGACTTGTGGGAGTTGAGGTCCAAAACACCTAGAGCAGTGGATCTCAACCTGTGGGTCCCCAGTTGTTTTGGCCTTCAGTTCCCAGAAATCACAACAGCTGGTAAACTGGCTGGGGAGCCACAGGTTAAGAACCACTAAGAACCAAGCAAGGCCGAAGTTTGCCCATGCCTGATTGAGACTCTGAAGCCTTCCTTAAGCGGCTGAGGAGGAAATGGAAGGGGCCTGAGACTATTAGGAATTGTGGGAGTTGAAGTCCAAAACACCTGGAGGGCCAAGTTTGCCCATGCCTGGTGTACCTACACTGCAAAACTATTCTCCTTCCAACCCTGCTATATGCCTGCAAAACGTGGACTATCTACAGACGTTGCATGAACTCCTGGAACGATTCCATCTGTGTTGCCCCCGAGAAATTCTGCAAATCTCTTGGGAAGACAGGCGGACAAATGTCAACGTGCTGGAAGAAGCAAAGACCACTAGCACTGAAGCAATGGTTCTCCGCCATCAACTCTTCTGGACTAGCCACGTTGTCCAAATGCCCAATCACCGTCTCCCAAAGCCTAAGAATGGAAAGCGGAATGTTGGAGGAGAGGAAAAGAGATTTAAAGATGGGCTTAAAGCCAACCTTAAAAACTGTGGCATTGACACCGAGAACTGGGAAGTCCTGGCCCTTGAGCATTCCAGCTGGAGGTCAGCTGTGACCAGCAGTGCTGCAGAATTTGAAGAGGCAGGAATGGAGGGCTAAGAGAGAAATATTCCAAGAGGAGGGTGCATCAAGCCAACCCTGACCGGAACCGCCTTCCACCTGGAAACCGATGCCCTCACTGCAGGTCAAAAATAGGGCTCCGCAGTCACCCACGTATCCACCTCCAGTACACCAAACTTGGAGGACAGTCTTACTTGGACAATGAGGGATCTCCTAAATAAGTAAGTACTGCAATATTAATGCAGTTTGACACCACATTAACTGCCATGGCTCAATGCTATGGAATCATGAGGGTTGTAGTTTTACAAGGTCTTTCACCTCCTGAATCGGGCCTCACCAACCTACAAACTCCAGAGCATCTCTTGCATGAAAAATTGTTTTCAAAGTCCGTGGCAGAGTATGAAGATCTCATTGAAAGTCAATGCACCTTTGCATTAAAAACTAAATCTGTGCCACTGAATGACTTTTGAGTACAACTGATAGACGTATAGTTGTCAGTAGCTGGAAAGGCTATCTGACCAATGCTTCCCTCTCTGTCTACCTATCAATGTGAATCAGTTTTTTTCAGCATAGGTTTATACAAATTCAAGAGTATGTTGGATGCTGCCCTTGGGTTTACGTATACAGCTGTCGGAGATAAAGCCCAATTTCAGAATTATTTCAAGTACGAAAAGGAAACAATTTCATTCATCATTGTAGGTACAGATCCAATAAGTTCCTGTACCAAAATAAATGTTGATGGTTCCATTTACAACGTTTTCTCTTTATTTCTAAACCAACTACATTATACAAAATGCTAAGGCAATAGGAGTAGATGAATGAAGGAAGTATTTTGTGGGCTCACAGGGCTTATATTGGAGACAGAGCCCCAGTCTAAACATGAAACATATTTATGTTTCACATACACTTTATACACATAACCTGAAGGTAGTTTTATAAATGGTATTTTAATCTTACTGCAACTACTTTTGCGCATACTAAACCATCAGAAAGCAAAAATGTCACTGTCATTACTCAATTTTGCAATTTGGATTATTTTGGATTTCAGAAATCCACAACAGCGATGCTCATATTGTACTGGATTATGGGTTAGTGTTTGCTATGTTCTTGCATGGTGTTAAAGCAAAAAATTAAATTTCAAACAGGGAAAGTTCTGGGTAGGGAGGGACCCAAATTGGAGCTTGTGTCTTACAATCTACACCCTTCCTATATCTGCTCTAGATATAAACTCCACCAAGTCACTGTGACCTGCTGCTACTGAGCATTGTCACTTCTCTCCAGCTGTTAAATACTGGGCTGTCACAGTGGTTTGGTTTATTTGAGCTACATAATGTAGGCCACCTCTATATGGAAATATTTTCTGGCCTCAGACATGCACAGCTACACTGACCATTTAATGCAGTTTAAAGTCAGTATTGAAGAAAGTGGTTTTGTGGTTCAGATAATTACATAGGAAATTCTGGAACCAGTTTGAGGCCCAGATGGCGATTACACAAACTATAGAGTACCGATGCACATTAAGAGCTTTCTTTCATGCACTTTTGACTAGCCACCGCAGTTTGAAGTTAATTTCAAACTGTGGGCCTTTTACTAAGGTTCTAAAATGCAAAAGTTACCAGGTTAAAAGAGGTGGGGGCGGCTAAATTATGACAGTGCTAAATCCACACTGGCTGATTCACAGTAACAGATGAAAAACATGTGTTAAAATGGCCTTATATCCCGATTCCTCCTAAAAATGTGCATATTTGCATCACTGTATATTTCTGCAGTCATGTGTAGATAGCTCCCATTCACATGTGCTTTTTAAAAGTCCGAAAAATCTCATAAGCTGATCCAGTTGTCAAACGGACACACAGGTGGCTCAAGGGAAGCACAGGTGGAAAACAAGTAGAGCTCCCTGAAACTCTTTTAAATTTTGTAATCTTAAACAGAGGTTGAATTAACAATTGGAGGAAGAGAGAGAGATCTCACAGAAGGTATTTTTTTTAGCAAAAATCTCTCAGTTATGTGCTAGACCTCATAGATACACATGTGAATCCGCTTATATTTATTTTAAGACATTCATATGTGTGTATACACAGTCCAGTGTATAACAGAGTGATTTTTTTTAAAAAAAACCTTCCTCTGGATATCTCCTGTCTGCCCTCCATCTTGTTCTGATACAGAAGAAGCCTGTGAGGACGGTGGGAGAGCCAATCCCAGGACTAACAGTTTTGTGTAGTGACCAGCAGTAAGGTCCCGGGATATTTTACTCGCCATTTTAAACCCAAATTTTGGCTCTGTTTTGAAGTGCCCTGCATTAAATGGTCAGTATAGCAACCTGCATGAGATACCGCATAAACCAGAAGGAGGTAATTATAAGTCATGTGCCACTCATGAGGGAATCGGTGAACTAAAAATGTAAAAGCAATGTTTGGGAGATGCATTTAACCAAGAGGAACAGAAAATGCTTTTTCAGGATTTGGAAGTACAAGATTGCAGTGGCAAGTAGAGATAGCAGATATAAGGTATATTTAAAAGGAATATAGTTGCCAGTTCTTGAGTTACTACGGAGCACTATGGGTGCTTTCAGTCAGCGGCAAAATCCGTGCTAAAGCAGGTTTAAAAAACCCGTTTTGGCATAGATTTCCATTCTTAGTCCCCGCCCCCCCAAAAAAACCCTGGGCTTTCCTACATGCCACCCCGAAGCCCCCCAATTTACCCCTAAAAATAAAATAAAACTTACCTGGCTGCCATAACTTTCTTCCTTGCACGAGGAGGAAAATTCTGATGGTCTGGTAAGTTTTACTTTATTTTTAAGAGTAAATTGCAGGCTGTGGGGGAGGGGGTAGTCTCCATTCTGCTCCTCCGGGCTTTTGGAAGCCCAAAGAAGCAAGATGGCAATGGGGACTCACCCCCGGATATTCTCGAGACTACCTGTTAGTGAGTCACCACAGGCTCAGTATCTCGTTAGACCCGGGTCTTTCAGAAAGGCCTGGATCTAATGGGGTATCCATTTAATTCAGAACAAACAAGGGAGAGTACGAAAGAATGAGGTCAAAGCCCAGCAAGATGTTTGGAGAACTCTTGGGGAGACATAGGGCCCATCCAGAAAGGCCCGAAAACTGAGACAAGTCCCAGTTTTCGGGCCTGTCTGGATGAGCCCTATGTCTCCCCAAGAGTTCTCCAGATACCTTGCTGGGCTTTGGCTTCTTGATTTCTAGGAAAGTCAGAAAGAAAGAAGCCAAAGCCCAGCAAGGTGTCTGGAGAACTCTTGGGGAGACATAGGGCCCATCCAGACAGACCCCAAAACCTGGACCTGTCTCAGTTTTTGGGCCTGTCTGGATGGGCTCTATCTCTCCCCAAGAGTTCTCCAGACACCTTTCTGGGCTTTGGCTTCTTTCTTTCTGACTTTCCTAGCAATCGTTTCCTCCTCTTCTCACCCCACAGACTTCCAGGGTCAGATGGGGGTGTGTGAGGATGAGGAAGGGACAACCAGCCAAGCACATGCTGTCAGCTCCATCCCTGTTTCCATGGCCACAGCAATTTGTGATCTCTAGCAACCGTTTCCATGGTTGCCCCTGTGAACAGAAACGGGACCCAAAATGCAAGGGGTGGGGGGTGTAGTGAATTTAAAGAAGCAGGAAACTATTTTGGTAGGGGGAGACCAAGGAGAGACATGAGACATGCTGGCATCTCCTCCAAACTGATGCCGGACAACAAAGTTGAGGTTTATAATAACTTAATGTGGCATGGACATTCATGTTTGAAGCACTTCTTCCCACTCAACGCCAGGTATGCAGTGTTTGGGGGAGAGGAGAGAATTCTCAGTCTATGCATATATTGGGGAAGGTGTCTTAAATAAGATATGAGAGAGGAGAAATGAAGAAGAGATTTTGTATCAACTATCCACAAACAGGAGCACAGAAAGAGCAAATACTTTGTACAATGATTTGGCCAATTTTCTTTCATGTTTTTCCAATGGTAAAACTATGGGGAGGACGACTTATTAACTCTCAGTTTTGTTCAGCACTTATGTATGGTGTGCTTTCTAAACCACTACTAGTACTGCTACTGGTGGTGCAGAGGGTTAAACCGCTGAGCTGTTGAACTTGCTGACCAAAAGTTTGGGAGTTTGAATCCTAGGAGTGGAGTGAGCTCCCGCTGTTAGCCTCATCTTCTGCCAACCTAGCAGTTTGAAAACAATGAAATGTGAGTAGATCAATAGGTACTGCTTCTGCTGGAAGGTAATAGTGCTTCATGCAGTCATGCCAGCCACATGACCTTGGAGGTGTCTACGAACAACACCAGCTCTAAAGCTTAGAAATGGAAATGAGCACCGCCCTCCAGAGTCGGATGCGAGTAGACTTAATGTCAAGGGGAAACCTTTACCTTTACCTTAGTACTGCTACTGTTAGTAGCAGCAGCAGCACATCCTTTAGAAAGATGATTCTTCCAGCTTTCTTGCAGTAGCCAGGGACTGGCTAGGTACAGTAGATACCATTGTAAAGTCTCTTAACATTCCCGAACAGAGGTGGGAAAGCTCTGGTGCTTCAGGTGATGCCCTGAGACACAATAACTGCACCACTGAAGAAGATAAAAAAGAACCAAAATTCCCAAGTAGAGACAAATGTTCCTTCAGGGATGCCAGTCAGTGTAATGTCTTGGGACAACCAAAGGTCATATTTTGTTGTCCTATCCTTTTCCAAGAGTTTGTGGTGTTCCTAACCATAGAAAGTCCACATTTTATGTATTTTATCTACCTAAAAAATACATGTGTAATCCTTAAAGGTGTGATTGGAGGGGAAGCTAGTCAGGATGCACTGAATGCAACTTACATTTCAGGTGCATTTTAAAACCTGCTACTTCCTATCTATCAATCTATCTGATATGATTTAGCAGTGTACATCAAGAAAACATACCATATGCAATTATTTTTCATGTCAGGAGCGACTTGAGAAACTGCAAGTCGCTTCTGGTGTGAGAGAATTGACCGTCTGCAAGGACATTGCCCAGAGGACGCCTAGATGTTTGATGTTAAACATCCTTGTGGGAGGCTTCTCTCATGTCCCCACATGGGGAGCTGCAGCTGACAGACAACGCTCATCCGCGCTCTCCCTGGATTCAAACCACTGACCTATCGATCATCAGTCCTGCCGGCACAAGGATTTAACCCATTGTGCCACCAGGAGCTTCATACGCAAATTAAGATGCACTCTTTAATGAATTAGCAAGAACATTATATACTATTAATGAGTTTAAAAACAAAAATAATGCAAGCGTAGTTTTACTGTGAAGGTACACTGTCCTTCCCCAAGACTAGCATAACTTAGGGATAATGAATTGACATAATGTTGGCGATCACGTCCTGTCAAATGTTCAGGAGCAGGGAACTGTCATAACCTGCTGTCAAAATGGTAATGTTAATGAAGCCAAGCAGACTTTGCTGGGGAGAGTATTAAGGAGAGGAAGCAACTGAAAAAGACTTTTCTCTTTTGCTGCCATTCTTGGAGGAGAGAGTCAAAAGAAAGCATCCAATATTGATTTTAAGGCATGGACAGATTTATGACAGCACAGGTTTGCAGTTAAATGAGGTCCCAAGCCTTGTAAGAGACAGGGCCATCACTCTGCGGCTTCATTTAGACAACGTAGCTGTACTGGCAGTTGAATTTTACTTTCAGTTATCCATTTGACCTGAGGCCAGAAGGCCAGCAAAGGGTTATGAGATAGACTGTATGGGACATACAGTTCTCCAACTGAGAGGAATAGCCAGGAGGCAGTTTTGCCTAGACTCTACATCACCAAACATCTAAAACACAATGGTTTCACTCTATCTAGTGGTCAAACTGGCCCTGTTTGCACTGAAGCATCCAATGTGATAGGGGCTGCCATGCATGCAGCTACTCAAAAAGTTGATAGGTGGAAGGAGGGAGGTACACTTTGCCGAGATCTGCAGCTGGCTCTCCATATCAAAGGAATGCGGGATGAAAGGACCGGTGCTGGTAGCAGTGTCTGTATATATGTGTTGCTGAGTGGCCTGGTTTTATTGCTAATGAAGGGAGAAAGGAATGAATTCCATTTAGTGCTGAGCTAAGGATGAATCCAGTTCTGCATTAATTACCCCTCGAGGGACTGAGGTGGTGGTGCTGGGGTGGGGTGGAGCTCAGCTAAGGAGGAAAGCCCCATTTTCTTTAGTCCATTAGCGACAGCGTTTCCTCCCCTTCTCCGCCGCCTTTCATTCCCTTTGTGGCTCACACGGCATTTCACAAATGAGGATCCGAAGCCAAGGTCACAGAGTGCAAAGCACAACCCTGTCCGCAAACCTCACTGCATGTTAACTTGTCCATTTCTCAATTAATATATGCTGTACAGTTGTAACAGTGCCAGAGATGGGGGGGGGGGGAGGAGTGAACACGGAGCTGTGTCCCAGGAAAGTTACCTGATGTCAGAAATAATTTATCATCTTCAAGACATATACATAAGCCCATGCTTTTCCACATTTGAGACCACAATATCCTAAGCAAGCATGGCCACTGATAGGAAGACCTGGAAAGGCAACTGTATTATAACTAAACCTATGCAAATTTAACTCAAATGAAACACACAAGCTCTTCCATTTATCTCTGCTTCCATATCTTTTCCCTTCCTCCATAGTCACCCTTATGTTGAATTATAGATTGCAATCCCCTCAGGATACAGTCATTTCTAGTTCTTTCTATTTTTCTATTCATTATTAATTTTTTTACTTGTTCCCCCAAAGCACAAAACATAGCCAATGTAGTAGTGGAAATGTGCCCCCTGTTCCCACAAAATTGTCAACTCCTGCTCTGCAAAGTAAGGTAAAAGTTAAGGTTTCCCTTTGACATTAAGTCTAGTCACATCCGACTCTGGTGCTCATCTCCATTTCTAAGCCGAAGAGCCAGCATTGTCTGTAGACATTTCCTAGGTCATGTGGCCAGCATGACTGCATGGAGTGCCATTAACTCTCCTGTAGAAGCTGTACCTATTGATCTACTCACATTTGCATGTTTTCAAATTGCTAAGTTGGCAGAAGCTGGGGCTACTAGCGGGAGCTCACCCCATTCCTCGGATTCAAGTCGCTGACCTTTTGGTTAGCAAGTTCAGCAGCTCAGTGGTTTAAAACCTGTGCCACTGGGGGTTGCAAAGTAAACGCTCACAAGCTGTGAAAAATGTGGAAAGTGAAGTCCACATTGGTCCCCAAGTCGATATTTTTAAGTTTCCATGAGCACTTTCTGATATTTGTGTGTGCAGTTTCACTATGTTTTTAAGCTTTTTAAAATTGTACACTTCCGATTTACCTCCTGTACAAATCTGGGAAAGAATGATTTCTGTTGTTATTAACTGCCATTGAGTTGGCTTCGATCTATGACAATTCAAGAGGCATCCAAGATATCCTGTTATTAACAATTATGCTCAGGTCTACTGAGTAAATCCATCTAGTGCAGTCAGAGGCCCCTTCTACACTGCCATACAATCCAGATTGTCAAAGCAGATAATCCACATTATCTGCTTTGAACTGGATAATATGAGTCTACACTGCCATATAATTGAGTTCAAAGCATACCATCTGGATTTTATGGCAGTGTAGAAGTGGCCTTACTATCTTCCACGTTACCGTGACCATCATATTTTGTAATGAGTCATGTCATTTCGCATAGTTAAAGTATATATATCAATTTCTAATGAATTGGTGGAAATTGGTCAGGATCTGATAAGATTTGCCACCCTTAAATCCCATGACTCCTCAGATTGCTCCCACCCACTTTCACATGTACTCTTTCTCGCAGGTTCCACTTAGCTTCTCACCGTTTGGTGCAGGTCAGGAATACCAATTCGGAAGACCATCATACTGAAGTGCGCGTCTTCAGGTACTGTCATGGGGTGACTGTGGGTAGGGTTAGCGGGGCTGGCCGGAGGGCTGGGCCCCTCGTGGGAGCTCTCCGAGCCCGACTCCCCCTCGGGGCACTGGGAGAGGTGCTCCTCCTCCTCCGCGCTTGTTTCGGGGCTCTGGGGCATCGTCAGGGGTGCTGGGCACCATCACTGGCTGCACTAAAAATAAGAGGAAGGGCAAATATTCATTGTTATTCTCACAAAGGGGTGCAGTGAAGAAGATATTAGCATTGAGAGTCTGGAGCACAGCACTGCAATACACTCAAACATACAATGACTGAAGTTCATGTTTAGCTCACGACATCATGCATCCTGACACAGAGTTAACTGAAACACAAGCACATGTGGACTTCCCTCCCTTTCTGCTTTCACTATGCTATTTTCCTCTCTTTCTTTCTGCCAACATCTTCTTTTTTTCTCTCCTCTAAATTTAGTGGTTCAACTGTGTAAGTATTGTGGCCTAAGTCCTACTACTAGTTCCTAAATCTAATTTAGTTGCAACAAGACTAGGACCATTCACTCAATTGAATAGACCTATGTGTTGATTCAACATTTGAGACAATGGGTCTACTCTAGTTGGGTACTAACCAGCACGATTCCAGGCAAGTGATGTTAAGTCTTTGACTAGTTCATTCTTGACTGTCAAGCAGAATCTTCTTATCACCAGATGAGATGATGAGGGCTTTTGCATATTTTGTAATGATTTTTTAGATTTGGGGACTTTTTAGTGACCTTTTTTGTGTGTGTGTATATATATATATATATTGATGCAAAATTCATCATTTTTATGTAAAATTGATTTCAAAACATCCCCCCCCTTTTTTTTTTTTTTTTTTTTACTGAGGATGAAAAAAATCTAGGAACTTCCTAGAAAGGACACAGCGCTCTTCCAGAAGCTTAGGACAGGATCTTCCATTAGGCGGAATGAGGCACTCGCCTCAGGCAGGAGAGGCAAAGAAGGGCAATGAGGGTGTTGAAGAGAACAGTATGTGTGCCACTTAGCCTGCACTTGAAGCTACCCTGCTGCTCTCAAGTGCAATGGAAGAAGATCTCCCAAAGCCAAGATGGCTTGTAGATGGCTTTTGAAATGAGCTGAGGGCTATGTGAGTTCAGGTGAGTATTACAGAGGACTGAGTGAGTTCAGGCTGAGAACTACAGCTTATGTACTCTGAGATACACACACACACACACACAGTTTTCTGTATATACATATGCACATGCATACATGCACACACACTTACTACATCACACACACACACACACACACACACACATATATATATACATACACACACACACACACACACACACATATATATATATTAAAAAACAGATGGGAAAGAAGATATACGCAAATGGAGGCACATGGAGACATTTTGGGCTTCCTTTTCAATCCATGTGCAATAACCTTCATCTGCTGAGATTAGGCCTGATTACCCAGACAACGTATATGATGCTCGAATGCTCAAAAACCACTATCAGCAAGCTGCTGCTGCCACTCTCTTCCTCCTCCACTCCCTGCCCCCTCCATGAAAACGATTAAGTAGAGAATAATTTGTCAAGATTTACACACTAAGGCGTTGTGTGCAATTTCATCAGACTGCCCATGGTGCACATATAATAGTTACAGACTCATGCCACTTTTTTGACGCGGGTGGATTAATTACGAACTAGGAGAGCAGGGCCTGCCCAACCATTAGTCAGAATGGGGCAGCGACTTCAGGGAGGAAGATGATGGTATCCATAGCTGCCTTCCTCCATGCCACTTGAGCCTCCGCAACATAGACTGGACAAATAAGTTCCTAAGGGTGAATGCAGTATCAAAAAATGGAGCAGGGATATAGCTAGAACTGAGACAATCTCAGGCAACAGATGCCGAGGAGATTTATCTTGAGAAAGCCTTCTAGACAGCTCAGATGGTCCTTCAAGCAACCATTCCTACCCACTCACCCTACCAAGCCCACTGCTTTGACAGGTGATGAAAGATGGTATATGGAAGGGTCCCTGCCTCCCATCTTGTCATTTGCTTCATGCAGTAAAAGCTCTTGGACAAGTCCTGCATATGCCCACTCACCCTACCATACTATATCAAACATTTCCTGTTAGAGAAGACCAAACCTTTGGCTTTATGGGAAAAGGAAGAAGAACAAATACGTGTGCAGAGGATGGAAAAGGGTTTGAGGGTACCACAGTTCCCAGAATGCACCAACTAGCATGGCCAGCAGGCATACTAGCAGGCGAATTTTGGAACTTGTTCAAAAAGCCCCATCTTCATATGCTTCTGTGGAATAAGTTTACTCTACCTATAAACAAAACATTCCTTTGAAATCAATCTTGTGTATGCTCAAGGTTGTTATATACCTTTACTTAGGGTGGGCTGGGGTGCCATTACCTTCTTTGCTTCAGGCAGTAATATATCTTGCATTAGCATTGAAATATGCTTCCCAGATGTTTGTGGAAAATAGCTTTTATTTTACAAGTGGTCCCAGATGTTCTCTTTCTCTCTCACATACACACACACACAGTGAATATGCGCACATCTATAAATCTGCATAAATACAAATACAGTCTGGGTTGTTGTAGGTTTTTTGGGCTGAGAATGCTTCTAGAACATGGCCATACTGCCCAAAAAACCTACAACAACCCAGTGATTCCAGCCATGAAAGCCTTCAACAATACAACATACACAATCCTCCTTGGCCTGTCCAGGGCATCTTGGTAAGGATTCTCTATATTCTCCCTTCCTGCCCCCTTCTTGCCCTACTCATTGCTTCATCTCACTCTGGTCTACTCTCTTAATTTATAGATGAATCAGAATTATTTGCCCCCTCACCAATGATCTGGGTAGAATTCCTTCCTCACCTTCGGCCGTTGCCCAAACACATCTGCCAAGTGCTCCTTTCCGCCCCACCCTGGTCTCCTTCACTGACTTTTTGTGCTCTACGTCCCAGATTCCAGGCGGCCCCAGGGCCCAAGCAATCTGGAAGCAGTACAAGACGTCCCAGAAAGCAGAACAGCCCTGGGACGGCTGCCCCACTTTCGGCACCTGCCAAAAGGCCCTATAATTAGCCCAAAAGGACACAAGTGACCCTGCCCCATACTTGTTCTGATCCCATTTGCTAGATATCTCAGACATGCAAATTGAAGAGACAAGAGGAGCTGGGGGGATGCACAGACTGAAGGCAAACCATGTGATTGTATGAGGAAGTGCCCTGGTTCAAGCCCTGGCAGCTTCATATACATTCTTCTAGCGCTGAAGGTAATAGAGGAAAATTATTTGCTGTCCGAAACCCCAGAGGGCTGTTCCTTGTCGAAACTATATGATCCTGAGCTAGATGGGTAAATAATTTGACCTGACACAAGGCAACTTCCAATGCTTCTGTTCTTTGGGAGCGAAACATTGAGTAATTTAGCTATTCAGGTCAGAATCCAGTTGGTGCACTCAGTTCATGTAATAACTCATTACTTTAATAGGTTATTCTAAAATGATAGTTTTCCACTGTTTGGGAGCAACACAGGTTGCCATTCCTAAATTCCCAATAAGCAGTCTTCTGCAAGAGAGCAGAATTTAATAATAGGGCTGGTTTACAGTGAGACAGGAAGTTCCTTAGATGAAGAGGACAGGCAGTTTTTGAAAAACAATGTGCCAGGTACTATCACCATACCTGTGACCATTATCTACAATTGTTTCTTTCCTGGAAAGCATCTGCAGAGTGGCAGCCACTGGCTAATGGAGCAGCATGTGTCCAGGAACCATCTCTACGGGCCTTAAGATTGCCCCAAGCTATTTAGATCTTTAAAGGTTAAAAGTGACACAATGAATTGAGTACAAAGGGGAAAAAACAGTCAAGGATTGTTGATGGTTTCCATAATAGGGGTGTGGTGAATTTACTCTGGGATGTATTCCAGACATTTGTAAGGTCACCATACATCAAAGTAAACTTGAAAGCAAATAGCAATGACAAAAAAGGGGAGACATCAAAAGCCTCAAACTCTTTTTGCAGGATAGGTTCAGCATCTTATGTAGCATTTAACAAATCCCAGAATGGATATATCACCTCACTTACATCAATGATTCCCAACCTTTTTTTGACCAGGGTCCACTCTTAAGATCTGTATTTGATGTAACACTGCAAGTTTATGGTTTGACTCTGCTGAAAAGAGTAAAGTTTTCTGTTTTTCCTTTTGCAACTGTGCAAAGTTATTGTGTCTTTGTTGGATGGGACCAGGCATGTAGCTGGGGGGGGGGGGGGCTTGGGGGCTTCGCCCCTCCCCCCCCCCCCGAAATTCTCATGGTGGTTCGCGAGAAAAGGCCTTACTGGTGCATTATTTAAACTGTTATGTTTATTCATATCATGACCTGATCACCATACTCAATATATCCCATATGCATGGGGGTATATGGGATATATACTCAGCCCAAACCCCCCCTGAAAAAAACTCACACCCCCCCCCCCCCGAATCGAAATCCTGGCTACGGGCCTGGATGGGACTGAATTCCGCTTGAAGTGCAACACACTCAACCAGGGACCACTTTGACCAGGGACTTCTCTCCAACATTAGTACCAAAAGGGTTACGAATCAGTTTTTGGTCAACTTTAGATTCGGTTTGGGGTGCTGATTCAGAAAATTGCATTGGATAGACCACATCAGCTCTAGTTTCTGATACAGAACATATGCCATGGTCAGTGAAAGGGAAGGAGTGGCAGGTGGCGCGAAAGAAGTGGGAAAAGAAAAGAAAGAGGAAGGGGGCTCACGGACCAGATTTTCGTCCTCGCAGCCCACCTGTGGTCCATGGCCCACAGGTTAAGGGCCACTGATTTTCATGGAATCATCTGGCCATCTCTGCAACTAGAGCAGGTTGTTTTGTTGTTGTAATATGTCCTCTAAAACCTAGTGGCCTACGTTTTACATTTAACATCAGAGGAATTGTTGGGATGCTTAGATGTAGATGGGCAAGAGCAGCCCTAATATTAGACAGAGTGAGGCAGCTATCTCAGATACTCCAGCTGTTTCCTCTTGAATCTCCTGGTCTTTCTTTTCATAGAGCAACGCTTCTCAGGCTGTTTGCCATACAAACACAAAATGCACAACTCTGTATGGACCAAAGGCTTGTGGACCAGCACCAGTAGAGGGACCACAAATTTCAGCAGAACTAACATAGAGAATCACGTCACCCTCGCCCTGGCCTCAAGAACAGATCTACTGCTCTTAGGTTGGAGAAGGAATCTATTTTATGATCAGTGCTAAAGCAAACCTCAGGTGTCCATGAGCTTCTGTACATGGAACTGGGAAGGAATGTCCTACTATCATTTGCTTCAGGCAGCAAAATGTCTTGGTATGACCCTGGAATTTGAACACTAGACAGAGATCCTTTGTTTGGTAAGATACATAGAAACCATACTCTGTGACCACAAACATGAAGCTCTCTCCACAATCTCTGTGACCACAAACATGAAGCTCTGTCAGAGTGCTCTTTTTCTTCTGATCCATCGGAAATAGCCATAATTTGATACTAGATATCAAATGCCAGAAAAACCAACTAAGTGCAGATGAGGTCAGAGGGCAAACTGCACAAAAATGTGCCCTGTTTTGAAGTGTTAACAGAAGTTGGGTTTTCTTTTTCTTTTTCTGTAGGACAAGCACAATGAATTCAGAATCCATCTTGGGAACAGCTCAGTGTGTGATCCCTTTCATGGCTCAATATGGCTTGGAACTATCTCTCCAAAGCAGGTTCCAAAACCAGAGATACTGACATGCTTGGATGAGAAACTTTTTCAAACATTCATAAAACTGGTTCAACAGTGTGATCCAGATGGGCCACGAGTCTCCTGCATGCCATACTTCACTGGTATTTACTGTGCTGTACGTTAACTGTAAACACTTATGCGAACATTAATTATGCTGGTGTTAAATGGTTTTAATACAAATGTGGTAAAATGTGCACATACATTTTACCACATACATACATCTGAATAACACCTCAAGTGTTATGAGTACTGTAAAACATTGCTGTAAGTGAGAGACCACACAGAGAGAAGCAGGCACAGATAGACACATAGCACAGAATTATTATATAATTTCTTTGAAAGTACTCCAATCTAGATTGGCCTTCTCTGACTTGCTGTCTGTGGTAAATAACCACATGATGTCTGCTGCTATTCTGTGTAGACTAGATCACCATTTGAATGTTATGTCAAGGGAAGAACAACTAAGTCCTCTTCCACACAGCTGAATAAAATCCCACGTTTTCTGCTTTGAACTGGAATATATGGCAGTGTGGACTCAGATAACCCAGTTCAAAGCAGATACTGTGGATTTTCTGCCTTGATATTCTGGAATATAGGGCTGTGTGGAAGGGCTCTCAGGCTTAGTTTAGAGGGTTTGAGACAGGCCAAAGGAAACACTACTGGCTTCAGATTTCAGACAAGTCTTAGAGAAATCAGCAATATCATGGAGAATTAGCAGCAGAGTCAATAATGTATTTGCAACAGAGCTCCTGCAGGGTATGGACCTTGGTAAATGCCCAACAGTACCTACTTTTGATGCCATAACTATACATAGTAATTGGAAACATGGTGGTATAGACAACCCTGACTTTAGCATTAATTGACATTATACTTTAAGGTAACAATGTTCCATGCAGTCATGTTGGCCACATGACCTTGGAGATGTCTACGGACAACACTGGCTCTTAGGCTTAGAAATTGAGATGAGCACTACCTCCCAGAGTTGGACACAACTAGACTTAAGGTAAGGAGACAACTTTACTTTTACCTTTATACTTGGAGGCATGTATTACATGCAAAGAACACTTACATACTAGGAAGAATCCTGATATGTTAAGCCAATAAATATAGGTATACTGTGGAATCCAAAACATAGGGAGCTCACCCACGCTCTCCCCTGAATCGAACCTCTGACCTGTTGGTCTTCAATTCTGCTGGAACAAGGGTTTAACCCATTGCACCACCGGGGTATCATGATGGGGAAGATGCATTAACTTCTTTCCACTATTACTCTCTATCAGCATCTCACATTTTAAAATATGCCACTTCTGTGCTTGGAGATTCCCATTTCACTACCATGCTAGTATCTGTTGAAACATCTCTACTCTCTGGCTGTGTCTAATCAAACAAGCTAGGGCAAAATTACTCATTTGCAGAGAATACCCAGAAACTGAGAGGCACTGTGACACACTGAGAATACTGGCTATATAGCATCTGCACTTATGTTGAAATGTTGGCACCTATACATTACCAACTTGGGAAATTTTTTTGGACTATAAGCTGGGATAGCTGGAATGATGGGAATTTTGGGAGTTGTGGTTCAAGACTAACCAATTTATAAGTTGTACTTGTGACTATTCACCACTTTATCCCACAAATAATGAGAGAAGCAGAAGAATTACAGTGACATGATTACATGCAAAGTGGAAGCTGCTTAAAGTGACAAAATCTGAGAATCTTCAAGACCTCAGCTGCGACTAGAACTGAAGATGGATGATTCTTGAACAGAGCTTGGGAGTCTTAATATTTTGGACTATAGTCCCAAACATCTTGCAGGCAGCAATGCCCTTTGGTTGGTGCATTCTAGGAATTGTAGAGAAAAAAGTAATATTTCTAGGCTGCAGTCTAGATCAGGCATTAGCAAACTTGGATCCTCCTTCCAGGGGTTTTGGACTTCCACAATTCCTAACATCCTCAGGCCCCTTCCTTTTCCCCCTCAGCCGCTTAAGGCCCTGAGGCTGTTAGGAATTGTGGGAGTTGAAGTCCAATAGCCCTGGAAGGAGAGCCCAAGTTTGCCCATGCCTGGTCTAGAACCATCTCACATTCTCTTTTCTTTCATCTCACTTACTTATGCAGACCTCCATTTATTGACTGATTCATTCATGTATTCATTCACTTATGCATTCACTTTCTATCCACCTCTTCTTTTCTCTCATTTTCTTTCCTCTGAAGAAGGAAAACGATTCGAGAAAGCTTGAGGCTCAGGTGTGACTGTGTACATTTCTACTCCCACCTTCCAAATTCTCCCAACAACAGCCTTTCCTCTCTTACTACATCTGCATTAACAAGACTGACCATGCATTCTTATGCACTGAGTAGCAGTGTGAGCAATCTGGGAAAAACTCTGAGAAGGAAACATAATTCTACAGTAAGCGGAATGAATGCATCTTGATACCACTTCAACTGCTTTGGCTCAATGCTATGGAATCCTGGGAGTTGTAGTCTGTTGATGCACCAGCACTCTTTGGCATAGAAGGCTAAAGACTTTGTAAAACTACAACTCCCGTTGATGGCAATTAAAGTGGTATCAAACTACATTAATTCTACAGTTTATAATTAATATCCATAGTTGCATTTACTATATAGCCTTGCCAGAAGACAACATTGGAATGGGTGGAAAACCTTTTTTCCACAGGGTACCAAACTACATTGAAGCAATTTAGTCTGCAAACATGAACACATCTGCACACACATACAAACACATACACAGACACCTGATATATATCTGACTATTTTCAACTATAGGTATACCTTAGTAAACAACACAGATTGGGCATTACTTAACAGAAAATTTTGTACAAGAGATAGAAAAGTATGTGGATGTTTTCTTTATTATTATTATTATTATTATTATTATTATTATTATTACAACAACAAAAAAGAATAGTGAAATGTGTTTCAGCAAACTTCCTATTTACATATTACATATTAACAATATGCACATGTAAAATGAAACTATCAAGTCAGATAAGCCTTGCATAAGTAAAAGAAGGATTATGAACCTTTTATAGACCACTTGAAAGCTTCTTCCAAAATGCATCTGGTGATTATTTTCATGATTCCTATTCCGATGGCCAAGCATGTAACTCAAGCATGGGCAAACTTTGGCTATCCAAGTGTTTTGGGCTGTAAGGAATTGTAGAAGTCCAAAACACATGGAAGGCCAAAGTTTGCCCATGCCTGGTGTAACTCTATGCTTTCTTAGTATGCTGGAGGATATATTTTGTTTTGTTTTTCCCTATCAGGAGCGACTTGCGAAACTGCAAGTTGCTTCTGGTGTGAGAGAATTGGCCATCTGCAAGGATGCTGCCCAGTGGATGCCCAGATGTTTTACCATCCTGTGGGGGCTTCTCTCATGTCCCTGTATGAGAAGCTGGAGCTGACAAATTGGAGTTCATCACACTCTCTGGATTTGAGCCACTGAATCAACAGGTCAACAATCCTGCCGGCACAAGGGTTTAACCTATTGCGCCACTGGGGGCTCCTGTCCCCTCTTTTCTCTGTTTCACTGTTCATGGATACTCAAGAAAAGATTCAGAAGGCAGCTGCTGTTTTACCTGGCCTGTTTTAGGTTGGCATATGTGGCTTCTGTAGGATCAGCTGCAGCAGAATCCTGTTTATTCCCAAATAAAGCAATGTTGCAATTTTTATTACAGAAAATTGCTCCAACAAAACACAAGATTGTATTTCTCCAGTTCTCCTTCACCATCCTCCTGACATCAAGAGCGCTGCTGTTTACTTTTAGAGTATTTTAGTGCATAATTTGAATGTGTGATTTCAGATGCTTGCCAATTTAGTGAATGTATAATTCCGGATTTTAGACTTGTGATTTTATATACTTGGCATTTGTGATTTCTACTATTCATTTTCTGTAAGGTTGTTAGCCACCCCAGTGGATACATATGTGCATGTGCATAGGTGGAAATAACCATGTGTTTAGATTGCTTTGAAACAGATCAACCTGGTCCTTTAGTCCAAAGATTATAATGATGCACAGGAGTTGCGTTCTCTGGTTTGTCTCCTCGACAACAAATCAAAGAAATATCCGTGCAAAAAATCATGTTTTTTCCTCTGGTTGGTCAGGCAAAAATCAAGCAGAGAGCAGGTGATTGACAGGTCCATCTATTCTCAGGGACTAAAGGGCTATAGCTGATTCATCCATTTGAGCAGTGTATAATACGACTTTGCTAGGATGCCATAAACCAGGATTCCTGTGAAATATTGGCTTACTATGGCCCCTTCCACACAGCTGAATAAAATCCCACATTATCTGTTTTGAACTGGAATATATGGCAATGTGGACTCAGATATCCCAGTTCAAAGCAGATATTGTGGGATTTTCTGATTTGATATTCTGGGATATATGGCTGTGTGAAAGGGCCCTGTGACATCCAGGTCAGATTGGTGAGAGACAGATTTGGTCTTCCCTGTATGATACGCTTTCAAGAACTACTAATCACAGAGTTACTTATACCAAGAGAGAAATGCAAGGGCCAAAACACTATAATAATCTGTTTCTATGAGCATTTATTATGTTAGTCTGTTTTTGCATCAACAATGTTTAGGACTTCTACTGCATCTTAAAGTATAACACATTTTTCTACACAAAGCTCTTGTGGATCACTAGGTTCTATTCCCAGCAGATATGGATTTCCTCTGTATCTTGCTAAATTTGGTATTACCTTGATTCCAATGTTACGGTTTACAGAATGGAATCCACATTCCTTCTAAAAGCCAATGCCAATTAATGCTATAGGTCAAATATACAGGAGTCATGTGTCTTATGCACATAGGTCAAATAGTGCCATGTTTCTGTTGTGGTGCCAAAGGGCTGGTGTGGGCCTAATTTGAAAAAATATTCAAAATGTTCAGAAAAACGAATTAGAAATAAGTTTTCATGCCATATGTTTGACCTGTGTGTTTATTTTTAAGATAGAATGTACCCAGGAAATAGAAATCAACTAATCAATGAATAAAGATTATATATCTGTAAGAAAAGGCTTATGTTTTAGGTAACTATAGGGAAAAAAGAAAAGCATCACTTTGGTTCTCTTCCTAAGAGCTTGTCAGGGAGATTAACAGCCTGGAGGGAAAATTCTATCAGTCCCATTTTGGTTGTGTTGCTCTGAAACCTATTAGCATCCTTGTCCCATCCCATTTTGTCCTCCCTGCTCAGAATTATGTATTTTTCATGCATTCGTTCTCAAAATGTCTGCATTGTTACTAATTAATGTACATTTTACACACTTTCCCCAGACATTATAGAGTATCTTTCCGTGTTCTTGAAACAGATACATTTTTAGTCATCCATTTTCTAAAATGTGCATATTCTGTGGCCATTTTGCTCTGCTAAATTGCAATGAAATCCTTAGGAATATACAGATTTGGGGGGCAAGATGAAATTTTCCCCATTGCTAGCCTTGTTGCAGGCAAAACTGGTATTTTTGTCAGAAAATGCTAACTTAGCAAAGCCTTAGTCAGTGTAAAGGAGACACTTAAGAAGGAAAATTACCACATCTAACCCAATGAAATATATTCCTCAGAAGCATCACTATTGTTGGCAATTATTGTGAGATATATTTTTAAAAACCCTTTCTTAAATTATACTGTCCCTCTTCTAATTTAATTTGAATATATTCAAGAGCAAGCCTTTCAATCTTAATATGAATTTTGGATCCAACTCAGAAGTGTATCTCTTAACCCTGTACTGATGTACAAGATAGCTTCTAATAAGGCAAGATAAAAAGGCTTAAGATGTCTATGGACACTGGACAGAGCTACTTTCAGCCAACCATATTTGATCTTGAAAAAGGAATGGTCTAAACAAACCCCTTGCATAATTCCAACCCAGGACTAGGCTCTGCATTTGAGGGGCACTGGTCCAAAAAAACCTGGTGGCCTCACTTGGCCACAGTAGCAGCTCTCATAATAATACCAGGTGGGTGGGTGTTAGTCACAGCTTTAATTTCCTACTATGTCACAGAATGATATTGCATGGCTGTTAAAAGATTGGCTAGATCCACACTGTTGGTGTTTTGAATAGTAAATAGATATAGATATATAGATATATGGGAGATGGGGTGGGCTTCAGGCATTGGCACAGCCCAAGATCCACCCTGTTGGTGCTTTCAGTAGTAAATAGATATAGATATATGGGAGATGAAGTGGGCTTCAGGCACTGGATCTGGCATGGCCCAAGATCCACTCTGTTGGTGCTTTGAGTAGTAAATAGATACAGATATATAAATATATGGGAGATGGGGTGGGCTTCAGGCATTGGCACAGCCCAAGATCCACTCTTTTGGTGCTTTGAGTAGTAAATAGATATAGATATATGGGAGATGAAGTGGGCTTTAGGCACTGGCACAGCCCAAGATCCACCCTGTTGGTGCTTTGAGTAGTAAATAAATATAGATATATGGGAGATGTGGTGGGCTTCAGGCACTGGATCTGGCAGGCTTAAGAAAACCTGGCAGGTGCCCAAGGATGCTAGATGCCAGTGCTGGGGCTTCTTTAAATCTGTATCAACTGCACTGATCACCCATTTGAAACCTTGATTTAAAGTACTGATGTTAGACTACAGCTTGGGGAAGTTCATCTTTTCCAAGCTTCTCAGTATTCCCAACCAGAATGGCCCCAAATGCTCTGCAAAGCAACTTGGTAGACCTTAAGAGCCTAAGGCCCCTTCCACAAAGCTGTATAAATTCCACATTGAACTGGATTATATGGCAGTGTGGACTCAGATAATCCAGTTCAAAGCAGATATTGTGGATTATCTGCCTTAATATTCCAGGTTTATATGGCTATGTGGAAGAGTCCTAAGAAAACCTTCAAGTCACGGACTGTCTTTTTCAGTATTAATTTGCCTTCTCAGTGCTGGTTCCCAGTTGTTGTTTTTTTAAAGTTCTGGAACAAGTTCTTTTCTGGCATGCATCTCTTTCTCTTCCTTATGTGTACTCTCTTTGCCTTTCTCTCAGGAGTGCTCCGATCTTATCACGCTTCTTCATATAGTTGGACTGTTCTCCTGGTTTATCAGAAGGCCCTTCCACACAACCCTATATCCCAGAATATCAAGGTAGAAAATCCCACAATATCAGCTCTGAACTGGGTTATGAGCCCACACTCAGATAATGTGGGATTTTCTGACTTGATATTCTGGGATATAGGGCTGTGTGGAGGGGCCCCTATTCAACCTCTTTCCAGCAGTGTTGGTACAGACTGGGTCCAAAATGTGAGGGAAAGCATATGCAGGTTGCTTTTCCTCACTACTTTCATTTGGACTAAACCAGGAGAACAGTCCAACTATATGAAGAAGTGTGATAAGATTGGAGCGCTCCTGAGACACAGTGGGCCCCTTAATGGAACATGGAAATTGCCCTTTAATGCTAAACCCTGACATTTATCCAAGATCAGCTTCAAACTCCTACTCTTTTGCCAGTTACAACTGGATTTATGAGAGATGGGTTCTAGAGATGAAGCTGTTTTGGTGCCACTAACACTTGAAAAGTCTCTCCCAATGGGTTTTGCAGGGCTCCTTCTTTTAGTACTTCAGAAGGGTTCAGAGGATTCTATGCTTATAGTATTTTGTTTCTTCTGTTTGAAATATTCCAGTAGGAAATTCAGCTAGTGCCCTTCTGGCAACAAAAGGCTCTCATCAACTGAATAAAGAGGGGAATAATCTCTCTTTGTCCCTAGGTTTCCACTGGTATTAGGAGACCATTCAGAATGGATTTAGGGGGCAGTGGGTCTTGCAGGAGGGAGAGAAAGAGTGGAAATGTTCCAGTGCAGGAGCAGAAGTCTACTTAAGAAATGATGGATTTCATTCAATTGTTATTCATTTCCCCTCCTAAATACAAAAGCTCTACTTTTCAAAGGCACGACCACATAACATCCATTGTAGAGAGAAACAGATATCAGATAAAGCACATTTTAAAAAGAATAACAATAAATGAACCTAAGAACATATGAATAGAAATGTATTATATCTGAAGACTTTGAGCAATAGCTTTAAGACAGGGTGATTGTATTAGAATGTTTTGCTTTATTTGGTTCTTAATTGTTATCATCTAATTTTTCCACTCTATTTTGACTAGAAATATTTACTGAAAAGCATGGTAACAACCACATTATTTTGTACTGATGGTCCAGCTGCCCTACAACCCATCTTGTTTTTACTGCAACCCGACTTAATTTGATGCCCTCCAGATTTGATGGGCTGCAATCCCATCCAGTCAGCATGGGTGTGCTGGCTCTGTATGTCAGCTGGCGACTGCCATCCAGGAGTGATTTCTCCACCAAAACAGAGGGAATTCCTGGTTTAATACACTGTCTTCTATTTATTCTACATACCTAAAGCCAGCCCTACTATTCGATCAAGTGAGGTCAATGCCTTGGTGTCAGATGCAGAGGGAAGAGATTGCTGGTGCATTGTTAGAGGACTGTGCCCTGTGGACCGCCCTACATACTGTAAGGTCATTCAAGACCAATAAAGAATATTTAACCCAGTGGTAGCTGGTGGATCCCATGTTAGTGGGATTATGAATCTACTCCATGTTTTGGTTCCCTTTAAGGAACTATCCAAGGTTCAATTTTGGGCTTTAGGACTTTCTTTAAAACAGTGGTTCCCAACCTTTTTTGACCAGGGACCACTTGACCAGAGACCACTTTGACCAGGCACCACTCTCCAACATTAGTACCAAAAGGGTTGCAAATCCAGTTTTTGGTCAACTTTAAATTCGGTTTGGTTATTTGGGGTGCTGATTCAGAAAACTGCATTGGATAAACCACATCAGCTCAAGTTTCTGATACAGAACGTGTGCCATCCAGTAGTCGCCAAGTGCTCACCCACAAAAAACAATATTAAATAAGCCTCAGCACTATAAGAGAGTTTTGCGAGACCAGTCACTCTCATTGCAACGGAGTAGTAACGGTGAGGCCGCTGACCATAATTTAGTTCTTGTGGCTCACTGGTGGTCCATAGACCACAGGCTGGGAATTACTGCTTTAAAATGAAGCTAAGCCCGGAGTGTACTCACTACCCAGCTATCATGGAATTTGACTGCCAATCTAAACAGCCTCTGTACATGGAAGAACTGAGGAGCAAATATATCATCCTATGTCTGAGATAAATGCTTTTGAATTGTGGTGTTGGGAAAAAGTTCTGAGAGTGCCTTGGAGAAGATCCAACCAATCCATACTTCAGAAAATAAAGCCCGACTGCTCATTGGAGGGAAGGATAGTAGAGGCAAAGATGAAGTATTTTGGCCACATAATGAGAAGACAGGAAAGCTTAGAGGAGACAATTATGCTGGGGAAATGGAAAGAAAAAGGAAGAGGGGCCGACCAAGGACAAGGTGGATGGATGGCATCCTTGAAGTGACTGGCTTGACTTTGAAGGAGCTGGGGGTGGTGACGGCCGACAGGAACTCTGTGGGCGTGGGCTGGTTCATGAGGTCACGAAGAGTCGGAAGTGACTGAATGAATGAACAACACAGCAACATGTCTGAGATATAGAATGAGTAGGTGTTGGCCAGTTATTCATATGACCAGAGACATAAGAAGAAGCAGTATAAAACTGCTGTTATAGGAAGAGGGAGGGAACAAAGATGGCGGATGGATCTACTGCGTCTGGCATTTGGTTCACAGAGAAAACATATGTGCCATCACCTCCCTAAGCCAACATCATTCCAGACATACAGGCAACTCAGTAGGGCACCAACCAGAAAGAAGACAAAGGCAGTGGTTTGTATAAAACTTTGCCATACGATCATTATGCAATTCACTGTAGTCTTCTTTGTCCTTGCGCTACATGTCCAAATTTGCATGTATTCTCATGTGTTGCATACATTTGCATACTCGAATTCAGACATCACTACTCTCAATTAAATAGGAGTACATCATTATGCTACTAAACCCAATGAAACAGAAATAAAGCAGAGGAAGCTGTAATCCAATGGCTTGTGTTAACCCTTTGCTCAATTTGTTGACCAATGGCAAATGATTGATAGGCAACTTCAAGACTCTGCCTTTTCACCCTTATGGTTATTGATCTTTAAACAGAACTTGGACAGGACGTTCCTTCAAATAGAGAAATCTGTAAAATTGAGGTTCATCTTCCATAAAGTGGGACACATGGCTCTCCTAGGAATGGAAGAAGCACCACAAGCAGGACAATGCAAAGGGCACCCACCTTGAGCCAGCTCTGGCTTATTGCCAGTCCACTATAGCTGTTCCTTCTTTGCACCGACGCAGCATTCTTGACTTAGAAAATTAAAATGTTGCACTCAAAGCAGGTTTCGCCAAACAATCAAACTGATGGATATTTGCTTTCGTGGCATAAATTGGCTCTATTAGCATTCTGTGTTCTGAACTTGACATCAGCGAGTTTCTTTTCTAGGATTTGTGGCAGAAGAGAGCAATAGCAGGCAGGCAGGAGGCTGGGCAAACAAATACGGTTTGATATGTGAATGTGTGGGACTAGAAGCTACAGCGGAGAGATGGGCAGTCATGCAAAATTCAGAAATGATGAAGGATCCCTCCTGAAACTTGGAGCCTTTGGCAGACAATAACAATATCTGGCATTTTTGAAGCACACATTGGAGTGATCACCATGCTTCACTTACAATCTAGATGATGAGTTAGGGGCAACATCATCTCTTATATCCTTACAGCAATCTTATGAAGTAGGACAGTATCATTAACCCAAGTACAGGTTGAGCATCTCTGATCTGGAATTTCAAAATCCGAAATACTCCAAAATTTCACATGGGTTGCTAAAATAGGGATACCTTTGTATACACTTTGTTTCATGGACAAAAGTATTTAAAATGTTGCATTAAATTACCTTCAGCTACACGTATAAGGTGTATGTGAAACATATATTAATTTTGTGTTTAGATTTGGGTCCCATCTCCTAAATATCTTTTTATGTACAACTATGCAAATATGCAAATACTGTTCTTAAAAAGAAACCCAAATTCTCAAACATTTCTGATCCTAAGCATTACAGATGGAGGGCTGAGATAGAGAAAACATAACCTTCTCTCCACTTTTTGTATGTTTTGTTACTCTCCCTCCCTCCTTCAGTTGAGCAGACCATAATATGTTAGACTCTTGAGTCAGACTCTTGGGAAAGGACTATATTCTCTCTCTCTCTCTGTCTCTCTCTCTCTCTATATATATATAAAGACTCTTGGGTCAGTTACTCTCTCTCAGACGATCCTATATCAGAGGGTTATTGTCAGAATAATAAGTATATAACAGAATAATTAGAATTATGTCCAATAACAACTGGGATGACCTTTGACTATGTCCTCGGATTATGTGATTTAAAAAATGTGTTTTTAATGTTTATATTGCTTTTTAATTTTTGTTTTAATGTCCACATCTAATTTCTATTGTCTGTTGATGGCATCAAATTGCTACCAATTGTAAGGCCATTCCGAGTCTCCTTCAGGGCTGAGAAGGGCAGAATATAAATATAGTAAATAAATAATAATAATAATAATAATAATAATAATAATAACAACAACAGATCTGGCGATCTATGCAAATCATGCTAAGCTTCCTTGAAGAAAGGCAAGATAAAAATGTAATAACAATTAAAATGTATAGTTTACGCAAACAATACCGTGGTAGATTCAAACGAGGCAAGCCACAGTTTGCCTTCAAACTAGGATACTATGGATCCTGGTTTACCCAGTTGAAATTACAGTCAAACAATTGTTTACTTAAACCAGCTTAGTGCCTCCACTGGTTCTCAGCAAAGATGGTGAGCTTTAACCACTCCAGAGTTTGATGGAGAACTACATCCATTATGTTTCTCTACTGGGCAGGCTAATCAGGACTGATGGGAACTAGAGTTCATCTGGAGGGCAACCCTGTCCACAGAGTGAGCCTTCTTATTAAACACGAACTTCATAATGATCTCTGAATTGCAAAGTCCCAATAGGATTTCACTTGGAAAATAAACAGACTATTTGTTTCTCTTTAATAGTACCTCTAAATCTACTGTGTGACGCAGGCTGTCTCACTCTGTCTCAATATTCTACATCTAACCTTGCCCTGAACAGTTTCAAACAGTGGGATAGCCAGCCTTTGACTGCACGACTGAAAGTTAAAATGAACAGGAAAGTGGGTGGAATAAAGAGGTAATAACAAAGTATCAAAAGCGTGCAGGTTTTCATTGTCATTATCTCAAGCTTGAAAAACAATAGGTGCAACCCAAACCTCCTCCTCCTCCAGATTTCCCTCAGGTTGCAACTCTGTTTCTGGCTCCTAGAGTTCCTCAAGGTTTTAATTTTTTGCACAGGAATTAGGTGTTGAAAGAGGTTTGATTTTCATAGTACATGGTTTTCCTTACTTGCATATATTGCATTTGTTGTGCATTGTTTTTGGCTTCATGATTTGAAAGTGAACACTGACTAAATGCATGATAAAAGCTGACCTGCTGACCAGCCGACCTGAAGGTCGGCAGTTCAAATCCGCAAGACAGGATGAGCTCCCGTCTGTCAGCTCCAGCTTCCCAGGCACAGACATGAGAGAAGCCTCCCACAGGATGGTAACACATCCAGGCATCCCCCAGGCAACGTCTTTGTAGATAGGTGATTCTCCCACACCAGAAATGATTTGTAGTATCGTCTCAATTCACTTCTGACAGATTTTTTAAAAATCTGGTGGAGTCCCTGGTGGCACAGTGGGTTAAACCCTTGTGCCGGCAAGACTGAAGACCGACAGGTCGCAGGTTCGAATCTGGGGAGAATGCGGATGAGCTCCCTCCATCACCTCCATCTCCCCATGCAGGGACATGAGAGATGCCTCCCACAAGGATGGTAAAACATCAAAACATCCGGGCGTCCCCTGGGCAACGTTCTTGCAGACGGCCAATTCTCGCACACCAGAAGCGACTTGTAGTTTCTCAAGTCACTCCTGACATAGAAAAAAAGTGAAGGTGGGGTGATGAATCTGCTTTAGACTGGAAATCTCTTCAAGGTTTTAGCACAACATTTAAATGCGCTATTCAAGGTGGTGCAATCAGCACACTGGATAGCTCCTTTAAAATTCGGACTGAAATATTGAGTCCATGGAAGCTACCAACTATCACCAGATTACTGAGGCCCTTATATTTGAAGAAATCTTGTAGAAGGGAAAACGGCTAATCATACATTATTCATGTGCAATAACATCTTGATTGCCTCCCACCTCAGAGCATAAATACAGGGATTGTCATAAAGAGCATCTAAACTTCAAAATTTGCCTCCATACCATTGATAATCCTAAGGAAATCGAGATAAAGCGACTGTGAGCAACTGAGCTTTCAAGGGGTTTATGCAAAAAAAAAAAAAATCCTTGTGGAAGAGAAACACAGAGTTAGAGCAGGCCTTTTGGTCCCCTAGCCTACCACTCTATTTCATGTAGGAAGTCCAGCTCTGGGGAATTTCTAAAGATGGTTTTGCCACCTCCCTGATCATTTCTTTTCTAGGTGAGAGCATTTCGGTTCCTTGGTTGTACCATCAAACTTTGCTGAACTCTTTTCCATATACATAAAGATTTGCTTGCAGACCCTTCTTCTACCATTTTGCAAATATACTCCAATTATTTTGGACCAGAAGTATTTTAGATTATGGATGTATTATTTTATTCTGGAATGCTCACATTTCCATAATGAGATCAGACTCAAGTATAAACATTTTTTATCATGTCAGAAGCAAATTGAGAATACACTGCAAGTCACTTCTGGTGTGAGAGAATCAGCCATCTACAGAGACATTGCCCAGGGGACACCCGGATGTGTTACCAGGCCATTGGAGGCTTCTCTCATGTCGCCACACGGGATGCTGGGGCTGACAGACAGGAGCATACCCCGTCTCACGGATTTGAACTGCCAACCTTCAGGTCTTCAGGCCAGCAGTTCAGCTGGCACAAGGGTTTAACCATATAAAGTATATATGAAATATAAAAATCATATATACCTTATACATATGGAGATAATCTTCATTTTGCCATTTTAAAAATAATGTTGTGCATGTAACAAAGTTTGTGTACACTGAACTATCAGAAAGCAAAAGTGTCACTATTTCAGCCACCTATGTGGACAAATTCACATTTTGGAGTATTTCAGATTCCAGATAATGCTGAACCTATACATTTTAACCCTGCCAGTCAGAGTGCCAGACATTTTCAATGTTATAGTTGTTAGATACCACTTTTTTGTAATGGTTTTGTTTGCTGGAATTCCAGGATCTGTAGTATGGTTAGGTACTTAGAATGCTCTGGTCTGGCATAATATCCCTGTATGAATGAAGAATTTGAGAAGAAAAGGGTGAAGAGATGGGAATCCCTGTGCATATTGGACCTTGCTCCCCAGTTCGTAATCTTCCTGTGCTGAACAAGGAGGCCTATGTAGGCACTCTATTTACACAGGTAGAAAAATAAGCACAATTGTAGACCTAGTGTGCCCATATACATGAAGCATTCTAGGGGTTCTTCCACACAGTCATATAACCCAGAATATTAAGGCAGAATAATCCACAATATCTGCTTTGAATTGGAGTGTCTGAGTCCACACTGCTATATATCCCAGTTCAAAGCAGATAATGTGGAACTTTATTCATCTGTGTGGAAGGGGCTAGGAAGTTAGGAACTGAGAGAATGTGGGCGCACAAACTATGTATGGGCCCATCCCTAAGCATCTCGGATGAGAATCAAAAGGTCACCAGATGTCATGGACTGCAGCTTTGTAAGCCTTTCCCAGCATAGCCAATGGCAAGGAATGCTGGGAGATACAATCAACATCTGGTAAACCACATCATTCTGCCCACTTCTCACCCTCATGGTTCAGATGAATACCTGAATGTTGCTTGCTTCTTGATCTAACCCAGTGGTTCCCAAGTTGTTTTTTTTTACCAGGGACCACTTTGACCAGGGCCTACTCTCCGACATTAGCTCCAAAATGGTTACAATCAGGTTTTGGTCTACTTTATGTTCGGTTTTGTTATTTGAGGTGCTGATTCAAAAAATTGCATTGGATAAGCTACATCAACTTCAGTTTCTGATACAGAACATATGCCATCCAGGAGTTGCCATCTGCTCACTCACAGAAAACCATATTTAATAGGTCTCAGCACTATAAGAGGGTTTCGAGAGACCAGTCACTCTAGTTGCAATAGTGTAGTAATAGTGAGGTCGCAGACCATATTCAAGTCCTTGCGGACTCTGCAAGACCACTGATCTGACCTAATCTTCTTCACAGGGCATTTGTGAAGACACCAAGAGCTGGGTAGACCTGAATGCTTTATTCATTATTTGTGTTTATTTGATAAAGAAAGAACCACCAGAAAGGAGAGCAGGCAGAGGCCTTGATGTTTTCAAGCACTTGGATAGTAGCAGGTCACACATTTCCCACCCATATGCACAGATTTTGGTCTCCATGGGGGTATGGGAACCAAAGAGTACACAGGTGCTCTTCCTAACTCCTTCACCCATCTCTTTGTTCTCTTATTCCCAGCTGTAAAGGGGCATGAATGACACAAGTGTCAAATCAACCCAGAGGTGAGCTTGCAATCACAAGTCCAATGTTAGTAGACCAAAGCAATAGGGCTCAACTCTGCTGATAAAGAGAGCCCTTTTTCATCCACCCGTTGCAGGCAGGAATATTATTCTCATCTATGTTGATGCACAGAGCAATGTTATGCCTACAAGGACATCTTGCCCATGGTCTCTTCAAGCTTGTAACTGTCTTAGTACACTTGAATGAATTTTGGCATGCAGATGCATAAACTCCTCAGAGCTGGTGAGTGGCTCTTTGCACTCATGTGGTCATATATTATGCATATACTCTAACAGATATATGCAGCCATGCGCTAGTCTGAAAATGCTTCTGCATCCGCTACTTCCAACGAGCCACTGATTCAAGTGACTATAATCTCACATACCACCCACAATCTCCGAAATATGAACCATCTATGTTCACAGTTTTTGCACCACTGTCCTTATTCTCTCATACACATATGCACACGGTCATGAAAGTATTTGTGTGCACATGTGGAAATGCTGCAGGATAAAAGGGTAAATATTTCCCCTTGACATTAAGTCTAGTTGTGTCCAGCTCTGGAGAGTGGCGCTCATCTCCATTTCTAAGCTGAAGAGTCGGCCTTGTACATAGATGACTCCAAGGTCATGTGGCCGACATGACTGCATAGAGCCCCCCTGTCTTCCTGCCCGAGTGGTGCCTATTGATCGACTCAGACTCTCATGTTTTTGAACTACTAGATTGGCAGAAGCTGGGGCTAACATCAGGAGCTCATCCCGTTCCCCAGATTAGAACCACTGACCTTTCGGTCTGCAAGTTCAGCAGCTTAACCCACTGCGCCACCGGAGGCTCCACTGCAGGATACATATATTTATTCTGACACATGCGTAGAGGTCTAGATTTGCATATGAAATAGATGCTACGCATACATAATCTCACCAGTGCTGCACATGTTTGCAATTTGAAGCCTCCATTCAGGCATGTTTAGCATTCCCACAAGTACACATGTATGCTAGGGGACATCCATGCATGCTCAGTTATTTCATACACCCAGCTACACATATTCAGACATATCTATGAACACACGAGGACCTCCATGTATATGCATGCTCTCATTCAAGCAGGACCAGATATCTCCTTGACAGAAATGGGGACATGTCCATGTTCACAGACTGGCACAGGGACCTTCTCACATGCCATTGAACCAAGCATGTGCAATTCCCTCCTCCCTCACACACCGCAGTAGCTGTTCTCTCTGCACACCCAGCAGAAATACTCTCAGAAGCATGAATCAAAGACTCGGGAGCTAAGAATAGCCAGGCCCAGCTGGGCGGGGGAGAGGCAACGCAGGCGCTGTTCGGAATAATGCCAGCCTGGGAATGGGGGGTATAGAGATAAGAGATGGCCTCCCCCTCCACTCACACACATACCAGAATCTCCATCCATGGTGACAAAGTGTGGCTTGTGGGGGGAAGAAAAAACCTGCTGAGTTCCCACTTCTCATAAAAGGGGTTCATCAGAGTTATATCCAAGAATAGAATTAGACAGAGAGGTGTGAGAAAGAGATGACAATGAGAATGGGGAGGGAAGAAAAGAAGAAGAGCTGATATACTGTCTGCTCTTCTTCTTTCTGAGCTGGGCACTGCTTTCTTCATCAGCCCAATGCAAGGGAAGGAAGACATTGTGACTACAGAGTCTATGAGAAGGGCAAGCAAAGATATACAGGCTAGTTTACAGAACGCAAAGGCTGGTATTGATTAGCTGCACCAAGGTATGCAGGCAGGGAGAAAGAGCCATGCAAAGAGAATCACATGGAGCACACTGTCAAGACTCAGCGCATGGTGAGGGGCTGTTCTCTAGACAGGCTGGAGAGAGCTGACCTGCCAACAATGTCAATTGTTCAGAGTGTGAGTGTGCACACGCTTCTTCCTCAGCCCTTTTTATATCCCTCTAGTGCCACTTAGATGTGAAATGAGACCAAATGAGTCCAACTCTCTCTAATGTGACACCTGCACACTTAACTTGCTTGCTATTCAAACAGATCCAAACACGCAGATTCTTGAACTTGAGCACAATTGTTCTCATTTTCTATAGTGTGTTCTCAAAAATGCATTCATACACACATTTGCAGATGTTTATATAGGCTTGGGCGCTCTGATCTCTTTTACACACCCATCCATATTTCTCCATAATCATCACACTGACTCAAATGTGCATGCGATTTACATCTCTCCAAGTCATTTTTGTATAGAATCATATATAACCCTTCAATCCAACATGCTGCCAAATTAGAAAACTGGTGGCTTTTGATCTGGAAGGTATGAATTATTTTATCAGATGCTTCCAGTTAAACGAGTTTTAGGCTAGTTGTCACCACTCTGACTTCTTCAAACATTCAAATGTCCTTTCCAATCTACTTACGTGACTGCATCTCCCCCTATGAACCTGTGCAGGCCTTAAGATCTGCTGGGGAGGTCCTCCTCACAGCCTCACCTACCTTGCAAGCGCATTTGGTGGGAACAAGAGAGAGGGCCTTCTCTCCAGGGATACTAGGCAAGCCCCCACACCAACATTCTTCAGGAAGGAGCTGAAAACTTGACTATTCAAACAGGTCTTTGACAATGGTATTATGTAAGAACTTTGCACTAACTTTTAAACTGATTTTATGGCATATTCTGATTAATGCAAAGTGTTGGACACTAACTGCAGTTTAAATTATTTAAATGGTTTTTATTGTCTAATTGTTTAATTTGTTTATTGTTTTATTATAGTGGTTTATATGCTGCTCTGTCTTGCGTTTATTTTGATTGTGTAATTGGTTAGGGTTTATTTATTATTATGGAGCCCCTGGTGGTGCAGTGGGTTAAACAGCTGAGCTGCTGAACTTGCTGACTGAAAGGTCGGTGGTTAGAATCCAGGGAGCAGGATGAGCTCCCACTGTTAGAGCCAGCTTTGGCCAACCTAGCAGTTCAAATACATGAAAGTGCGGGTAGATCAATAGGCATTGCTTGGGCGGGAAGGCAACGGTGCTCCAGGCACTCATGCCGGCCACATGTCCTTGGAGGTGTCTATGGACAAGGCCGGCTCTTTGGCTTAGAAATGGAGATGAGCACCACCTCTCAGAGTCAGACATAACTAGACTTCATGCCAAGGGGAAACCTTTACACTTTTAGCCTGCAGTTYGAAAACATGCAAATGTGAGTAGACCAATAGGCACYGCTTCAGTGGGAAGGTAACGGTGCTCCATGCAGTCATGCCAGCCACATGACCTTGGAGTTGTCTACAGACAACRCAGGTTCTTGGGCTTAGAAATGGAGATGAGCACCACCCTCACAGAGTCAGACAYGACTAGACTTAATGTCAAGGTGAAACTGCATTATATGGTTAGTCTAGGCCAGTGGTTCTCAACCTGGGGTCCCCAGATGTTTTTGGCCTACAACTCCCAGCCAGTTTACCAGCTGTTAGGATTTCTGGGAGTTGAAGGCCAAAAACATCTGGGAACCCCAGGTTGAGAATCACTGGTCTAGGCCCACATAATGTAGTTTGAACTTCACTGAACTGCATTATATGGTCACTGTAGACCAGGCTTGGGCAAACATTGGCCTTCCAGATGTTTTGGTTTTCAACTCCCGAGCCGGCTGTTAAGAATTGTGAGAGTTGAATTCCAAAACACCTGGAGGGCTGAAGTTTGCCCATGCCTGGTCTACAGTGACCATATAATGAGGTTCAAACTGTGCTATTTGGCAATGTAGATCCAGCTTTAGAAAGCATTAGAAGAGTTGGGAATCTTCTCCTATCTGTCAATTCTTTCTTAAAAATACAAATACATGCACACACATGTGGACACATTCTCTCTCACACACTCTCTCTCCTGTATTTTTAATACTACCATAACCATGAGTATAAGAACATGTCATTTCCAAGAGATGTCATTTCTACCAATTTTGACGCTTAGCATGCTTTCTAGCACCAGAGACCCATGATGAAAATATTGCCTGACTCCTAGAACTCTGAATGATAACACATTAACAGCCTTTGCGAATAATGAACCCTGTCTTCCATTCATTTAATAAATGACAGTATTCATTCTTTAAAATATGCAGGCTTCCCATGTGTAACAAATCTCACTTCCCTGCCAATTCCAGTGTGTGTTTTTACATGGGAATAAATCCCTGGGAATGCATTTATTACCTGGGAGTAAATCCCATTTCCCCTTCATGTTAAAACACTTTCCCACAAGTAATGAAGCATGCCTTTGGTACAACTGCGGTTTTGCGAACCCAACCATTAGGTAGTGAGGCAGATTGTCAAGTGGCAGCCTTCTGGTGCCATGAAAGGGCAGCAAATTGTTTGTTATTAATTTATTACTGAATTCATACTGCCAGGAATGGGGAGAGGTATTTCGGGGAATTTTCTGCTTCAGGAGCCAAAAAACCCGGGTTGGCTTAAGTTTGCTGTATCTTGATGTAAATGGCAACTAAAGCCCCTTCCACACAGTTGAATAAAATCCCACATTTTCCACTTTGAACTGGGATATATGGCAGTTTTATACCCAGTTTAAAACAGATATTGAGGATTATCTTTTTTTATATTCTTGGTTATGTGGCTGTGTGGAAGGGCCTTTAGTATTCATAGGCATGTGTCGATGTGGAAATATTTGCTAATCTAATTCATAGGAAATCGGTCCATTCCACATTTATTGGAGCCCCCCATGTTGGTGAGATCAATTGACTCTGATATCACCCCCAGACATACAAAATCAATCCCAGCTATTGGAGCAACCAGTGTCTCCCATGTCAATACACCAGCCCCTTATTTTACTCCAAATTTTAAAAGAAAAATCTGAGGCAATTGATCTATTTTTGTATAGTATTCGATAGTTTTAATAGTAGTTTATTTGAAGTGCAGAATTAAGCATGCAACCAGTTCATTGGATGCACAATCCATTATCACCCACATGTGTAGTTAATTAATTAATAATAATAATAATAATAATAATAATAATATATTTATATTCTGTCCTGGTGCCCCTGGTGGCACAGAGAGTTAAACAGCTGAGCTGCTGAACCTGCTGATCGAAAAGCTGGCAGTTCAGATTTGGGGAGCAGAGTGAGCTCCTGCTGTTAGCCCCAGCGTCTACCAACCTAGCAGTTTGAAAACATATAAATGTGAGTAGATCAATAGGTACCACTTCTTCAGGAAGTTAACAGCATTCCATTCAGTCATGTTGGCAACATGACCTTGGACAATGCTTAGAAATGGAGATTGGCACCACCCCTCAGAGCTGGACATGACTAGACTTGATGTCAGGGGAAACATTTACCTTTACCTATATTCCGTCCTATCTCCCTGAGGGGACTTAGGGCAGATTCCAGCATACACAAACACAAAGGCAAACATTCAGTGCCTAGAAACAATGGCTCTGGGAGGTGGTGCTCATCTCCATTTCTAAGCCGAAGCACCTGTGTTGCCCGTAGACAGCTCCTAGGTAATTTGGTTGGCATGACTGCATGGAGCGCCGTTACCTTCCCACTGAGGTGGTACCTATTGATCTACTCACATTTACATGTTTTCGAACTGCTAGGTTGGCAGAAGCTGGAGCTAACAGTGGGAGCTCACCCAGTCCTGCGGATTCAAACTGCCAACTTTCCAATCAGTAAGTTCAGCAGCTCAGTGGTTTAACCCATTGTGTCACTGCAAATAAATGAGAGGTGCCTTTCCCAAAGATATTCTGACCTTCAATGAAATTTCACTTCTAGAGTAGGCGCAATCTAAAACTTTGAGAATTGATAGTTGAGAATTGAGAAATACAGTTTAGGAATCCAAAGACAAGGGGCAGATATAGTTACCAAGGGAACATGAACACAGCAAATACAGGAGTTCTAGGTGTGAGTGATTTTTAGTATATTGCTCCCTCAGATACTTGAAATTTGATGGCAAATTTAATTTGAGAGGCAGAATTTTTATTATTGGGGGTTGGGGGAGGTGATGTCTTCCTATTGATGCCTAGTAGCTATATCCTTGGAGCCTCCTTGTGCCAGCAGGACTGCTGACCAACAGGTCAGCAGTTCAAATCGGGGAGAGTGGGTTGAGTTCCCTCTGTCAGCTCCAGCTCCCCATTTGGGGACATAAGAGAAGCTTCCCACAAGGATGGTATAACATCAAACATCTGGGTGTCCCCTGGGCAACATCCTTGCAGATGGCCAATTCTCTCACACCAGAAGCAACTTGCAGCCTCTCAAGTCGCTCCTGACATGAAAAAAACTACATCCTTTAAGAAGGCATACATACACACACATGCCAGTATTGCCTGATTACTTATGAATATGCACCCTGCCAGAGATGTCTTCTGAAACAGCCCATGAAAGCAACACAAAACCATCTCACTAAATACAAAAAATAAACACTGCTTGTGCATTATTCTTTTTGTTACAATGCCCCAGAAAAGAGAACAGTGAATGACTTAATTATGTGCATAGAATGCCAAGTTGGCTATTACGTAGCTCTGCCTTTTGAACAACAATACAGGACTAGTTTTAAGATGTTACAATAGAATAGAGGAAATCTGTTTGACCTCTGCTGAAAGTAATGTAGCTGAAATAATTGATAATGATGATTTACCATTATTATTACTACAATTACTCCTACTAATCCCATCCCTTGGATGCCTTTAAAAAAAATACAGCACTAAACAAATATGTTACAAAAATACACCTCTAAATAAATACACTGTAAATCAGGCAAGTGCAAACTTAGGCCCTCCAGGTGTTTTGGACTTCAACTCCCACAATTCCTAACAGCCTCAGGTCCCTTCCTTTGCCCCCTCAGCCGCTTAAGTTTTCTGATGGACTTTGGCAACCCCTCTGACATCCCCTTGGGTCCCGAACCCCTGGTTGAGAAAAGCTGGTCAAGAGGAAGCCAAATTCCCCCTCCCATTTTTGAATTAGGGGCAATATAGAAGTGAACAATCAAATTGGACAACTGTCAGAATGATACAAACAGGCTTTCTGCAGTAAGAAAAAGTGTGTTGATTGGGAGAATCACAAATCAAACCTTGTACATATTTCCATGTGGAAAGGAAACAGTTCCAAGGTCTCACAATATTCTAAGACACAAGTACAAGAAGAAATGCAGGTGGGAATGCAAAAAAAAAAAAATGCAACAAGATCAGATATTGTCACATCTCTACTAAAAAGCATTTTGGATCCATAACAATGTTAGAGGGACTATGCATCCTGCCTTACAAAGGACACTCCTCTGAAGGACTATAAAAGGACAGCCCTCTGTTTCACTGCCCTCTTTCCAGATAGGTTTAAACAAGCCCAAAAAAGCATTTCATAGAATCAAAGAGTTGGAAGAGACCTCATGGGCCATCCAGTCCAACCCCCTGCCAAGAAGCAGGAATATTGCATTCAAATCACCCCTGACAGATGGCAATCCAGCCTCTGCTTAAAAGCTTCCAAAGAAGGAGCCTCCACCACACTCTGGGGCAGAGAGTTCCACTGCTGAATGGCTCTCACAGTCATTTGATTTCTATTTGACATTTGAATTTTTATTTACCAATTTAAATATTGGCAACTTTTCATCAGAAAACCAGACCTTGCAGGCACACAGATCTCCTGATAACAATTTTTCCTATTTTAGTTATAACAATTGTTTCTACATTCACATCTATACATAGCATTCGGCATTTTATACAAATTGTTTTTTTTTTTAATCATGCATTTCATTGCCCTCATTTTATATCATGGCGACCTGATTTGCAATAAATCCCAAGCAAGTTTTCCCAGGAGCAAGTCTAATTGAGCTCAACTTGGGCCCCTTCCACACAGCGGAATAAAATCCCAGATTATCTGCTTTGAACTGGGATATATGGCAGTGTGGACTCAGATAACTCAGTTCAAAACAGACATTGTGGAATTTTCTGCCTTGATGTTCTGGGTTATATGGTTGTGCGGAAGGGCACTCGGTGTGTTTTGGAATTGCAGCCTGACAGCCCATTCTGTGCATCATTACTAAAAAAGAAGAAATAATGAAATAAGTATAGTAATGCATGAACAATGTACTCCCGTAGTTCAAATTGTATGATAATATAGTTGGATTTAGGCACCTTATAACTGTATGTCCATTTAAGTGGGGGCTTTTCCACACAGGGATATAACTCAGAATATCAAGGCAGAAAAATCCCACAATATTTATTTATTTATTTATTTATGACACTTATATGACGCCCTTCTCACCCCGAAGGGGACTCAGAGCAGCTTACAAGATCTGTGTAAATACAATATATTATATTATTAGCATAGCACAATATCAATATTATATATTACTATATTATACTATACCATTATATTGTAAAATTATTAGTAATATTACATGTAATATAAAATTTATAATTATAATACTGTATTATTAGTAGTATTATATTGTATTGTATTATAATATTATAAATATTATATGTATATACTGTCTTCCTGGACCCCTCTCTCTTCACTTTGAACTGGGATATCTGAGTCCAAACTGCCATATATTCCTTTTCAAAGCAGGTAATTTGAGATTTTATTCAGCTGAATGGAAGGGGTCTGAGTAAAATACCCATTCAGGTCAGTGAGAGTCTTCCACACCGCCCTATAACCCAGAATATCAAGACAGAAAATCCCACAATATCTGCTTTGAAGTGCGTAATCTGAGTCCACAATCAGATAATGTGGGATTTTCTGCCTTGATATTCTGGGATATAGGGCTATGTGAAAAGGCTCTGAGACTTAATTCTATGGGCCCTTCCAGACAGGCCCTATATCCCAGGATCCGATTCCAGGTTTTCTCTTTATCCCAGTTTATCTGGCAGTGTGGACTCATATACTCCAGTTTAAAGCAGAAAACCTGGGATCAGATCCTGGGATATAGGGCCTGTCTGGAAGAGCCTTAAGTTAACATGCAAATGGGCTGTGCTGTACACGTGCCACAAATTATCTCTGTTATAGAAAGACAAATCAAAATGAGGGCCCAATCTAATTGTGCAAGAAAGCAAAAGATCCCACACAACACACACACACCAAGAGAAGTGCAGAAGAAATACACACACAATTGTACACTTCTTGTACACAATTGTTCCCAAAACAGATTTGTTTGGCATGTTGGATACTTCCTTTAAAGATTGGAAGAGGGTTAACACCTATTGAATTTGTACTTCAAATCCTGCCAATCCTCCAAATGAGTTGAAGGTGGCGTAGATCTACACCAATGGTTCCAAACGTTTTTTGATCCAGGACCACTTGCCCAGGGACCACTCTCCAACATTACTACCAAAAGGGTTACGAATCAGTTTTTGATCAACTTTAGATTTGGTTGGTTTGGTTATTTGGGGGTGCTGATTCAGAAAATTGCATTGGACAGATCACATCAGCTCTAGTTTCTGATACAAAACATATACCATCCAGTAGTCACCATCTGCTTGCCCACAGAAAACCATATTTAATATCTAGAGCTGATGTGGTAGTAGTAATCTTTTGTGGGTAGTCAGTCTCTCCTCTCCTGACATCCCCGTTGCCTCAACACTATAAGAGGGTTTCACAAGACCAGTCAATTTAATTGCCACGTGACTTCGAGGCAACGGTGTAGTGATGGTGAGGCCGTGGACAATATTTTTGTTCTTGCAGACCACTAGTGGTCCACGGACCACAGGTTGGGAACCACTGGTCTACACTGTAGGAATAATTCAGTTCAACGCCACTTTAACTGTCACTGTCCCATGCTATGGAATCCTGTAATCCTATACTGGGGTGAGACACCAGCACTCTTAGGCAGATGAAGCTGATGCAAAACTACAACTCTCATGACTCTGTAGCACTGAATGATGACACTTAAAGTGGTATCAAGCTGCATTATTTCTACAGTGTAGATCAAGCATGGAACCCCCGGCGGCGCACTGGGTTAAACCCCTGTGCCGGCAGGACTGAAGAACGACAGGTTGCAGGTTCAAATCCAGGGAGAGCGTGGATGAGCTCCCTCTGTCAGCTCCAGATCCCCATGAGGGGACATGAGAGAAGCCTCCCACAAGGATGGTAAAACATCAAAATGCCTGGGCATACCCTGGGCAATGTCCTTGCAGACGGCAAATTCTCTCACACCAGAAGCGACTTGCAGTTTCTCAAATCGCTCCTGACACGAAAAAAAATCAGGGATGGGCAAACTTTGGCCCTCCAGGTGTTTTGGACTTCACCTCCCACAATTCCTAACAGCCTACTGGCTGTTAGGAATTGTAGGAGTTGAAGTCCAAAACACCTGGAGGGCCAAAGTTTGCCCATGCCAGGTGTAGATGCACCCAAAGAGAAAGTAACTGACCCAAGGTCACCAGTGAATTTCATCATCAAGCAGCAACTTCAATCTAGATTTCCCAATCCAGACTGAAAGGCATTACATATAGCACTGATTCACACATTCTGTAGAACAAGGACTGGAATTATGTGTGGTTCATGCAAATGAAGAGGCAGAAATGCATATTCAAATTGACCAATTAAAAGAAATCCACATAAAAGAAATATTTGACTGTAAGCTCAGTGATCAATGCATAGAGAATTTTATTGTAAGACAGCATTTAGCTCATGTTTCAGTTCAATGACAACCAAAAAAGATCCATCATGGCACAGTATCAGCCAAGGAGAGCATTCTTTTAGTAAAGGCCTATTGGGCGTAGTGGGGAAAATCATGCACGCGCACCTAAAGAAGCCACATGGAGGCAAATTTACAATCCAGCCATGACTTTTGCCGCAGATGAATGCCAAAGAGGCAGCGTGTCTCAGGGACCTTGCTCTGTGTGCCTGCGCCTGGCTGGACTGTGACAGCCACCCCTCCCTCTATAATGTGAGGGGGACGAGCACATCCATACCTCATGACTACGCCCACACGGCAGTATTTGAACATACAGATTAATGTACATCCCGCAAGGTGACCACTTCAATTGTGTGAACGCTACACAAGTATGCCATCAGAGAGAGAAATCCAAAGGCATTCAGTTCATCTGCCCAGATATGCATCCAATATAAAATACATCCCTCCTCTCCAAAATCCAATACTGCCATCCGTCTGCTTCAAAATCCAATACCATTTTTCAAGGAACCATGACAATTTTTATCCAAGGAAAAATAATGAGGGGAATGATAAGAAGGGATGGAGCAGAGCAAGGGAAGAAAGATGAGCGGCCATAAGGACGGAGCATCGAAAGCATGAAAGCCCCACCCACCAAGATGGAAATGGGATGCCTTGCTTCAAGCGTACTATGATTTCTAGACCTTTTCAAGAGCTCATCCACACTCACACATTCCCACACTGGGCACAATTCACAACCAGAAGGACTAAGAGCATGCTTTCCGGGGGAAATGAGGGAAAATGGGTTCTGCCCCTGTGCAACGGAATCAATGATGCACGCCCAGAGATGCAGAGCAGCATCCTTGCACATGTGTAGTGTATGGCTGCGAGGTGGATGGGTTTATTCCTTAGTTGCCTTCCTGCCAGATCCAGATACGCTTTGAAAAGAGTGAACACTCAAAGCATGGCCACACAGGTGCTTATCTGTCACTTATTCACAACTGGGGGGAAAATGTGCAGCCACTGGGGAAAGCGAAGCATGCATGCTCTAGTGCAAATTTACAGAGATGTATCCACATGAGGGATAAGCAGTAAGATGAGATTTGCGAGCACAGAAAAGATGCATGCACAATCTCCTGCCTGCAGATTAAGCTCGCAAGGAGAGGAGCTGTCACAATGGTGAACATCATGGTATATATACCCAGCAAAAGGTAAGCACACCATGAAACCCACACCAACCATTGGCTCCTTCCCTCTCTCCCATGTCCTTTCTCCCTCCTTTCTTCTGCGATTCACAGGTACCAAAACTGCACACAGACACAGACACACACGTGTGTATATGTGTGTGTGTGTGTGTGTGTGTGTGTGTATATATATATATATATATATATATATATATATATGAGAAGCCCTTCAGCATGGCTTCCCACGCGTGTGCAAGGAGGCGAGTGCACGCTCCCCACCAGCCCCAGTTTGCAGTTTCTTTGCACGAGGGGGAGGAAACACATGTCTGCACTGAGCCTCAGAAGCACCTCGCTTCCTTTCTTTCTCTCTCTCTCTCTGTCTCTACTGCTTGCCTTTCCTTCATCACTTGCCTTTCCTTCATCACATATAGAAACAATCTATTTGAGTGTGTGTGAGAGAGAGAAATGGGGGAGAAAAAGAAAGGTGGGGGAGGAAAAAAAGGTGGGAAAGTGCTCTCTTTCCCCAATCACCATCACTATAGACAGAGATGTAGGTATAGATATAGGTATGGATAATTGTGTGAGAGGGTGGGGTAGAGAGAAAGGTAAGAGAGTAATGAAGGTGAGAAATGTGCTCTTTTCCTGTGCCCGGATCACATAGAGAAACGACCACCATAGATACAGATGCTCTCCTTCCCCAAACCCCCATCACATATAGAAACTACCACTATAGATGGAGATGTAGGTGTAGATAGATATAGGTATGGATAATTTAGTGTGAGAGAGAAAAGTGGGGTAGAGAGAAAGGTAAGGGAGAAAAGAAGGTAGGAAAGTGCTCTCTTTTCCGGTACCCTGATCACATACAGAAATTACCACTACAGATACAGATGTAGATGCTGTGTAGGAGAGAAATGTGCTCTCCTTCCATGAACCCCCATCACATTGAGAAACTACCACTATAGATGATGTAAGTGTAAATATAGGTGTGGATAATTGAGTGTGAGAGAAAAGGTAGATTAGAGAAAGGTGAGGGAGAAAAGAAGGTGGGAAAGTGCTCTTTTCCCAATCACATGGAGAAACCACCACTATAGATAGAGATGTAGGTGGAGATATAGGTATGGATAATTGAGTGTGAGAGAGAAAGGTGGGGTAAAGAGAAAGGCAAGGGAGAAAAGAAGGTGGGAAAATGCTCATTTCCCGCACTCGGATCACATGGAGAAACGACCACCATAGACACAGATGCAGATCCTGTGAGACAGAGACATGTGCCTTCCCTGAACCATCGATACATAGAGAAACTATAGATGCAGATGTAGGTGTAGTTTAGGTATGGATAATTGAGTGTATGAGAGAAAGTTGGCTTAGAAAGGTAAGGGAGAAATGAAGGTGGGGAAGTGCTCTCTTTTCCTGCCCCTCATAATATATAGAAACCACCATCATAGATACAGATGTGGATCCTGTGTGCTCTCCTTCCATGAACCCCCATCACATAGAGAAACTGTTGGTACAAATGTAGGTGTAGCTATAGGTATCATTGAGTGTATGAGAGAAAGATGGGTTGGAGAGAAAGGTGAGGGAGAAAAGAAGGTGGGAAAGTGCTCCCCCCCCCCTGTAACCTGATGATATATAGAAACTACCACTATAGATACAGATGTAGATCTTGTGTGGGAGAGAAATGTGCTCTCCTTCCATGAACCCCCACCCGGATCACAGAGAAACGACCCCTATAGATACACATGTGGATCCTGTGAGAGAGAGACATGTGCTCTCCTTCCCTGAAGCCCCATCACATAGAGAAACTATAGGTACAGATGTAGGTGTAGATTTAGGTATGGATAATTGAGTGTATGAGAGAAAGGTGGGATAATGAGAAAGGTAAGGGGGAAAAGAAGGTGGGAAGTGTTCTCATTTCTCATAACTTGATCATATAGAGAGACTACCACTATAGATAGAGATGTAGGTGTAGATATAGGTATGGACAATTGAGCGTGTGAGAGAAAGGTGGGATAAAGAGAAAGGTAAGGGGGAGAAGAAGGTGGGGAAGTGCTCTCTTTTCCCACAACCTGATCATATAAACTACCACTATAGATAGAGATGTAGGTGTAGATATAGGTATGGATAATTGAGTGTGTGAGAGAAAGATAAGGGGGAAGAGAAGGTGGGAAAGGGCTCCCTTTTCCCATAACCTGATCATATAGAGATAAATAGAGATGTAGGTGTAGATATAAGTATGGATCATTGAGTGTGTGAGTGAAAGGTAAGGGGGGAAAGAAGGTGAGAAAAAGCTCTCTTTTCCCATAACCTGATCATATATAGAAACGACCATTGTAGATACAGATGCAGATCCCGTGTGAGAGAGAAATGCGCTCTCCTTCCACAAACCCCCACCCCGATCACAGAGAAACGACCACCATAGATACACATGTGGTTCCAGTGTTAGAGAGACATGTGCTCTCCTTCCCTGAACCCCCATCACATAGAGAAACCACCACTATAGATAGAGATGTAGGTGTAGATAGATAGATAGATATAGGTATGGATAATTGAGTGAGAGGTGGAGAGAAAGGCGAGGGAGAAAAGAAGGTGGGCAAGCGCTCTCCTTCCCCGAATCCCAATATCAATATAGCTATGTGATCTATTGATAGCTATATTGATATCTGTATAGAGAAATGAAGGGAGGGAGAGCAAGGTGAGGAAAGGAAGGCGGTGGGAAAGTCCTGACCCTTCCACGCTCCATCCCGCGGATCCCGAGTGGGGAGCCCTGTCTCCCCCGCGTCCCCACCCCCCACGCAGCCCTTACCGGGGTCCCCTGCGGAGGGGGGCGTGGCAGGGTCCGGCGAGGTCCCCTCCCGCGGCCATGCTGCTCTGATGCCTCCTCTCCTGCTTCCTCCCCCCCACAACTACGCGTGGCGGCTGTGGCAGAGGCAGCAGCCCCTTCGCCTGGCTGTGGGAACCCCCCTCTCCACGCCCGAGCCCCCCTTTCTGTTCCCTTCCTCTCTCCGCCCCCTCCCCTTGGTACCTGCCACGGGTGGGAGCCGCTCAGCGCCTCGTCCTCTTCGGGGGGGACCCTCCGGACCCGGTCCCCCCCTTCCTCCCTCCCAAACTCGGCCTTCCTCCTCCTCCTCCTCCTCCTCCTCTTCTTCTTCCACGCCTTGCAGTGGGCGGGGAGGGGGAGGCGAGGTCCTCCAGCGGTTTCCACGGGGGAGAAAAAGGGAGGAGCGGCGGGCGATGTAGTGTGGAAAGGCAAAAGGAGGGATGGAAGGAAGGATGGATGGAGAAGAGGGGGTGTCTCCGTCTCCCGAGGATGCGCCCCTCCCAGCCTCTCCCTCCTTTGCTCACCCTCCTCCTCCCCTCCCACGAAGATGCTCTCAAGCTCCTCCCACTCTCCTCTCCCTTTTCCCCTTCCCTGCTCTTTTTATTCCCCCCCCCCCTTCCTGCTGTTCAGGAATGCACGCCGTTGCCCCCCCCCCCGCCTCCCATTCATAGCATCACGTGGGTGGTGGGGAGGGGAGGGTGGGGAAAGGGAGGGGGAGGGAAAGCGGTCCAGCATCCACACATATATACACACACACACATAGCAAGCATCCTATCCACTCTCCCTCATTCCCTCATCGCTATATGTCATCCCACTCCCACCCCACTCACTTCCTCCCTTCTCCCACCCCACGCAGGCCCCACTCCTGCCCCCCCACACACACACCCTTTGCAGCCTTAAAGAGCTCCATTTTTGAACCGGCTTGACACCCTCGTCTTGCCTTGGAAGGACATCCCTCCCCCGCCCCCCCCCTCTCTGATCATCCTTCTCTTGAGCACTAGCGCCTCCAGAAAGGAAAGACTGACACCATCTCCCTCCTCAACAATGCCCACCACCCTCAGCTCCATCCTGCGGGGGGGGGGGGGTTCTTCCTTTCTAGGCTATGGCTCTTTGATTAAAATTACATTCCTGAAATGAACCATGGACCCTCTTGGAAGGCTTCAGAGGCTAGATCAGGCATGGGCAAACTTCAGCCTTGCTCTAGGTCAGTGGTTCTCAACCTGTGGGTCACCAGCCAGTTTACCAGCGGTTAGGATTTCTGGGAGTTGAAGGCCAAAACATCTGAAGGCCACAGGTTGAGAACCACTGCTCTAGGTGTTTTTAAACTGTATTTTATGTTTGTTGTGGCATCAAACACAAACAACAAAACTTTATTTATATACTGTTCTATCTCCTCAAGGGGACTCAGAGTGGTTTCCAAGTAACAATCAATGCATACAAAGAAAACAGCATAAACATAAAATTAACAAGACAATATAAGCATTAAAAACCACAATAGTACATATATTTAAAATAATCCTGCCTGTTCAAGGCAGTTTAAAAGGCCGGACTGGACTAATGCAATTTTAGAGGGCCCGGGAAATTAGGTAGAGTCTATGGCTGTACATTTCCAGGGCCTAATAGAAGAAAGGGACCTGGGTAATTGGTAGAAGAAGATATGGCCAATTTCAACAGCATCTGGGGCAGAGCTAGAACTAGTCGTTCTCAAAGGTTTGTTTAAACCACCAGGTCTTCAGGCTCTTACGAAAGGAGGGAAGGGATGGGGCCTGTCTTATTTCTCCAGGAAGGGCGTTCCAGAGGCGAGGGACCACCACCAAGAAGGCCCTCTCTCTCGTCCCCACCAACCGTGCTTGTGACAGTGGTGGGATCAAAAGGAGGGCCTCCCTGGAAGATCTTAAAGTTCGCACCGGTTCATAGAGGGAGATGCGATTGTGAAGATAGGTGGGGCCCAAACCGTTTAGGGCTTTATAGGTCATAACCTGCACCTTGAATTTGGCTCGGCAACTTATCGGCAGCCAGTGACACTGTTTTAAAATTAGCGTTGTATACTCCCTACAGCTTGCTCCAGTAAGGAGCCTGACTGCCGCCCATTGTACCAATTGGAGCTTCCGGGCCGTCTTCAAGGGCAGCCCCACGTAGAGCGCATCAAATTGCATCAAATTGCTGCCAACTTGTAAGACGCCTTGAGTCACCTCTGGGCTGAGAAAGGCAGAATATAAATACAGTAAATAAATAAATAAATAAATAAATAAATATGAGCAATGCTCCAAAACAAGATACATTTTATGCATGCATGAGATACATAACTGCACATGGCTATCCTTGAGTATTTGTTTGTTGAGATTTTGTGGATATCTGCTGTTTATTTTTTTATACTGCCCTTCAATTTTTTCCCCAAAACAGATTTATAACCAAAGTGCAAAAATGTAAAAACAAGAAAGCATGCATACCTAAATGAGTTAAAATCCACAAAATCATATAAGAAGTATTTTTTTAAAAAAGAAGTTACTCAGCGGGATTAAATTTGCTTCCAAAAAAAGGTCAGAAAAACAAGTCCTGGCCTGCTGGTGCACTGAAAAAGACAACGAAGTGTAAAATATAGATGAATCTGTGCTTCAGTCTGAACTTTAAAAGATCTATCCAAAGTGCTGAATTTATTTCGGGGGATAGCATTTCGCACCTTAGATGTGTGTCTTCAAGCCACCTGTCAACTTACAGCAGCCCCATGAATGACATTGTGTTTTCTCAGGCGAGGAATAGAGATGGCCCTTCTTATGAAATACATCTTACATCAACTGGTTTTCACTGGCAGCCTCCCATCTGAGTACTAACCAGGACTGACTATACTGACATTCCAAGATTAGAGGGGATCTATCGTCCTTAGGGTATTTAGACAACATCTTTATAGATTGCTTGAATTGTGGACTAAAACTTGAACCATGTTGACATGACATCACAGAAACACATAGATATGAAGCACCTTGTCTAAGATGCCTGAGGTATTGAAATACATTTATGTGTGGTACCAATATACCAATATATACCAACATACAAATATAAATTATGATAATATAAGATTGCAACTTATTAAGTACTACTTTGGCCACCCCTCCAGTAATCAATTTTCAACATATCTATGTGTGCCTAGTTTGGTCCAGATCCATTGATGTTTGGTGCTCTCTGGATTTAGATGAACTACAACTCCCCCAAATCAAGATGAATTTCTCCCAAAGACTGCCAATATTTTTTGCTGCTCATGGGGACTCTGTGTGCCAAGTTTGGTCCAATTCCATCTTTGGTGGAGTTCAGGGTGCTCATTGATTGAAGGTGAACTATAAATCCCAGTACCTATAACTTCAAAATGTCCAGGCCAATTCCCCTCAAAACCCACTAGCATTCAAATTTGGATATATTGGGTCTGTATTGCAAGTTTGGTTCAGATCCATCATTGTTTGGGTTCATAGTGTGCTCTGGATATAGGTGAGCTACAACTCTTATAAATCCCTCCAAAGACCTCCAGTATTTTTTTTTGGTCATGAGGGTTCCGTGTGCCAAGTTAGTTCCAGGTCCATCATTGGTGGAGTTCAGAGTGCGCTTAAATTACAGGTGAACTATACATTGTAGTACCTACAACTCCTATAAGTCATGGTAAATTCTTCCCAAACTTCTCTAGTATGTTCAGTTGCTGATCAATTCTTCTGTTTGCTGTGTGCCATAGGAAAGAATAGGAAAGGGTTGTGGGAGAGGCAGTGGGGGGGTCATGCAAATTCCACACTAATGGAGAGAGTAAGGAACACTGGGATGTCTGTGGTGGAGGAAAAACATAAAATCTAGGATGAAATTGTCCCTATATGAAAGCCTTCACTTGGGTGGTAGGCAGTATGATGTTTGTGGAGGACATTGGCACGGCTCTTGTACGTGTTTACGGCACTCTCTATAACCTGCAATATCACTGGAGGGAGGGGCATTGATCTCTCCTGGGTAGTTGGAGTTATACCTATTTGTGGAAGTGGGAGCCTGTTTGTGTAAGTGGACACCCTGGCAACACACACACACACACACACATACATAACCTACAATCAAAGATCATTCTGAACTACACCAACTATGGCAGGGGTCCTCAAACTTTTTAAACAGAGGGCCAGGTCACAGTCCCTCACACTGTTGGAGGGCCGGATTATAATTTGAAAAAAACACAAATGAATTCCTATGCACACTGCACATATCTTATTTGTAGTGCAACAAATAAACACTTTAAAACAATACAATAATTAAAATAAAGAACAATTTTAACAAATATAAACTTATTAGTATGTCAATGGGAAGTGTGGGCCTGCTTTTGGCTAATGAGATAGGATCATTGTTGTAGAGTGCTTTCAAGTCATTTCAGATTTAGGTTAACACTGAGTGAGGGCCGGGTAAATGACCTTGGAGGGCCATATCCGGGACCCGGGCCTTAGTTTGAAGACCTGAACTATGGAATTGAACCAAACTTGGCGCACAGAACTCTCATGGCTGACAGAAAACACTAAAAGGGTTTGGTGGGCATTGACCTTGAGTTTTGGAGTTGTAGTTCACCTACATCCAGAGAGCACTGTGGACTCACACAATGATGGATCTGGACCAAGCTTGGCAATGCTCAATATTCTGAACCTCACCAACAATAGAATTGGGCCAAATTTCCCACACAGGATCCTCATGTCCAACAAAATATACTGTGTTTTCTGATGGTCTTTGGTGACCCCTGACACCCCCATGTGACACCCCCCCCCCCCGGTCTCAACCTCCCTGGTTGAGAAACACTGGTATAGATGATATGTGCAGTGTGCATAGGAATTTGTTCTCTTTTTTTCAAACTATAGTCCAGCCCCCAATGGTCTGAGGGACCATGAACCAGCTTTCTGCTTTAAAAGATTGAGGATCCCTGTTTTAAAGGACAGCCTCAGATCATTTCTTCAAAGGACACCAAATGCCCGAAAAGGATCCTCGTTCCCACTGACATGAGAGTTATAGCTTCCACTATGTATAATGCTTTTTTTTATGTAAACCTCTATCGCGTGTGTCAATCAATTTGTGACATAACTAGATCTATTTGCAACATAACTACATGCTTTGAAATTAGAGTAAGGAAATAAATAAACTCATCCAATTAATTACTTAAGGAGCATGTTAGCTGTGCATGGGCGGAATAGGCAATCATATATTCCTATCTCAGATTTTAATTCCATGAAGCTGATTGTGCCTTTAATTGTGCCTTCTGCCTCCTCTCCCTCTGGTTTTGCAGCGTGGGGTGTGTTTGTGTGTGTTTCAGATATAGCTGGGTTGTTCATTGCAGCAAACCAAGGCACAGATGCTTAACACCTATATGTGAGGGAGCTTTCCATAAGAATTAAAAAAGAAATCTGCGGGATGTAGATCTGCCAGATATTCCTTATGATAAAGGATACCCTTTATTTGTGTTTTGGAATAGTGCCCCTTATTGAGCTGTCCCTTATTTTGTAAAGGATGCCCCCTCTCTGAGAGTTGGAAAGCTTTTCTTTTTATATAGACTTGAACAAGAGGCCAAAACAATTCTGCATTTTTAGCTGTAGGCCCTTCATAAAGACAGGCATGTGTGAATTATGTAATGGATGAATGTAGACAATATGTTAATTTCACAGAGACATGCACGACTATGTTCGGCAAAATCAATACATCCATTTGGTATTTAGGAAGAGTCCCGGCCTGTTAATAACTACTTTCTGAGTGTCAGCCCTTCAAGTTATGAATTTTGGCTGTGTCTTATTGTCATTCTGAAAACCTGGCAACGTTTGCTGGATGGATTTCTGTGGCTCAGTCTGGATGACTCCACTAAAGAGTCAGATATACAATTTTGGGATCCATCTGGACAGAGAGAATACCATGGAAGCCTGGGTGGGATTGTCACTTGGGAATATGATTTACCCACACTAGACAGTTTGTCAGCTGTGAGCCAACATCTAGTTAATAAGCTATGGTGTTGTTAAGACCTTTTTGTGAAATCACAACCCACTTTCTCAAGTATTGTGTGGGAAAAAGTAAAAATGTAATAATATTCCAACCATGCTCACATAGCAAAATATAATATCAATAAAATATATTTTAAAAAAAGAATTCCAACCATGCAATAAACGCTTCCAATCCTCCTTGTTAGCTGTGCATTCTCCCAACAAAGGGTTACCAGAGAGCGAGGGAATCAATGGTAATGCATCCAGCTATTTTCCTATACATCAGTATTTCCCAATCTTTGGTCCTCTGGGTGTTTTGGACTTCAGCTCCCAGAAATCCAAGCCAGCTTACCAGCTGTTAGGAATTGTGGGAGCTGAAGTCCAAAACATCTGGAGGGCCAAAGGTTGGGAACCACTGCTATGCATGAACACATTACAAGCATTGTCATCTAAAGGGCCATCCCAAGAACCACCAAAGGAAGAAAAGAAAAAAGTTGGATACACATTAGCATCAGGAGATGTAGTAACTTGGCGCACAGAACTCTCATGACTGATAGAAAACACTAAAAGGATTTAGTGGGTATTGACATTGAGTTTTGGAGTTGTAGTTTTTATTATATGCTTTTACTAGCCACCCCCTGCCACGCGTTGCTGTGGCCCAGTCTGGTGATCTGAAAAATAATGAGAAAGTATTCATTTCTAATCTATGTTATTTCTTTATGCTTGTGGGTAAACAGTATTTCTTGCTGTTTCTTTGTCGGTGTTGATGTGGAGAATGTCTGGTTTGCCTACTACAACATACAACATATCATTGTCCTTCTTTAGGGGTCCCCTTCAAATCTATGATACTACGGTATATCTGTGTGTGTGTGACTCATATATATCTATATCTATGTCTGGATGGCTCTTTGTCAGGAGGGCTTTGATTACATTTTCTTGCCCTGGTGAAGGGACTTGGACTGGATGATCTTAAGTATGAGGGTTCTGTGTGGGAAGTTTGCCCCAGTTCTGTCGTTGGTGGGGTTCAGAATGCTCTTTGATTGTAGGTGAACTATAAATCCAAGTAACTACAACTCCCAAATGTCAAGGTCTATTTCTGCCAAACTCCACCTGTGTTCATAGTTGGGCATATGGAATATTCATGCCAAGTTTGGTGCAGATCCATCATTGTTTGAGTCCACAGTGCTCTCTGGATGTAGATGAACTACAACTCCCAAACTCAAGGTCAATGCCACCAAACCCTTCTAGTGTTTTCTGTTGGTCATGGGAGTCCTGTGTGCAACGTTTGGTTTAATTCCATTGATGGAGTTCAGAATGCTCTTTGATTGTAAGTAAACTATAAATCCCAGCAACTATAACTCCCAAATGACAAAATCAATTTTTTTAGTGAAGGACATACATTGGGTTGTTAGGTGTATGCTGTCCAAATTTGGTGTCAATTCACCCACTGGTTTTTGAGTTCTGTTAATCCCACAAACGAACATTACATTTTATTTATATGGATTGGTTTTGTATGGTTTTATATTATATGCTAATGGTTTTAATTGTATTTTATTGTATTGGGGCATTGAATTGTTGCCAACTGCAGACTGTCTTGAGTTGCCTTCGAGCTGAGAAAGGAGATTTACAAATATAGTAAGTAAGTAAGTAAGTAAGTAAGTAAGTAAGTAAATAAATATATAGTTCATCCAGAGAGCACTGTGGACTCAAACAATGATAGATCTGGACCAAACCTAGCACGAATACTCAATATGAAAAAATATGATCACTGATGGAACTTGGGGAAAATGGACCGTGAAATTTGGGAGTTGTAGTTGCTGGGATTTATTGTTCACCTACAATTAAAGAGCATTCTGGGCCTCACTAATGATAGAATTGGGCCAAACTTCCCACACAGAACCCCCATGCCTTGAAGGCACTTGCTGGTGTGAGCCTCTCTCCAGCCTCACATGCTCTCCCCCACCTGCACATGCACAAGATGCTGCCATGCGCCAAGCATGCCTGCTCTCCCCTCCCTGCTTGGAGTCTCAGAAACAGCCCTCCCCTTGGCCGAGAGGCTAAGAGGCCGACTAATCACAGTRGAGGAGGGCTTGTGGTGGGAGGATTTGCTGTCTGTTTCCAAAAAGGAAGAAAAGGACAGGTGGAGAGATCTTCAGCCTTCTCTGTCAAAGGGATTCCTAAAACCATCAGAAATATGTGTTTTTGATGGTCTTTGGCAATCCCTCTGAAACCCCCTTATGACTCCGCAGGGGTCCCAACCCCCAGGTTGGGGGTTGGGATCCAAGAAAGTAATTCTACCCCTCTATTCTGCCTTGGTCAGACCACACCTGGAATACTGTGTCCAATTCTGGGCACCACAATTGAAGGGAGATGTTGACAAGCTGGAACGTGCCCAGAGGAGGGTGACTAAAATGATCAAGGGTTTGGAGAATAAGCCTTATGAGGAGCGACTTAAAGAGCTGGGCATGTTTCTCCTGCAGAGAAGGTGGAGGGGAGAGGTGGAGGGGAGAAGGTGGAGGGGAGACATGATGAGGGCCATGTATAAATATGTGAGGGGAAGTCATAGGGAGGAGGGAGCAAGCTTGTTTTCTGCTGCCCTGGAGACTAGTATGCAGAACAATTTTTTCAATCTACAGGAAAGGAGATTCCRCCTGAACATTAGGAAGAACTTCCTGATTGTGAGAGCTGTTCAGAGTGGAACTCTCCACCCTGGTGTATGGTGGAAGCTCCTTCTTTGGAGGCTTTTAAACAGAGGATGGATGGCCATCTGTCGGGGGTGCTTTGAATGTAATTTTCCTGCTTCTTGGGAAAATGGTGTTGGACTGGATGGCCCATGAGGTCTCTTCCAACTCTATGATGTTGACAATAATTCTATAACCAGAAAAGCATTCAATGAAAGTCACATTTGCAGAATGGGTCATTTTAGAAGATTTGACTATATATTTGCATTAAAAAGAAAAAGAAATGGTGCTACTTTCCTTCCTGGACTATAAATCTATTACATTAAATGAAATGTCAGGAAGGTAGGCAGACTAACAGATTAAGCCCTCTGGGTTGAGACCTGTGTACATTTAATCCAGTGTTCAGCCACAAAGATAAGGCTTATCGTTCACAGTGAATGAAAAAAGAGGATCAGGAGTGCCATGTGTTTGGAGAGAAACAAAAAGAGAACAGAAAACACAGGAGTGATTTGTTCCAGGGAAGAGCAAATATGCAATTGTTGAGTGACACAGACACAGGCATAAAATGCACCATATCTGCATTGGGCTGTATGGAAAGAACACAAAAAACACCCACACGTGTTGGACTGATGGCAGGAAGAAAAGGCTTTCACTTCCCGCATCACAATGTCCTCAGAGAAAAGTTATCTAATTCCACCTGAAAGAAATTAATTCAAGTCAATGGAAGCATTACCTCAACTCTAAGCTCTTGCATGGGGGTTTAGGGAAGATTTATTTTCAAAGTCAATTAAAACAAGCCCAGTCGTTGTTGTTACGTGTACCTTCAAGTCAATGACTCCAAGGCAACCTTATTGTGGTGTCTTCGTAGCAAGATTTGTTGTGGGAATTTGCCACTGCCTTCCTTTGAGGCTGAGAGAGTGTCACTTGTCCAAGGTCACCCAGTGGGTTCTCTGCTCCTTTGGCATTCGAACCCTGGTCTCCAGAGGAATAGTTCAATGTTCAAACCATTACACTATGCTCCCTATCAGAAAAAAAATACTTTTTCAAGTTGGGGAGAGGTATTTTTCCTCATTGAAAAAAAATTAATTGGAGTTCATAGAAGTGTATCCTTCCTTTTAAACTTTGGTATTGCTAGCTAGGGTATTAGAGTAAATTAATATCTGTCTTAATTTTATGTTGATGGTGCATCTACAATACAGAGTTTAAGGCTTCTTGACACCACTTCAACTGCCATAGAACCATGGAAGTTGTAGTTTTTCACGAGGTCTTTACCCTTCTCTCCCAAAGTGAACTGGTGCCTTACTGAACCACAACTCCCATGATTCCATAATACTAAGCCATGGCAGTTAAAGTGATGTCAAACTGCACTAATTCTACAGTGTAGATGCACCTTATGCCTTTTAATACTGGTATACATGTTTTAATGGTATTTTTATTATTATTAATATTCCCTTTTAATACCCTAAAAAGAGACACAAAGTCGCTAAAAACATTAATGACAGTACAATATAAAATTTAAAACCTTAAAAAACATACAACATACTATAGAAACCTAAAGACAATAGGATTAAACATCAAAGCTGTTAAAAAATAAACAGCTAAAACTATTAACACCATTAAAAACTTATTAACATACCTAAAAGTGCTATATCACGCCTCCTGGCTTGTTCTTATAATTTCCTTTTTATTGTGTTATTGAAAGCTTTTATGGCCAGAATCGGGTTATTATTATTATTATTATTATTATTATTATTATTATAACTTTATTTGTACCCCGCTAGCATCTCCCAAGGGATTCGATGCGGCTTACAACAGGCCGGAGCCCAACACAATACAACAATACAATACATAGCAAATAAAACAATTAAAGCAAAAAATAACAGTAGCAGTACAACAGGACATTATTAAAAACTGAGCCGGCCAGGAGTAGGGTACAGAATTAAAAGTGCTGAAGTGTCGGAGGGATATAGGATTAAAATATAAGTGCAGTGTGCTGTGAGTTTTCCAGGCTGTATGGCCATGTTCCAGAAGCATTCTCTCCTGACGTTTCACCCACATCTTTGGCAGGCATCCTCAAAGGTTGAGGGGTCTGTTGGAAACTAGGCAAGTGACATTTATATATCTGTGGAGTGTCCAGAGTGGGAGAAAGAATGCTTGCTCGGTGGAGACAAGTATGAATGTTGCAACTTGCCACCTTGATTAGCACTGAATAGCCTTGCAGTTTCAAAGCCTGGCTGATTCCTGCCTGGTGGAATCCTTTGTTGGAAGGTGTTAACTGGTCCTGATTGTTTCCTATCTGGAATTTCTCTGTTTTCTTAGTGTTGTTTTTTATTTGCTGTCCTGATTTCTTTTTAACATTTCTATCTATGTATTGAGGAGCCTCTGGTGGTTCAGTGGGTTAAACCCTTGTGCCAGTAGGACTGCTAACCAAAAGGTTGGCAGTTCTAATCCAGGGAGCGGGGTGAGCTCCCATCTGTTAGTTCCAGATTCTCGTGTGGGGACATGAGAGAAGCCTTTCACAGGATGGTAAAACATCCAGGTGTCCCCTGGGCAACGTCCTTGCAGACGGCCAATTCTCTCACACCAGAGGCGCCTTGCAGTTTTTCAAGAAAAAAAAGAAAGAAAGAAAAATCTATGTATTTTAATTATATTATATTGTACCCCACCTGGAGGCTTGAGGAGAGGTGGATAAGAAACCAATAATAATAGCAGCAGCAGCAGCAGAAAAAATACATTCTTGGTGTTCCTGCAGTTATTTGGGGTGTTGATTCAGAAAATTGCATTGGATAGACCACATCAGCTGTAGCTTCTTAGATATGGTTATCATGGTTTTCTGTAGGTATGTAAATGAAGATTGGCACAAGCAGTCCCCAAGTTATGAACAAGATAGGTTCTGTAGGTCTGTTCTTAAGTTAAATTTGTATGTAAGTCGGGACAGATATTTTTAAAAGTATAACTCCAGCCATATATATATATATATATATATATATAGAGAGAGAGAGAGAGAGAGAGAGAGAGAGAGAGAGAGTTGGATAGCACAGGGAAGGATTAATACCGCTGTGGTGTTTGTTTTGCTGCCTGTACCCCTATTCAGAAAATTTCACCTCACTTTCTGTCTCTGTCATAATTGGATATTGAAAAATCTGGCTTGTTTTGGACACAAGGATAGGTGCGGAAGCTTCAATGGAGATCCCTTTTCCCCATGATAACTCTTTCAGGAGTAAATTTCCCTTCCTAGAAGATTTATCTCACTTCCTGTTGCCTCACCCCTGTTTGTAACTATGAATTGGTTGTAAGTCAGATGTTTGTAACTCAGGGAATGCCTGTGTAGGGCATATGTTCTGTATCTCATAAAGCAGAACTGATAGGGGAAAACTGGTAGCAATTTTGGAATCAGCAAGTCAAATATACCTAGAAAGGAGGCTAACATTTGTGGCACCAAACTGTGTAGTAATAAATCACAGTCAAGTCAAACAGATGAAAGCTGGCCAGATGACAACGCCACACAGAAGGCAAGGAGTTCGCTCAGTCCAGGCTGGGTGAGGCTTTGGCTGGGCTTCTCAAACATCTGGATCAGATTAGACTTCCTGACTTCTGGCTGGCTGAAGTTCTTGTCCTCCTTTCTTCCCTCCCTCAGAGTTTCTTTCTTTCCTGACTTTGGCCGGGAGGGGAAACAAGACAGACGTTTGTGTTTCCCGGAGAGGGATTTTGAGGAAATTCAGAGGATCTGAGAGATTGTCTTCCTTCCTAAATCCAGACCCCAAGATCCCAGGAGAAAGAGGAGAAAGAGTCATGATCCAGCTGCTGCTTTTGGGGCTGCTGCTGGCCTCAGCAACTCAGGGACAAAGGGACGAGCTGAGCTCCGAAGAGGAAAGAAAGGCTCTGATGCTCAAGGTGAGAAAAAGAGACAAAGCTCCTTAGGCCTTTCTGGCTCTTGAAGCCTGGTTGCCAAGCCCCAGGGGCAGAAATGGGGCACCACAGTTGGGAGTGTGGGTGGCACCCCACTTTGGGGCTGCACCCACACTGTACACCAGGCATGCATCTATAGCAGCCATGGACAAACTTGGGCCCTCCAAGTGTTTTGGACTTCAATTTCCACAATTCCTAACAGCCAGTAGCTGAAGTCCAAAACATTCAGAGAGCTGAAATACATCCATGCCTGCTGTAGAATAAATTCACTTTGACACCACTTTTAACTGCCATGGCTCCAGGCTATGGGATCCTAGGAGTTGGAGTTTTGCACGGTATCTAACCTTCTCTGCCAAGGAGTGTTGGTGCTTCACAAAACGGCAGCTTCCAAAAGCCCTGGCAATTTAAGTGGAGTCAAATTACATCCATTGTACACTGTAGATCAGCATTTCTCAAAATGTAGATTGGGACCCCTGGAGAAGTTGCGAGGAGGCCTTCGGAGGGGTTGCTGAAGACCATCGGAAAACACATATTTCTCATGGCCTTAGGAAACCTTTGGCAGAGAAGGCTGAATATATTTCTGCCTGTCCTTCTCTACCTTTTTGCAAGCAGACGGTGAATCCTCCCACCAAAATTCTGCCTAATTTAGTCTAGATCCATCATTGTTTGGGTTCACAGTGCTTTCTGGATATAGGTGAACTACATCTCCCTTAAATCACTGTCAATTCCTCCCAAATGCCTCCAGTATTTTCTGTTGGTCATAGGTATTCTGTGTGGGAAGTTTGACACAATTCTCTAGTTGATGGGGTTGAGAATGCTCTTTGATTGTAGGTGAACTATAAATCCCAGCAAGCACAACTCCCAAATGTCAAGGTCTATTTCCCCCAAACTGCACCAGTGTTCACATTTGGGCATATTGAGTATTCGTGCCAAGTTTGGTCCAGATCCATCATTGTTTGAGTCCACAATGCTCTCTGGATGTAGGTGAACTACAACTCCAAAACTTAAGGTCGATACCCACCAAACCCTTTTAGTGTTTTCTATTGATCATGGGAGTTCTATGTGCCAAGTTTGGTTCAATTCCATCATTGGTGGAGTTCAGAATGCTCTTTGATTGTAGGCTAACTATAAATCCCAGCAACTACAACTCCCAAATGACAAAATAACCCCACCCCCAACCCCACTAGTATTCAAATTTGGGTGTATCGGGTATTTGTGCCAAATTTGGTCCAGTGATTGAAAATACATCCTGCATATCAGATATTTACATTACAATTCATAACAGTAGCAAAATTACAGTTATGAAGTAGCAACGGAAATAATGTTCTGGTTGGAGGTCATCAACTGTATTAAGGGGTCATGGCATTAGGAAGGTTGAAAACCACTGGTATAGATGGACCGTAACACCTTGTTTTGCTTCTGCAATAGCTCCTCCATTGTTCTCTAAGCAGAATGGTAACCTGACCCAGAGTTGTCACTGAAACATGACTGGATGAGAAACTTCTAGCCAGCTATGGGTTGGAGTCCCAAAAAAGTAATTCCTCCAGACTTTGAATCTAGGGCTTCTCTATACCAGACGTGGGCAAACTTGGGCCCTCCGGGTGTTTTGGACTTCAACTCCCACTTTGTGGGATTCAATTCTAGGAGTTGAATTCCAAAACACCCGGAGGACAGGAGTTTGCCCAAGCCTGGTCTATACCTTCCCACTGAAACCAAGGTGGTTTAGACTTACACTTTTGTGGGCTTGGAATTTGTGCATTTGATTATTTACAGAGCGGAGTAATATGCTATCTCTAGGAATTTATTATGTTCTCCAATGTGACTTTATGTCTAACTCTGCTGGAAGTTGGCCACAGAAGCTTGCTGGAGGATCTTGAGATTTTGTAGGCATTTGTAGATCCTCCAGTACAATTCTATGGTCAACAAACACTATAAATTGATAATAGAGCATGCTGGAGTGCCTAGAGCAGGCATGGGTAAACTTTGGCCCTCCAGGTGTTTGGACTTCAACTCCCACAATTCCTAACTGCCTACCGGTAACCCACCTAGTCAGTAGTTTTTTCCCATATGCTGGGTAAAGGAGGAAGCACCCCCATTCCTTCTGATTACACATCCATAACACTTTTGTCAGGAGAACTGAGGAGTAATCGCTCCTTTCTCTTTTCTGATCTGAAAGGTCCCACACTTTGTTTTCACCTAGAAAAATGCTGCACAATCCCTGGTGTTTACCTTGAAATCTCTTGGGAAAGCTCCCATTTCCAGTCTTGTTGTTCAGTTATTCTAGACGCTGAGCATATGGGCCCCGTCCTGCTCCCCACCCCTCTTTAGATCTTAAGGTATATTGCTTCTCTTCAAAAATGTGATAAGCATCCTCTCCTGTCTCTTGACACCAGAGCTGTCTGGCACAGAATTCTAAATACCTCTCAAAATTACAGATCATGGGAGTGAGCCATGGCAATTACAGTGGCATCAAAGTGCCATAACTGTCTAGTTATGAAAGAGACTCTGCCTTGGGGAACCTCTGCTCCTTCTGATGAGTGGAAGCTCTGGATGCTTGTCCCAGATTCATGTTGTGATGGTTCCACTGCCCAACAGTGCTGTTCTCATCCATTACAACAGGGGTGTCAAACTCATTTAATTGGGAACCACATCAGCCTTATGGTTGATTAGCATTGAATAACCTTGCAGCTTCAAAGCCTGGCTGATTGCTGCCTGGGGGAATCCTTTGTTGGGTGACTGTAGTCTTTGGCCGTAATGAGATTCGATCCCCAAATTTCTAGCACTGCAGTTACCTATATCTTCAGTTGAACATTTAGAAATTATTTTTATTTTCATTTTATGCTAATTCAACAAACAACACACAATGCCAAAGTTACAAAATCAAATCAGACAACAAAGAAAGAAAACCCAACCATAGAATTATTGTGGCATTGCTTCTCCATATCCACTGCATAGTTTGTTATAATTTATCAGTTCTCTTTTTCTGAGCTTCTTTCTTCTCTAGATCTCATTCTCATTACAGACAAATCTATTTCAATTTAGTAATGCATCCCCAGAACAGGGGCAAACTTACCCAAGGGACTGCAAGCTCAGCAAATGGGAGAATTCTATGTGCGAATGATTTTCAATGTCTTATCTTTTGCAAAGCTAGAAATCTGGAGACTGAAGGAAAAATCTGTTCAGGGAAGCAGAATTATTGGGGAGGGGAAGGCAACAGCTTGATTTCCTTTGCTGACTGGGGGATACTGGGAGTTGGAGTTTTTAAGAGTAACTTTGCTAACTCTAGAAACAAAGGGGTCCAAGCTGTTTGCCACATTCTACCAGACCACAGGAACAAAGAGAGGAATGATACAAGGCTAGAGCAAGTTTGTGGAAAGTGTGTGTATGTGAAAGCAGGCAAGGATGTGATTTACTGGAATTTCCTTTCGTTTCTTAATTGCAGAATATTATTTTCTGTTGAAATACAGTTAAAAATAGCAGCAACATGGGGGAAAAGATGAGAGAGAGAGAGAGAGAGCATGAACACACGTAACAGCACAATAAGATCACTAAAGAAATAAAGAAACCCATTGATGCTTGACACCTACTTGCTGCCACTTTTTCTTCCAAAGTAACTGCCATCCTTCATGGGCTAAAAAACAAAGAAGTGCTGCCAAATATAGGATGTTTGTGTGTTCTCAGACAGGGCCTAAGTGTGAAGGGGAAGGTTGAACCTTCACCATATTTGATGGTCCTCATTGTCCTTACTTTGGAGGCTTGTGTACTTTCCAACATTTCACATGATCTCAGTCATGTATGGCCCAGCAACAGGCCAAGGTGGCAAAAGTTATTAATGAGGTCGATCACACAAATCAGGAGATGCTGCTGTAGTTTGCTTTTGCCTGAACTTATTGGGAAGCACAATGTTGGAGTATAGCAAGCACCTAAGGATTTGTGTGTGATCAGAGAAAATTGCAGGCCTCAGATCAGAGAGAACAGAAGGCAGATAAGCCAAGGCGAAGGATGTTTTGAATTCCGATGCTGGTTCCCAGGCAACAGGGGAAAGTTAAAAGTCCTTGGGCTCATGGGGAGTTTTCCCGAGAAACTAGATTAGGTCTGAGAACAGAGGGAATATGACACAGACAAGTTAAATATTCTTACAGAAGCCGTGGGAATACCTTGAAGTCCAGGTGTGTTCAGCAAAATGTCATGGGTGTCCGGATGGGCTTAAATTAAGTAGTTTGGTTTCAAGCCTCTCAGAGGAGACAGCATTACTTAAGGATAGTTTTCCTGTTTCCTGTTTCTGCTCTCAAGTTCATGATTCAGGTTTCCTGATCTGGTTCATGTCTTTGTTCCTGTAAGGGTTTGCCTTGGAAGAAGCTTCTGTTTCCTGGTTAATGGATTTATGTTTGGATAACTGCTTTGGATTCTGGTTCTCTTGACTTTATGTATGGTGCCATTTTTGGATTACTGCTATTTTGTATTTCCTGCTTTTGGATTTCTATTCTACTGACACTTTTGGAATTACCCATTTTTCCTTTGTACCTGCTTCCTTTAATAAACATTTCTAGATAATATTACTGTGTGAAAAGGTATTTTAGTGAAATGCTGGGTGAAAAGGTATTTCAGTGCTAGAGTGCGACACACAAGATTTCATCCCTTTCTCTCCCCTGTTGAGCAGAGGCCATACCACTTTGGATCTTGAACTCAATTTGCAACAAATGAAAAAGGGAAATAGGCAAATAAAACATACGGTATATATTTTTTTAATCTGAGAAAACATCTCTCTAGGAAATTCTCAGTCCTCCAGTGCAAATCTGGAAGGTGAAGATAGACTCATGTTGCAAGAACCTAAAAATGTCTAGAGAAGTATTCTATCTAGGAATCTCTACATCCATCAGCATGATTTCTGGTGGAAGTTGTCCATAAAGGACCAAGAAATTTCTAGATATAACATATTCATCAAAGCCACAAATAATCAAATCCACAAAAGTCAGATCCCAAATGTGGAGGGCCGACTGTACGGCATGCAACGTGTATAAAACATATATGCTTACAGATGCAGCTGAAGTTTAAATCAATGTTAGGAGGAGTTTTCAATCTAATGTAAAGTTTTCAATCTAATGTACTTAGGCTGGATATATATTGCCTAATATCCCAGGATCTTAACTAAGATTATCTTCTTATTTCAGATTATCTGGCAGTATAGATTAATGTAAACTGGTTCAAAGTGGATAATCTAGGATCAGATCCTGGAATACAGGGCAATGTAGATCCAGCCTTAATGAACCGTTTCACGCAAGCAGCAACCACTCAGGAAACTAAAAAGCTGGTTTCAGTTTGATCAGCCAGAACTTGTGTGAAAACATAAATAAATGGGAAAAGCTGTGGAAAGAATGGAAAGGCAGAATTTTAGGAACTACCCAAACACAATATTAGATACTTGCTAAGATAGAAAGCAAACAAATAATGACGGACTAAAAGAATACAAACACAGACATAAACATTGACTTGGCCATCAGTTGAAAGTGCTAAGCCAACTCACAAAACTTGGTTATGATTCTAAAAGAGTTATATGTTTTCGTAATCAAACAAGATCCCAAAATCCAGGCTTTGTTCCAGGCGTCTGTCACAACAACACAGCATCAGTGGCATCTGGTCAGCTAGCAAATGAGCCAAAGGCGTGTTGGAATCAAAACATTGTCTTACAAATAAAATAAATGTAATGTGGGGGCTGAGTGTTTTTCACATTGTAGCACAAATGAGTTCAAACACTTCCTGTCATGTTTTCCTGGGGTGAAACCACAGAAAGCATGCCTTTGTCCTACAGAATCATAGGATTTGTAGTTAGGTGAAAGAGTTAGAGTTTTCTAACAAACCGCTTTAAATACATACTCTCCAACTATCCTGTTTTGAAAGAGATAATCCCAATTACTACTTCATCACACTAGAGATTGAATCCATTTTAAATCTGGTTGCTGCCTCCTGCAAAATTCTGGGGTTTGTAGTTTAGGGAGGAGCCTTTAACAGCCTCACTAAACTACAAACCCCAGAATTCTGCAGGAGGCACAAACCGGATTTAAAGTGGATTCATTCTCTAGTATGAGGAGTAGTCTGCTGCCATTCCACTTTCTCGTCCACTTTGAAAATGTTAGTTTCTCTCTCTTCCTCAGGACTTTTGTCCTCAGTTTAATTCATTTGCTTCAACCTGAATTTACAGTGCACTCACAATTTTCTCTTAATGAGTTTAGCAAAAAAGAGAAAAGACAAGAGGGGCAGAATCTTGCTCTGCCCAGTAAAGCAAGGCAAAATCAAACTGCTGCATCTGATCCTAGCTTGTCTGTTCATCTTCCTTAATAACTCTTGCCATTTTTACCACACTCTGATTTTCCTTGGCTCATTGTTTTCATCTACAAAATGTTTTAACTGCCTAAAATGGCTAAAAAATTGAATGTAAAAATAGGCTTTTAAAATAAACAGAATGAAGAGCTGCAACCTATTTAGCAGCCAATTTGCAGCTCCAGGGAATGTCTAGAAGAGGAAACTCACTTTGTTTTTTCAAGGGCAAAATCCATGAAATCTGAAGGGGTGGAGGGTCACAAAACAGCCTTAGGGGGTGCTACCTCCCCTGAAGCAGATTTGGGATGTGATGCAAAAGCAGCGACAGCAGACAGTCAATTATTTACATGGTTATTACTGCCAAAGATCGGAAGAGGCCCATATGGGATTTTCTGCCTCGTGTGCCAAAAGAACTCAGCTGGCATGCATTTTGACTTGGGTAAGCGGTAGTAATGGGAGCCAATGTGGTGTCGTAGTTTGAGCATTGGGCTCTGACTCTGGTTCAATTCCCCGCTTTCTAGAGGACCTTGGGTGAGTCATACACTCTCAGCCACAGAAAATCACATGATAAAAGATAAAAGTTCCCTTTGACTTTAAGTCTAGTCGAGTCCGACTCTGAGGAGTGGAGCTTATATCCATTTCTAAGCTGAAGAGCCAGCGTTGTCCTTAGACACCACCTAAGCTATGTGGCCAGCATGACTGCATGGCGTGCTGTTACCTTCCCCCAGAAGCAGTATCTATTGATCTACTCACATTTGCATGTTTTCAAACTGCTAGGTTGGCAGAAGCTGGGGCTAATGACAGAAGCTCACCAGATTCTGCAGATTTGGACCACTGACCTTTTGGACAGCAAGTTCAGCAGCTCAGAGTTTAACGCACTGCGCCACCGCAGCCCCTTGACATGATAGGGTCACCATAAGTCAGAAATGATCTGAAAGCATACAATAACAAAAGTTGTAGTGAGAGCACTATTTGCTGCTCTGCCTAAGGCAGCAAAGTATCTAGGTCTGTTTCTGCACAGAGTGGACCTCAAATAACATTATATAAACTCCTGCTTCTTCACTTTTCCTCCTAGCCTGTTTGGCAGGGTTCCTATGATGATACATTTAAAAACTTCATTCACACTTTCCTGAAAGCATTTAGGTTTGGTAGCAGGAGACAACATTGATCAGACCAATTGAGGCTCGGCGGGGTGCTCGTCCCTGGTTCTGTTTTGGTCCACATATCCTGATACTCCTGCTTTTCTTCCTGTCACTCTCTCTTCCGTTTTCATGTTTCAAGGATGAAAACAGTGTTACAAGGAAGGACAGTAGTCTAGAGCTTGGGAAGTTTCTTTATTGGGCTAGAATTTGGAGGGCGTTTGGGGATTTTTAGCATTCAGCATTTATTTTTCTGCTTGGGCACAAATAGAGAAGGATAATCGGTTCTGTACTGATATAACAATTTGATAACACTTTAATGATCATGCCTCAATGCCACAGAATCCTGGGATTTGTAGTTTGGTGAAGTACTTAGTGCTTTCTAGTTCTCTACTAGAAAGCACTACCTCAGTGCTACGAAAATGGTGGTGTATGGACTACTGCTTGCCTGCAAGTTATTGGTTGCCAATCCATCATGAGTTTTCAGGAAAGAAACAGTCACGAATGGGTTCAAATAGGGTGCATTATAAGGAAAATAATTGTCACTACTGCATCTGTTTGCCTGAGGTGCACTGATCTATTTTAGAAGCATTGAATCATTAAATTCTAAGTGCCATAGGAAATAACAGATTCCAAAAGTTCATAAGACAAAACCATGGCAATATAAGTGCTGAAACACTGCAAATGTGTAGTGTGGATACATTCCAAGAGAGAGATTTCTGCGATGCAGATGCAATGGCTGGGAAGGTTAATTTTTGGGATAATTACCAACCAGCAGGACCTGTTCAGGAATACAGGGAATCACAGTTCAAACCTCAGCTTTCCAAGGTTTTAGATGGATTTCCCTGGTGGTAATGCCTCCGTTTGTCCTGCTGCCACCTCCTTTCATGATTTGCTATGATTCCTCTCCATCTAGCACCTGCAGGAGATCCTGGAGTTGTCAGAAATGACAGAAGAGGAGCCTGTGCACGAGGTCACCTTGAAGGAGACAGAGGAAGACTCGACTGGCAAGGAGATCTTTGAGGAAGAGGAGGAGGATGAAGAAGAGGAAATGCCTCCTCGCACCACTCTGTTGACCCCAACGACAGCGTCACCAGCTCAAGAGGAGGAGGATGGTTTCACCTATGTCTGTGAGTATGGCAGAATAGCCAGGTTGCCTCTTTTCCAAAAGTAAACCCATAATATTCAAAAAGGTTCCAGAGCATTCACAGCCTCAAAGAAACCTCTCCAATTTATTTATTTATTTATTTATTTATTTATGTATGACATTTATATGCTGCTTTTCTCACCTGAAAGGGGACTCAGAGCGGCTTACAAGTCATATGTACATACAACATACTACATTATTAGTGTTGTACTAATATATCATTCATAATATTAGTATTATATAATATTATATTGTTTTGTGTAAAATATGTTGTATATTTTCCATCTACATTTAAAGGGGTGTGTATGTATGTTGATAACTGAATGGGAGATATTGTCTCATCCAGTGGTTCTCAACCTTCCTAATGCTTGACCCCTTAATACAGTTCCTCATGTTGCGGTGACCCCAACCATAACATTATTTTCATTGCTACTTCATAACTGTAATTTTGCTACTGTTATGAATCGTAATGTAAATATCTAATATGCAGGATGTATTTTCATTCACTGGACCAAATTTGGCACAGATAACTGATACATCCAAATTTGAATACTGGTGGGGTTGGGAGGGATTGATTTTGTAATTTGGGAGTTGTAGTTGCTGGGATTTATAGTTCAACTACTATCAAAGAGCATTCTGAACTTCACCAATGATGGAATTGAACCAAACTTGGCACAGAGAACTTCCATGACCAACAGAAAATACTGGAAGGGTTTGGTGGGCATTAAACTTGAGTTTCAGAGTTGTAGTTCACCTACATCCAGAAAGCACTGTGGATCCAAACAATGATAGATCTGGACCAAACTTGGCACAAATATGCATTATGTCCAAATGTGAACACAGAGTTTGGGGAAAATAGACCTTGACATTTGGGAGTTGTAGTTGCTGGGATTTATAGTTCACCTACAATCAAAGAGCATTCTGAACCCCACGAACGACAGAATTGGGCCAAACTTCCACACAGAACCCTACGACCAACAGAAAATACTGTGTTTTCTGATGGTCTTTGGCGATCCCTCTGACACCCCCTCACAACCTCCCCAGGAGTCCTGACTCCCAGGTTGAGAAATGCTGGTCTAATCCATAGCCAGTCCTACCACTGGTCAGAGTAAGACAGTTGTCTCAGGTGGGTAAAGATTTGTTGTGGCTATTCCACTCTTTTAGAGGGCAAGTTGTTGTGTTACACACACACTGTAGGCTTCCTAAAAAACATAGTTTTGGCCAGAACTAGCAAGGCTTGTCTTCCAATTTCTACATATTGATGAACATTGTGCACCAGCTCCTTTTAAAAATAAGAGGTGAATTGTTTGTTTGTTTGGATGGAAGGCCTCTGCAGAATCTTTGGATTTATTCTGCAGAGATTTGAATTTGAATCCCACTTCAGCCATGAACTGATTTGCAAACTGCTGCTATGTCTTCCCTTAGCAGCCGTTTGGAGAAGCTCAACACATCCCCGTTTTTCGAGCCTTCCCTCCCTTACATTTTATCCCGAGCTTCCAAATGATAAATCTTTTTTGCTCTCTTCCATAGAATGCTCTTTGTTTCGTCCCTTGTCCTCAGGCACAGAAGGCAATTACATTGAACCCAGATCAATTCCCGACATAAATCTTGATTTCTTTGGTCTTGACAGGACGCAAAATTCAGCCTTCCCATCAGTGCCTTCCTTTGACTGATTTTCTAGATCATCCCAAAAGATCCATCTGCTTCAGTATTTGATTTTTAGTAAAATGCTTTGGAACCTAAGAGAAAGAAATGCAAGCCCTTTCCTTGTAGTATTGCATCCCCAGAAACAGGTACTTAGAATGGAATCTGCAACAAAATGTTTCAGCATTAATTCAGAGGGTAGAAAAGTTTCTTTTCTTGAGTACAACTTCCAGAAGTCTCTAGCTAGCATAGCCATGGCCATCTTGGCTGGCGGACTCTGGGAAAAGATGTACTATTTTCTGTGTTCTGAGCAACTTCAGGATGTATTCATCCTTGCCATCCTTCTGAATTCAGTCTGTGTATGCCCATTTCTGAGTTCTATGGGCCACTGTAACTGAACACAATTTAACCCCTTAGGTAACAACAACAACAACAACAACAACAACAACAATAATAATAATAACAATCTGTATATAATGTGCCACCCATACCTACACAAAACCATGGATAATAATCCTACAGAAATGAACAATTTCTGCCAGAAGCTACCCTAGAGTCACCTTGGAGGACCTAGACATTTCCTAGAAAGGTATAGACTAGTGGGAAAGGTGGGCTCACCTACAGTTTTAGTGGCCTTTGACCATCCTAGTCTCTGCATCCAAACGTTTTTTCTGGAAAAAATAAGAGGTAAATTGCCTCCATGGGTGGTCGGTCACCTTTTAAATAGGTTATTGGAGTTTGACATAAAGATGAAGTTTCGCCTCCCGTGCCAAAAGAGTGCGGGCACTTCATCAAACTACAACTTCTAGGATTTCATAACTTTGAGCCATAGCAAATAAAGTGATGTCAAACTGCATTATTTCTAAAGTGTAGGTGCACCCTAAGAATAACTGAAAACCATTATGGTTATTGGGTTGCTTTGAGTTTTCTGGGATGTATGGCCATGTTCCAGAAGCATTCTCTCCTGACATTTTGCCCACATCTATGGCAGGCATCCTCAGAGGTTGTGAGGTCTGTCGGAAACTAGACAAGTGAGGTTTATATATCTGTGGGATGTCCAGGGTGGGAGAAAGAATTCTTGTCTGTTTGAGGCAAGTGAGAATGTTGCAATTGGCTACCTTGATTAGTATTTAATGGCCCTGTAGCTTCAAAACCTGGCTGGTTGCTGCCTGGAAGAATCCTTTGTTGGGCGGTATTAGCTGGCCCTGGTTGATTCTTGTCTGGACAAGTTAACACCTCCCAACAAAGGATTTCCCCCAGACAGCAATCAGCCAAGCTGCAAGGCCATTAAATGCTCATCAAGGTGGCCAATAGCAACATTCACATTTGCCTCAAGCAGACAAGAGTTCTTCCTCCTAGCCTGGATATTCCACATATATATAAACCCCACTTGCCTAGTTTCCAACAGACCCCTCAACCTCTGAGGATGCCTGCCATAGATGTGGCTGAAACGTCAGGAAAGAATGCTTCTGGAACATGGTCATACAGCCCAGAAAACTCACAGCAACTCAGTGATTCGACCCACGAAAGCCTTTGACAACACATTATAGTTATATTGCAGACAAAGTAAAGTTATTTAATGTTATGTTACAGTAGAAATGTAACTTAGGTCTACCTTGTTGTTTTTCATAATGAATCAATGCTAAACTCTGAGAGAGGGAATGAATACTGTGCAGGATAAAATTTTAGCAGAGCTATGTTTAATTTGGTTGACTTTCTGTAGAAGGATTCGACAACAACCCAACCCTGGAAAAGAAAACATAATTACCTAAAAAGAGATTTTAAGACATTTACCAGCTCCTAGAAATGTCTCATTTCTGGAACTCAGTATTTTTTTTCTCAGCATGAAGGTGAGACACAGAAACACATGCACTTTAGTTACATTTTGGTGACGTGTAGCACCAGCTATATTGAATAGAGGAGTTTAAATGGAAGCCATCACAAGAGTGCAATGAACAAAGAAAGGCAATTTTGATTATACTCTTTTCCACTGTCAGGTTTGTTCACAGCATCAGTTGCTTCCATCTTTATGTAATCTTAAAATCCTAGTTTTTCTTGACTGTTTGAACATTCTTGATTGTAGTTGGATATGTAATACAGGCCCCATCTACACTGCCAAATAAAATCCGGATTATCCGATTTGAACTGGGTTATATGGCAGTATAGACTCATATAATCCAGTTCAAAGCAGATAATCTGATTTGATAATCTAGATTATATGGCAGTGTGTATCCAGCCACAGTCAGCCCTTCACATTTGGTGTTTTGGGTTGTTGTTTTTTTACAGATTTGATTATTCACAGATTTGATTTAAATGTTCTCTCTAGGAATCTTTAGGGTCCTCCAGTGCAACCTTATGGTCAATTTGCACTAGAAATTGCTCATAGAAGATTTAGGCCCCATCTATACTGCCATATAATCTAGAGTATTAAGACAGACAATCCACATTATCTGGATTGTATGCATTTACAACTGCCATGTAATCCAGTTCAAATCTGGATTTTAAATTGCAGTGTAGATTAGATCCAGTCATAGAGAGGTGTTTATTTACATTTTTTCTATATTCATGATGGTCCTGAGCCTCTAACCCAGGGCTTGGGCAAACTTCAGCCCTCCAGATGTTTGGACTTCAACTCGCACAATTCCTAACAGCCAGTAGGCTGTTAGGAATAGTGGGAGTTGAAGTCCAAACCACCTGGAGGGCTGAAGTTTGCCCATGCCTGCTCTAACCCCACCAAAAGTAAGGGATATGTTTGTGTGTATATATATGTATGTACATATGTGTGTGTATGTGCATATGTGTGTATATGTGCGTGTGTGTATACACTAAAAAGTAAAGATGTATTTTCGAAGGCTTTCATGGCCATAATCACTTTTTTTCTCCATGTCAGAAGCAGCTTGAGAAACTGCAAGTCGCTTCTGGTGTGAGAGAATTGGCCGTCTTCAAGGATGTTCCCTAGGGGGTGCCCAGATGTTTTTGATGTTTTACCATCCTTGTGGGAGGCTTCTCTCATGTCCCCGCATGGGGAGCTGGAGCTGACAGAGGGAGCTCATCCACGCTCTCCCTGGATTCGAACCTGCAACCTGTCGTTCTTCAGTTCTGCCGGCACAGGGGTTTAACCCAGTGAGCCACCGGGGGTTCCATGCTTGATCTACACTGTAGAAGTAATGCAGCTTGATACCACTTTAAGTGTCATCGTTCAATGCTACAAAGTCATGAGAGTTGTAGTTTTGCATCATCTTCAGCCTCATCTGCCAAAGAATGCTGGTGTCTCACCCCACTATACCTTACAAGATTCCATAGCATGGGACGGTGACAGCTAAAGTGGTGTTTAATTATTCCTACAGTGTAGATCAGTGGTTCCCAACCTGTGGTCTGTGGACCACTGTGGAAAATATTGTCCACGCCTCACCATTACTACACCGTTGCCTCGAAATCACGTGGCAATTAGATTGACTGGTCTTGCACAACCCTCTTATAGTGTCGAGGCAACGCATGGGGAGCTAGAGCTGACAGAAGGAGCTCATCTGCACTCTCCTCAAATTCGAACCTCTGACCTGTTGGCCTTCAGTGCTGCTGGAACAAGGGTTAAATCCATTGCTCCACCAAGGACTCCGGAATCTCTGGGTTGCTGTGAGTTTTCCGGGCCGTATGGCCACGTTCCAGAAGCATTCTCTCGTGACATTTTGCCTGCATCTATGGCAGGCATCGTCAGAGGTTGTAAGGCTTGACCTCACAACCTCTGAAAATGCTTGCCATAGATGCAGGCAAAACGTCACGAGAGAATGCTTCTGGAAAATGGCAATACAGCCTGGAAAACTCATAAAAAGTAACTGTTTTTAACTTTTGAGAAACAGGAACATGAACAGTTACTTAAAAAAAAAACCCTGACAATATGATGGTAATGAACTGCATTGAGAAGGGCTTTTAAAATGATCAAAACTATAATGGCGACTAATTACTTGTTTAAAAGTAACCTTCCAAGCAATGCTCTGTTTAGCAATAAAGCTAGGGGAACAACGTGGACCCATCTGCAGACGCTATTACGGGGGCTTAATTAGCCTTATGGAGAGAAAGCATGGAAGGAGCAGCCTTGGGTTTCTTGTTAAAAAGCCTCCTGAAGGAATGTCAGCTTGGATGGCCAGCGAGCAGCTATACAAGGGAAATTCTAATTAATATGTCTTATTATAAAACCGTCATTGCGCCCCTGAAATGTGTTTCTGCATACTAGGCCAGGAAGAGGCAGACTTTAGACTTGCAGGATCCATTTTGTTTTGTATTCGAACGGATGAAAAAGAGGAGTGAAGTGCAGGAAGGGAGAGCTGGAACTATAGAATGAAACACTGCTGTTTGTTTAGGAATACGTTTGGACCAGGCTAAAGCCTTTTTGGTGTTGTATTTCCTGAACCAGAGGATAGGATAAGAATTCAAAATGACCTTAACAGATTATAGAGCTGGGCCAAAACTAACAAAATGAATATAAACAGGGAGAAATGGTCAGTCCTACACTTGGGCAATAAAAATACAATGCATAGGTATAGTTTAGGTGACACCTGGCTCGAAAACAGTACATGTGGAAGGGATCTAGGAGTCTCAATAGGAGCCCCCGATGGTGCAATGGGTTAAACCAGTGTTTCTCAACCTGGGGGTTGGGACCCCTGGGGGGGTCGCGAGGAGGTATCAGAGGGGTTGCCACAGACTATCAGAAAATACAGTATTTTCTGTTACTCATGGGGGTTCTGAGTGGGAAGTTTGCCCAAATTCTATCGTGGTTGAGGTTCAGAATGCTCTTTGATTGTAGATGAACTATAAATCCCACTAAATACAACTCCCAAATGTCAACGTCTCCCCCCCCCCCAAATTCCATCTGTGTTCATATTTGGGCACATGGAATATTCATGCCAAGGTTGGTCCAGATCCATCATTGTTTGAGTCCACAGTGCTCTCTGGATGTAGGTGAACTACAACTCTGAAATTCAAGTTTAATACCCACCAAACCCTTCCAGTATTTTATGTTAGTTGTGGGAGTTCTGTGTGCCACGTTGGGTTTAATTCCATCATTGGTGGAGCTCAGAATGCTCTTTGATTGCAATGAACTATAAATCCCAACAACTACAACTCCCAAAAGTCAAGGTCTATTTACCCCAGGCTCCACCAATGTTCACATTTGCGCATGTTGAGTATTTGTGCCAAGTTTGGTCCAGATCCACCATTGCGTGAGTCCACAGTGCTCTCTGGATATAGGTGAACTACAATTCCCAAACTCAAGGTCAATACCCACCAGACCCTTCCAGTATTTTCTGTTGGTTATGGGAGTTCTGTATGCTAAATTTGGTTCAATTCCATTGTTGATGGAGTTCAGAATATTCTTTGATTACAGGTGAACTATAAATCCCAGAAACTACAACTCCCAAATTACAAAATCAATCCTTCCCCAATCTCACTAGCATTTACATGTGGGTACATTGGGTATTTGTGCCCAGTTTGGTCCAGTGAATGAAAATACATCTTGCATATATAATATTTACATTATGATTTATAACAGTAGTAAAATGACTGTTATGAAGTAGCAACAAAAACAACGTTATGGTTGGGGGTCACCACAACATGAGGGACTGTATTAAGGGGTCACAGCATTAAGAAGGTTGAGAACCACTGAGTTAAACCTTTCTGCTGGCAGGTCTGCTGAGCAAAAGGTTGACAGTGGGGTGAGCTCCTGCCTGTCAGCTCCAGCTTTGCATATGGGGACATAATAGAAGCCTCCCACAGAATGGTAAAACATCCGGGCATCCCCTGGGCAAAGTCCTTGTCAATTCTCTCACACCAGAAGCTGCTTGCAGTTTATCAAATCACTTCCAACACGAAAAAAAGACCACAAGCTGAACATGTAAAAAAAAACTGTGGTGCAGCAGCTAAAATAGCCAATATGATTCTAGGCTGCATCAATAGGAATATAGTGTAGAAATCAAGGAAAACCATAGCTCCATTCTAGTCTGCTGTGGTCAGACCTCAACTGGAATACTGTGTCCAGTTCTGGGCATCACAATTCAAGAAGGATCATGACTTGCTGGAATGTCTCCAGTGAAAGTGACCAAAATGTTCAAAGGTTTGGAAGCCAAGCCTCATGAGGAACGGCTTTAGGAGCTGAGTATGCTTAGCTTGGAAAAAAAGGATGCTAAGCGGACATGACAGCCACGGTTAAATATTTGAAAGCATGTCACATTGAGGAGAGGGCAAGTTTGTTTTCTTTGCTTCAAAGACTAGGACACAGAGCAGTGGATTCAAATTGCAGGAAAAAATGTTCCTCCTAAACATTAGGAAGAAGTTGATTGCGAGCACTGTTAGGCAGAGGAATATGTTGCTTTGGAGCATGGTGAAGTCCCCTTCTCTGAAGGTTTTTAAGCACAGGCTGGATGGCCATCTGTTGGGAGTGTTTTGATTATGTGTTCATGCATGGCAAGGGGTTGGACTGGATGGCCTTTGTGGTCTCTTCCAACTATGATTCTATGGCCCATTCCACACATCTGTATAAAATCCGTGCTGAATTGGATTATATGGCAGGTTGGACTCATAATCCAGTTCAAAGCAGATATTATGGATTATCTGCCTTGATATTCTGGGCTATATGGCTGTGTGGAAGGGCCCTATGATTCTAAGTGCTTGCCCTAATGTGCTAAATGGTGGGACCTGTCGTGGAAGAAAGCACTCAATTTGACACAAATGAGAGTGTGGCATTTATTCCAGTTTGATTTCTTCCTTTGTTTAAATATTTTATTTTCTTTATGCTGCCTTTGGACCAGATCAGTTGCTGTAAAGATGGTTGGTAATCTCCCCCGACAGCTAGATAAGGGGGGAAACACCCATGTGTTTTATCAATTTCTGCTTTGCCCATTTGTTACAGGGCACATTTCTGCTGGGGAGGAAGCTTGTGCCGTATCTCTTTTCATCTTCCCTGCCGACTAAAAGGGCCAAATGACTGTACACCTAGGATCAATTGCTAATTTGCATCTCATTTGCACCTTATGAAAAGGCATATTTCATCAGCGGCGAACAAATAAGGCAATCAAAGCAGGCACACAGAATTAAAGCCTTTCTTCTTTTGCTGTGATGTTTTCTTGGAGGGGGAGAAGTTCCCCATCAACATGGGAGGCTATTGTTGTTGTTATTGTTGTGTTCCCTCCTATTGAATCTTATTACAGTGATCCTGTCCTAGAGTTTTCTTGGCTAGATCTATTCAGAGGAGGTTTGTTCTTGCCGCTAAATGGTGGAGCCTAAGAGAATGTCCTGCCCAAGGTCATCCAATATGTTTCCATGGCTGGGCAGGGATTTGAATTGCGCTATCCCAAAACTACATTTGGAGGAGATATTTCAGAAGTGCAACAAAAATGGATAGGGTTAAAGTCCTTCTTCATCCCTTCTCTGATTCAATTAGTTGTGATAAGCCCTCCCTCCACTGCAAGTTGATGCAATTTGCATTTCATAAAGCCTGCATCTTAAATGCAAATCTATGCTGAGTATCATGTCTAGCTTGGCTGTAGCCTCTCACATTTTCTTCTTTCTTGTTAGTGGTGTCATGCACATATCCCCCATTCTTCTGATTTCTACTGCATTAGATCACAGTGCCCATCCAATGCCATGGACACTCTATAAGCTGCAGACACCTAGATCTCTCTACAAACACCTGAAGCAGCCTGTTTTATCCATCCTTTTGGGTATTTATTTATCATATTTATTTATCGTATCAGGAGTGAAGCAAGCAGTTGTATTGTATTTTAAAAACAAAAAAACCAAACAAAAAACTCATAAAGTTTGCAAACTTGGCATCATATTAAATGTCCTTTGACCAGTAGCTGACCACTTGGAGTGCCTCTGGTGTTGCTATAAGAAGGTCCTCCATTGTGCATGTGGCAGGGCTCAGGATGCATTGTAATAGGTGGTCTGTGGTTTGCTCTTCTCCGCACTCGCATGTCGTGGACTCCACTTTGTAGCCCCATTTCTTAAGGTTGTTTCTGCATCTTGTGTTGCCAGAGTGCAGTTTGTTCAGTGCCTTCCAAGTCACCCATTTTTCTGTGTACCCAGGAGGGAGTCTCTCATTTGGTATCAGCCATTGATTGAGGTTCTGGGTTTCAGCCTGCCACTTTTGGACTCTCACTTGCTGAGGTGTTCCAGCGAGTGTCTCTGTACATCTTAGAAAACTATTTCTTGATTTAAGTCGTTGGTGTAAAAATGGCAAAGCAGCTTGTCTGGATGATCTATGGATGGAACAAATTAAGAACTTTGGTCCAAAAGCAAGGTGCTGGCTGCTGGAGCTGATGAACAACTGCACTGCATCCTGTCAGATCTCCAAAATCTGGAAGAAAGCAAGAGTCACAGCCATCTTGAAACCAAGCAAAGACGACAATGATCCAATAAGCTATAGACCAATCTCCTTGTTGTGCCATCTTTACACAGTTCTTATTGAGACTTATTTTGCATAGAATTATGGGGAAAAAATAGATCCATGCCTGATTCCACAGCAAGCTGGCTTCAGGAAAGGCAAAAGCTGCACATCACAAGTGCTGAACCTGACAGCACATAGAAGATGGCTTTGAGAGGCAGCAGATCACAGGAGATGCCTTCATAGACCTGTCAGCAGCTTATGATACTGTACAATCACAAAGGATTACCACCCCACATGCCTCATAGGAAATCTGCTACAAAACAGGAGCTTTTTTGTTGAGTTCCAGCGCCAAAGAAGCAGATGGCGAAAACAGAACAGCCTGCCTCAGTGGAGCATGCTTGCTCTATCAATGTTCAATATTTACACAAACAATCCTTTTAGATGAATCCACATTGTTGAATTAATACAGTTTGACACCACTTTAACTGCCCTGGCTCAATGCTATAGAATCCTGAGGTTTGTTTGTTTGTTTGGGGTTTTTTGTTTGTTTGTTTGTTAAGGCACCAGCACTCTTTGGCAGAGAAGCCTAAAGATCTTGAAAACTACAACTCTCATGATTCCATAGCAGTAGCCATGGCAGTTAAAAGTGGTGTCAAACTGCATTAATTTGACACTGTAGATGCACTGTTGAATTACACACAGAGAGTCTTATATGGATGCACATTCCCCATATTCCTGTTAATCCAACCAAAGGAATCTATCCTCACCTCTCTGGTCATTTTCGTCCCAAGCTCAGATAGGATTCTGGTATTTATATTTGACCACAGCAAGAACGATAGTTTTGTGATGTGATAATTCACTGTTTATACAGAGTGGAGGGGAGTGATGGGGGAGAAGGAGAACACAGTGTCCTTATGTTATTAGGATCCAATCTTCTTTTAAAGGATACCAGTGCATGCAGTAAAAGCAGTTCCAATAGGATGGTGTATGTAGCAATGTACTTTATTCCAGCCTCTGATACATTCAAGGTTCTTCTGATGTGTCAGATTTCCAAGTTCCTTATTCCCAACTAACCATCCAGAAGTCAATAGGTAGAATAGTCCTAACATATACAGTGGGATCTGGATTGAAACAGATGATCCATTTTTTTTGTTTCTTTGTCCTTTCTTTGCCCACCAGAACTCTGGAAGTGATATACAGCAAAAACAACTAGTTCTGTGCAACTGTAATGCTTTTTGCCCAGGAAGCAAGGAGTTTTGTGCAAACAAAATTTTGCAAAACACACACATATTTAAAAGTCCTGGAAAATACACCTCTCACGAAAACACAATAAACCTATCATTCACGAGGGAGAAAACTTTTGAAATTAATGAAGATCTTGTTAATTAATGAAAATCTATAACTTTTTTCTCAGCAATATTGTGTTATGATGATGTTTATGATTATGTTATGTTTTTATTATTTTTATTTGATGATTTTAATTGTGCCTTGTCTTATTTGTAATGTTTTTGCTTGTCCCTTTGTAAGCTGCCCCAAGTCCCCTAGGGGAGATGGTGGCGGGGTATAACAATAAAATTATTATTATTATTATTATTATTATTTTATGCTGTCATCTTTTCAGCATATGGTGAATCTATGTGAAGGGGGTTTCTCGGCAAGATCTGTAAAGAGGGGGTTTGCCTTTGCTGACCTCTCAGGCTGAGAGAGTGGGACTTGCTCAAGATTACCTAGTGGGTTTCATGGCTGAGCAGGGATTTGAACTCTAGTCTCCAGAGTCATGATCCAATGCTCAAACCACAGTGCCCTGGTGGCTACATCCCTAATGAAAATACACATATGTGCATGCAAACCCATCATGGATATACTCCTGCTAATTATCAAACACAACTCTATGCAGCTTATGTAACAGAGAGTGAGCAGAAACCTGCAAGTAGTGTTGGACTGCCACACTCATCAGTCCTGGTCAGAGAAGGCCTGCTGCGTGACTGTGGAAATTGTAATCCTATTATGTCTGGATATTCAGTTATGTAGCGCTGGTTGAGTAATACTGGGAATTCTCACACATCTGGAGAGACACAGTTTGGTACAGTCTTATTGTGTAGATTCTGCTTTGCAAAATCTGTTTAGAGCCAAGATCCCTAAACTAAGGAATGTGGGCCAGATGTGGCCCTCCAAGGTAATTTACCCAGCCCTTGCTCTAAACTTTAGACTTAGGGTCGCACAAAGTCTGAAACAACTTGAAGGGAAACAACAACAACAATCCTAATTAATGTGACTATCTCATTAGCCAAAACAGGTTTGTACTTTCCATTGAAATGCTGATAAGTTTATGTTGGTTCAAATTGTTCTTCATTTTAAACATTGTATTGTTTGTTCATGTTTCTTTGCACTATAAAATGAGATGTGTGCAGTGTGTATGGGAATTTGTTCATGTTTATTTCAAATATAGTCCCCGTCCCCATCCCCCCAATGGTCTGACGGACTGTGAACAGGCCCTCAGCTCAAAACGTTTGCAGACCTCTGGTTTAGAGGATGCTTCTGTTTCAGGATTTATCACTTTAACTGTCATGGCTCATGGGAGTTGTAATTTTACCAGGTCTTTTGTCTTTTCTGCCAAATTGTGCTGGTACCTCATCGAGCTACAAATCTCTTTATTCCACAGTATTGGGCCATAGCAGTTAAGTGCTGTCAAGCTGCTATAATTCTACAGTGTAGATGCACCATCTGCCTTCTTCAAGAACATTCACAATGTACAATGTACCTTCTTTTTCCTCCCCAGTCTCGCGTCTGAACAGCCTGGATGCAGCTGTCCACCGTCTCAACGTACAGTTCTACCACATGGACTTGAAAGTTTCCCAGTTCTCCCAAGGCCTGGCTGAACTGAAGGGTGGCCTGGCTGAGACCCGCGAATCCCTCGCCTCCTTGAATGAAGTCGCCACACGCAACCAGAAAGAGCTTGGACGCATTGATGGTGAGGAAAGGAGGATGGGGTTGGCTTAGATCAGTGGTTCTCAACCTGTGGGTCCCCTCATGTTTTGGCCTCCAACTCCCAGAAATCCAAACAGCTGATAAACTGGTTGGGATTTCTGAGAGTTGTAGGCCAAAACACCTGGGGATCCACAGGTTGAAAACCACTGGCCTAGATGATGGCGGAAGAAGATAATACGACGCCTGCTTGGAAGGATGGAGATAGAGCTGCAAAGTTGTGCTTACTGGCTCTCTAGACTCAGTAGTTTTTGAGGTGCTATGCATGTTATGGTTGCTGACAGAGAGGAGAAGAGTGGGAAGAGAATGGACCACTAAGTCAGAAGGCTCTGGAGTCAGCAGTGGAGGATTGGTGTGGTTTACAGCTCTGCATGTGGCTGATGACGCCTCCATCCTTTTTTAAAAAAATAAAAAATCAAAGTATGAAAAAATTACCTTTTGAACAACAGTTCTAAGAATCCCAGTCAACATAGTTAGGGGATTCTGGGAGTTGTACTCTAGTAAATATTTTCATCTTCCCAGCTTTACTAAATAACTACTTTCCTGATTGCTCATCCAGGGCTGTGTCTACACTTTCCTGATAAATAGGGGTTAAAGCACTACATATGGTAAGAGTACCTACAGAGCCCTTTGATGGTCACATGGCTGGCCAAGCCAAAGACACCACATTTCCACCAGGAAGTAGTTCCCTTGCAGAGTGTTGCTGTCAATGTGGCATTTCTGGTTACATGCTTTGGTGCCTTGGTGAGATAGAATCATAGAGTTGGAAAAGACCACAAGGGTCATCCAGTCCAACCCCCTGCCATGTAGGAACACATAATCAAAGTATTTCCAACAGATGACCATCCAACCTCTGCTTCAGAGAAGAGGACTTGCTGTTATCCAAAAAGTCTCTGCCATAGAGCTGTTTGATGGTGACGAACTAATGGTAGGTCCACTGGCGGTATGGACATTGGAGTAGGGTGGATGCAACCAGATCCATCTACCCACATCTCCAGAACTCCTGGGAAATCCAGTGTAAATCCCACCTTCCACTGACTCATCTTAATGGCTGGATGCAGTGTGTCTGTTGTGAATCCAACCATGTGTGGTGTATTGACTCCCTGTAGCAGCTAAGCACTGAGTCCACTTTATTTTGGTCATCTAGAGATGGTCCAGGTGACCATCTTATAAAGCCTCAACCAAGTGGAAGATGGTCACTTCTTTTTTTCGTTTTACTGTTTTGAATTCCTAAACTAGAAGACGTGATCCGATGTATTAACCACAGCAACTACAAATACGGCAGACAGCACCCCACAGTAATTAGATATGCAGCAAAGCATGTACCAATTTAGGTGTTACTTTTGTCTTCTTTTTCATCTAGCGGAGTTCATGAACTTCAGTTGCAGTGATTTCTGCAAATACAGATATTTCGAGATGTGCTCTCAAGATGACAGAAGTTGCTGCTGCTGAAAGTGTTCATTGTTCATATGTTACACTGCTCAAATGAGAAGAATAGAATGGGAAAAAAGCAATGTCTCTAACAAATTCACTCTTGAACAGTTTATTAGACTGAAAGATAAAGCAGAAGAGCCATTTAAAGAGAAGTTGCTTGCTCAAAAGCAGAGGAGTCTGAGGGACAGAAGGATAGAGGCTTGGAAAGAGAGGTTGCTGGGGAAGATAATTTGGGTTGAGTTCATATTTTTTCAGAGAGAGGAAATCGATACATCAGGGGATAAGGTTCTGTGAGGCTGAAGAGGGAAAGCTGCTCAGCATTCATTCTCAGCCTCCAAAATTTAAATCAAGGATCAAATGACCTTGAAATAAGGGCATCAAACTCTCTATAATGCTTTTCAGATGAAGCAATTACTGCAGCAGAAATGGGGAACACGTGGACCTCCAGATGTGGTTTGACTGAGTCCTCTTCAATACTGCCATATAAAATCCAGTTTATCTGTGTTGAACTGGATTATATGGCAGCGTAGACTCTTATAATCCAGTTTTAAAGATAATGTGGAGCAGTGTAGAAGGGGCTGAAACCAGCATAACGAGCAATGAGATGTGAAAGAGCTTCAACTTTGAAATATCATTTACATCAGCAGGTTTTCATTGCCAGGCTCCCATCCTAGTACTAACCAGAACTAACCTTGCTTTGCTTCCAAAGATCAGGCAGAATTGGTGCCTTTATAAGAATTCCCATAAATACCTAGATTTCCTCATGTAAATATGTGGTGTGGGGGAGTTTCTTCAGCCCTAATATAGACCAGAGATAGCAAAAGCATGGGTCTTTGGATACTATGGGACTGTAAATGCCATAACCCCTTACCAGTGATTATATTGGTGAGGACAGGTAGGAGTTCCAGTATAACCACCACCAAGAGGGCTGGAAGTCTCCCATCTCTGACCTAGAGCAGACTTTCTTTTTCCTTCTTCTTGCCACCCCTTTTCACCTAATAAATGTTTATGTGACCCCAGCTGTATAGGCATTTTATATATAGGCGTATTTTTATGTGTATATAAGCATATAAAATAGGCATTGTAGGCATTATATATCAGTATATAAAATAGGTATACAAATCAAACATTTACTGAACCTAAATAAAAAAGATATTTATTTTAAAACATGTGATACATATCATTTTACCATTGACCAAAGATGAAAGCAAATTTGCATACTGATGTGATGGATGTACTTGTTCATTTTGACATGAAGAGTTAAATTTTGTCTGAATATTTGATAGTGCAGGGTGTGAAGCATCTTCCACATTTTTCATGCCATGCTGGTTTGCAGCCTCGTGTGGCAGAATATACTTTGTTGGCTCTCAATATTTTCTCCTGGATTCATGTGAATGTCTAAAACAGCAACTAGGTCACAAGCTACACATATTTTTCATGACCCTGAGATTCAATTCAGGGACCCCAAATGTGGATACTACTCACAGTTTAAGAAGCTTTGCCCTAGAGCATTGCTCCATTTCAGGATGGATCTACAGGGCCATATAATGCAGTTTCAGAATGCAGATTAGCTTCATTGAACTGGATTATGTGGCAGTCAGGTCCGTAGCCAGGATTTTGATTTGGGGGAGCTGAGTTTGATTCGGGGCGGGGGGGGGGCTGAGTCTGAGTGAAAGAGGGTCTACCCTAGCAAACCTTTTGCATCGTTACCCCAATACCCCCATGCATATGGGATATATTGAGCATGGTGATCAGATCATGATATGAATAAACATAACAGTTTAAATGATGTACCAGTAAGGCCTTCTCGTGGACCACCATGAGAATTTCAGGGGGGGGGGGCTGAAGCCCCTCAAGCCCCCCCCCCAGCTACATGTCTGGTGGCAGTATAAAGTAAAGATAAAGGCTTCCCCTGACAGTAAGTCTAGTCGTGTCTGGTTCTGGGAGGTGGTGCTCATCTCCATTTCTAAGCTGAAGAGCCAGCGTTATCAGTAGACACCTCCAAGATCATTCCCCAGCATGACTGCATGGAGCACCATTACCTTCCCACAGAAACAATATCTATGGATCTACTCACATTTGCATGTTTTCGAATTGCTAAGTTGGCAGAAGCTGGGGCTAACAGCAGGAACTCATTCCACTCCCTGGATTCGAACTGTCAACCTTTCAGTCAGCAAGTTCAGCAGCTCAGCGGTTTTACCCGCTGTGCCATCTGGGGGCTACTTGTGGCAGTGTAGACTCATATAATCCAGTTCAAAGCAGATGATACTGATTAACTGTTTTGATATGACATTGTAGAAGGGACCTCAGGCTAATCTGTTTCCTATTGCACATTATGTGGCTGTGTAGATGGGGCTTCAGTCTTGTGTATGTATGTGTATTCGTATATGCTGCATGAGTACCCCCTTGTATATTGTGGAATGGTTGCCAAAGTGCTCTTTTTTCCATTGGGGAGGAGAGAGTAAAAAGGGCCCCGCTTTCCACAGAGACAAAACAGATGTGGCCTGGCAGATTTGTAGTCTGATCTCTTTTGAACTTAATAAATAAGTAAGTAAATAAATAAATAGAACAAATCTTTCAAGCAGCTGCGAGGAGTGTGATGCTTTCCTTTTGAAGCAATGGTTCTGGTACAGTGTTCATGCTCTTAACTCATTCCCCGCATGCCCATTTTCCTGGTCCTGTGAAAATTACCTTTTGGGGGCTTTTTTATTTATTGTGTCAGGAGCAAATTGAGGGTACCGTTATAGTATATTTAAAAACACGAACAAAGTTAAAAACTTAGCATTATGCTAAATGCCCTTTGACCAGAATCAGGCCACTTGGAGTGCCTCTGGTATCGCTGTAAGAAGGTCCTCCATTGTGCATGTGGCAGGGCTCAGGTTACATTGTAGTAAGTGGTCTGTGATTTGCTCTTTTCCACATTCACATGTCATGGATTCTACTTTGTAACACCATTTCTTAAGATTAGCTCTGCATCTCGTGGTCCCAGAGTACAGCCTGTCCAACGCCTTCCAGGTCGCCCAGTCTTCTGTGTGCCCAAGAGGAAGTCAAACAGAGGATGGGCCGGAGATGCTGGAGATGTCAATGCTTTGGTCCTTTCGTTACAGGCTGCTTCTTCCTGATGGATGTTTATACCGGCTAAACAGTATAATTTCTCCAGCAGTGTTGGGTGTAGACATCTTGTGATAATGCAGCATGTTTCATTAAAAGCCACATTCACTATTTTAATGTGGAGAGATGTATTTTAGGAGATACGACTCCCGGAATCCATCTATTAGACTGGGAGTTGAGGTCCAAACCACCTGCATACTCCCCAAAAATAAAATCACACTTCCAAGTCCAGAATTCCTCTGCTTAGCAGCAGACTAGATCTACGCTGCCATATAATGCCATTTCATAAGGGAAATTATAAGCATGGAACTGGGTTATATGAATCTATACTGTATTTCTAGGTACAAAGATTACTGCAGACGCAGACTGCAGCCAGGAAATCAGAATGTGTTTAATTCTTGGGAGGAGAGCAATGACCAATCTCGATAAAATAGTGAAGAGTAGAGACATCATACTGGCAATGAAGATCCGCATAGTTAAAGCAATGGTATTCCCCGTAGTAACCTACGAATGTGAGAGCTGGACCATAAGGAAGGCTGCGCAAATGAAGATAAACGCTTTTGAACTGTGGTGTTGGAGGAAAATTCTGAGAGTGCTTTGAACCGCAAGAAGATCAAACCAGTACATACTCCAGGAAGTAAAGCCCGATTGCTCACTGGAGGGAAGGATATTAGAGGCAAAGATGAAGTACTTTGGCCACACAAGAAGACAGGAAAGCTTAGAGAAGACAATGATGCTTGGGAAAATGGAAGGAAAAAGGAAGAGGGGCCGACCAAGGGCAAGATGGATGGTATCCTTGAAGTGACTGGCTTGACTCTGAAGGAGCTGGGGGTGGTGACGGCCGACAGGAAGCTCTGGTGTGGGCTGGTCCATGAGGTCACGAAGAGTCGGAAGCAACTGAACGAGTAAACAACAACAATACTGCCATGTCATGCAGTAGTCTGCATTCTGAAACTGCATTTAATAGCAGTGTAGATTCAGCCTTTCAGTTTCACTAGCGGCGACTATTTATTCCTCATAATAACATTTTTTTAAAAAAAACTTATACAGTTTGTGTGTATGTGCCATATTTAAGTACGTACTATCTTCACAGTGGATAATAGAGTTTGTAGTCCAGCACATCCATTGGATGCTTGATGGGGGAAGTCAGGCTGGGCTGGGAGGAAACAGCAATGGAGGAAATCCTAGTCGCTATTTCAAATATGTATCAGGCGCATCGATCCCATCTCCCTCATCACTGCTGGTTTTGCCTCTCAGCTTGCAAGGGAAGAAGCTGTTAAGAAAATGGGAGGCCATGCTGAGAGCTCAATTGGGTTCCTGGAAAGCTGTTGAATCCCTCCCTTCTTTAGGGAAAGCTCAGAGCTGTGCGCTTTTAAGCCTGAGGAGTCGTAGTGGAGGGATCCTTTTGGAAGGAGCCAGGATTTTGTACTGTGTGCATGGCAGAAGGAGCTAAAAGATCAAGGGTATTTAAAGTCAACACCCGAGCTTGGCTTGCAATGGGAGAAAAATGAAAGGGTTTTACAGTGAGAGAAATATTAGTCACCTCGTAGAGTCAGACCCTTGGTCCGTGTAGCTCAGTATAACAGCTCTCCAAGGCGTCAGAAAGTATTGTTTTTCCAGCCCCAAAACAATAGGCTTTGCATCTACATGCAAAGCATGTACGCTGAGCTATAGCCCTACTCCCAGTCTAGTGCTATCCAGATATTTGAAGAAATAGCTTCCAAATAATTCCTAGTTAACACAGCCCATGGGAATTATTGGTGATATGGTCCAGAACAGCTGAAAGGCACCAGGCTAAAAAGCATTGAAGTAGACAGCCCCTATTTTGCAGCCCCATTGCAGAAGGGCACTGGAAGTGGTATCACATTGCAGTTTTTGTTGGATTTTTGATTGAAAACAAGTGTGTAGGGATTGGAGCGGAATCCTGCCATCTTGCTTTTGCAATGTAAATCACCTCTAAATTGGCCTAAACATTTTTGTGGGATTTTTGTGGGATTTAGGAGACAACTGAGCTGCTGAGCTTGCTGACTGAACGGTCAGTGGTTCGAATCCGGGGAGCTGGATGAGCTCCTGCTGTTAGCCCCAGCTTCTGCCAACCTAGTAGTTAGAAAACATGCAAATTTGAGTAGATCAATAGGTACCGTCTCGACGGGAAGGTAATGGCTTTCTATGCAGTCATGCTAGCCACATGACCTAGGAGGTATCTACGGACAATGTCAGCTCTTCAGTTTAGAAATGGAGATCAGCACCACCCCCCAGAGTCAGACACAAGTAGACGTAACATCAGGGGAAACCTTTACCTTTACTATTACTTTGAGGGCACAAAAGTGGGGAATCATCCAACTCATAGACTGTATTCCCCACCCATCTCTGAGGCTGGATCTACACTGCCATATAATCCAGATTATCAAAGCAGATAATTCACAATATCTGCTTTGAACTGGATCATATGAGTCTATACTGCCTTATAATGAAGATCAAACTAGATAATTTGTATTTTATATGGCAGTGTAGATTCAGCCTGAGACAAGAAGTCAGTTGCTTCTTCTGTAATGAATTTGAGGTTGTATGTTTCTTGGGGTACAGAAACTGTGCACCTCCAGATATTAGGGAACATCACCTCTCATCAATCTTCGCCAGCAAAGCTGGCAGTCCTGATGGGAGCTGTAATTCAGTATGATCTATAGGGTTGCATGTTCACCATCCTTGTCTTGTTAGTTAAAATATTCTACTTTGTCAATAGTTCTCTGGCCACAGAGAACTATTTAGCTTGCAGTTTGGAAAAGTTATTTCTGGATTTCAGGTCCCAGAATCCATAAGTCAGCATGGCCAGTGGCTGCTTGTAGTTCATAAAGTAAATTATTGTTTCTCAAGCAAACCTCAAGCATGTGGATAGTTACACAGTTTGCGGTTTTGACTTTTGTGGATATCATTGTTCACAGATTTGATTAAAAATGTTATATCCAGGAAACTCGGGATCCTGCAGTGTAATTCTGTCATCAACTTCTTTAAGTCACACTGGAGGATCTAGACCTTTCTATGAATGTCTAGGGCAGTGTTTTTCAACCTGAGGGCTGGAGCCCTGGAGGGGTCACAAAAGACCATCAGAAAACAGTACTCTGGGCGAGGTCAGAGTACTCTTTGATTATAGGTTAACTAGAAATCCCAGCAACTACAGCTCCCAAATGACAAAATCAACCCCCTCAACCCCACCAATATTCAGATTTGGACACATCGGATATTTGTGCCAAATTTGGTCCAGTGAATGAAAATATATTCTTCATATCATATATTTACATTATAATTCACAACAGTAGAAAAATTACAGTTATGAAATAGAAATGAAAATAATTTTATGGTTGGGGTCACCACAACATGAGGAACTGTATTAAGGTGTTGCAGCATTAGGAAGGTTGAGAACCACTGGTTTAGGGCCTCTTCTAGATTATCTGATTTGAACTGAATTATATGGCAGTGTAGACTCGTATAATCCAGTTCAAAGCATATAATGTGGATTATATGGCAGTGTAGAAGGGGCCCCGGTCTTCCAATGCAATTTTGTGGCCAGCTTCCAATGAAAGCTGGCAACAAAGTCCTGTTGGAACATGTAGAAATTTTTTAGAGGTTTTTTTTTTAACAAAAACCAATTTTGCTATTTCCAGTTTTTCACTTTCAAAGGGGCCTTGTGCCCCTACCTTCAGTGAATGAGGAGGCCTGGCTGTCATTAACAAAATGTATAATAGACATCACTTTCCTCTCTGTGCCTTCCCAGGTTGCTTGCGGGGCCGACGCACTCAGACCAAATGCTTCCTGATCTTCAAGAACTTTGAAGTCTACGATGCGGCCCAAAAACTCTGTGAAGTCAGAGGAGGCCACCTGGCAATGCCTGCTGATGCCACCGAGCTGGCTGTCCTCCGCCGCTACCTCCATGATGCCTTCCAACCCTACAACTGGCCAGCCTGGGTGGGCATCCACGACCGCCGTTCTGAAGGGCTGTGGCTCTTTGAGAACGGGCATCGTGTCTCCGTCTTTGACTGGTACCGCGACCACTTAGTGACTCAACCCAATGGTGGTGCTCGTGAGAACTGTGTCTCCCTCAGCTCAGATGATGGGAAATGGTGGGACAATGACTGTGAGCGACGCATGTATTACATCTGCGAGTATCGTCTTTAGGGATGGAGGCAACTGCTTTTGGTCAGGTTCAGGCCCTCGTGTGCTTCATTGAATGGATGCCCTTCCATTACCAGTATAATGATGATTAGCCCATCTAATCATCTAAGCAGTGATTGGCTACAACTTCTGGGAGGCAGTAGATTTGCCCATTTTTTGCATGTATGTATGAGTGCCTATTTCTTCTTCCAATGCATTCTAATATTCTACCCCAGTGGAGAGGAATACACATCCCTCTAGGTGCTATTAGAATTCATTTTCCACCTGCCCATTGTGTCTAAAATAGAACATCATGGTTATCTCCATAGCATGTGGAGAGCAACTTTCTTTGTTCCATGCAAAGATTATGGGAGTTGTAATCCAACTAAACCTGGAGAGTTGCACATTCCCGATCTCTGCCCTATCTAAAGGCACATGCAGCTGCAAGTGGTCTTGTTTTGTTGTCTTATTTTAGGGAGGAGGAACCTGTGGCTTTCCAGAGTTTGGAGGATTTCAGCTCCGATCAGACTAAGCCAAGCTAGCCAATAGTAAGGCATGATGGGAGTTCAGCAATATCTGGAGGGTTACTCTCCCTCCATTCCTATCTAAAAGTGCATTGTGATCCTCATAACCACAGAATTCATATCTGTGGTTTCATATACAAATGCCTTGGAAAAAATTGTCTCTATAGGAATTTGCTAGGTCTTCCAGGTGATTCAATGGTATGCTCAATGGTATGCTGTCCCAGAAGTTACACTGGAGGACTTAGCAAATTCCTAGAGAGATCATGATATGCTGAACCAAAAGGAAGATAACTGAATGATGTTTGTCATACACATAGTTCAGATAACTGCAGACTGACAGGGAATATACTCCCTGCATATATGGGGATCGTACCATATCCCACTTATTTGGTAACCCTTCTGACCACAAAGTTAAGTTGTATTTAGCACAGACCTTGGAAAAGTTGTTTTTTAGAATACAAGTCTCAGAATCTTTCATCAGCATGGCCATTGGTTATCTTGACTGATGGATTCTGGGTCTTGTAGTCCATAAGAGTGGCTTTTCCAAGCTGTGATCAAGTCCCCTTCCAATAGGAAGATATACCCCCCACAGTTGCAAGCAAAGAATAATTCAGTTCCACAGGGCTTTGCTTTTTCTGTTGCCTGGTGATGCTCGCAGTACTCACACGGTTTAACAGGATCTATCTGGAACCAAATTACCCAAAAGCGATTTAATGCACTTCAAAGCTCCAGAACCTGTTGTTTAGACCCCGTGGGGACCCTGCAGTCTGTTTCATATTGGACTGTATGATGAGGCTAAGGTCCACATAGAGAATTAGTTTTGCTGCAGAGAAAACACCATTATCCTTCTCCAAACCAAGGGCAAAACGGGACTTGCGTGCCTCATTTCTTTCCAGTATGTATCTAGCATTGAGTCAGTCTGGGATCCCTAAACAGATTGGAGCTGTGATGTAACGAGGAGAATTTTAATCTGTGCCTCTGTCTGCTAATGATAATCAGTCTCCATGAAAGCCAGAGCATGGAAGAGTCCCAGTTTTGGACTACAAATCCCAGAATACCAGAGGACACTTCTGGATATCATAGTCCGAAAAGAGCTCGGGCTACAAACAGTTGTACTGGGGAAAATTTAAGTGTAATACAGTTGTTTTGAAATAAGAAACATTCAAGATAAGTCTTCTGAGGATCCCTCACATCACTTAGAATCATAGAGCTGGAAGAGACCTCATGAGCCATCCAGTTCAACCTCCTGCCAAGAAGCAGGAAAATTACATTCAAAGTACCTCTGATAGATGGCCATCCAGCCTCTATTTAAAAACCTCCAAAGAAGGAGCCTCCACCACACTCCAGGGCAGAGAGTTCCACTGCTAAACAGCTCTCACAGTGAGGAAGTTCTTCCTAATGTTAGGTGGAATCTCCTTTTCTGTAGTTTGAAGCCATTGTTCTGCGTCCTAGTCTCCAGGGCAGTAGAAAACAAGCATGCTCCCTCCTCTCTATGACTTCCTCTCACATGCTGTATTTATACATGGCCATCATGTCTCCTCTCAGCCTTCTCTTCTTCAGGCTAAACATGCCCAGCTCTTTAAGCTGCTCCTCATAGGGCTTGTTCTCCAGGCCCTTGATCATTTTAATTGCCCTCCCCTGGACCCATTCCAGCTTGTCAACATCTTCCTTCAAGTATGATTCCAGATGTGGTCTGACCAAAACTGAATAGAGGAGTAGCATGACTTCCCTGGATTTAGACACTATACTCCTATTTCTGCAGGCCAAAATCCCATTGGCCTTTTAGCTGCTGCATGTTACTGTGGGCTCATGTTCACCTTCCTGTCCACGAGGATTCCCAATATCTTTTTCACATGTACTGCTATCAAGCCATGCATCCCATTCTGTATCTTTGCATTTCATTTTTTTCTGCCTGAGTGGAGAGTATCTTACATTTATCCCTGTTGAAATTCATTTTGTTAATTTTGGCCCTTCTCTCTAATCTGTTAAGATCTTTTTGAATTCTGCTCTTGCCTTCTGGAATATTAGCTATCCCTCCCAATTTGGTGTTGTCTGCAAACTTGATGATCATGCCTTCTAACATTAAGATGATCATGCCTTCCACATTAAGGAAACATATGGTTTTAATTCTAAGATGCTTTTTTTTATTTTATGGACCCTTTCAGAAATCCTATCATGTAGAAAACTGATGGACATCTTGTCCCCTGAACACCACAAGGTTTAAAAAAATCTACTCTCCCCCTTATATAGACAAATATGCAGGGAATTCATATGTTTCTCTCCTGGATGATTATCCCCTTTTTTAAACCCTTAAGAGACAAGGCTGACTTAGTACAGCATTTAGGGCAGGGCTGGGAAGTATGTGTCTCCTTGATGTTGTTAGATTGCAGCTCCCATCATCCAATGGGCCATCCTGGCTAGGACTGATAGTAGTTGTGGTCCAACCACATGTATAGGGTTGCAGATTGCCCACTCCACTTTAGGTTTTCAGGCTAGCATGTAAGCAGTCTTGTGTTGCTGGCCAGCACAGGGCAGATTCGCCTTCCTTCTCACATTGCCAAATAAAGTTTAGAAAAAACCGTGAATTGTAATTAATACTGTGTGTGGATTTTTCTCACTCGAACCAAAGCCCATGGATTGCTAAAACCACCTTGTCAGGGTTAAAATGGCTTAAGGAAATCTGAATACATCTTGGGACTCAGTGGGCAATACAGTGAGCCAGCATGGTGTAGTGGCTTGAGTATTGGACTACATTTCTGGAGATAAGAGTTCCATGAAACTCACTTTGGGTGAATGACACACATTCTCAGCCTCAGGGAATGGGAGATCTCTTCCGAACAAATCTTTCCAAGAACACCCTATTGGGGATCAAGGGTCGCAGGGTTTGAGAGGAGTATTCTTTGAGTTTGTCTGATGCTTTAGGCAGGTAAAGAGTCAAGCAGACTTCTTTCAGAATAACAATGTTTGTTTACTTATAACTCCATATATTTTATGATACAGGCACATTTCTTTTGAGGGTTAAAAACTTCAAAAACGTTTGGAGAGTTTGTATCTTAAAACTTATAAACTTTAACTGTTTCTTCATGAACTATGTTGCTTTATACCAGTGGTTCTTAACCTGTGGGCCGCAGACCACCAGTGGGCCACAAGGACAAACATTTTGGTCTGTGAGCCTCCATCCTTTTTATTTTATTTTATTTCCACTCCTTTCCCGCCGGCTGCCACTCCTTCCTTGTTGCAGACCCTCCTCACCACCTTGGATAGACCATATCAGCTCTTGATTATTAAATATGGTCACTACTGGATGGCATATGTTCTGTATCAGAAACTAGAGCTGTTGTAGTCTATCCAATGCAGTTTTCTGAATTGGCACCCCAAATAACCAAACCGAATCTAAGATAAAGGTAAAGGTTTTCCCCTGACATAAAGTCCAGTCGTGTCCAACTCTGGGGGTTGGTGCTCATCTCCATTTCTAAGCCAAAGAGCCAGCGTTGTCCATAGATGTCTCCAAAGTCATGTGGACAGCATGGAGCACCGTTACCTTCCCACCGGAGTGGTCCCTACTGATTGTGTGTTTGTGAACTGCTAGGTTGGCAGAAGCTGGGGGTCTAACAGTGGTAGCTCACCCTGCTCCCCAGATTCGAACCTGTGACCTAGCAATCAGCTCAGAGGTTTAATCCATTGCACCACCACCGAAACTAAAGTTGACCAAAAACTGATTTGTAATCCTTTTGGTACTAATGTTGGTAAATGGTCCCTAGTCAAAAAAATCAGAGCTCAACTGACATTTCTAACTTCAACAGACATTTCTGTTCAAACCCAAGCATTCTAAACTTCCACTGAGGGCCCTTCTGCACAGCCCTAGTCCCAGAATATCAAGGCAGGAAATCCCACATTATCTGAGTATGGACTCAGCTAAGTCAGTTCAAAGTAGATATTGTGGGATTTTCGGCCTTGATATTCTGGGATATAGGGCTGTGCGGAAGGGCCCTGAGTCAAGTGACCTGCATCTCCTCCCACTGGTTTAGGTACATAAAGCCATGGTAGCTGCAAACTATAAATAAGACATATACTTCAGGTGATAAAACAACACATTACAAAAAACAGACAAATATTCTATATAAATAAAAATGTAATGTTCGTTTGTGGGATTAACATAACTCAAAAGCCACTGTATGAATTGACACCAAATTTGGACACAAGACACCTATGAAGCCAACAAGTGACCATCACTCATAAAAACACTGAAAAACACAATAGAAGAGACTTAAAAAGCCAAAAAATAAAAAAATGCATTACAACGCATACACAAAACCACTTATATACACATATACACAAACATATACACACATACACACACACATAAGACACATGTATATATACACACACATACACACAGACTGGGCCACAGCAACGCGTGGCAGGGGACGGCTACTCTATATAAATAAAAATGCAATGTTCATTTCTGGGATTGACATAACTCAAAAACCACTGGGCAAATTGACACCAAATTTGGCCACAAGACACCTACTAACCCAAGGAGTGACCATCACTCAAAAAATTGATTTTGTCATTTGGGAGTTGTAGTTGCTGGGACTTATAGTTCAGAGCATTCTGAATTACACCAATGCTGAATTACACCAATGCTGGAATTGAACCAAACACGGCACACAGGACTCCCATGACCAACATGCGCATTGATGAGCATTGACCTTGAGTTTGGGGATTGTAGTTCACCTACATCCAGAGAGTGCTGTGGACCAAACTTGGCACGAATATTCCATATCCCCAAATATGCAGACAAATTGAGTTTGGGGGAAATAGACCTTGACATTGGGAGTTGTAGTTACTGGGATTTATAGTTCACCTACAATTAAAGAGCATTTTGAACCCCACCAATGACAGAATTGGAGCAAACTTCCCACACAGAACCCACATGTCCAACAGAAAATACTTAAGGCCATCCAGTCCACCTCCCTTCAGCAGGGTAAGAAAACATCAACAAAGCCCTCCAGCCATAGCTATAGATAGATATGATTCACACACACAGAGATATAATATCATAGATTTGAAAGGGACCCCTAAAGAAGGACAATTCTGTGTTCCCTGTTCCAGAATAGGCAAACCAAACAATCTCCACATCAACACTGACAAAGAAACAGCAAGAAATCCCGTTTACCGCAAGCATAAAGAAATTACATATATTAGAAACCAACACTTTCTAATTACTTCATTTTCCAGATCACCAGGCTGGGCCACACAACGCGTGGCAGGGGACAGCTAGTATATAATAAAAATGTAATGTTCGTTTGTGGGATTCACATAACTCAAAAACCGCTGGACTAATTGACACCAAATTTGGATACAAGACACCTATGAGGCCAACGAGTGACCATCACTCAAAAAATTGATTTTGTCATTTGAGAGTTGTAGTTGTTGCGATTTATAGTTAACCTACAATCAAACAGCATTCTGAACTCCACCAGAATTTGGTGGGCATTGACCTTGAGTTTGGGAGCTGAAGTTAACATCTATCTAAAGAGCACTGTGGACTCAAACAATGTTGGATCTGGACCACACCTGGCACGAATATTCCATATGCCCAAACACAAATGGAGTTTGGGGGACATAGTCCTTGACATTTGGGATTTGTAGTTACTGGGATTCACAGTTCACCTACAATCAAAGAGCATTCTGAATCCCATGAATGACAAAATTGGGGCAAATTTTCCACACAGAACCCCCATGACCAACAGAAAATACTTAAGGCTATCCAGTCCAACTCCTTTCACCAGGGCAAGAAAATGTAATCAAAGCCCTCCTGACAGCCATCCAGCCATAGATATAGATAGACAGATATGATTAACACACACAGAGAGAGATATATAGTATCCTAGATTTGAAAGGGACCCCTAAAACAGAACATGTTGCCTGTTCCAGAGAAGGCAAACCAGACAATCTCTACATCAACACTGACAAAGAAACAGCAAGAAATACTCATTACCCAGAAGCAGAAAGAAATTACATATATTAGAAACCAACAATTTCATGTTACTTTATTTTCCAGATCACCAGACTGGGCCACAGCAACGCGTGGCAGGAGACAACTAGTCTATATATTCGTTGTGGGATTAACATAACTCAAAAACCCCTTGACAAATTGACACCAAATTTGGACACAGTACATCTATCAGGTTAACGAGTGACCATCACTCATAAAAACTCTGAAAAACACAGCAGAAGGGACTTAAAAGTAAAAAAAAACAACCAAAAAGATACTACAGCGCATGCGCAAAAGTGGCTCCCCCCTGGCAAACAACACACACAATAGCATATCCACACTCTCTTACTGGTGTTAAGTACCATTTCTAAACTATATATTAAGAAATTGAAAAAAAAAACAGAGAAAGATGCAATAGATAACATGTTAACTGCAGCAAGATTACTGATAGCGAAGAATTGGAAAGGTAAAATAAACATATCAATTGAAGAATGGTATAAAGAACTATGGAAAATAGCAATAAACGATAAATTGACATGTAGGTTAAGAGTCAGGAAAGGGGTATGGAAGGAAAATGTCTTTGATGAAGTTTGGGGAAATTTATTGAGAATGGCTTAAAAGAACTAGATGGGAAATTACCTCCACAAGAAGAAATTGTATTTTGGAAAGAGAATGCAAATTGAAGTGGTTCGGGGGGGGGGGGGGGGGGGGGGGGGTTGAGAGGGGGGTGTGGCTTGGAGGTAAAATAATACAAGAATATACATCTATGGTTGATGTAACGAATTGAGGATGGAATATAAGAGTATTGAAGTATTGATGTATCGATGTATTCCAAGAAAACCAATAATTTATTTTTTTTTAAAAAGAAATGTATTGAAACAGCTATGGATCAGGGCAGGAGGCAGACTGCGTAGGATAATAGACCGTTAGATGAGCGAAGGTTGGATTAAAGAGACTCTATGTAATTTTATAAACTGAAGTATATTTCGATGTGTAGTTTGCATGTGTCTAAACCAGTGGGAGGAACTGCAGGTCACGTGACTAACTCCATGACAATTTAGATTGTGGTTCTCAACCTGGGGTCCCCAGGTGTTTTTGGCCTACAACTCCCAGAAATCCCAGCTAGTTTACCAGCTGTTAGGATTTCTGGGAGTTGAAGGCCAAAAACATCTGGGAACCCCACGTTGAGAACCACTGGAATGTTCAGGTTTGAACAGAAATGTCAGCTGGGTTTCAAAATGTCAGTTTGAGCTCTGAGCCTGTTAGAGAATGTCAGTTGAGTTTGGAGTCAGCTTGAGTGTAGAAGCCTTTTAGTGTGCAGAAGCTAATGCTAGAAGCTAGTAAATGGTTGAGGCTTGCGTTTCCTTTGAAAGTAAACTCTTCTTAAAGAGAACTGTGTAAAGCAACATAGTTCATGAAGAAAGTTAAATTTTTGACGTTTTTAACCCTGAAAAGAAATGTGCCTGTATCATTAAATACATGGAGTTATAAGTCAACAAACATTGTTATTTTAAAAGAAGTCTGCTTGAACTCTTTGCCTGCCTAAAGCATCAAATAAACTCAAATCCCTCAGGCAGGACTAGGATCTTTAGATCAGTTGGCTTCATTTTGGTTTTTACTAAAACTTCAAGATCTATCATCTCGAACCAGCAGTAAAAGGTCTGCATTAAACACCAGATTGCCTCTGAACCTAGATTGTTTCCAGCACTAGAAATGAACTGAGAACCCAGCCCCTTTACACAAATGATCTCCTGACTAAGGCAAATTCATCTCTTTTATTGTCGCCATTGTTGTACAACCGAGAGTCGGAAATCCTTGTTGACCTACTGCATATTCCTCCCTGGAAACCTACATGCCTACCCCGAGGCGTTAATCTTCTGTTATTTTCTGGTAGATAAATCTCGATGCAGCTGCCCTATTCCCCTGTCCTTACCCTTAATTAAAACCAGAAGCAGATTTTTCTTAAAATAAAGCATTTTTATTTTCTTGTTGAAGCACTGATTTGAGGTTACAACACAAAAGCCCCCCAAAAGCTTGCAGTCTTGGAGTAGGGTGGGGTCCCGCTCCTATCATGTAGGGGGTGATAATATTGGGGATGATTCTGTTCCTATTTTCCATTACATTTCTTCATCTTTTACCTTATAGGTTTTAATTTTCCAGTGACATGCAAACAAGGGGAAGATGGGGGGGGGGGGGGGATGTATATGAAGGAGGAGACTCTGGGAAAAGGAACACAAAGAGTGTCAAACAGTGGCTAATGCTTCTTTGGTTTCTTGTCGCCTTACTGGCCCAGAGTGGTAAAGTCAGGATGGCCAAAGAATATCCCAGATTTCCAAGAAGAGCCTGATGTCACCATAACTTTTTGGAGTGGTTTCTTGAGTACGGTACTTTAGGGCATGGTAGTGGAGAAGAAATGAAGACAGAGACATTCATCCCATTCACAAGGAGAATCTGGAAAAGGGGATTGCTATTGGGTTGTTGTAGGTTTTATGGGCTATATGGCCATGTTCTAGAAGCATTCTCTCCTGACGTTTTGCCTGCATCTATGGCAGGCATCCTCCTCTGAAAAACCTACAGCAACCCAGTGATTCTGGCCATGAAGTCTTTGACAATACATTTCATTTTCTCTCTCATCAACCCTTATCCCAAAGGACAAGAACAGTATGATGTTTGTATGCTTTCCTGGGTCTTTCAATGTTGAATGATCAGTACTCTTCTTAACCAGAGGTCATATTTTTTTAGGAAAGGGAGTATGAGGAACATTCAAATTTAACATGGAAAACCATACCTCTGCCTTCTATAATATAATGAATAATTATATTCATTATATTATAGAACCACTTGGAGTATTCCATGCTGTTTTTTCCTCCCTTGAAGATGAGCTCCAATGGCCCTCCCACACTATTTCTGCTGCTTCTTCAATTCTTATACAGACTTCTGTTCCTCTAGGCTGCCACCTCTTCTGTGTAGTCAGAGCTCCACCTATCCGCTTGCACATATGAAGTACACCAGCCCTGCATCTATTCCTCCATATCCTCCCCTGCCTCATCTGTGGACCATTCCTGTCCTCAAATGCTCTCGTCTTCCATTCCTTTCCAAAACCATCCCTGTCCTATGCAGTGTGCAGACACTTTCAAACAAAGGAATAACGGATGGCTGTAATATACACACCATGCATATATTAACTCTCTCTGTTATGTTCACCCTGCTCCCTTGCACATATGGAATATTCCTGCACTTCAAGCTTCACATCCCTTTCACCTAATCATATCATAAGCTCTTTTTCTCCTCAGCCTCCCCTTCTGTATGGAAGATGGACCATTCTACTTCTCCAAAATGACTACTAGCTGATAAGGCTTCATCCCCCCCCTGCCCCCCGCTTCCAGGTTATTTTGACATAAGGAAATTACTCCCACTGCTGGGTTCAGGGAAGACTAAATCCAAAATACACAGACCATGCCTCTCTTTCAGACGTAATTATTTCGAATGCTTAGAAAAGTAACTTTTTTGAACTACAAGTCCCACAGTTATGTCGTCTGGGGGGATTCTTGTTGTAGTCTGAAAAAAAAAAGATTTCCGAAACCCTTGCCATTTTCTTAGAAGGGGAAAAAAGACTCTCCATTTTTATTCTGTATGTCCTTTGTGTGTGTTTGGGGTACAAGTGGCTAAAGAGTCTCTTGGCAGATATGCTGAAGGCTTTGCCCACCTGGCATTGGCAAGTCTTCATACAGCATGGCTCGGTTGCCATGGAGGAAGACCAGCATGTCCACATGCTCCGATGTCAGGGCTCTGCGCTTTGCACAGATGGCATCGCCAGCATTGCTGAAGAGCCAACCGGCAGGGACGGAGGTAGCAGGGACACCAAGCAGCTTGCGGGCCGCCTGGGCCAGCAGTGGGTACTGAGTGTGGTGTGTCTTCCACCATTGTAATGGCTCCTGGCCAAGGGCAGAGGCCTTGCTGGTTTGGAAGCTGGCTGTCTCTTGCTCTGCCTGCTGATGAGCAGAACTGATACCTGCAGCACTGCGCATGCTGTACAGGTCTCCCAGCAGGAACTCGATGCCAGTGTCCTGCTTGGGCAACTTTGCAGGCGGGGAGGAAGAGGTGGCATCAGGCAGGCCAGCAGTCAGTCCTGGGGACGCCTCAGCCAGGCACAATGATTCCGTCTTGAGCAAGTGCAGTGTTTCCACCCGGTCAGTATGGCTCAGGAAATCGAGGCCACGGAAGCGAGGGTCCAAAGCACAGGCCAGATTGAGGGCCTGGTTGACGTCCAAATTGGAGAACTGTTGGTTCAGCTCTTTTTGGGCTGCTGCTTTGGATTCCAGGGCTAGGGCCGAATCCCATTCACTGGCTACCAAGTGCTTGTAAAGGAGGCTGGTTAGCACAGGTTTGACAAGGGACAGGCTGGAGAAAGGATCTTTGGTAAATGTTGAGGTAGCAATGGCCATGGGTTTGAGGACTTTGACAGTATCCTGAAGGGCGGCCCAGTCCTGAGGACGCAGGGTTGCTTCCCCATCTGGGCCAAGCCCCGCCAGAGGTTCACTGTGCTCCAGCAGGCCCTGCAAGATTGCATAGGCACTGTGCCATTTGCCTCCGTCTCGCAGGAAGCGGCTGAGGTGAGTCTGCAGGAGTGGCTCCTGCATCCACAGTTTCTCAGATCGCCCTGCCCCAGTGACAGCCCAGGAGGCCAAGCGGTGAAGCCGCTCTAATGCCCTTTGTACTGCTGGCTGACCCAGCACAGCTTCCATGGCCGCTCGCAAGGCCTGCCCGATGCAAGGCAGAGCCGTCCAGCCAAGAGCTGCTGTGGCTTCTTGCATGGCGGTTCCTCTGAAGCCTCCCACTATGTATGAGGTACTGTCACGTACCCCCCACTCCTTACTTGCCTCAGCAAGGGCCTCAACCAAGCTTTCAGTGCTGGGCTCCTCAGGGATGGGGTGGCTCGAAAGGACCCATGTGCGGGGTTCAAAGCAGTCATCCACATAGTGTACAGTGAGTGTGAGGTAGGTGAGGTTGCTGCTATGGCACCATATGTCCAGGCTGAGGGAGCACTGGGGCAGGACCTGCACCAACTCCCAGATTTTCCCCTTTACTTGGGTGTACATGTCCTTCAGCACAGTATGAGCCAGGGAGGAAGCATTGGGGGGCTTGTAGCTGGGATCTAAGACGCCCAGCATCTGCCCAAAACCTTCCCCTTCCACCACTTCCACAGGCATTAGGTCCAGCACAATAAAATCAGCCACAGCCCGTGTGGTCCTGCCAGGTATGGGAGTCCGGGAAGGTCCAAACTCACCCATCCCCACCATCCTTTTATCAAGAGTGGTGGTCTGAGTGCCCACCAGTTGGTTGTATTCACAACGGTGCTTGTAGATGAGATGCTGCCGCAAGTTGGTGGTGTTGCCACTGTAGCTCAGCCGGACCCCGCAGAGCTTGCAAATTATCTTACTCTTGTCGAGGATGCGGCCATAAGCATCTCCCTGGAAGCCAAAGAAGGTCCAGTAGCGGCTTTGGGCCCTTCCCAACCCCACCAGATTCTGTGTCCCTTCCAGCATGGGAAAGGTGTTTCCTCCTGGTGGTGGAAGGCCTGGCTTGTGGAGGGGTAGGGCTGAGGCAGTGGCATCCCCACACAGGTACTGCGTCCGTGAGGAAGGGGCATAGGACACAGGTGGGGAGGATGGGGTCTTCAGGTAAAGCTCTTGGAAGAGTTTCATCAACAGCTCCTTCTCGCCAAACTCATATTTAAAGTGCTCACCTAGGAGGAGAGAGAGCAACACATGCATGAGAGGCATCACAATACCTTAATATTGTTTATGCTGGCTGGTTCTGTTAGGAGCTGTAGGTCAAAACACCCAAAAGCTCACCACCTCTAAAGCAGACGCTATCATACCAGACAAAGTCTGGCCTATGAGACAATGTTCTACATATTAATGAAGTAAATGTGATTTGCAGCTGGCTGAGCAAACCTTGCTTCTGCTCCAAAGTTCATTGCGGTCACTTATATAAGAGGGATACACAAACTTTACATGGTCAGATTTGGCGGTGCCATAGTTTTCCATCTCTTCTTTTTGGTTTGTTTGTGACACCATGCCAGAACTCCAGGAATACTCAAGGCACCATTGGGACATAATGCATGGTCTCATATGACTAGCCATGTTCCCTTTCTTGACTCAACAGACATTTTTTTTACTACCGAAGTCAGAAGAAATATTTGTCACTGCCTGGAGAAAAAAAAATGAGCTTTTTAGCTGATTTGTTCCAAAGAGATGTTTATCAGTTTTTAAGCGGGGCACAACATATAAAACCTGACATTAACTGGATGGCATTAGGCTATGGTTAACCATAGAAATGCTGGGAGACTACAGTGATTACAGGATGGTTTCTATTCTCTCAGAGGGTTGTTTGGCTTTTAATGGGTGATTTTTAGATCTAAGAAAATGCCAGGCTACTCTTTAACCTAATTTTAACATCTCTTCTGGAATTCTTCTTTCCTTCCTATTTTAACAGTACTTAAGATTATTTTTCTTTATAAAGTTGATGAACTTGTTCCAATGATCCCCAAAATAAGTTGGGAACGAAATAAAACCCAGGTTTGCTTGATGATCCAGGAAGTGAAGGGGAAATTATGTGTATGTATATGTTTATATGTGTATAGGTACTGTAATTCGTCGCAGGGCTGGGGGGAGGGGAGTGGGGGTAGAGGCAACATTCTGTCCATGAATCTGGGCTAGGTAGGTAGTTGGGTATGTAGGTAGAGAAGAACATGATCTGCGAAATGAGGCATGGATGACTACGTAGGAATGTATCATATACAGCCAACAAGGTAGTTGTCTTTTTAACTTATATATAGTCTTGCTTGTCTTGTCTGTCAATTTGTCTATGTTGTAAAACTTCTTTCAATAAAAATAAATTAAAAAAAAGAAAAGGCCAGGCTAAGTAAGTACAATATTCCTGTACATATTGTGCAGAAATGAGCTCAGACACAATGCTTCCAAGATGTAATGTTTTACACAGAACTTGTTAAAGTTACTTTTTGGACAAGTTATGGAACTACCCAGTCATCATGGCCACCAGATATATGTCTTTATGTCCAGGAAATTACTTTTGTGGGCTACACTTCCCTGAACTTTTGTCCTCAAAATGGCCAAGTTCTGCTTTTATAGCTGTGACTAGCAGAAGAGCCAAAAGACAATATACGAGAGTTGTTAGTTTGTACATGGGATGTATTGTTAAACACATTCTGTGATGTATATTCAATGATGCAAATGCAAGATTCATGTTATTCCCCTCCCTGCAATCACCTGGTGCCAATTGTGAACTAGAAGCACCAATATGCTATTAGTGGTTTTGTTAGCATGCTGGACTGGGATGATCTAGGTTCAGAACCATTGTCCCCACCCAAAATTTGCTGGGTAATCTTGGACCATATCAGTCTGATGTATCTCACAATCTTGCTCTAGGCACAACACAAGGAAGAGGGATGTCTTGTTACTCGTCATCAGCAAACTGGAGGACACGTGGGCTATACATTTTACTAATTACTTAATAACTAATAAATATACACTTTGACCTGGAGTAAGGTAGTTTTCTGTGATATGGCCAAAACCTACAGGGTTGATGGGAGAAAAGAAAGGCAAGAAAGCTTGCTAGCATAAATAAAACATCTTCTCTCTCCCTTCTTGTGCCTACCTAGGCGCAAGCCCAGAGTGCGGGCATACTCCTCTCCAATCCACACCAGCAGTTCTGTATCAGCAGGTATGGTTTGGCAGACCCGGTAGTAGATATAGCCTCGGTGCTGGAAAACGGTGAGGTTCTGCTCATCCTCAGTGGAGGCACATGCCACGTATCTGGAGGGGGGAAAAATCACTCAGGGGTTTAGACATATGTTATGTTTTACTTTCTGGCTGATGTATCAAGTAGTGTAACTACTCTGTACAGCTCAAGTGAGTGGTGAACCCCCAGTCCTCATGCACCTGTGAAATTCTTCTGAACAAGAGTCCAAGTTAGAGGAGGGAGAGGAGGGCAACTCAGCCTATTGTTGGGCAAGAATGGGCAAACCGTGACCAGTGCTTAGTGTACTTTTTAAAGTTCCCAGGGGTTAAAATCCCTTTTTTATGACCTCTACAAGGCACACATATTCTTTGCTTTTTTTCTAAAATTGGAAGTGAATTTTATCCCTTCCAAACCTACTATATGGTATTTTGAAATAATTATTATTTATTTAAGTGACAGTAATGGGTGTGAGTGGCCCACTGAGGTCTCCCGAGGGGCTAATGCAACCCCCAGCCCACCATAATGAATAATCCTATGGCACTAGATTAGAAAGAGAACATCTTAGCCTTAGAACAGCATTTCTCAACCTGGGGGTCGGGACCCCTGGGGAGGTTGTGAGGAGGTGTCAGAGGAGTCAGCAAAGACCATCAGAAAACACAGTATTTTCTGTTGGTCATGGGGGTTCTGTGTGAGAAGTTTGGCCCAATTCTTTCAGTGGGGTTCAGAAAGCTCTTTGATTGTAGCTGAACTATAAATCCCACCAACTACAACTCCCAAATGTCTATTTTCCCCAAACTCCACCAGTGTTCACATTTGGACATAGTGCATATTTGTGCCAAGTTTGGTCTAGATCCATCATTGTTTGAGTCCACAGTACTCTCTGGATGAAGGTGAACTACAACTCCAAAACTCATGGTCAATTCCCACCAAACACTTCCAGTATTATCTATTGGTCATGGAAGTTCTGTGTGCCAAGTTTGGTTCAATTTCATTGTTGGTGGAGTTCAGAATGCTCTTTGATTGTAGGTGAACTATTAATCCCAGCAACTACAACTTCCAAATTACAAAATAAATCCCCACCCCACCAGTATTCTAATTTGGGTGTATCGGGTATTTGTGGCAAAATTTGGTCCAGTGAATGAAAATACATCCTGTATATGAGATATTTACATTACAATTTATAACAGTAGCAAAATTACAGTTATGAAGTAGCTATGAAAATCTTGTCTCCTGCAGTTGCCATCCGTTGGGGACCCCTCCCCCCAGCACCAAGTGTCACTCTGGGCCGGAGTGAAGAAAGGGGGGCCAGGGGACAGTTTCACCTTGTCTCCTGTGCTATTCTAATAATATGTTATAATATAATATATAATATATTGTATATACATATAATATTTATAATATTGTAATGTAATGCAATATAATACTACTAATAATATATTATAATTATATATTTATATTACATGTAATATTACTAATAATATTACAGTAAAATTGATATAGTGCAATATAGCAATATTTAAAACTGATATTGTACTATGTTAATAATATATTGTATGTATATATACCTTGTAAGCCGCTCTGAGTCCCCTTCGGGGTGAGAAGGGCGGCATATAAATGTCGTAAATAAATAAATAAATAAATGAAAATAAGTTTATGGATGGGGGTTGACACAACATGATGGACTGACTTTATTAAGGGGTCACGGCATGAGGAAGGTTGAGAAGCACCTTCTTGACCACACCTGAAAATATCCATGTGGCTATCAAAGGGACATTTGAAACATTAAGCTCCAAGGGTGCAAATTCTTTTACTGCTGTGGGTGAGGCCTCTTCCTCTTAAAATACTCACTTCATCCAGCTGGATCTGGAATCATCCGATGCATCAATAAAGAAATAAGAGCCATTGTCTCGCACCTGAAGAGGGGATGAAACAATCATCAAGTGGAAAAATCTCAAAGCTTCTTCCAGAACTTGGAAAATTGATAGAAAGTAATTATTCCATGCTTTGTTCCCTGCCCTCAGTGGGGTAGAGATGAGTCTAAATTATAAGGTCGAAAGCAAATTGTGTATGTGTCATGAACTGGGTTTTGGAAAAGTTTGCCTATTAGGCTTATCTACTGTACATCCAACCCCCCAAAGCCCTTTCTACTCTCTTAGTTGGGTTTCTAGATAGCCAAGGCCAACAAAGACAGAACTGGTAAAGAAGCGCCATCTACAGTAGATTTGGAAAAATCACTTTAAGCAGGAACAGGATGTTAGGCTTGTACATATACCTTTTTATTGTCTTTAATGGAACTCAAACAATTCTGATGGTGGCATGGATAGAAAAATCTGTGGATGCTCATGTCCCATTATGTAACAATGGCGCAGTAAAATTGTGCCCTTTATATAAAGTGAACCCAATTGGGGGAAATCAGGTAGATAGGAAGATCACTGGAACATACTTTAGAGTCTGGAGTAATTAGTTTTTGGGGAGCTACTACCTATTTTCATGTGGCTTTTCACCTCCTGTTGCCAAGCCTATCTTGGCATAGCTATACCAATGTCATGCAGCATGAAGACATTACCCAAGACACCTGGATAGTACCAGAAGCTGCCTTGCAGGGTTATAGGTTCTCCGAGAACAAACGTCTCTTACCGCCCAGGAATAACGGGTGCAGTCACTGTGTTCTCGGACCACTTCACCTTCATAGGGCCCAAAGATGCAGCCCCGAGGCAGAACTGGGAGAGTGCTCCAGACGCCAAAGCCTCCTTGGAGACGATCCTTAACCACAAGTCCTTCTGGCAGAGAGAGCAAGGCCCGCGACGGAGTCCTTTCTGGAACAGGGGAGTCGGCCACAAAAGTAGGGGGACCATGTTGTGGGCAGGACTCTCGGAAATAAAGGCGGCACTCTTCACAGACTGGAGAAAGGAGAAAAGAGGTGTTTATAGACCTGCTCCTGCTGGACCCTCATGAATCAGTCAAACACTCCACAGGATAGTTGTGAGAATCAAGTGGTGAGAGGTTTGCAAGTACTAGGAATGACCAAAGCGATAGTCCATTAACTTGTGCTGGTAAATAAAATTGCCAATCATCCATAACAAAAAACTTAAAATTGCACTGATATAGACAAAATAAATCAATTGACAAAAACATCATAGCCCAAATTTAAAGACTGAAACAATTTCACATATTTATCAATAACTAGCTGTCCCTGCCATGCGTTGCTGTGGCCCAGTCTGGTGATCTGGAAAATAAAATAATGAGAAAGTGCTGGTTTCTAATATATGTAATGTCCTGATGCTTGTTGTTTCTTTGTCAGTGTTGATGTAGAGATTGTCTGGTTTGCTTACTCTAGAACATGCAACATATAATTGTCCTTCTTTAGGGGTCCTTTTTAAATCTATGATACTATACCTGTGTGTGTGTGAATCATATCTATCTATATCTATGACTGGATAGCTCTTTGTCAGGAGGCCTTTGTTTACGTTTTCGTGCCTGGTGAAGGCAGTTGGACTGGATGGCCTTAAGTATTTTCTGTTGGTCGTGGGGGTTCTGTGTGGGAAGTTTGGCCCAATTCTGTTGTTGGTGAGGTTCAGAATGTTCTTTGATTGTAGGTGAACTATAAATCCCAGTAATTACAACTCCCAAATGTCCCCCAAACTCCATCTGTGTTCATATTTGGACATATGGAATATTCGTGCCAAGTTTGGCCCAGATCCATCATGGTTTGAGTCCACAGTGCTCTCTGGATGTAGGTGAACTACAACTCCCAAAATCAAGACCAATGCCCACTAAACCCTTCTAGTGTCTTCTGTTGGTCATGGGAGTCCTGGTTGCCACGTTTGGTTCAATTTCATCATTGGTGGAGTTCAGAATGGTCTTTGATTGTAGGTGAACTATAAATCCCAGCAACTACAACACTCAAAATGACAAAATCAATTTTTTGGAGTGATGATCACTCCTTGGGTTGTTAGGTGTATTGTGTCCAAATTTGGTGTCAATTCGTCCAGTGGTTTTTGAGTTGTGTTAATCCCACAAACGAACATTACATTTTTATTTATATATAGATTTACAATACAGCAAAACATGTATCAATATTATAGGCAGTCCAAATCTGTCAGTTGTAGATGAATTTAGGAGGGCCAAATATGGTTATGAAATTCAGGGGTGAGAGGGATTAAACAATGTAATGATGGAAACAAAAATACCAGCACATTTTAGCACAAAGGTATTAATTTCACTAACTAACCTAACATGACTTTGGAGCTTTCACATGTCTACTGACCTCCCAAACTAAAACTGTACTCCAACCATTAAGGAGTGTTGACACTGTTTATTCATTCGGTCACTTCCAAATCTTTGTGACCTCATGGACCAGCTCCCTGTTGGCCGTGGCCACCCCCCCAACTCCTTCAGAGTCAAGCCAGTCACTTCAAGGAAAACATCCATCCACCTTGCTCTTGATCGGCTCCTCTTCCTTTTTCCTTCCATTTTCCCCAGAATCGTTTTCTTCTTCAAGCTTTCTTGTCTTCTCATTATGTGGCCAAAGTACTTTGCCTCTAATATCCTACCCTCCAGTGAGCAGTCGGGCATTATTTCCTGGAGTATGGACTGGTTGGATCTTCTTGTGGTCCAAGACACTCTCAGAATTTTCCTCCAATACCACAATTCAAAAGCATCTATCTTCCTTCGTTCCGCCTTCCTTATGGTCCAGCTCTTGCATCCGTAGGTTACTACGGGGAATACCATTGCTTTAACTATGCGGATCTTTGTTGGCTGGTCCATGAGGTCACAAATAGTGTCTACTCTTAACTATTTTATTGAGATTGGTCATTGCTCTCCTCCCAAGAAGCAAACATCTTCTGATTTCCTGGCTGCAGTCTGCATCTGCCGTAATCTTCGTACCTGGAAATACAAAGTCTGTCATTGCCTTCACGTTTTCTCTCTCTGTTTGCCAGTTATCGATCAGTCCAGTTGCCATAATCTTGGGGTTTTTTATGCTTAACTGCAACCCAGCATTTGCACTTTCTTCTTTGACCTTGGTTAGAAGGCTCCTCAGCTCACTTTCAACCATCAAAGTGGTATCATCTGCATATCTAAGGTTGTTAATGTTTCTTCCAGCAATTTTAACTCCAGTCTTGGATTTGTCAAGTCCTGCATGTCGCATGATGTGTTTTGCATACAAGTTGAATAGGTTGGGTGAGAGTATACAGCCCTGCCGTACTCCTTTCCCAATCTTGAACCAGTGTGCTATTCCATGGTCTGTTCTAACTGCTGCTACTTGGGAGCCCTTCCACACAGCCCTATGTTCCAGAATATCAAGGCAGAAAATCCAACATTTTCTGCTTTGAAATGGAATATATGACCTTGAAATTGCAAGGCCATTACATGCTGATCAAGGTGGCCAATTACAACATTCATACCTGCCTCAAGCTGACAAGAGTTCTTTCTCCCAGCCTGGACATTCCACAGATATATAAACCCCATTTTCCTAGTGACCACCAGACCTCACAACCTCTGAGGAGGCCTACCATAAATGCAGGCGAAACATCAGGAGAGAATGCTTCTGGAACGTGGCAATACAGCCTGAAAAATTCACAACAACCCAGTGATTCTGGTCATGAAAGCCTTCAACAATACATTAGTCCTCAAAACATACTGAAGAAGACATAAAGACAGGGTGAAAAAGCGTCACACAGCTGCTCACTTGTGATGAGTAAAAAGCACCTCCTGGTGATCAGTTGAATAGTTTTGCAGTTCTCTTCTTATCTATTGTCATGTCAGGCTAAAAATGGCTCACCCAGGCATCTGTGAGCACTGGAATGATAACATCCAAGGGAAAGAGACTTCTGATATTTGTGACAAGATAGAAATGCCATTTTACTGTTACTCACATAGCAGCTCATCCTCCAAATGGGTGCGAGCGTCCTCAGCTACTTGCATGGCTTGCATTGATGGGCCTGAAACGCAATAGGAAGGAATTACTTGAGCCGAGGCTAGATCCTCCCATTTCCCTCGCTGCTTTGCACCTCCAGAATGTTGAGAATGTTTTCAGAGTGCAAAACCAACAATCTGAGAGGATTCTGGAAATTGCAGTCACGAAAGTAATTGGATTATATGGCAGTAGAGTTGTAGTTTGTTGAGGCACCAGATGGCTATAGACCTTGGGAAAATGACAACTCCCATGATCCCATGGCGGTTAAAGTCATGTTAAACTGCATTAATTCTACAGTGTGGATGCACTTACACTCTGCAGATGAGCTGTCCCAGGACACAGCAAAGTCCCATTGGGAAGTAAGCATCCCTTCCTCCTTTTTGCATGCAAAGTCCCTGCATGTGACACTACATTTATGCACCTATGCTGATCCCCCCATCACAATAAAGAATGAACGCAGTTTGATCCTACTTCAACAGCCATGGCTCAGTGCTATGGAGTTCTGGGAGTTGTAGTGTCCCATGGTATTTAACTTTTCTGGCAAAGAGTGCTGGTGCCTCACCTCACCAAAGCTCTACGTCAGGAGACCTCAAACTATGGCCCTCCAAGGTCATTTACCTGGCCCTAGCTCAGGGTCAACCTAAGTCTGAAACAACTTGAAAGCACACAACAGCAACAACAATCCTATCTCATCAGCCAAAAGCAGGCCTGCACTTCCCACTGAAATACTAATAGTTTATATTTGTTTTAAATCGTTCTTCATTTTAATTATTGTATTGTTTTTAAATGTTTTTTGCAGTACAAATAAGATATGTGCCGTGTGCATAGGAATTCATTTATGCTTTTTTCAAATTATAATCCGGCCCTCCCACAGTTTGAGGGACTGTGACCTGGCCCCCTGTTTAAAAAGTTTGAGGGCCCCTGCTCTAGGTGCTCTTACTGCCTATGACAGGGGAAACCAGCTGATTCCTAATCCATCTAAAACACAGACATGTGCTTTTCACCTTAAGAACAGGAGCCCCCGGTGGTGCAGTGGGTTAAGCCCCTCAAATCAAATAATTTATTTCGGTCATAGACCAGCACAGGAAATAAGTCACAGTTCCATACAAACTTGGTACGTTTAGTACATTAAAAATATAAATATAAATACTGAAGCACAATAGGGGCGAGGGAGCGGAAGGGGAAACGGTAAAAATATACAATGCACAGGTCCATCAGCAAATTATAGATTCAGGGAAGATGATTACTGGGCACACAGTTAACTTTTGGGACTAGTCATCCCCTGATGGATTTTGTATGCTGCTGCACAGAATTTTGCAGTTAAACCCTGTGCCAGTAGGACTGAAGACCAACAGGTTGTAGGTTCAAATCCGGGGAGAGCAAGGATGAGCTCCCTCTATCAGCTGCAGCTCATCATGCGGGGACATGAGAGAAGCCAAAGATGGTAAAACATCAAAACATCTGGGCAACGTCCTTGCAGACGGACAATTCTCTCACACCAGAAGCGACTTGCAGTTTCTCAAGTTGCTCCTGACACGACCAAAAAAACCCCCAAAACCTTAAGAACAGACAAGCATTTTGCACTCTGGGGATTACCTGGGAAGGAATCCCACTGGAGCATTGCAGCACACCCAAATACCTAGGAGTTACCCTGGACCGTGCTCTGACCTACAAGAAGCACTGCCTGAATATCAAGCAAAAAGTGGGTGCTAGAAACAATTATTGTTATTTATTTAGAACTTTTATAACCCGGTCTTCTCAACCTCTGAAGAGGGACTCAGGCCAGCTAACAACAGAAAATCCATACACAAATAAACTAATAACACAATAACATCATAACACATTAAAATACAAACCAAATAAATACATAAAGCCAGATCGTCAAGATAAAATCACAATATCCTACGAAAGCTGACAGGCACAACCTGGGGATCACAACCAGATACAGTGAAGACATCTGCCCTTGCACTATGCTACTCTGCTGCTGAGTATGCATGTCCAGTGTGGAGCTGCAGGCTATTGAAGACTGCTCTGCCCCCTGCTGTGCTCTTTGCTTCAGTGTGAGCTAGGAGGCAGGTTTCAACCCCCCCCCCTACTGAATATGCATGTCTGGTGTGGAACACATCTCACCACGCTAAAGCAGTGGATGTGGCTCTTAATGAGACATGCCGCATTATCACAGGGTGGCTGCGCCCTACACCACTGGAGAAATTACACCGTTTAGATGGTATTGCACCACCTGACATCTGTTGGGAAGTATTATTATTATTATTATTATTATTATTATTATTATTATTATTATTATTAGTCGTGTCAGGAGTGACTTGAGAAACCGTTGGTAAGTAGCAACCAGTAATGAAAGGACCAAGACAGTGAAATCTCTGGCCCATCCCTTGTTTGGATATTCCAACGTGCCTTCTCAGATTAGGAACCCCACTACCAAAGCCCAGAAGCACTTTAGTAGAGTCAAGTTCACCCTCAACGCACACCGCACTTATACTTTAATCTCATATCCCCCCGACACTTTTTCAGCACTTTTAACCCTGTACCCCACTTCAGCCGGCTCAGTTTTTAATAATGTCCTGTTGTATTGTTATTGCTGTTGTTTTCTGCTTTAACTGTTTTATTTGCTATATATTGTATTGTTGTATTGTGTTGTGTTGGGCTCCGGCCTGTTGTAAGCCGCATCGAATCCCTGTGGGAGATGCTAGCGGGGTACAAATAACGTTTAATAAATAATAATAATAATAATAATAATAATAATAATAACAACACAGTGATTCAGTCTTATTAGCAAATCGACAGGAACATCTCAGCAAGTGAGAGTCCAAAAGTGGCAGACTAGAACTGGAAACCTCAATCAGTGGCTGATACCAGATGAAAAACTCCGCCCTGGGCACACAAAAGACTGGGCGACTTAGAAGGCGCTGAACAGGCACCACGAGATGCAGAGTCAACCTTAAGAAATGGGGCCACAAAGTGGAGTCCACGGCATGCGAGTGTGGAGAAGAGCAAACCACAGACTACTTGCAACAAGGGAGGACCTTCTTATAGCAACACCAGATGCATTTAATATAATGCCAATTTTTCAAACTTTGTGTTTTTTTAAATACAATACAACTGTACCCTTGGTTTCCCCCCTAATATGATAAATAAAGAACCAAACTACAAACCCCAGGATGCCACAGCATTGAGCAATGGCAGTTAAAGCGGTGTTAAACCGCATTGATTCTGCAGTGTGGATGCAGCCATGGCTGATAGCCCATCTCTCCCCATTGCACCCCTCCTTCCTTCCTTCCTTCCTTCCTTCCTTCCTTCCTTCCTTCCTTCCTTCCTTCCTTCCTTCCTTCCTTCCTTCCTTCCTTCCTTCCTTCCTTCCTTCCTTCCTTCCTTCCTTCCCTTCAATGCCCTGCTTGGGTGGAGCTGGATCGATGCTGCTGCGGCAATTCCTCCGGACGACGGGGCGCCTTTGTGGGAGGGAGAGAAGGAAGGAGGGGTCGCGACGGATGAAAGGAAAGAAAAGAGGGAAGAGCACTGGCTGTTTGAAGCCAGTCCCCGGAAAGCGCACCTGTCCAGCTAGGAAACCCCGCTCTCATCCGCGGCCACCATCCATCTGAACACCAAGCCTGCTGCAGACACCTTCTCTACATCAGTGACACCTTTCCCAAACACTCCGCCAATCAGAGCTCATCTGCTCAACGTTGCAGCCAATAAGAGCCTTGCCGGGGGTGATAACCTTAAACCAATAGGGGGACCTAGTAGGCAAGGAAATTTCTCTCGCCACTCCCAAAGGCGGGGCTTTGTACAGTCGTAGCCAATGAATTCACGGGATTCATTCCACTGTGATAATGGAGTGCCTGTTGTTCAAGCATTCTCCAGCCGGGAGGGGGCGGGTCCATAGAGTAGCGTGGGGACCAATAGGAGAGGAGATATGTCAAAGCGGAGAGGCGTGCACTGGACTTCGACTCCCAGAAGCCTCAGCTGCCTCAACCAATGCTCAAAGATTTTGGGAGATGTAGTCCAAAACGCTTAAATGCCCAGAGTTTGGGAATTCTGTAGAATTAATGCACTGCTATGGCATCATTTTTTTTATAGGAGCCCCCGGTGGCGCACTTGGTTAAAGCACTGAGCTGCTGAGCTTGTTGATCGAAAGGTCGCAGGTTCGATTCCGGGGAGCGGCGTGAGCTTCCGCTGTCAGCCCTAGCTTCTGCCAACCTAGCAGTTCGAAAACATGCAAATGTGAGTAGATCAATAGGTACCGCTCCGGTGGGAAGGTAACGGCGCTCCATGCAGTCATGCCGGCCACATGACCTTGGAGGTGTCCACGGACAACGCTGGCTCTTCGGCTTAGAAATGGAGATGAGCACCACACCCCAGAGTCAGACATGACTGGACTTAATGTCAGGGGACTACCTTTGCCTTTTTATGGCATCATTTTAATCAGCCATGGTTACAAAGTGGAATCCACGATATGCGAGTGTGGAGAAGAGCAAACCACTGACCACCTGCTGCAATGCAACCTGCCACATGCACCATGGAGGACCTTCTTGCAGCAATACCAGAAGCACTCCAAGTGGCCAGATACTGGTCAAAGGACATTTAATCAACCACCAAACTCACAAATTATGTATTTTGTCTGTTTGCTTTGTTCTGTTAGACATGTAATATAATTGAATGGTTGCCCTGACACGACAAATAAATAGCCATGGTTTAATGCTATGGGATCCTGGGATTTGTAGTTTAGTGAAGCATAAGGAATATTTCAGCAGAGATGGTGGAGCCCCCGGTGGCACAGTGGGTTAAACCTTTGTGCCGGCAGGACTGAGGACTGACAGGCTGCATGATCGAATGTGGGAAGGGACGCGGATGAGCTCCCTCCGTCAGCTCCAGCTCCCCACTGGGCCTCCCCTTGGCAACGTCCTTTCAGACCGCCAATTCTCACTTTATCAAGTCTCTCCTGACACACACACAAAAGCAGAGACAGCTAAAGACCTTGTGAAACTATAACTCCCAAGATTCCATAGTATTATAGAATCATAGAGTTGGAAGAGACAGACCTTGTGAGCCATCCAGTCCAACCCCCTGCCAAGAAGCAGGAAAATCGCATTCAAAGCACCCCCAACAAATGGCCATGTTCTAGAGGCATTTCTCCTGACGTTTCGCCTGCATCTATGGCAAGCATCCTCAGAGGTAGTGAGGTCTGTTGGAACTAGGAAAAAGGGTTTATATCTGTGGAATGACCAGGGTGGGACAAAGGACTCTTGTCTGCTGGAGCTAGGTGTCAATGTTTCAACTGATCACCTTGATTAGCATTTGATTGCCTGGCAGTGCCTGGAGCAATCTTTTGTTGAGAGGTGATTAGATGTCCTTGTTTGTTTCCTCTCTGTTGTGGTGCTGTTCTAATTTTAGAGTTTTTTAATCCTGGTAGCCAGTTTTTGTTCATTTTCATGGTTTCCTCCTTTTTGTTGAAATTGTCAGGGCTTTTGACAGTGGTATTCCATGAATTCACAGGATTTATTCGTATCAAAAAATTATTTCGTATCAAAAATAGGAGCGCAGGTGGCTAAGTATCTTTTGACCAAAAGTGGGCAACAGCAATGACATTGTCTGTAGCCTCCAACAATTCTTCCTCTGTACATGAGGCAGGGCATACTGGACAAGCATACAGATGTGGAGTTGTCTGTTCTGCTCCACAGTCACACAAGGTTTGGGATTTTTTTAGGTAGTACCATTTTGCCAGGTTGTCTTTTGATCTGCCCACTCCACTTCTGAGTCTGTTCAGGGACTTCCAAGTTGCCCATTCTTGGTTTGCCCCTGGAGGAAGACCCTCGCCGGGTGAGGGGGGGATCCAACTGGGATTTCCTGGTTTAGCTGCCAGAGGGATACCCTTGCTGTTGCTGGGGGGACGCCAAGAGGAGTGGTAGTTCTCATAAAGCTTTTCCTTGATTTGAGTCTACTGGGAGGAGGCTGGTAGCCATGTAGTGTGGCTTTCACAGTGTTCAACCTTATTTCTCTCACATTTAGCAGCAACTTCCCATTGCACATTTGGGGGGGGGGGGGCAATGCCAGCTAGCTTGTAGAGTTTATCAACAGGTGTAGGTTTAAGACATCCTGTGATTATTCTGCATGTTTCATTCAATGCTATGTTCACCTGCTTTGCATGGGCAGACCTATGCCAAACAGGGCAGGCATACGTGGTAGTTGAGTAAGACAAGACTAGGGTTGATGTTCTTACTAATTTTGGGTCTGTACCCCATGTGCTGTCAGTAAGTTTCCACAGGATGCTATTGCGTGCAGCAACTTTGTGCTTGGTGTTCAAGCAGTGTTTCCTATATGCTAGTGTTCGATCTAAGGTCACACCAAGATATTTAGGATGGAAACAACCTTGACCTTCCCAGGTGACTTTCAATTTCCTGTTGGCTTCGCGGTTGTGTAGGTGGAAAGCACACACTTGTGTCTTGGCAGGGTTAGGTTTCAGGTGATTATCTTTGAAGTAGCTGGAGAGATCTTTCAAGGCATTAGTAAGTTGGATTTTGACTGTTTCAAAGTCTTTTGTTTGTGTTGTTAGACAAAGGTCATCAGCATATATGAAGCTCTTTGTGAGTGGTGGCTGATCGTTAGTGAAGATATTAAACAAGGTCGGTGCAAGAACGCTGCCTTGGGGTAAGCTATTATTTTGCTTCCTCCATCTACTTTTCCAGTCTTGAAACTCCACATAGAAGCTACGTTTTCTAGAAGTCTGGATAGTTTTTGTAAAATCATAGTCTCGGGTAATATGGTAGACTTTCTGCAGCATTTTCCTATGTTGCACCATGTCATAGGCTGCTGTAAGGTCGACAAAAACTGTTCCAGTAATGCAACCTTTCTCATATCCTTCCTCGATGTACTCAGTCAGATTATGAATTTGGGCTATACATTTTTTTCCTGATCTGAAACCTTTCTTGTACAATAAGCTGGGGTTCAATAATGGGTCCTAATCGATTTAGTAGCATCCTCTCATATACTTTATATAGATGAGTGAGAACAGGAGTCAGAATGTTTTTTTTTAAACATTCCACTCTGATGGAGTGCATGATGTTCAAGCATTCTCTGGCTGGGACCAAAGAGCAGCGTTGGGACCAATAGCAGAGGAGATCTGGCAAAGCAAAGAGGCAAGCTTTGTACTTCGACACCCAGAAGCCTAAGCGGCTTTGGCCAATGTTCAGGGATTGTGGGAAAAGGTTCTGTGAGGCTAAAGAGGGAAAGCTGCTCAGCATTCACTTTCAGCCTCCAAAATTTCAAGCAATCACCTTGAAATAAAGGTATCAAACTTTCTATAATGCTGTTCAGATGAAGCAATAAGCAAAGCCCATGGTAAGGGTTAATTTTTTTAAAAAAGAAATCTGGATACATCTTGGGACTCAGCAGACAATACAATGAGCCAGCATGGTTTAGTGCAGGCGTCCAGGTAACATTCCCTCAAACTGTTGGAGGGCTGGATTATAATTTGAAAAAACAATGAATTCCTATGCACACTGCACCTATCTTATTTGTACTGCAAAAAAAAAAAAACCCCAATTAAAAACAATACAATAATTAAAATGAAAAACAATTTTAACAAATATAAACTTATTAGTATTTCAATGGGAAGTGTGACCAGCTTTTGGCAGATGAGAAAAGATTATTGTTGTTGTTGTGTGCTTTCAAGTCGTTTCAGACTTAGGTTGACCCTGAGCGAGGGCCGGGTAAATGACCTTGGAGGGCCATATGTGGCCCTTGGGCCTTAGTTTGAGGACCCCTGGTTTAGTGGCTTGAGCGTTAGACTTCAACTCTGGAGATAAGAGTGCTCCCTGGAACATACAAAAAAGATATACAATATAAAATATGGGGACTCCATTTCTCCTTTTTTTAAAAAAAATAAATTTATTTACATACATAAACAGAACATGAAACACGTAAGCTGACCATGGCCTGAACAAGTATTTTCTTTTTCCCTCACAGAAGCCGAGCCTGGTTCAGGAGGGGGAGGAGGAGGAGGGGAACGATGATGGTAAGGCGCTGGGAGCAGCCAGGCCTCCCTCCAGCGCAGAAGGAGCACCTCAGGATGTTCTCCTCAGGAGGAGAAGGAGGCGACGATGACGACCCCTCTGGCAGAGAAGGAGCCCCTCAGGATGTTCTCTTCAGGAGGAGGAGGGCGATGACGATCCCTCTGGTTCATCTGCAGAAAAAAAGACATTTTAATATATTTTGTATAACTTGTAATGTCAAAAGAGCACAGAGTGACAGTGGCCTCCCTTTTCTGTGCTTGTGTGCCCTCTAGTGAACTCTATTCTCTCCTCACTCCTTCCCATGAGAGGGCTTTTCACCAGCTGACCACTCTCTACATTCTGATTTTAATTATCAAAAATATTTTAATTATCAAAATATGTATATCACAATATATATTTGTATACTGTATACGTGGTCCCTAGAATCATAATCTAGGTAAAAAAAAAAATCAATTTTATCTGCAGTGTATAACCTGAGCATCCTTTATCCAGAATTCCACAATATTCCACGCTGCAGCCACCCTCCATGAGTTAGGTCCTGCCCCCTCACCTTGACACTTGTATAAAGCAAAGCCCCGCCCCTTCCAAGGGATTCCCCCCTTCCCATTCTCTTGTTCCTTGCTTCAAAGGAAGCCCCACACCTTTAGGTGAGGCTCCTCCCCCTTTTCCCCTTGCCACTTGCATAGAGCCAAGCCCCGCCCCTCCAAGCAAGGTTCTTCCCATTCCATGTGAAAAAGCAAACCCCATCAGCAAGGGGAGAGAGGGGGGGGAGGAGGTGGTGTTGTGCATGCATGCTTACCTGAAAAGCCGAGAATGAATCCTGGCTTGCATCCAGGGCAGTGTTGGAGAGGCGGCGGGCCGGCAGATGTCTGGGAGGTAGGGGCGGGTCTCCGGGCCCTAGATGTTGGCTGCTGGGCGGGGAGGAGGGGGCAGGGAGGGGGATTACTGGCAGCACCCCCTCCTCCGCCTCCCCAACAGGAGGGCCCGGAGTGCCGCCTGCGGGCACGGCCACCGCCTCCCTGGCCTGGCTCCACTTCTGGGGAGAAGGAGGGGTTGGAGGGGGCCCTGCTTCTGCATGGGGTTCTGTCAGGATAATTGCAAATATTATATGTATGTTTATCAATGTGTTAATTGATCTGGAAACCTCAAGTACTCTGTGCATGACCCAGGTGTCTCACTCTGACAATATGGTTATGGGCCCAATCCTCAGTGTCTGACAGAAGTCATTGGAGGTTTACCAAGAAACAGACTTGCAAGCTTGCTGCCGGAGCCGTGGAGTTTAACCCAGTTGACTCGGGAGGCTGCCGGCGCATGGAAACTAGAACAGCCTGATTGAAAGCAGAAGCAAAGAAAGAGGTTTGCCATGGCTGTATAGGGGAGGGGAAGAGCAGGGGGTGCTGTGCATGTGTACTTACCTGAAAAGCCTGGTGGGAGTTGACGGCGGGGTCAAGGGCGGTGTTGGTATAGGGGCAGGCCGGCGGATGTGTGGCAGGAGGCGGTGGGTCTCTGGGCCCCAGGTGTTGGCTTCCGGCCGGGGGAGAGGGGAGGAGGGGGCGGGGAGAATGATGACGGGAAGCACCCCCTCCTCCGCCTCCTTCCCCGCCAGGAGGGCCCGGAGACGCCCCTGTGGGCACGGCCGCCGCCTCTCTGCCCTGGCCCCGCTTCCATTACCCCCTTCCGAGGGACGGCCCAGGCAGGGCTGGGCCCCCTCTGCCTCCCTCCTCCTGGGGAGCAGGAGGGGTTGGAGGGGGTCCTGCTTCATAAGGCAGGGGCCCCCATGTCTTGCTTGGCCCCTTGGAAGGGCCCCCCCAAGGGCAACAAACTCCTTTGCCCTGAGGAGTAGGGGCTTTTGGGGGGCCTGGCCCCCTCCTTTTGTGCCCGGAGGAGGGCCCGCCTCTCCTCCACAAGCCCCTGCCTTCGTGGGCTGATTGCCCACAGGGGGCGCCTTACATCACCATTACACAACATGTCTATACTCTCTATACCCAAAGGCCTAGAGTAAAGCTCACTGGGGGGCAGAGGGGTTAGGGGCACTGGCTGTGATGCAGGCAAGGGGCATTGTGACATGGACTTTGCGCATCTTACAAACGGAACAAAGCCCAATAACAACAAAGTTAACCTGCAAGGAAGGTCCCTCCCATTCCATGTGAAAAGGCAAACCCCACCAGCAAGGGGGGGGGGGGCAACGGAAGGGGAAGGGAAGAGCAGGGGGTGCTGTGCATTTGTACTTACCTGAAAAGCCTGGAGGGAGCTGACGACAGGGTCCAGGGCGGTATTGGTAAGGCAGCGGGCCGGCGGATGTGTGGCAGGAGGGGGCAGGTTTCTGGGTGGGGAGGAGGGATGGAGAGGAGGATGACTGGAAGCACCCCCTCCTCCGCCTCCCTCCCCGCCAGGAGGGCCCGGAAAGGCCCCTGCGGGCACGGCCGCCGCCTCCCTGCCCTGGCCCCGCTTCGATGATCTCCTTCCGAGCGGCAGCCCAGGCAGGGCAGGGCCCCCTCCGCCTCCCTCCTCCTGGGGAGCAGGAGAGGTTGGAGGGGGCCCTACTTCTGAAGGTAGGGGGTGCCATGTCTTTCTTTGCCCCCTGGAAGGGCAACGAATTCTTTTGCCCTGAGGAGCAGGGGCTTTTGGGGGCCCTGGGCCCTCTCCTTTTGTGCTTGGAGGAGGGCCCGCCTCTCCTCCACAACCCCTTGCCTTCGTGGGCTGGGGGCCCACAGGGGACGCCTGACACAAGGAACTTCTCCAGACATCCTGCTCTCTCTCTATAAGAAAGGCCTAGAGTGAGGCTCATTGGGGAGCAGGGTTGTTAGGGGCACTGGCTGTGATGCAGGCGGGGGGGGGGGGGGGGGGGGGGGGGGGGGGGGGGGGGGGGGGGGGGGCATTGTGACATGGGGCCCTTCCTCTGAGCCTGAGGTTGTGCCCTCTAAGCCACACTCATAACAACAACAGCAGCAGCAACAACAGAAACAATTTTGTTTTTATGACCTGCCACCATCTCCCCGAATGGACTTTTGAGCAGCTTACAAGTGGAACAAAGCCCAATAACAACAAAGTTAACTAAGTTAAAACACATTGAAAAACATAATAAACACATGGCAATCTAATTAAATAATTCAAACAGTAGAGTATAAAAACACCATTAAAATAAATCAAATCCAACCTCAATAACCAGAACCAGGAATATGGTGGGCAGATCAAAATTAGAGAGGGCTGGGCATGTGCTTCTGCAAAAAACAGGTTACAGGGCCAGGGCTGGGGTTAAAGTGCAGAGTTCAAGCTGACGATGAGTGAGGACTGGGCAATCATAGACAGGAGCCTAACCATTATCAAATGAATATTGGAACCTCCATATTTTGAGCTCCCCACAGAAGAGAAACAGACAGACAGAGTGGGTGCTAGCCTAATCTCCCTGGGGTGGGAGTACCAGAGCATGAAGGCACCTCTGAGAAGGCCCTCTTTCTCCCTCGTCCCCACCAACCATGCTTGTGATGCTGGCGGGATCGAGAGAAGGGCTTCCAACAACGAGAGTACGCTGGCAATGCTGCCCTAGCAAAGGAAAAACCACTCTGGCACAGAGAAAGAGGCGGAGAAAGGGGCGGAGAGAGAGGTGCAGTCTCATGACGTCATGGACGTGCTCGCACAGTTTGCTCCCGCAGGAGGCTAGTTTGCGACGGATCTTAGGATCTATGCCGGTTCATAGGGGAAAATGTGGTTGCGAAGATAGGCAGGACCCGAACCTTTTAGGGCTTTGTAAGTGATAACCTGCACTTTGAATTGGGACTGGAAACTTATCAGCTGCCAGTGGAACTGTTTTAATAGGGTGTCGCCCACTCCCTATCATTTGCTCCAGCTAGCAACCGGTTAGCACACAGTCATTATGAAGTGCAAGTCTCTACGGCTTTGCCATGGCCTTCCTCTGAAGCTGAGAGAGTATTGCTCATCCTCAAACCACCTCATCACACTGAGAAATTTTCCCTTGGTAGGGCACTCCGGCCTCTTTTCAAGCAGGTTTCCAGCAGAGGTCTGCTATGGCCTTTCTCTGAGGGCGAGAGAGTGCGATTTGCCCAAGCCCCCTCGTTTATAGTTTATCATTGATGCATAGTATGAAATAAACTGTCTTTGGTTGCCCTTGTGGTTGTCTGTGGCCTGGTGTGTCCGCCTCTCTGGGAGGGTCTGCCAGGAACCGACCTCGGCTGCATCCTGCCAATTTCTGTTTCCTCCTGAAATGTATTTTCCATAACAGATGGAAGAGACTTTTGTGCATTTTTTGTCAATTTGGAAGCGAATTTGGAGAGACACAATTTGGTATAGTTTTATTGTGCAGATCCTGCTTTGCAAAATATGTATAGAGTAGAGGTCCCCAAACTAAGGCCTGTGGGCCAGATGTGGCCTTCCAAGGTCATTTATCTGGCCCTGCCCTAAACTTTAGTCTTTGGGTTGCACTAAGTCTGAAGCGACTTGCAGGGAAACAACCACAACAATCCTAATTCACCAAAAACAGGCCCACACCTCCCATTGAAATACTGGCAAGTTTATGTTGGTTCAAATTGTTCAAATTGTTCTTAATTTTAAACATTGTATCGTTCATCATCATCATCATCATTATTATTATTATTATTATTATTATTATTATTATTATTATTATCTTTATTTATCTTTATGTACCCCGCTAGCATCTCCCGTAGGACTCGATGCAGCTCACTCGATGTGGCTCATGTTTCTGTGCAGTGTGCATAAGAATTTGTTCATTTTTTTTTCACACTATAGTCCCCCACCCCACCCACACACACACACAAACACACACAAACACACATGCACAGCCTGAGAGCCTGTGAACCAGACCTCTGCTTTAAAGACAGCTTCTGCTTCAGGCTGTATCTGTTCTATAGAATTGACACCATTTGAGATCACTTTAAACAATATATATATCGAGAGAGAGAGAGAGAAGAGAGAGAGAGAGAGAGTTGTGATTTATAAGTTTTAAAGAGTTTAAAGGGGAACGGAAAAGAAACATTCATCTAATGGGATTAAGCAATGCTGCAAGTTATTTCAGAGGCCAGAGCTCAGTCTCAGGCTTCTGGAACAACAAAGCAGTTTGGGAATTTGGGGATGCTGAGTCACAGAATTTGCTCATTCAGTGCAGGATGAAGTTGGAAATGGGTTCAAATCACACACACACACAGTTGATCTAAGGTTGAAAGAAGTTCTACTGTTAAATAAAGGCTTTACATTTGAAAGGTTTACATTGATGTTGGGGAAACGTACAAATGGGAAAATGTGGTTCCTTTATGGTTTTAATTAAATAACTTATGGAAATGTAAGGGAAACGTGATACAGTAGTGGTTTAGTAAATGAAACATTTTGGATACCTTAATTTGGGTTCAGATACATAGATTTTTAAAGGAAATAAAACAAAAAATGGTATAAATGGTATATGGGTTACAAACATGGGAAGTCAAAAGAAATATGATCTATTTGAAAGTTGTTGATGAGAAATAAAATTAAATAAAGTTTTGCTATGGAAATGTAATGAAAATGAACAAAGAAGGAAACATTTGGGAACAACATGGTTTTAGATGTGCATATGAAGGTTTTTACATAATTGATGAAATGTTTTCAAAGTTTACATGTGATAATGGTTCATTCAACTGTAATGATGATGATATTGTTACTTGTAATTGTGAAAATGTATTTCTGGTTTAAGAAAATGAGATTTTGATACAACTGAAAAATTAGAAGTTACTTTACTATATGATGCATATAGATTTCAAAATGAAATGTATATGCAAGAGTGGGAATGTTACAAGAAATTCAATGTGCAGATTTGACAAATATGAATTTAATATGATGTATGGGAATGAATGGAAGAATGGAAGGATGTGTGGTTGGAGTTAATAATTTTGGAAACACCAGTATAATATTAAGGCCTGCAATGACTAACTACCTGCTTGCTGGAACTGTGATCAAAACCTGCTAATGAGAATTGATAAGAACTGTGACAATGGTTTTTTCAAGTTAAGGAAATGTTTGCAACATTCCTTATGTTAAGAAGGAAGTCAACATAAGATCAGCACCAATCAAGAAGATCAACATCTGGCCAGGAAACTGAGATGGATCCAGGATGGAAGATGTCTATCATTAATTTACAACTTTGGGACTACATCAACAGAATATTCCTATAAAAGACTCAGTCTAATAATGCTCAAATGGTGGCAGACTGAGGAGTCTGTTCCACCCGCCATGCTCTGCTCCATGGGAAGGAGAGAGATAGTGTACCTATGGAGAGTGGCAGATTTGCAAGGAAGGAGTCTGGTCACTTTGGGGCTTCTTTCTCAAGGGAAGAGGAAGAAATGCGCTTTTGGAGTCTTAGATTTTGTGCAGGGAGTCAGGTTCTGCTGTATGGAAAACAGAGGTCTGGTCCTTGGCATTGTGCTTAGGAAAAGGATGCATTTGGCGTTATGGAAGTTATGGCATTATGGAAGTTATGGAACTATACGTTGGCAGGCTGCAGAAAACCAGGGTCTGGCTTAACAGGTGCTTCTCCAAGGAGGGAGAAAAGGATATGGTAATATTTTGGATGCATGAGGGTGAATTCGTGTACATGTGGTGTGAATGTTGAGTGAAAATGTAATTCCCCTTTCTTTGTTAACCAATGTAATTGTAAATCCAATGTAGTTGCATAGAATCTGTATGTCTGTATGTCCAATGTCCTTCTTTGTCTAAATGTTTTCTGTAATCTGATATACCTCTCACACTGGAAATGGCAATAAAAAGAACCTATGCTTCAAAGTAATTGAAAAGTCATTCAGTATGAAAACCCAAGTTTCCAGTAGTACAGTCTTCTTCATATCTATTTTTAACTTATAGAGAATGCTGCATAATGTCCAGCTGGACTCATATAAATGGACAAGCATCCTGTTAATACCTGCAAACATGCACACAGAGTGATGTATATTGATAGTATTGTATTTTAATACTAACAATACACATAATCAATGTTTGTGAAATCCACCCATCTCTGATGCTGGAAAATAGGACCACTCCTCCAAGGCAAGAGTGTCCACTGTTCTTTCTGCATTGTTTTTTCCCTCCCTCCCTCTGAGCGGGAGGAGCCTGCCTCCCCTTGGCTATGTCACTTTGAGCCAAGACATCAACCATCCAAGATAGGACACTGGTGCAGTACTCCATCTGATCAAAGTAAGTAGGATGAGAAGTGAGGTGGGGAAAACATATCCTGTTGGGTCCTGAAAAGAAATGTGATTCCGTTTCTCTTCCTGTTCTTTATGAATCCACTTGACTGCCTGTCCTCATTTTCCAGAGGTTATCATTTTGGCCTCTTTAGCACTATAATCCAGGTTATCAAAGCAGATAATCACATTACTTGCTTTGATTTGGATTATATGAGTCTACACTGTTGTATAATCTAGCTCAAAACAGATAATCTGGATTTCACATGGCAGTGTAGAAGGGGACTTTGTGTATATTGGTCTTTGATTTCCTTCCTATCCTATCACCAATAGTTCATGGCCAGAAAAATCCAACAACACTTGCACTAAAGACTGTGTTCCTACAAGGGACGCTAGAGAAATACCCTTAGAACAACCTTGTGTAATCTAAATTCACTTTTCCTATGGCTGATATTCACAGGGGTGTCTTCCTTTCCTCTAATCCTCTTTCCGCCAAGCACGTAACTATACTAACCAATAACATTCCAGATTTATCTTACTCGCTTTTTTGGAACTCCCGGTGGCACAGTGGGTTAAACCCCTGAGCTGCTGAACTTGCTGACCGAAAGGTCGCGGGTTTGAATCCAGGGAGCAGCGTGAGCTCCTGCTGTTAGCCCCAGCTTCTACCAACATAGCAGGTTGAAAATATGCAAATGTGAGTAGATCAATAGGTAGTACTTCGGCGGGAAGATAACGGCGCTCCATGCAGTCATGCCGGCCACATGACTTTTGAGGTGTCTACAGACAACGCCGGCTCTTCAGCTTAGAAATGAAGATGAGCACCAACCCCCAGAGTCAGACACTACTGGACTTGATGTGGTGCGAAAAGGCCCTACTGGTGCATTATTTAAACTGTTATGTTTATTCATATCATGATCTGATCACCATACTCAATATATCCCATATGCATGGGGGTATTGGGGTAATGATACAAAAGGTTTGCTAGGCTAGACCCTCTTTCACTCAGACTCAGCCCCCCCCGAAACTCAGCCCCCCGAACCCCCCCTGAAAAAAATTCAGCCCCCCCCCCCGAAACGAAATCCTGGCTACGGGCCTGACCCACTCTGTCTGTCTCTCTTCTGCAGGGACTTCAAAACATGAAGGTTCCAATGTACATTTAATAATGGTTACGCTCCTGTCTATGATTGCCCAGTCCTCATTGACTGTCAGCTTGAACTCTGCACTTTAACCACAGCCCTGGCCCTATAGCCTGTTCTTTGCACAAGCCCATGCCCAGCCCTTTCTAATTTTGATCTGCCCACCATATTCCTGGTTCTGATTATTGAGGTTGGCTTTGATTTATTTTAATGGTGTTTTTATACTCTACTATTTGAATTGATTACTTAGATTGCCATGTGTTTCTTATGTTTTTCACTGTGTTTTTACTTAGTTAACTTTGTTGTTATTGGGCTTTGTTCCGCTTGTAAGCTGCCCAAAAGTCCATTTAGGGAGATGGTGGCAGGTCATAAAAACAAAGTTGTTGCTGTTGTTGTTATGAGTGTGGCTTAGAGGGCACAACCTCAGGCTCAGAGGAAGGGCCCCCATGTCACAATGCCCCCCCCACCCGCATCACAGCCAGTGCCCCTAACCCCTCTGCCTCCCCAGTGAGCCTCACTCTAGGCCTTTCGGTATAGAGAGAGAGCAGGATGTCAGGAGAAGTTTGTTATGCCAGGCGCCCCCTGTGGGCCCTCAGCCCACGAAGGCAGGAGATTGTGGAGGAGAAGCGGGCCCTCCTCCGGGCACAAAAGGAGAGGGCCCAGGCCACCCAAAAGCCCCTCCTCCTCAGCGCAAAAGAATTCATTGCCCTTGGAGGGCCCCTTCTAGGGGGCAAAGGAAGACATGGAGCCTCCTGCCTTAAGAAGCAGGGGCCACTCCAACCCCTCCTGCTCCCCAGGAGGAGGGGGCCCTGCCCTGCCTGGGCCGCCGCTCGGAAGGGGGTAAACAAAGTGGGGCTAGGGCAGAGAGGCTGTGGCCGTTCCCCCAGTGGCCTCTCTGGACCCTCCTGGAGGGGAGGGAGGTGGAGGAGGGGGTGCTTCCAGTCATCTTCCTCCCTGCCCCTCCTCCCCACCCAGCAGCCAACATCTGGGGCCCTGAGACCGCCCCCTCCTCCCAGACATCCACCGGCCCGCCGCCTTTCCAACGCTGCCCTGTACTCCGCCTACAACTCCCTACAGGCATTTCGGATAAGTACACATGCACAGCACCCCCTCCTCCTCCCCTTCCGTTCCCCCTCCCCTTGCTGGTGGGGTTTGCTTTTTCACATGGAATGGGAGGAAAGCCCTCTTATGGGGAGGAGTGAGGAGAGAATAGAGTTCACTAGAGGGCACATGAGCACAGAAAAGTGAGGCAACTGTCACTCTGTGCTCTTTTGACATTAAGAGCTAAACAAAATATATTAAAATGTCTTTTCTTCTGCAGATGAACTAGAGGGCACACCCTCTCAGCCTCAGAGGAAGGGCCCCCCGCCTGCATCACAGTGTCCCTTACCCCTCTGCCCCCCTGTGAGCCTCACTCTAGGTCTGGAGCCTCCTGGCGGGGAGGGAGGCAGAGGAGGGGGTGCTGCCAGTCATCCTACTCCCTGCCCCCTCCTCCCAGCCCAGCCTACATCTGGGGCCCGGAGACATGTCCTCTGCTCACAGACATCCGCCAGCCCTCCGCCTCTCCCACGCTGCCCTGGATGCCATCCGCTATTCATTGCTATTCATTCTCGGCTCTTCGGGTAAATATGCATGCGCAACACTTCCTCCTCCCCTCCCCTTGCTGATGGGGTTTGCTTTTTCACATGGAATGGGAGGAATCTTGCTTGCAGGGGCAGGGCTTGGCTCTATGCAAGTGACAAGGGGAAAAGGGGGAGGAACCTCATCTAAAGAGGTGGGGCTCCTTTTAAGCAAGGGACAGTTGAATGGTGGAGGGGGGCTCCCTTGGAAGGGGTGGGGCTTTGCTTTATACAGGTGTCAGGGACAGGGGGCGGAGTCTCGCTCAGGGAGGGTGGCTGCAGCTAGAATATTGTGGAATTCTGGATAAAGGTTATACAACTACAGAGAAAATTGATATATATATATTTGCCCTTATTATGATTCTAGGGAGCTCATATATAGTATGTAAATATATATTGTAACATTTTGTTAATTAAAATAATTTTGATAATTAAATCAGAATGTACGGGGTGGTCAGCTGGTGAGGATGGAAAGGGGGAAAGCCTTCTCATCGGGAGGAGAGAGGAGAGAATAGAGTTCACTAGAGGGCGCATGAGCACAGAAAAGGGAGGCAGCTGTCACTCTGTGGTCTTTTGACATTAAGAGCTAAACAAAATATATCTATATTTTAAATAATCTTTATTGCTTTTCTTAAAAATATAGTTATACAAGTAGATAGTGCTGGGAACTTTTAAACTTGTAAAAGTTTCTCGCTGTACGGGGAGAAAAGAAAAAGGGGGAAGAGAAAAGAGGGGGAAAGAGGGGGTAGAGACAAAGACATAGTAGGGAGTGTCCAGTTTATCTTTAAGCCAATTCGGTTTCCTGTTATCCCGGGTCTCGTTGTGTTAAGAGCCACTGGTTTCCTGTTGTGTAGAGGATGTGAGAAAAGAAATTTTGAAATGAGTAGTGAAGGGTAGGGGGTGTGTGATTTTGTGGATGTTGTGTTGACTTCCTGGTATCTTTTGGAGATTTCTTATTCTTTTCCTTCTTCTTCCTTTTTTCTTCTTTCTCTTTCTTTTATGTATTGCTCTCCGCTATTTCTATTTTCTCATTCATGTGCCTTTAAATAAGTATTTTCATATTCTTTTCTTTTATTAGGTATGTTGTTACATGTTTCCAGTCTGTTTCTGCCATCGGAATGCCCTTCTTTTTTGATAGTAGATACGTCAGTTTGTCCATATTTCTTATATCTAATATTTTTGTTAACCATTCTTCTTCTTCTGGGGGATCTTTCTTTTTCCAATGTCTTGCATATATTATTCTAGCTGCTGTTGTCAGCAAGAATAAAATTTTATCTTTATTTTTTTCCATTTTTTTATTGTGTATGCCTAGTAAGGTTTCTGGTTTTTGAGGTATATTTATCTCTAGTATTTTTTTGTAGAGTTTTATGTATCTTCCTCCAATATGATGTTGCCTTTGGACAAGTCCACCATAGGTGGTAGTATGTCCCTTCTTGTGCTCCGCATTTCCAACATTTTGTATTCGCATTTTTACTGAATTTTCCTAATCTATGCGGTGTGATGTACCACCTATGTGCCATCTTAATCCAATTTTCTTTAATTTCAGTTGCTTTTGAATATTTTAGTTTTTTATTCCATACTTCTTCCCATTCTTCTTTCTTTATTTCTCTTCCCAAATTATCCCTCCATTTTTTCATATAGTTTTTCCCTTCTTCTTTGTTACTTTCTTCTTCTACAAGTTTCTTATATATTTTAGATATTAGTTTATTTTCTGTTTGTATTATTTTGTCCCAGAAGCCTTTTCCTTCTTCGAAACCTTTTTCTTTATCTTTCTTGAAGTGTTCTTTGATTTGTGCATATTGGTATTAGGAGATTCTATCATTTATACTTTTTAATTCTTCTTGGGTTTTCATCTTAAATTCTCCTCCTTCCTTTCTTATTATGTCTTTATATTTGGGCCAGTTGTACCGTCCCGTTATTCTTCTTTGCAATGCTTCTAGAGGAGAAAGCCACACTGGTGTTTTTTTGTAGAATTTATTTTTGTGTTTGTTCCAAATTTTTATTAGGGAAGACCGAATAAAGTGGTTTCTGAATTTTTTTCTGTTTTTTCCTTCTCATATCCCACATATGCGTGCTAAACAAAATATATTGAAATATCTCTTCTCTGCTTATGAACCAGAGGGATTGTCATCGCTCTCCTCCTCCTCCTAAGTGGAACATCCTGAGGGGCTTGTGTGCCAGAGGGATCATTATCGCTTTACTCCTCTTCCTCCTCCTGAGGAAAAAATCTTGAGGAATTCCTGTGCCAGAGGGATTGTCGTCGCCTTCCTCCTCCTCCCCTTCCTCCTCCTGAGGAGAACATCCTGAGGGGCTTGGCAAACAGTTACTGAGGCTAGAGGTACCAAAAGAGCCAGAGGGACAGCAATTCTTATGAACAACGACCTCAATTTTGAGATCCTAGACCAAATTATAGATGCAGATGGAAGATATGTATTACTGAAATTTAAATTGGACAACAAAAAATTACTATTGCAAATATATACTCTCCCAATAAAGGTCAACAATGATTTCTGGAAAAAAATCCTGAAAAATCTTCAAAACTTCTATGAGGGTGAAACTATCCTAACAGGGAATTTCAACTTAGATCTAAGTCAACATAAATCATATAAAATAGGATGCATTTGAGATAGCCAATAAAAAAGCTAATCCTACATGCTACTCCAATAGGCATAAAAAAATACACACGTATAGACTATATCATGATCAGAGAATCTATGGAGATGGAAATAAGAAATATATATATACACATGGAATTTGACTTTCAGATCATGCTCCAATAATAATAGAATTAGAAATTAATAGAGAACAAAGAAAGAAGGTATCGAAATATAATAATATAATCACAGCAAGAAAGGAAGATAGAGAATATATGGGCAAGCAAATTAGATACTGTTTTCAAGAAAATAGGGGTACATCCTCAGAGAGCAGAATTTGGGATGCAGCAAAGGGTGTGATTAGAAGACACTGAATTCTCAAAGAGAGACTAATTAAAAAGAAATGGTATGCAGATAGACAAAATAAAATTCAGAAGATAAAAAACCTCCAAGCCCAACAACAGAACAAGTTTAGGGTTGAAACACAGAACCTGATTTAAATACTGAGAAAGCAATTAGATGAATTGGATTTCTTCACAATTTGGAAAAGACAAAATTTAGTTAAAAATGAAATTCAGAGACCTAATATTAATTCCATGAAAAGGCTGGCAAAATATCTGAAAATAGAAAATAGAAAGGAAGAACAGAATATTAAGACCATAAAAACTGAGGGGAACAAAATAATCCATAACTCTTCTAAGATAAGAGAAGAATTTGCCCCATTTTATCAAAGACGATATAAGGAAGATAATAAAGGTCACATGGAGGAAATTCTAGATGTAAGGTTAGGAGAGGAGGATAAAGATTAAATGCTGAGATCACAGAACAGGAAATAAAAGAAATGGTAAAGAAATTGAAAAAATCTAAATCCCCAGGACTGGATGGTTTCCCAGCTGAGTTTTATAAGGAATTTATAGAAATATTAGGCCCAAAAATGCAAAGGTTATTTAGCAATATAATGAGAGGAGAAAAAGCCCCTAACACATGGAGGAAAGCAGAAATAAGAATATTATTGAAACCACAGAGAGACCCAAAAGATACAGGTTCATATAGACCAATTAGCTTATTAAACCAATATTATAAACTATTTGCAAAAAAATTAGCAAATTGATTGGAAAAATATTACAAAAAGTCATAAAAAATGATCAATATGGATTTGTGAAAGGGAGGTAAATTGGACATCCGATCAGAAATATAATAAATATAATAGAGCATAGACAGGGAAAGAAATTAGCATTATTAAAACTGGATATAAAGCATTTGACACAATAAATCATGAATTTCTGTGGGAGACATTGAACAAAATAGGAATAGGAGATCCATTTATAAAGGCAATCAAGGAGTTATGTTGAGAAAGTGAAGCTGTGGTTAGAGTTAATGAAGCCTTATCAAAAGAATTTCCCATTCAAAGGAGAGTCAGGCAAGGCTGTCCTCTATCACCACATCTATTTATAATGGGGATTGAGACTCTGGCAGATAGAATAAGAAACTGTGTAAAGATAGAAGGCTATACATTTGATGATGGAGGGGAAATTAAATTGAACCTTTACGCTGATGACATTATGATGATTTTATCTCACCCTTTAATAGAAATAAGAGAATTAAAAATTATAGTAACAGATTTTGAAAAAAATACTGGACTGGGAGTAAATACAAAGAAATCAGAAATTATGTATATTGAGGTAAACAAAAAAGAAAAAAGAGAAAATGATAAAATAACAGAAATAGGTATAGGAAAGACAAAAATAAAATACTTGGGAGTGACTACACATAAGAACATGGAAAAGATGATAGAGATCAATTATAAACAGACATGGAAGAAAATTTCTAACAGTATGAAAAATTGGAAAAAGAAAAATCTGGGCATCTTAGGTAAAATAAAGGCGACTAAAATGTTTTTGATACCAAAATTATTATACCTATTTCAAGTCCTTCCAATTGAAATTAAAGAAGGACAATTTAATATCTGGAACAGGACTATAAAGAAATGGATCTTAGGAGAAAAGAAATCCAGAATGCCAAATAAAATATACTTTACACACCAGGAAGAACTGGGGCGAGGAACCCCAAATTTGGAATTATACTATGAGGCATTTCAGCTAAAACCTTTATTTGAAAATATGAAAGAGAAAAGAGATAAATGGTTTAAGATAGAAGAAGGAGTTAATAAAAGAGAGGTAAATTTTGGAATCTTCACAGGGAATTTGGAAACAAGAATTAAAAGAACAAGAAAAATGGAAATCTAAATGGATGCCAGGAATATCAAAATGGACCGCTTGAGAGTCTTTATGAGAAAGAGTTTGATTCTTGCTGGTGGAAAGAAATGAAGGACAAAGAATATTATAGAATTAAAGATTTATATGATATGAATGGCCATCTTATCCCTATAAGCAGAATAATAGATAAAATGGGAAACAAAAATTGGATTAAGATACTAGGATTATATAATAAATTGAAACATAGAAAATATGGAGAATGTATAGGTATGGAGAGCATGATGGAAGATATAATGAAAAAAAGCACAGATTTCAGAGAAAGGGTTGGTTGGAGTAATATACAAAAGAATGATCAAAGATGAGGAATATATTATAAGAACATTACAAGATACATGGAAAAAAGAGGGAGTACTCACAAGACAAATAATAGAGGACTTAAAAAGAGAGGCTAGGAAAATCAAAATAGAGAAGTTCAAAGAAATGGAAAGGAATTTTTTATGGAAATGGTATCGTACCCCAGCACAGCTATCAAACATGATTAATGGTAAAAGTTCAACTTGTTGGCATTGTGGCTTAAGCAAATGATGGTATGCTCATATGTGGTAGGAATGTCCAAATGCTAAAACATTTTGGGAACAAATAACAGAAAAAATGGAGAAAATATTTAAAATACCACTTCAAGTAAATATGGAGTTGATGTTCATGGGAATATTAGGAAACAAGAAGATCAAAGTAAACTATCAAGTTTTATTCAAAGCAATGATTCTTGCAGGGAAGGCTGTAATAGCTTGGGGTTGGAAAGATGAAAAAAATGGAATATGGTTAATTGGAATAATTGTTCGTTGGACCAGGTCCCATCAGAAATTATTGCAAATGTAACCTGCGAGGATATGAAGGAAGATAAAATGAGGAAAATTAAAGAGAAATGGTTCATATATTTGGAATGGATAAAAAGAGACGAAGCCAATGTAAATATTGTACAGAGATGGGAAAAGCTGAGCTCATGGATGGAGTTAAAAGTTCTAATGGAAACTGTGGTATGGGTCTGGGGTGGGGGAGGTGAGATGAGAGGAAAAATAAAAGAATGAATGAGCTCTAAGACATACTAGATAAGCAAGTGGCTACGTGCAAAGGGACAGGGTGAACATAAAGGAGAAAGTTAATCTCTGCATGGGGTGTATATTACATTCATCCATTTAAAAGTATCTGCACACTGCAAAGGACAGGAATGGTTCTAGAAAGAGATGGAAGAAGAGAGCTTTTGAGGACAGGAATGGTCCATGGACAAGGCAGAGGCGGATATAGATGAATAGAGTACTTTCATATATACAAGCTGATAGGTGGAGTTCTGAATACATAGAAGGGGTGGAAGCCTAGAGACAGAAGTCTATAAAAGAATTGAAGAAGCAACAGAAATAGTGTGGGAGCGCCATTGTACCTCATCTTCAAGGGAGGGAAAAAACAGCATTGAGTACTCCCAAGTGGTTCTGGATTATAATTCATTATATTATAGAGGGCAGAGGTGTGGTTTTCCATGCTAAATACGAATGTACCTCATTCTCCCTTCCCTAAAATAAAAATAGAAATAGATAAGTGTTACCCGTCAGAAATATTAAAAATGAACTGGGTATTTTTGATTACAAAAGTGTGAGTGAAGCACTGAAAAGGTTAGGACACCAAAGCCTGTTTGAGTCAGTGGGCCAAAGCAAGTGTCCTGAGGAGAGTGAGTAGGCCGAAGCCAGTTAGAGTTAGCGAGCCAAAAGCTAGTGTCCTGAGGAGTGTGAGGTAAACCTGAATGTGGAAGAAGCTCCTCTCTGAGTGATCACGTCAGTGGGAGAATAGGCCTCATTGTTAGTAGGCCTGATTGTGAGGGAGGCCTTGGTATAAAAAGGCCTTGTGTGTGAAGTTCCAATGTGAAGGTTGAACTTTATATGTGTTATAGAAGCCTTGTTCTTGTAAACAGTCCAACCATATTATTTTGCTATTATAAAGAAGCCTATTGAAGGTATAACATTGGTCTTTGTGGGGTTTTTTTTCTTTTTATCACTTTTGGCTACTGGTGCTGGGTCATGCTACTGCTAATAAGTTAATCTGCTATATATTCATGGGGAGGGTCTTTTATTAACAAGCCCACTCGCTTAACATTGCCTTTGGTTAAGAAGAGTGAGGAGACATAGTTTTAAAAGGGAATTTTCAGGGATGTTCCCAATGTTCATATGTCCTGATTTACTGCCATATTGGCCTGTTTCTGTAGAGGGCCCTTATATATACATTTTGCCATCCTGCTTTGGCCATGCAATAAACAGCGTTTTGCGGTATAAAGATCCAACTTTCATTGTGTCCTTCCTCGCCCTCTCCACTGGAAAGGGGGGTCCTGCTCTTTAGATTTGGATTTAAGGAGTATTTTGGATCTTTGCCCCTTCAAGAGTACTGATCACTCAAAATTGCAAGACCCAGATGGGAAGCGATTTTAACAGAAAGCAGACAAACATAATACTGCTCTTGACCTTTGGGGTGAGGGCTGATGGGAGAGAAAACAGCAGTCCCTTTTCCAGATTTCTCTTTGTGAATGGGATGAATGTCTCTGTCTTCATTTCTTCTCCCCCATCATGCCCTAAAGTACTCAAGAAACCGCTCCAAAAAGTAATGATGGCATCAAGGTCCTCTTGGAAATCTGGGATATTTTTTTGGCCATCTTGACTTCACCACTCTGGGCCAGTAAGGTGACAAGAAACCAAAGAAAGCACCAGCCATTGTTTGACCACTTCCTCTTTGTGTGCCTTTCCCCAGGGTCTCTTCCCCTTGTTTGCATGTCACCGAAAAATTAAAAGCTGTAAGGTAAAAGATGAAGGAATGTAACGGAAAATAGGAACAGAATCATCCCCCATTTGTATCACTCACTATATGATAGGAGCGGGACCCCACTCTACTCCAAGATGGTTCAAGCTTTTTTACGGCTTTTGTTTTGTAACCACAAATTAGTGCTTCAACACGTAAATAAAAATGCTTTATTTTTTTAAAGCTGTTTCTGGTTTTAATTAAGAGATAGGAGAGGGGAATAAGCCAGCTGCATAGAGATTTATCTATCAGAAAATAAGATTAATACCATGGTGCAGGCATGAAATGGTGTGGATTGTACTTTGAGATTTCCAGGGGGGATATGCAGTAGGTTAACAAAGGTTTCCAACTCTGAGTTGTACAACAATGGAAACAACAAAAGAGGCTACTGAGATGAATTTTCCTTAGTGGGGGGAGTATTGGGGATATGAATGGATCACGACCATTCATATCCCCAAAATTCCCCACCATGCTAGGATCGCAACCCATCAAGGGTAGAAGGGTTTGAGAAGAGTATTCCTTGAGTTTGTTTGATGCTTCAGGCAGGCAAAGAGTCAAGTAGACTTCTTTTACAATAACAATGGATCTTTTTGTTTGTATATTTAATACTAGCTGTACCCGCTACGCGTTGCTGGGGCCCACATGGGGGTTCTGTGTGGGAGGTTTGGCCCAATTCTGTCATTGGTGGGGTTCAAAATGCTCTGTGATTGTAGGTGAACTATAAATCCCAGCAACTACAGCTCCCAAATGTCAAGATTCTGTTTTTCCCGAACTCCACCAGTGTTCACATTTGGGCATATTGAGTATTTGTGTAGAGTTTGGTCCAGAGCCATCATTGTTTGAGTCCACAGTGATCTCTGGATGTAGGTGAACTACAATCCACCAAACCCTTCCAGTATTTTCTGTTGGTCATGGGAGAACTGTGTGCCAAGTTTGGCCCAATTCTATCGTTGGTGAACTATAAATCCCAGCAACTACAACTCCCAAATGACAAAATCATTTTTTTTAGTGAAGGACATACATTGGGTTGTTAGGTGTCTTGTGTCCAAATTTGGTGTCAATTCGTCCACTGGTTTTTTAGTTCTGTTAATCCCACAAACAAACATTACATTTTTATTTATATAGATATGAAAAAGGAAACAATATCTGTGGCCTTTTATTTACAATAAAATAAGCTGGGATACAGCAGCCAAAACCTAATTTTTGTTGGCTGGTTACAACTCCATGCTGACAACAAAAGTTGCCCTTTATTTGTTTAAAGCTGCTAAAAGGAGATCAGAGTACATAGATCAGATTGGGGTGCAGTGTAGGGGAGATGAGGATAGTTGATGCATGTATCTACGGCTAAGCTACATTGGTTTTAAGTTGATAAATACCTATATATTTGTATTCTATTTAAGAGGACTAAACATATGTTGTATGTTGTGTTTGCACTGTCTGTTTTTGATAAGGCCAACTGGCTAATCAATAAAATTGTTGTTGTTGTATATTTAATATAATTAAATATATATATAAGGTTTGGAGAGTTAGCTTCTGCACACTATAAGGCTGACTCAAAACTCAACAGACATTTACTAACAGGCTCAAAGCTCAACTGACATTTCTTACATGTAATATTACTAATAATATTACAATATAATGGTAAAGTGCAACATAGTAATATATAATACTGATATTTTACTATGTTAATAATATAAAATATTGTATGTATATATATCTTGTAAGCCGCTCTGAGTCCCCTTTGGGGTGAGAAGGACAGCATATAAATGTCATGAAATAAATAAATAAATAAAATTCTAATCTCAACTGATTGTTTTCACCACTTTCATCAGTGTTGTTGATATTGTACTATGCTAATAATATAATATATTTTATGTATATATCTTGTAATGGCTCTGAGTCCCCTTTGGGGTGAGAAGGACAGCATATAAATGTTCTAAATAAATAAATATATTTTTTTACCTCAACTGACATTTCTGTTTAAACCTGAACATTCTAAACTGTCACTGAGTCAGTCACATGACCTGCAGCTCCTCCGACTGGTTTAGGTACATAGTGGCACAGTAACTGCAAACTACAAATAGGCATATCCTTCAGGTTATAAGTTTAATGCAGGCCTTTTATTGCTGGCTCAGGATGATAAATCTTGAAATTTTAGTCAAAAACAAAATGAAACCAACTAATTTGAAGATTGTAGTCCTGCCTCAGGGAACAACATAACAGAGAACCAGTTAACCACTCTTTCCTTTTGCACATTATACACTCTTGGTATCCTTACAGGTAATACATTTCTATTGGCTATTATGATTTGAAGATTTAGCATTCTATTAGGCTGTCTCTCTTCTTACGCTCCTGAAAGGATGTGGAGCTGGCATGCTACCTGGATCAGGTGGTAAGGGAGACCCAAAACTTCCAATCTGACTGTAATTTGACTGGATTTCTGGAAGCTGAAGGCCAAAACATCTGGGGACCCACAGATTGAGAACCACAGGTTTAGAGCTTTATAGGTTAAAGCCAGCACAAAATTGTGCTCGGTAGCATTTATTTATTTATCGTGTCATCAGAAACCAGACATTTGTATTACATTTTAACAAAAACAAACAAACAAACAAACAGACAGACAAAACACAGAATTTGCAAGCTTGGTAGTTGATTAAATGTCCTTTGACCAGTAGCTGGCCACTTGGAGTGCCTCTGGTGTTGCCGCAAGGAGATCCTCCATTGTGCATGTAGCAGGGCTCAGGTTGCATTGCAGCAGGTGGTCTGTAGTTTTCTCTTCTCCACACTCGCATGTTGTGGATTCCACGTTGTAGCCCCATTTTTGAAGGTTGGCTCTGCATCTTGTGGTGCCAGAGCGCAGTCTGTTCAGCGCCTTCCAAGTTGCTACTTCCCGGCAGATGTCAGGTGGTGCAATACCGGCTAAACAGTGTAATTTCTCCAGTGGTATAGGGCGCAGACACCCCGTGATAATGCGGCATGTCTCATTAAGAGCCACATCCACTTTTTTACCATGGTGAGATGTGTTCCACACCGGGCATGCATACTCAGCAGCAGAGCAGCATAGCGCAAGGGCAGATGTCTTCACTGTGTCTGGTTGTGATCCCCAGGTTGTGCCAGTCAGCTTTCGTATGATATTGTTTCTAGCACCCACTTTTTGCTTGATGTTCAGGCAGTGCTTCTTGTAGGTCAGAGCACGGTCCAGAGTGACTCCCAGGTATTTGGGTGTGCTGCAGTGCTCCAGTGGGATTCCTTCCCAGGTGATCCTCAGAGCTCGGGATGCTCGGTAGCAGACTGCCAGCCAGTGGAGCTGACACAACTGCAGGGTTGTATGCTCCCTGTATACCACTCCAGTGAGGAACCTGGTCGTCGTCCTTTGGACTATCTGAAGGTCTTCAAAGGCAACCCTACGTAGAGCGTGTTGCAGTAGCCTATTTGAGATGTAACGAGAGTGTGGACTACTGTGGCCAAGTCTGGCTTCTCAAGATACAGGTGCAGCTGTACCTCTAAACTGTACTTCTAAGAAAATTGCAAAAGTTTCAGATTTCTTCTTCTTCACTACAACAAGAATATCCCCAGACAGCATGGCTGGCTGTTTCTGGGACTTGTAGTTCAAAACAGTGACTTTTCCAAGCTTTCAAAATAATTATGTCTGGGAGAGAGTCATGGTCTGTGTATTTTGGATTTAGTCTCCCCTGAAACCAGGGGTGGGAGCAATTTCCTGATGCCAAAATAACCCGGAGGAAAATAAATGAATCCTTATCACTTAGTAGTCATTTTGAAGAAGTAGAATGGTCCATCTTCCATACAGAAGGGGAGGCTGAGGAGAAAAAGAGCTTATGATATGAATAGTTGAAAGGTTTAAAAGTATCTGCACACTGAAAAAGACAGGAATGGTTCTAGAAAGAGATGGAAGAAGAGAGCATTTGAGGAAAGGAATGGTCCATGGACGAGGCAGGGGAAGATTTGGAGGAATAGAGGAATTTCATATGTGCAAGCAGAGAGGTGGAGTTCTGACTAGAGGGAAGGGGTGGAAGCCTAGAGACAGAAGTCTATAAAAGAATTGAAGGAGCAGCAGAAATAGTGAGGGGGGGGGCATTGGAGCTCATCCTCAAGGGAGGAAAAAACAGCATGGAATACTCCAAGTGGTTCTGTATTTAAATTCATTATATTAGAGAGGGCAGAGGGATCCATCGTAAATACGAATGTACCTCATACTCCCTTTCCGATAGATAGATAGATAGATAGATAGATAGATAGATAGATAGATAAGTATTACCTGTCAGAAATATTAAAAATATCTAAGATTGAGGACTGGAAAAGGAAAATAATGGATGTCAGGAACATGGACAGTTTAAGCTATATAATTCAAAGGAGCAAAGAAATAGCGGAGACAGGAACAGACTGGACAAAATTTAAGGAATATCTTAAATTAAACAACTAAAAGCAAAAATATACAGAAATAGACTAACAAGCTATACATTGTAAAGAAATAAGGGAACAACAGAGACAGGTACAGACTGGATAGAACAATAAAGAATACTTAAAACAAATAAGAAAAATAAGAAGTAAAACAGACAGAAAGGTCTGGACATAGAAGAGGATAAACATAACATCCATATTAGTCGAAACAGAAACGGAAAACAAGACGAAGAGAGAGGAAGGAATGAAAGAAAAGGAAGAGACCATCCCTGAAGAATCCTGGAAGTCAAATGGAAGGAAGAAAAAATTCTTTTCTTGAATCTTTTCTTTTAATTTCACATCTTTTCTTTCTTACATGTCCCTTTATCCCCCCCCAATCCCTCCCCAGGTTCCCGGGTTTCCCTCTTTCCCTCTTTTCTATACCTCTTCAACTTCTTTATTAATTTTTCTTCTCTTATATCTCTCTTATATATCTTACACTATCCTATCTTATTTTAATATTTGTATATTAAGAAAATTGCAATAAAGAATATTTTTTTAAAAAAAGAAATATTTAAAATGAACTGGGTAATTTTTATTACAAAAGTGTGAGTCAAGCACTGAAAGACTTAGTAGGCCGAAGCCAGTTAGAGTTAGCGGGCCATAAGCTAATATCCTGAGGAGTGTGAGGTAAACCTGAATGTGGGAGAAACCCCTCTCTGAGTGATCGCGATTCCTCATTGTCAGTAGGCCTGATTGTGAGGGAGGTGAGGGAGGCCTTGGTATAAAAAAGCCTTGTGTGTGAAGCTCCAATGTGAAAGTTGAACTTTATATGTGTTATAAGCCTTGTTCTTGTAAATAGTGCAACCATATTATTATTTTGCTGTAAAGAAAAGCCTCCTATGGAAGGTATAACATTTGGTCTCTGTGGTTTTTTTTTCTTTTTATCACTTTTCACTTCACTTCACTTCCTTTTAGGCTCGCAACCCATCAGGGGTAGCAGGGTTTGAGAGGAGTATTTCTTGAGTTTGTTTGATGCTTTAGGCAGGCAAAGAGTCAAGCAGACTTCTTTTAGAATAACAAGGTTTGTTTACTTATTTCACTCCATGTATTTTATGATACAGGCACATTTCTTTTGAGGGTTAAAAACTTCAAAAAGGTTTGGAGAGTTTGTATATTAAACATTATAAACGTTAATTGTTTTTTCATGAACTATGTTGCTTTACACAGTTCCTTTTAAGAAGAGTTTACTTTCAAAGAAAACACAAGCCGTAACCATTTATTAGTGTCTAATATTAGCTTCTGCACACTAAAAGGCTTCTAAACTCAGGCTGACTCAAAACATTCTCTAACAGGCTCAGAGCTCAACTGACATTTCTTACATGTAATATTACTAATAATATTACAATATAAAGGTATAGTACAATATTGTAATATATAATACTGATATTGTACTATGCTAATAATATAATATATTGTATGCATATATATCTTGTAAGCCACTCTGAGTCCTGTTTGGGTGAGAAGGGCAGCATATAAATGTCATAAAATAAATAAATAAATAAATTTCTAACCTCAACTGATTGTTTCCACCGCTCTCATCAGCAGTGTTGATATTGTACTATGCTAATAATATAACATATTGTATGTATATATCTTGTAATCACTGAGTCCCCTTCGGGGTGAGAAGGGCGGCATATAAATGTTGTAAATAAGTAAATAAATAAATAAATTTCTAACCTCAACTGACATTTCTGTTTAAACCTGAGCATTCTAAACTGTCACTGAGTCAGTCACAGGACCTGCAGCCCCTCTGACCAACTACATTTCCATTGCTGGTTACTAATCTGTACCCTTCAACCTACTGGGGTGAGGATTCCCTTGGTTTCTGGGGGCTTCGGCCCCAGGCTTGTGTGTTTAACTATCTGTTTATGTTCTCTCCCCCTGGCTCTCTGGGCCTCTCTATTCCCTAGCTCCCAAAGAGCCTGGCTTGCTAGGGACTTAGAAAACTATGCCTCCCACACCCTCAAAGCTGTGTTCTGGTGCCCCTTTCGTGAGGAGCCTTCCACCAGAGAGGCTAAGCCGTGTCCCCTTGACTCTGTATAACCCTGCATGCCTCCCAATGTTATGGTTTTGTATGATATTTCCCCTGGGATCCCTTTTCCCCCAATGTTTTATATATAAATATTTGTGTTTTCTTGAGCAATCCAAGGTACCGAGGTCACCACAGCATGGAAAATCTCATCCAGCTCCCCTACGTCAACTCATTTACCTTTTGCATGGACAATCGCAACCCATGATCTCAGGGTCACCCAGAGGACTTCAAGTACTCCTTTGATGATCCACCCAGGGAGAGAGGCCACCCTCCATTGTGATCTGGCCATGGGACCACTTGTCGTGCGGGATGAGAATTGTTCCCTTCTACATCTCCCTTCCCCACCGTTGGACACTTGGAATCTGGAGCTGCCAGATGCCAGCAAGGGGCTATGCCAACTACATCTCACAAGACAATAGATCACCAGGAAGGCAGGACAGCCTGAACCATTTTATTATTTTTCTTGTGCAAAAGAGACTCCAGGGAAAAAAAAGGGACAGCTAATAATCACCTCTCAACAAAAGATTACCCTAGGCAGTAAGAAGCCAGACCTTGCAAACAGCTAGGTCATTAAACGCTGATCAAGGTGGCCAAACAGACAAAGAGTTCTTTCTCCCACCCTTGACATTCTACAGATATATAAACCCCATTTTCCTAGTTTCCAACAGACCTCACAACCTCTGAGGAGGCCTTGTGGGCATAGAATGCTTCTGGAACATGGCCCGAAAAAACCTACAGCAACCCAGGGTCCATCCCATTGCATGTGAAAAAGGAAACCCCATCAGAAGGGGGAGGAGGAAGTGCTGCGCATGCGTGCTTAACGGAAGAGGCTGGAAGGGGTCGTGTGTGGGGTCCAGGGCGGGGTGGGAGAGACGGCGGGCTGGTGGATTGCCGGGAGCAGGGAGCGTGCCTCCGGGCCCCAGTTGTATGTTGGGCGTTGAGGAGGGGCCTCGAGGGCGGGGAGGAGGAGGACCGGCAGCGCCCTCTCCTCGACCTCCCACCCTGCCAGGAGGGCCCAGAGAGCTCCCTGTTCACGCTGCTTCCCTTTTTGAGGCCTAGCCCTGGCCCTGGCCCCGCCTCCATCGATGATATTCTCCGGTGCCTCCCTTTTCCTGCCCAGGAGGAGGGGCTGGAGGGCCCCCTGTTTCCTGAGCAGGGGGCGAGGCTGGTTTTTAACTGCCTAGGGCCCCGGCCTGCCCCTGCCTGGGATGGGCCCCCCCAGGGCAGGGAACAGGCAGGGCTGTACTATCCGGGACTCCTTGCGGGCCACCACTTCATTGGTTTTCCGGGCCCAAATGAGGGCCCTGTTTTCTGCTGCTCTTTTTGCTCCCTGTTCTCCTAGGGCCCATAGAGGGCATCTTGGTGGGGGACAGCCTTGAAGTCCTTCCGGCATCATCCTCAGGAAGACTGCACACTGAAAGGACAGGCAGGAGAGGCTGTGAGGGAGGGGACCTGGCTGGGATTGTGATGCGGCGGGAGGGATGGTGACATGGCAGGGGACTTGGGGGTCCCTTCCTCTGAGTCTGAGAGGGTGTGCTCAGTCACTTTTCCTTACAGAGCTTGGCCATGGCCTTACTCTGAGGCAGAGAGTGTATGCCCTGCCCAAGTCCATCCAGGGCTGAAGGGGGGCTGTTGGACCCTCCTCTTCCTCAGAGAGCTTTTCCATGGCCCTTCTCTGAGGCTGAGAGAGTATGGCTCATCCTCAAACCATCTCCTCACATTGAGAAATTTCCCCTTGACAGGGCACTCCGACCTCTTTCCTATCATGGAGAAGCACTGAGCTCATAAAATGTTCCAGGGTTGGAAAAAGGCCAATATCTCCTGAAAGGAGGGAACTCTGACCAGGGGCCAGCAATTTTAATAATAACAATAACAACAATAATAAGTTATTTATGCACCACCCTATCTTTCAAAAAGGACTTAGGGTGGTTTACAGACGAAAAAACAAAGTGGCAAACACTCATTTGTTAACACCAAACAGCAATAAATCACATGGAGCTGCCACGGCCTTGAGGAGGTTGATGGGGAGGCCTCCTCTGGGATTGTTGGTGCTGTGGTGGCCTTGAAGAGGGCGATGCACGGGTCAGCAATCCTGTTCAGAACTTCTACCTCTTACCACACTCTGCTCCATCTTTACAACTGAAAAACAGGTGGGATGGGAACCATCAGAGTTTCTCTAACCTGTTTCATTGTCCAACTGTCAGCAGTCACTTGTATCCTTTGGGGATCCATGCAGATTTTTAGGATCCCATGGAAAGGAATGGTTTAAACCTGGCTGGCTGTCTCTTGTATGCTTTAGGGTTTCATGCAAATGAATAGGATCCCATGGAAAGCAATGGTTATTTTTTTTTAAAAAATCACGCTTTGCGTTTTAATCTTTGTTTTATGAATTTGAATATGCATTTCATAGAGATATGCATTAATATATATATATTAAAGAATGTTTTAGATGAAAAAGAGAAACATAGTAAGTTTACGATACATAATGCTAAAACCATACAGTTCATTGAGGGGCTGCCACAACTACAAAAATAAATCAGAAAAAGTACACACCACTAAAACACTCCTGTATGGACACACAAAGTACACGAACCAATAAACAAACAGACCTGGGTCTAATTCTAAGAACTCCACACCGGGCTGATTGTGTCCCTGGTCATTCTCCTCCCCTCAGATAATCACGACAGAAGTGGAGTGCGGGTGCATTCAAGTCTAAGTATTGTTATGACATGTTTATCTGCCCAATTTATTGATTGTACTGCAGTAATTACCACTAAAATGAATAAGTGTATAAAAGTAAGGAAATAAAATGTATTAGTAACAATGTTTGCGATGAAATGCACGGAGCAGCTACAGAGGAAACGACACAAGGATTATTTATACAGAAAGATTATATGAAACCTATCTGTATATATTATTATATGTATTGGTTTAACCTTTGTCTGGCTACTTAAACTGAATTACAGTGTTACAAAAGGATGCATGTCTAAAACGTGACGCCAACATGAAAAGTTTGGAAATCTCTGTCTTAGAGTCTCTCTGGGATCAATGACCACAGTTCCCTCCAATGGGAATTCTATGTCTATGTAGACGTCAACTCTCAGGGAAGCTCTTTCCACGTGCCATCTCTCAGGAATACTTGGATTGTGCTTCACTCAGAGTAGACCACTACGTTCACATGAAAGCACTCACACTGGGGAGCAACCCTATAAATGCCTGGAGTGTAGACAGAGCTTCACTCGTATGATGTTTGTGTAGTTGATGTTTGTGTAGTTCACCTCTACACAAACATCAAAGAACTCACCCTGGGCAGAAACCATGTATAGACATAACATAAAGTCATAAAATGATAGAATAATAGAGTTGGAAGATATGACATGGGACATCCAATCCTGCGATGATTTTATAAGCTTCGTGTGCTTTTATGGATTTGACTATTGTTAAAAAATATTAATGATGTTCAATACAGTTTTAATATTTGTATACTTTAAGTTGTATTGCAACGCTTTTAATTTGTGAGCCTCTTTGAGAGTCCAAATGGAGAGAAAAAGTGGGATATAAATAAATATAATAATGAGAACCCCTGTCGTGCAGGAAAGCAATGGTTTTAACCTGGATCACTTCATCTTGTATCCTCTGGGGTTTGGGATCCCATGAAAGAAGTGGTTTTTGACATCATAATGTAAAAAGATCGGAAAATGCCAGCAACCAAAAGGAAGGAGGCAGTCCTGATGGCTCTTTGTCATAGAGTATGGAGTGACACCATCCCCCTGTAGCTGGATTCGAGCACAGTTTCCAAAGGCACCAAAAAACCGGAGTCAACACAACACAACATGCCTCCTTTCTGTTCTGTCTGCAATTTTTAAAAAAATAGCATTGAATGTTTGCCATTTATGTGTACTGTGATCCGCCCTGAGTCTCCTTGGAGAGATAGGGCGGAATATAAATAAAGCTCAGTTTGCTTCAGTTGTGCTGTGCTTTGTTCCTCCCTATATAGTTGAAGGAATACTGCATGACATTTTGTGGAGGGACAAAAGATGTCAACAATTTTACACAATAGGAGAAGAGTACACTACTCTCTAATATTTTTACTGATCAAATTGAAACATGTGTGGACGGGCATTATATCACTTGGTGACAGTTCAGTTTCCATCCCTATTTGTTGCATGAAATCCCCCTGGGCAAACATTATTATTTGTCCCCTTTGTGCCTGCAGCAGAGAGTTCCAAAGGCTGCAGACCCTTAAAGTGTACTTGTTTGGCTCTGCGCATGTTCAGACAATCAGGAAACTAGTTACAGACTGCTTATGATCCCTCAATCAATTGGTTGCCCTAAACTCTGTGCTTTTCTTGGCCTTTCCTTGCTCTAATGTACCTTTCCCAGCCATTATGTATCTTTCCACTTTTCTTCTCTTTACGGATAGCTGGTTCCCTCACTAGAAAGCCTTTGATAGTTTAAGCTCTCTCTGCTCATTATATTTCTCTCTTACCACCCTCCCTGTCTCAGAGCACACACTCTGGCTTCTTTTGGGACCTAAATCAACCCAGGGATTCTGAAGACTATGTTTTCCAAACCTGAGAAACTATGTCTCCCAGGACTGCTGTTAAAAAGAACTCTTTACCTACTGAATAATCATATGTTCTAATGTTGTTTTCCTTATCAATTCCCATCCTTGCAATATGTAACCTTCCTGCCTTTTTGTTCCAAAGTCCCCCTAAAAGCTCATTCTGCTTGTTTCCCTTTCCCCAGTATGAAATTGTATTATTTCTATGTTTTTTTCTGGAACTCACTTCCCAGAGACATCAGACATGCCCCAACTCTGGCAGTCTTCAGGAGGAGCTTGAAAACGTGGTTGTTCCAGTGTGCCTTCCCAGAATAAAGTAAACCCTCAGAATTATGTCCTCAAAATGCATTTTACCTACTGCCTTAGGATTGACTGTATTCCCTCATTCTCTCTAAAAATCCTATCTCAATTACCGGTATATCCTACCTGGTTCACATCAGCACTATTTTTTTAATTTTGATCTATCACATTTGGCCTGGCCTTTGGTTTTAAATGTTTATATGTTACTGTTGATTGTTTATTGTCTATTTTGTTCATGTGATTATGATTTATATTGTATTGATTGTTTATTTATGTTTTATTCTATTGATGTTCTGTTTATTGATGTATTGCGGGCTTGGCCTCATGTAAGCCACACCGAGTCCCTTGGGGAGATGGTAGCGGGGTATAAATAAATTGTTATTATTATTATTTTTTTCCCTTCCTCATGCCTTGATCTGCATACAAGGGAGCCTGGCTTGGATATCTGCATGTACTTGGGAAAACTTTGTCTCTCATGTGCATAAAAATGCCTTAAAAATTCCCTGCCTTTTCTATGTGTTCCTATGTTCCTAACAGAGTTTTCCTGTTTCTTTACCTGGATGGGAAAGTCCTGCTTCCCAGATGATCATACAGCCTGTGAGAAGAGACTCCAAGCTGGGGATTCCTGGCCTCACCCATCTTATGGACATTATCTGGACATATGTAACACAATAGCCCAGCAGACAGGGCAAGATGGCCCAATGCCTTTTTCCTGCCTGCCTCAGGGGACGTAGCTACTCTTTACAATGCGTCTTTGTGTGTGGGACCCCTCACCATGGAAGGAACCTGATTGTCTTCTTCTATGCTCCTCTCCTCTGCTATTTACATGCTTGTGCCAATATGTTCTGCTTTGAGTTGCCATGATCTAGGGCTATTGTGACCATCCTGGACACAATAAAATTTTCCTGGGTAGGGCTAAGTGCCCTCAATCATTTTTATTATTTTTCCTGTTGAATAAAGGGAAACCCATTCACTGCCACTCAATGCTCTTTGTCTCTTTACAAGCCAACTGCTCAGCAAAGGCCCCTTTCTGTGATTGGTCAGAATTGGGACACTTGACCAATGGGCTTCACTACAGCTGATGTTGCTGCAGTGGGAAATTTGAAATTATTGTGCATAAAAGAGGCTGTATTTCTGTTTTCTGGCTATTCTAGCTTCTTTGTGAATGTATCACAAGCTAGGATCTTATCTGCAGATAATAAAATCTTCCTTGGCTGAAATCACTTCTCACCTTGCTAGGTTATTTTATTTGGGGTTGATCTGTATGCTTGCCACAGCAGGGACTCACAAGGGGCAGCTCAGACTTATCACTTGTCTGGGTTTCTGCCAACAGGCTTCTCCTGGTCTCACTGCCAGGGATTGCCTCCTATATTGGGGCCAACATATATCCCGCCCTCTAAATAAGGCTGAAATGAGAAGGGAAAAGGGAAGAGAAGAAGAATGAATAGAGAGTTAGGAGGCATTATATTGATCGTGGAGCTATGCCAGACTTCGGGAGGGTGGTCCTTCATAAGATGCATCCGTAACGCTGTGGTTGAGCCATACATGATGTCTTTCCCCTTGCTCACTTTGCTATTATAGTGCTGGCACACTGCCTGAGTGTGATCCTCTGGATTCAGGTGGAAATGGTCCCAAAATGGGGAACAAGACCATCCAGGTGTAAGACAGGGGACAGGTGCAGCCTTCTCAATCCCTCCACTGTCAGCTTGGGATGACACAGGAGGAGAATGCATCTCCAAATCCCCTTCACCACACCCTTACTACCGAAAGCAAGCAAGCAGCAGACTCTGACTTTAGAAGGATTGTTAAGGATGCCTGCTGGGATCTGGGACCTTTGGACCCATGAGAGGCAGGCTGTAGGTCCAGTCCCCCATTGGCTTCAGCTAAAGCTGAAGAGGGCTTCCTTGCACTCATTCAACCAGTAGCTGCAGTTCCTTGGCTGCCGTTTGGGGGCAGGTGGAGGAATGGGGAGACCCACTGGAGGGTGGGCCTGACTCTTGGCAAAGGAACTCCTTGGAGGCTGGGCCCAAGCCTTCAATGTACATTGTCAATGGAGCTATAGGGTGCTGCCCCTATACAGTGCCAGTGGATCTAAACTTAGTTCCTGTTTGTCTAGCACTGATGGATACTTTTCCATTTATGCAGCCTGGGGATGTTAGATTGCGACATCACAATAGTGTTAAACAATGGAAGCAGCCATTTAAAATCAATGCTTGGTACACAAACAGATTTCCATACAATGGAGGAAAACCTAGATTATTGCCATTTTAAAACCTGGTAAAGATGCCTCCAACACCAAGGATTACCAACTAATCTCTCTCTTATGTCATCTGTATCCTTAAGAGATGGAAGAGAGTTTTGTGCTTTTTTCTCGATTTGGAAGCAAATTTGGAGAGACACAGTTTGGTACAGCTTGATTGTGTAGATTCTGCTTTGCAAAATCCGTTTAGAGCAGGGGTCCCTAAACTAAGGCATGTGGGCCAGGTGTAGCCCTCCAAGGTCTTCAACCCCGCCCTAAACTTTAGGCTTAGAGTTGCACGAAGTCTGAAACAACTTGAAGAACGATGACAACAACAATCCTAATTCACGTGACTATCTCATCAGTCAAAAACAGGCCCACACTTCCCACTGGAGATAGAGTGGTTAACCTATAAACAATTACTAAAAATTAATAATCAAAATGCAAAATTGAAAACTCTGGAAGAAATTCAAGTAATAGAACCAAAAATTACCTGGTTTCAGTATTGGCAGATTAACGAAAACTATAGGGAAGACAAAAAAAGGGTTAAAAATAAAAGAAACATTCTGGGATAAAATTATAAAGGTAGACACTAAACTGATATAAAGAATATAACAACAATTATTAACATGGGAAACCGAGGAAGAACAGGTGAAGGAAGTGATGATAAAGTGGGCAAAGGCAGTAGGCCATACAATCAGTATGGCTAAATGGGAAGTAACCTGGACAAAGACATTCAAATACACATATGCTGTAGAGATCAAAGAAAACTGGCTGTTGCATCCCAGTTCAAGAAACAAGACCATAAGATTAAATCCACCACTCTGGACTGTAGGAAAAGCAATCCTTGTTTATTGATGAAAAATTGGTTACAAAAGAAAGGTAAATGCAGAGTAAAAAAGCCACAGAAAAACACAGTAGTCAATAGGCTCTCTGAACTTGAGCAAAACTTCAAAAGCCACAAAACAATAACCAGGAGTCTGTTAGCCTTTTAATAACCATGAACTTGGAAACTATAAGCCTCTGGGATTACTGGCCATGGAACACAGGAATTCTGCCAAGACCAGCCACAGTCCCGAACGTTGCTTGACCTAAAGAAGCACCCGGCAGGGATGCTCTTAAACCAAAGAAGCTATTCTTAGAAATGCCCCTTGACTTTTCTGTTTGGGCCTCTTTCTGCTGAAGGCGCTGTGACCTTCGTACAGACTGGGAAACAAATCTATCTCTGACTATCTGTTCTTTCCGGACCTCGTTATCAAGCCCAGGTGGGGAGATATCACGGCTAACTTCCAAAACATTCTCTTCTAACTGTTGGGTTTTGTTTTCATTCCCACTGACCTCTGCATCAACAACAGATTCCACACTGTCAGAGTCAGGGAGAGCTTGCTCAGTTTGAAAAACTATCAGAGAATCCTGTTCACACAGATCAGGATCAGGCTGAACCCCAACACTGGCTAAAGATTTTTTACATGTTATTTAACGCTAGAGAAACTAGCTAAATATAGCAAAGGAAAAATCAGTAAGAAATATTGGAAGGGTGAGAAAAACATGGGCACTTTGATGCATATGTGGTGGGAGAGTAAAATCATAAAAAATGGTATGAAGTATATAAAAAGATTAAAGAAATTTTACAAGTAAAATTTGACTTTAAACCTGGGGATTACAGACTTTCAACTGGACAGAAACAAAGATAAGATTTTCTTTTACTCAACTACCGTGACAAGAATAACCATAGCCTGCTTTTGGAAAGCAAAGAGACAGCAACAACAAACTAATGGATTGAAAAAGCTATAGACATCATGAATATGGATTTACTAATGCAAAAGCTTGCCCAGAACAGATCAATATGAAAGAAAATTAACTGGAATGACTTTATTAATTTTCTAAAAAAAAAAACAACAACAATTACAAATATTTACCAAAGTGGAATAAAGCCCTAAGGGTCTAATAAAAATTATATGCATGGGGCATATATAAAGAGGAAGGAATATAATGCAAAGACATATAAAACACCACAAAAAGCAGTCTGGGAGCAACAGAAATAATGTGTTTAAGTTGATATTTTGTAGCTGTGGAGGCTGATTCCTTGCTTCTCTTCCCCCTGCCCCCCTTGTTTCTCCTCTTCCCTCTTTTTTTCTCTTTCTTTTTTTCTGCTTACCCTGATCCCGCAACCAGGATGGAGTGCCAGAGCCACCACCAAGAAGGCCCTCTCTCTCCCTCGTCCCCACCAACCATGCTTATGATGGTGGCGAGAGCGAGAGAAGTGCCTCCCCAGCAGATCTTAGGATCTATGCCGGTTCATAGGGGAAAATGTCCAAGGGGCCTGCGAGTTCTAAAGGCCTACGAGCTAGCCTTCTATTGTTCTTTGAGTGGTTCTAATAAACATTGATGTTGGCGATACTGCCTTAATTGTGGACCAGGATTGTGGCGCAGCTGGCTGAGTGTCAACTGCATTAAGATCACTCTGACCAAAAGGTCATGAGTTCGAAGCCAGGTTGGAGCCGGGTTGGAGTGGGCTTCCAACCAATTGTGTAGCCTGTTGTCGACCTTTGCAACCCGAAAGACAGTTGCATCTGTCAAGTAGGAAAATTAGGTACCACCTTGTGTGGGGAGGCTAAATTAACTAATTTATGAGGCCATAAAAAGACTCCAGCAAAAGCACTCCAGCAAAGCATGCGGGGAATGCGGAAGTACTTCATCAGTGTCGCAGATGGACGATGAAAGCGACAGCTCCCCTGGCAGCCAGAAAAAGTTAAATAGCCTCTGTGTATGTCTGTATACGTTGTATGTCAAAATTGGCATTGAATGTTTGCCATATATGTGTTCATTCTAATCCGCCCTGAGTCCCCTGCAGGGTGAGTAGGGCGGAATATAAATACTGTAAATAAATAAATAAATAAATAATCTGGATTTTCTTCCATGCCAAGACAGAGGAACAATGGGGGGAAACTTTGAGTGGATGTTTCGGTAGAGACATACATACAAACATTCACTTTTATTATATATATATAGATTATTTGGCCGTTCCATCACAAGAAACACAGTAGCTCACTATGACAAATTTGTCAGAGTTGGTCCATTAATATATTCGCAGAGTCAGCAATCTGAGAGTACATCCTTGTGGTCATGATGATGCAACTTCTTTCCAGTTAGTATCCAAAAGTGTAAAACCAGCACAAACCATGGGATAACTCTGACATCTAGTGGCCAAAAGAATGAACTTTAATCTTAGTTGGTGACTGAAAATGACAGGGGTCTGATAATGCATTTGAGAAAATCAAGGTCTTACAAAATGGAACTATATTTAAAAATGTTCAAGATAGGACATAGAATCACTTTAATCCAATACTGTGATGGGTCACAATAGCCATCTAAAATCTGTTGAACTGTAAATCCCATTAATCTGAGCCAGAGTAGTTAACTGAAAAATCCTGAAAAATTGCACTATAACAACCCACAGAGGGTGGTGGTTGCCTCTCTGCCACACAACATTTGTTTATTTCTTTGCAGTATATATTTCCATCTATATGCACACATTTTCAGTAAGGAAAGGATAATTTTGGGAGAATTCTTTGGTGGAAAGGACAGCAACTTCCACCAGCCCACACCTGTATAGGTAAAGGTATGGGGTAGTGGGAATTGCAGTCCTAAAATAGTTGGAGATGGATGGTGACTGTCCTGACAATGAAGTAGTGAGACCATTTTGGTAATCTTTAAGGAGCTATCCATGGTGCTGAATAAATTTGGGGTGTAAGGTTCACAACTTTGGACACCGCAAACTAGAACTTGATGCAACTTTACTATCCCACTTGACATGAAAGCCACTAGCTTCATACTATGGTCTGGTTCATCAATAAATATTATCCCTTGGGTACTATTTTGGGTGGAGGCGGTAAAGGGGGTGCTAGTGAGAGGAGGATAGACCTTGTGGCCTGGAAAATGGAACAGTACCATCCCTTGTATTGGAAATAAAATAAACTAGGAAAGAGAAAATATCTAATTCTGCATTTACATTTTCTGAACATCAAATAGTATTGCACAGACTGCTTCTATTCAAGGCTCCAGACAGACAGACAGACAGACATGTTTGTAGGATATTCCATTTGCACCATCTCTTTGTTGTCAGCCATCTCCCAATACTGAATCAAGCTGCTAGGTATGTTCTGTTTTTATCCAGCTGTGTTGTCTCCCAAGTTTCTTTGCATAACTTTTTATTTTTGGTACTTTTACCAATTTTGGAGTTTCCAGAAATTAGGTGGTTTTTCCAACATCTGGATCATTGATGCCTTTTTGGTTACTCCAGAGACAACATTCAGAAAATGAGTCAACTATATACATCAGTGTTTCCCAACTTTTTTTTTTACCAGGGACTACTTGACCAGGGACCACTCTTCAACATTAGTATGAAAAGGGTTACAAATCAGTTTTGGATAATTTTAGATTCAGTTTGGGCTTCTGATTCAGAAAATTGCATTGGATAGACCACATCAGTACTAGTTTCTGATACAGAACATATGTCATAGTCAGCGACAGGGAAAGAGTGGCAGGCAGCATGAAAGGAGTGGAAATAAAATAAATAAAACAAATAAAGAGGAAAGAGGCTTGCGGACCACATTTTTGTCCTCACAGCCCACTGGTGGTCTTTGGCCCACAGGTTAAGAACCACTGATATATATGATGGCAGATCTGGTCCTATTATTACACAAGATAAGGCGGTGGTCTCAAGTAGTGGATGCTGGCAAGCAGAAACAGGACAAAGCTGTCTGCTAAACGGGTTGTCTTTTATCTCCCAAGCTAACCTGGTAACCTCATGTGAGATGAAGGATGTTCTTGACCAATTCTGAAGAAATACTTAATTGCTAGCCCTGGCCTTTATACATAGAATGGGAGAAGTCAGATTTCATTTCAGGCAACAAAGGTCCTTGGAGCAGTCCTGTATGATATACATATGTTAGTGTATGTGTGACACACACATGCTCAATTATAGGAACTAGCTGAGTAAAATAAGTTCGAAGTTTCTGATGGAACTAATTCAGTTTCGTTCTTAATTGACTTAAGTCTGATTTTCAGAATGAACTTAATTCTAGAATGTACTTAATTATCTTATTAAAAGAGATACTAAAGTGAATATCCAATACACGTATTTTTTTCCAGTTGGTGCTTTAAGAGATGCTACTGACTTTAATGTTAACATTATATTTGGATTAATTTTAAGAAACAAAGAAAGGAAACCAATAAGTAGTCAAAGCTTCTCAGAGAGGATATGGTCTTCTTTGCACCTAGATCAGTATTTCTCAACCTTCCTAGTGCCGTGACCCCTTAATACTGTTCCTGATGTTGTGGTGACCCCAACCATAAAATTACCTTAGTTATTACCTTCATAACTGTAATTTTTGCTATTGTTATAAATTGTAATGTAAATATCTGATATGTAGGATGTATTTTCATTCACTGGTCCAAATTTGGCACAAATACCCGATACGCCCAAATTTGAATACTGGTGGGGTGGGGGGTGGGGATTGACTTTGTCACTTGGGTGTTGTAGTTGCTGGGATTTATAGTTAACTTATAATCGAAGAGCATTTTGAACCCCACCAATGATAGAATTGGGCCAGACTTTCCACACAGAACTCCCATGACTAACAGGAAAAAACTGTGTTTTCTGATGGTCTTTGTTGACCCCTCTACACCCCCTCATGACCCCCCCCCCAGGGGTCCTGATCCCCAGGTTGAGATACACTGACCTAGATAATCCTTCACATATAAGCTACTCACCCGATTCACAAAACAGAATTTTGAAACCATTAGCTTTGAGACTTTTAGTGTGATTAACTGGAAACAGTAAGTGAAAGAAAGGAGAAAGTAAAGGACGTCTGTTATAAGAGAGGAACAGGAAGCAAGTTGAAGGGTTTTGTGGTATGAATGAGATATGGGATTTCAAAAAAATGCAGCTAAACAAAAAAGGGAGGTTAAGAGCAATGTAAAAGGAAAAAAAAATCAGGAAAAGCAAGATGCAGTGGGATAAATAAAAAGTTGTACTTTCAAAAATTCATCCAGCTATTTCTTTTTTCCCCAAACTCAAGGAGGTGAATGGGGAATAGAATTAAGTAAAATTACCAATGCAATTTTAGTACCATTCTGACAAAAGGTTTTGTGCAGAGTTTTAAATTTTAAAAAAGAGCAAAATTTATAACCTGCCCTATTTCCCCGAGGGGACTCAGGGTGGTTTCCAACAAAGGATGGCGAACATTCAATGCCACAAAACAATACAAAATAGCCCCATGACTGAAACATAAGTAAATAAGTAAGTAAATACTCACAAAATGTAAATAATTAAATAAAACATGTAAATCTATTAAACCTACAAAGTAACAAAACTAATCAGTTTAAAAACAATTTAAAACAGTTTAAATAATCATTGTTATATAATTTATCTGCCATTGACAAGGCAGAGTAAAGTACCATGTTCTAGTCAAGGTTGTAAAGCATAATATTCCAATCCTCCTCTTTGTGAGCTAAAGAACAAAAATATGTTTTAAGCAGTTTTTAAGGGAGAGAAGGGAAGGAGCCACTTTTACTTCTAAGACTGCAGAATTAAATAAGACATAAACATCAGAGTTTAAAATGGGCAATTTTGACATAAATTACTTCTTAGTGTGTTCATGATTAACTAAATACACAAACATCTTTCAACACATTTTCCTGTCTTTGCACATATGTCCATATTTACACAGATATGTGTATGTCTACTATCATTTAAAGTGTTTATTTATATATCTATTTTGCTGTAGTGTTCCATAGTTACCAAACTTCATTTAATATCTAATGAAAACAAAACAAAGGCCACACTAAGATTTTGGACATGATCCATCACACACATTGGGTAACTCTTGAAAAATCATTTCCCGTTGGCTCTAAAGTACACATTCTTGAACTAATTTTGACCAGTCTTTGTGTAGTTAACATCTTGAACATAGTTATGCAGTTTTGGGACTGAAAGGCAAATGTTAGATGCTTTTTGTTCCAAAGGTTTTGGTTTTCTATGTGTAAAACAGGTATGAACCAGATTTTGAGGACTATAAGTATTGCATTCCTTCTTTTCTTGCATTTAAATCATAAACAAAATAATAAACCTGGGCTGTTGTAGGGTTTTTTTTTCCGGGCTATATGGCCGTGTTCTAGAGGCATTCTCTCCTGACGTTTCGCCTGCATCTATGGCAAGCATCCTCAGAGGTGGTGAGGTCTGTTGGAACTAGGAAAATTGGGTTTATATATCTGTGGAATGACCAGGGTGGGACAAAGAACTCTTGTCTTGGAGCTAGGTGTGAATGTTTCAACTGACCACCTTGATTAGCATTTGATGGCCTGGCACTTTTTTGGTGTGGCTTGTTAGTACCTGGGAGAATTTTTTGTTGAGGTACTAACAAGCCACACCAAAAACTGCCAGGTCATCAAATGCTAATCAAGGTGGTCAGTTGAAACATTCCACACCTAGCTCTAGCAGACAAGAGTCCTTTGTCCCACCCTGGTCATTCCACAGATATAAACCCTTTTTCCTAGTTCCAACAGACCTCACTATCTCTGAGGATGCTTGCCATACATGCAGGCGAAACGTCAGGAGAGAATGCCTCTAGAACATGGCCATATAGCCCGAAAAAACCCTACAATAACTCAGTTATTCCGGCCATGAAAGCCTTCGACAATACAAGATAATGAACGTCAATGTAGGTGAAGCTCGGTAAATTTCCCAAAGACAATGTCAACAAAATACAGGGGTAACAAGGTTGATGAACATCCAAACAACATTCAAAATCCACATTGTATCTGTGCAGTTTTGAAACACTCTGGGACCTTTATCAGGTACAGATGATAAAATTATTTGGAATAAAATAATAATATTTGTGTACAGTATATGCCACTGTAGCTTCCTGTTTCTTCCACCAGGTGGCAAAGCTGCTCCATTCAATTTCTCATAAGAAAGATGGCCATGTTAAAAATCTACTTCTCCTTCACCTGCTGCCTCAACTGCAGAGGGCAAACCACAACCACAGAAGCCAGTCTCCAACTAATATTGGAGAATATTCAGAGTGCAAATGGATGCTTGAAGGGCTGTCCTGTAATTTGAGAAATTTTGGCCAAATAATCCAGTGAGACTAAGTTCTTGTGGTTTTTTTCAGGCTATATGGCCATGTTCTAGAGGCATTTCTCCTGACGTTTCGCCTGCATCTATGGCAAGCATCCTCAGAGGTGAGGTCTGTTGGAACTGGGAAAAAGGATTTATATATCTGTGGAATGACAAGTGAGATTTAAATGCAACAAAAGTGAACTATTAGGCTAGAGGAGTGGGGAAAACATCCTTTCTTTGGGTGCATCTACACTGGAGCCCCCAGTGGCACAGTGGGTTAAAGCGCTGATTTGCTGAACTTGCTGACCAAAAGGTCACAGGTTTGAATCCAGGAAGTGGCGCGAGCTTCTGCTGTTAGCTCCAGCTTCTGCCAACCTAGCAGTTCGAAAACATGCAAATGTGAGTAGATCAATAGGTACCACTCCTGGTGCGAAGGTAACGGTGCTTCATGCAGTCATGCCGGCCTCATGACCTTGGAGATGTCTGCAGACAATGCCGCCTCTTCGGCTTAGAAATGGAGATGAGCACCAACCCCCAGAGTCGGACACGAAATGTCAGGGGAAAACCTTTACTTTTTACTACTCTGTAGATTTAATGCAGTTTGACCCCACCTTAACCACTATGGCTCAATTCCATGGAATCATGGAGGCTGTAGATTTACAAGGTCTTTAGCCTTCTCTGCCAAAGAGTGTTAGTGCCTCATCAAACTGCAACTCTCAGGATTCCATAGCATTGACTCATGGCAGTTAAAGTGGGATCAAAGTGCATTAATTCTACAATGTAGATGCATCCTAAGAAATGGTCTTAGAGGATGCATTATTTTTCTAAGGAATATTCTCCTAAATACAAAAAGTTTTCAAAGTGTCCCACAAAGCCCCAGACAACTTTGATCCAGATGAGCTTGCTTGTGTTTTCAAATATTCTGGGGTACCCCTTGTCTCTGTCCCATCACTTTCACAGGTGGGAAAACAGGAACATCGGAAAGGGCCTTCTTGGCTCTGGAGCTCTGTTCCTAGATAGGTTAGCTTGCCTGCTTCCCTCTTATCCTTCCATAGGCAGACCTTTTTGTTTTGGCATGCCTGTGAGAGCTGATTGCTCAAGTGGAAAACAGCTGTTCAGAACATATTATACCATTTACCTGGTTCCTTTTCAACAGTCAGGCTTTGCATTCTAATTGATTTTCATTCTATTGTTTAGTTATAGTTCTTATTTTTGTATGACTTTTAAAGTTGTCTCTGTTTTAACCTTTGTAAGTTATCTTGGGTCCTGCATGGGGAATGGCAGTACTTTCTCTATATGTAAAAGTCAAAGTATGCGTGTGTGCATGTTTGCTTGCCTGTTTGTACCATAAAGGCTGTTGCTAGGTGAAGTGGCCCTCTGATGTAATGAGTGACTATTACTAGGTGAAATATCGATTGTTGCTTGGTGAAGTGGCCTTCTGTGAAGTCATTGGTCCCAATGACATCCAGGCAATGCTGGTTATATATGAATAATCCCACTGAATATGAGTTGAGGGGGTGCTATGGAGCTATTGTTTTGCCCTTGCCTGCATATTTTAAGGAGGCATTTGATTGTCCACATCAAGATCAAGGCATTTGATTGTCCACATCAGGATTATGGCTAACAGATAAAGGAACTGGTCTGCAATTTGACATGTACTATGTAATATTATGTCCTTGTGATGGATTTGGCCCCACTGTTAACATGAACCATGTCTTTCTTTATGACAGAAACAATCTCATTGCAATCATGGGTCTGGTATCAAGCAGTGGTACCAGGGCCTGTCTAGGACTGGGGGAGGGGGGGGGGGAGAGATCATAATAATTTATATCTTCACTCTCAAAGTAAATTTTATTGAGTCACTTTGAGCTTGTCACTCTGAAATGACAGAATCCAGGTGGTGCAGCCAGTTCACCTCAAGGTTTATGTGCACCCCGTGTTGTGTTTGTCCAAAAGTCGGATGCTGCGATGACAATCACAGGGGATCCTGTTCTATCAGCATTGAACCATTCACGTTGAGGATCATCCATAAATAAACTTCATATCAAAGGAGGAATTTGGGCTAAGCTGGAATAAATATTCTTCAAGCACACCAATCTACAAAGCCTTTTGGATGCCTTCTTTCTTTCCCTACGGTTTTATTTCTTGTGTTGCCTTGCTTGCTGTTTTGAGAACGTGACTCTAGAGGGGAGGGTGGGGAGAGGAAGCAGGCGTGATGACATAAGGAGAGGCAGAGGCAAATGATATTTTGAATAAAGAAACACAGTGCCTTTGGGAATAGTGGTGGCTTAGCACATCCCTTGCCTTCTTGGAGTCCAGATCAAGGAGCTGATCTGCAATTTGACATGTACTATGTAATATTATGTCCTTGTGATGGATTTGGTGCCACTGTTAACATGAAGCATGTTTTTCTTTATAACAGAGACAATATCATTGTCATCATGAGATCTGGTATTAAGCAGCGGTCCCAGGACCTATCTAGGACTAGGAGGGGATCATAATAATTTGTATTATACCTACTTCTTGGCAGGGGGCTGGACTGGATAGCCCACGAGGTCTCTTCCAACTCTATGCTTCTATGTTTCTATATCTTCACTCTCTTAAAGTTTATTGGTTCACTTTGAGCTTGTCATTCTGAAATCCATCTCACAATGTTGTTGTGAGTGATAGAAGACCTCGGGTTTGTTTTTTTTTTTTTTGGTGAAGATAAAGGGATGGGGATGGATAAAACAAGAATTGCTCTGAGCTTGCTAGAAGAAGGGAGAGATTAACATGATCAGTGGTCAGTAAAGTCCTGCCTCAAGAGCAGCGTGGTCTTTGTGAAATCCAAGAAGGTTCCTTATATCCTTAATATTATTTCAGAAAAACAGGACCCTGAATCCTCAGTGATTGCAGAATTCAAGGGTATGTCTTTCCCAATCCAAAAGTCACTTTATCGGGCTCTTCATCCAAGGTCAATCTGTTTTGTTCATTTTTTGTGTGTGTCAGGAGCGGCTTGAGAAACTGCAAGTCACTTCTGATGTGAGAGAATTGGCTATCTGCAAGGACGTTGCCTAAGCAACGTCCAGATGTTTTGATGTTTTACCATCCCTGTGGGAGGCTTCTCTCATGTCCCCGCATGGGGAGCTGGAGCTGATAGATAGAGCTCATCTGCGTTCTCTCCAGATTCAAACCTCCGACCTGTTGGTCTTCAGTTCTGCCGGCACAAGGGTTTAACCCATTGCACCACTGGGGTTTTTGTTCATGTAGCTCAGTATTATCTATTCTATCTCATCTCAGTTCTTGAAAGTTTCAGGCAATGCTTCTTCCTGATCCCTTTAAACTGGTGGAATCTGAGACCAGTATACAAACAATATTTTGGACGCTTTATCTATGCTCAGCAGGTTAATCTGACCATCGATAAATGGACTAAGGAAGGACCAAGAATGATTCTTGAAAGAGAGTATGTGTGTGGGCTGATATGTGCTTCTATGCAGACAGCTCCATTTATTTAAAACCGTAAGAAGAGCTTGATTAAGCTCAGGTGAAAGGTGTATTGAGTCTAGCATTATTTCCCACTGTTGCCATCAATACCTTTTTCAGAACGTACATTGCTGAGAATGAAACCAATGGTGCTGTTCTATTGTTATCTTCCCTCATCATATACGTGCAAGTCTCAATTTGTGTCAGGGTTTTGTTCTAGAACCCACAATGCAAACAGATTGATGTCAATGGGAGAAGTCAGTTGTACAGTATAATGAATAGCTGATAAGAGTTGAATTAGCTGTTAACTATTTTACCAACAAATTTAACGTGGTTTAAAATATTTAGCACCAGAGCTTCCTTTCCAGACAATAATACTAATTGCTCACTTAAGCAAACAGAAAAAAATTCCTTCCAGCCTCACCAAATTCCCAAGATCCAGGATTCTTAATCCCTCTCCCTCCCCGCCATCCCTTGTAAGCTCACAGAGGAGACCCCTTCCTTCTAGAAGCACACTGACCACATTTGCTTTGTGCCTCACCTTCTCTTGGCCAATCCCTTTCTTGCTGCTCAAATCTTCCATGTCAGGACTCATAACAGATCTCCCAACTGACCATTCTTTGTTTCCTGCCTCAGTCAATTGCACAGGCACTGTGCCTTCTTTAGGAAGAAGGAACCCCCACAGAATTAATGTCCACGCTGTCACTTTGAGGAAAAGGTAACAATTTATTAACAGCTTTTGGGTCTGACTCCACCCAGGCACTAGCTTGATTTTCCCACAACAAAGTTCATATTTAAAACTCGAAAGGTAACTTAATGATTCCGAAGCTGCCAGATTCAGGACCTGCCTATCTGTGCAGCCGGATCCTTCCCTACGAGCCCACACGGTCCTTAAGATCTTCTGGGGATGCCCTTCTCTCGTTCCTGCCCCTGTCTCAGGTGTGGTTGGTGAGGACGAGAGAGAGGGCATTTTCGGTGGTGGCTCCCCATCTCTGGAATTCCCTCCCCAGGGAGATTAGGCAGGCACCCTCCCTAGCCATATTCCATAAGGAACTAAAGACATGGATGTTTCGCTGTGCCTTCGACTGATGACCCTTATGACAAACGATTGTACCGTGATCTGTTTTCACCATTTAATCTGAATTCCTATATTGCATCATTATTCAGATATGTAAGTTAAACTGAGATGATCCTGATCCTGTTTAATTGCTCTGTTTTTATGATATCTCCTTTGCCATTTATGTTCCTATCCACCTTATTGAACTATTTAATCAATTCGTATGTTGGCCTTCTTCCCCCCTCCAAAATTGGTTTGCTGTTGCTTGATACTTGTTTATTATTGTTATGCTGTTTGTGCTACTTTAATTTGTAATTTGCTGTTGTCCTTGCTTTAAATCTGTATGTTGCTGGGCTTGGTCCCATGTAAGCCGCCCCGAGTCCCCTCGGGGAGATGGAGGCGGGATAGAAAAATAAAGTTCTTCTTCCTCTTCTCCTTCTCCTTCTCCTTCTCCTTCTCCTTCTCCTTCTCCTTCCTTCTCCTTCTCCTTCCTTCTCCTTCTCCTTCTCCTTCCTTCTCCTTCTCCTTCCTTCTCCTTCTCCTTCTCCTTCTCCTTCTCCTTCCTTCTCCTTCTCCTTCTCCTTCTCCTTCTCCTCCTTCTCCTTCTCCTCCTTCTTCTTCTTCTTCTTCTTCAGATGTGAGTATTTCTGAGGAAACTAGATCACAGTTTCCTGAGGAGAATAGATGGCAGTTTCCCTTGCTCCCAGTCTCTGGTATAGATGTCTCTGAGGCACCCAATACCCAAGGTGTTAACCAGTTGTTGTTTAACTAATTGGTTGAAGTACTGATTATAAAGTACAACTGGTTAAAGTAGAACTGGTTGTTAAGTAGTAGTTATATAACTGGTTGAAAAACAACTGGTTATAAAGTATTGACTTGAAACGGCTTGTTCAAGCCTGAATCTCTGGGACCAACTGAAAACATGCCCTCCCTCAAGAATTCCATGGTAATCTATGATCTAAAATGGCACCTTTACCTCAGCCAAAGGGGCATGGCCAACTAACTGACACAAAATTGTTCCTTTTTTCCTCAGGCAAAAGGCAAACAAAATGGCTGACACAAGCCAGGAAAGGTTCTCCTGAACTCCACCCTCATAAAAACGAACACAAAAGTAACTGCTCTAAAATTATGGGTGAGGAAGCCAGACAAAGGGATCTGGAACTGGTTATGCATCGTGGACTAGACTTTCATACATTCATTCATTTATTCGTTTCTAGAGAGATGCCATAGATTTGAAATGTTGTCCATTCAGACAATGCAAACTGTTACCTGAATTTGTCAGCATACTCTTTCTGAATTTGAACAATAGTGAGGAAACTTTGGTCTTCCAAATATATTAGACTTTCATTCTCAGAATCATGGCCAAAAGTAAGCAACTGCTGGAATTGCACTGTCAGGGGCGGCTCAATCCATTACGCAAAGTAAGCATTTGCAGTATAGTTGATTTTGCCCAGGAGCGCTCTTGAGACACTCTTGGGGAAAAATAGACCTTGATGTATGCGAGTTGTAGTTACCGGGATGTATAGTTCACCTACAATCAAAGAGCATTCTGAACTCCACCAATGATGGACTTGAACCAAATATGGCACGCAGAACTCCCATGACTAACAGAAAATATATATCAGTGATTGGTTGTTTTTTTTTGGGGGGGGGGGCAAAATACTGTTTGTTTACCATTGAAAAGTACCTAGGGCCACCTCTGTGCACTGTCCAGTAGTATCTGAAGAGCTAAAGCTTCCTCATCTCCTGCTTTCTGAGAGGTGGTAAAAACAACTACATGTAGACTGAAGAAATGGCTGTAGTGTGAGAAAATTAGATTTCACCATAGCTATGCTTGCACAAGACAGCCTTAGGCAAGCCCGTGTTTTATAGCTTTCAATCCTACCTCCCTGCTCTGCAGTTAGGGGAAAATAAGCATGGCCTATGCTGTAGTGGTTTTGTAAGGTTAAAGGAACCATTTTACTTTATGCAGTCTACAAGGTGAGTGATAAAGTCAACAACGCATCCCATGGATTATAGAACTTCAAATGTATTCTAATGAGTAATACAAAACTCACATCTAAATATGTGCTTTGGTCTTTTTGTGCCAAGAGATCCACCCCACAAAATGGAGAAATGCTGAAACTTGTTAACAGAACCCAAAATTGATTTTGGGAATCAAAATATGTGGAAAAATCACATAATCAAGTATTCAGAATAAATCTAATAGAGTGAACACTGCAGAACAGCTAATACGAGATGGTTAATGAATGGATGAGTAAGAGGAAACATGTTGATTTACTTCACTGGAATGAGTTAAAACCCCTAGAAATCAACTTTTCTTGTCATAGAGTTTTCAATTCTCTCGGGGCAAAATAATAATAATAATGGATGTATATCATCTCAAGTGCCATGACCTCAGAGTCCTCATGGACAACAATTTAAACTTGAGTGAACAATGTCATGCAGCGGCTAAAAAAGTCAATGGATTTTGGCCTACATAAATAGGAGTATAGTGTCTAGATCCAGGGAAGTCATAGGTAAAGGTACAAGTTTTCCCTTGACATTAAGCCCAGTCATGTCCGACTCAGGGGGTTGGTGCTCATCTCAATTTCTAAGCTGAAGAGCCGGTGTTGTCCATAGACACCTCCAAGGTCATGTGGCCAGCATGGAGTGCCGTTACCTTCCTGCCAGAGCGGTACCTATTGATCTACTCACATTTGCATGTTTTTGAACTGCTAGGTTGGCAAAAGCTGGGGCTAACTGCAAGAGCTCACCCCATCCCAGATTCAAGCCTGCAACCTTTCGATCAGCAAGTTCAGCGCTCAGCACTTTAACCCACTGCACCACCGAGAAGTTATGCTACCCTTCTATTCTGCCTTGGTCAGACCACTTTACCTGGAATCACAGTGTGTCCAGTTCTGGGCACCGCAATTGAAGGGAGATGTTGACAAGCTGGAATGTGTCCAGAGGAAGGGTGTGGAGAACAAGCCCTATAAGGAGCGGCTTAAAGAGCTGGTCATGTTTAGCCTTTAGAAGAGAAGGCTGAGAGGAGACATGATGGCCATGTATAAATATGTGAGGGGAAGTCATAGGGAGGAGGGAGCAGGCTTGTTTTCTGCTGCCATGGAGACTAGAATGCAGAACAATGGCTTCAAACAACAAGAAAGGAGATTCCAACTGAACATGGGAAATACCAGCCTAACTGTGAGAGCTGTTCAGCAGTGGAACTCTGCCCTGGAGTGTGGTGGAAGCTCATTCTTAGGAGGCTTTTAAACAGAGGCTAGATGGCCATCTGTTGGGGGTTCTTTGAATGCAATTTTCCTGCTTCTTGGCAGGGCTGGGCTGGATGGCCCATAAGGTCTCTTCCAGCTCTATGATTCTATGACCCTGTCTGCAGGCTGATATGAAGCAGTGATTAGCTGAATGCAATTGTTGTGTGTGTGTGTGTGTGTGTGTGTGTGTGTGTGTGTAGGAGGGGAAAGAAAGGGACCCACTGCTCAACAGCTTATCACAGATTCCTGCCAGCAGATGGTTCAATATATCAAAGCAAGGTAAGGCTGAAAGATGGGTATTCCTTATTCTTGTTTTGTTGCAGCAAGATATCTATTGGCACAGCTGGCTCAGTCTGACTGGACGGGTTTGTTCCTGTCTTTGGATTTCCCTCCCTCCTGCCCTCTTTTCACATCCATCTCTGTATTATAGCCGAAGTTATCCATTCAGAACAAATCTGCATTCCAAAGATGCATCTACATAGCGATTATTATGATCTTTGTATTCTTGGTAGGTAGGGATTTTCTCCTAATGGCCATATTCAGATGATCTGAACCACATATCCTGCCATTTTCATCCAATAACTCTTCAAACCCAGGTTTGATCCTGGTTTGCAATCTTGGCCTAGAAGGGCATATTGTTGGGAATGCAGAACTGGATAAAAACAGCTAACTACGGTTTGATTGAAATTCTTAGAAACTTCCCATCTCTTCCCCCTAGATCACCTGGAATTGATACTTTTAATCTTTGTATACACATAGCAGCAAGAATAATTATAATAAGATTATAAGTCTTTAAGACATAGAATGGACTGTACCATTTTGGAATGCAAGTAGGAATCTTACAGAGCCTTAAAATATTCTTCAAGAAAAAGAAATTAACAAATCAGGGAAGAAGTATGTAGCTTATTTATATAAAAATTAATTCAATTATATAGAAATATATTGAAGAAATGACATTCCTCATCAATTGTACTGATCATTGCATTACTTCATTCTGATGTATAGGAATGGCCAACTCTTGTCTCTTGTTAGTTACTGGGGGATTCTGGGAAGGACAGTCCACAAAAAACTTTACCACTTAACATCTCGCAATATAAACAATAGTATCCACAAGTATATATTTTTACTCTGACTAGATGTATACTGTACATTGTGTTTATATTGTGTGTTTTGATCAATAAAAATAGTTTCATTTTGTTTCGTCCACAAGTCATTATTCTAATATGCAAAGGGATGTGTTTTCTGTAGGAGGGAAATAAAGCCTGCTGTGGGAAATAGTGGATTTAGTGTGGGTGCGTATGTGCAGTTGACAATATTGGCTTTAATCAGGAACGATTAGAATATTAAAACAACTATTGTTACATTTTTGTCATCATATTTTCATATGGGTCAAAACTAAAAAAATGAAGTTCAACAGGGATGAATGCAAGATACTCCACTTAGGAAGAAAAAATGAAATGCAAAGGTACAGAACAGGGGGCACCTGGTTTGACAGCAGTATATGTGAAAAAGATCTTGGAGTCCTTGTGGACAACAAATTAAACATGAGCCAACAATGTTATATGGCAGCTAAAAAAAGCCAATGGGATTTTGACCTGCATAAATACGAGTATAGTGTCTAGATCCAGGGGAAGTCATGCAACCCCTATATTCTGCTTTGGTCAGACAACACCTGGAATACTGTGTCCAATTCTGGGCAGCACAATTGAAGGAAGATGTCGACAAGCTAGAATGTTTCCAGAGGAGGGTGACTCAAATGATCAAGGGTCTGGAGAACAAGCCTATGAGAAGCAGGTTAAAGAGTTGGACATGTTTAGCCTTTAGAAGAGAAGGCTGAGAGGAGGAGACATGATGGCCATTTATAAATTTTTGAGGGGAAGTCATAAGAGAGAGGGAGCAAGCTTGTTTTCTGCTGCCCTGGAGATTAGGACACAGAACAATGACTTCAAATTACAGGAAAGGAGATTCCACCTGAACATTAGGAAGAACTTCCTGACTGTGAGAGCTGTTCAGCAATGGAAAACTCTGCCCCGGAGTGTGGTGGAGGCTCCTTCTTTGGAGGCTTTTAAACAGAAGCTGGATGGCCATTTGTTGGGGGTGTTTTGAATGCAATTTTCCTGCTTCTTGGGCATAGGTTTGGACTGGGTGGTGAACAAGGTATCTTCCAAATCTATAATTTTATGATTCAATGATTCTGTATTAATAGTATAATCTTGGGACCAAATATATAGTTGCACTCTTTGTAACCAAGGAAGACACATGTAGGAAGAGATGCCTTGCTGTTTTGGATCCTGCGGTATTGCTGCACGTATTGTCTACTACATTCAACATTCCATTTACACCACAGTTAGGAAGCTCGGCTTTTCATCTTCAGATTTGATCATGGCTTTCATCATTACATAAAGTTTATCAGTTCTGGTTGGGTCCACCCTGCTATCACTCTTCTAAGGCTGTGCCAATGTATCTTCAGTCAATGTCTTGATGAGGCTATCTCTGTGGTGAGGCTCTTTCTTGTCACTTTCTATGATTCACTGCATGGTCAGACAAATAACAAGTGATGCTAGACACATCTAGGAGAAGTGCTGCCTTTGTACCAGCTCTTTGGCTTCTTGTCCAGTAGCAAAAATTGAAGAAAATTTCCTGCAGTTTACAATGAATCAGAATGCTTTGACACTTCCAGTTCCCTAGGGTTAGTCCTCTAATTACTGGCTAAAACTTTATTTTGAAGCCTACCTACCTATTTCCTCATTTATTTATTGAATTTATACCTTGCTTTTCTCCTGGGATGGGATCTAAGGCCAGAGGCGGCCCTAGGTAATTTTCAATGGTAAGCAAACAGCATTTTGGTGCCCCCCCCCCCACCAATCACTGATATATATTTTCTGTTCAACGTGGGAGTTCTGTGTGCCATATTTGGTTCAGTTCCATCATTGGTGGAGTTCAGACTGGTCTTTGATTGTGGGTGAACTATACATCCCAGTAACTACAACTCGCATATGTCAAGGTCTATTTCCCCCCAATAGCGCCTCAAGAGCGCCCCTGGGCAAAATCAACTATACTGCAAATGCTTACTTTGCGTAATGGTTGAGCCGCCCCTATCTAAGGCATATTTAAAACACATTCACAACTAATTCTTTGTTCTCTCATCCTCTAGTTCTTTACTGGAAGAATAGTGAACACAAGGCCCACATGATCCATGCGACCCATGCAACCACCGTGACCTTAGGAGGAAAATCAAATCTTTTTTGGGAGGTAGGGGTTGAGAGCATGAAGAATCATACGTCTGGAAACCTCAAGTAATGGTGACTAAGGCAAGGCACAAGACCTTGGTTTAGTAAAAGGGTACTTTTTAAAAATAGAAGTGAATGGCTGGTTACTGTGGAGTATGGGAAAAATATGTGGAATGTGGGACCCCTTATGAAAGTTGCAATCCCTTGTTTTACCCTGTCTAACATTAGAAGCATGTGGAACCTAGTGGGCTAAAGTTTGTATCCTAGAGAGGCCCATGTGAGCTAGCAAAAAAGGGTGTCTCCAAGATACAAAAACAGACCCACTTCGCCCAAAAGAGAAGTAGTTCAGTGGTTTGCACACATACAATCTCAGGTTCAGTCCCTGCTTTCCCAAGTGGTCAGAAAACATGGAATGCTTTCGGCAAGTTAAGTGTAGACTAGGGATAAGGAACTGCACTGGCCCCAGGAACTCAATTGCTCCTTAGGATTTAGCTGATGTTCTAGCTGATATACAGTGGAATGACTCCAGAATGGGATCTCCCACATCAATGGGTGGTAAATCTACTCTAGGTTTTCATCTGTAGGGGCTTTGAAGTTGCTTACAAACATATTTAGCATCTTAGAGAGCTGCTTTAAAGCTAGCTGCATGACTTCCTCACCCCATTATGCACTATGGGTGTAACAGAAGCTGTATCTCCTTCTGTGATATTATCCACTTTCTTTTTCTGTGTAGAGAAAACCAGAGCAGGTTGCCTGTACAGAGCAGCAGTGGGCAAATGTGGCAGTCTAGGGCACCATATTAGCCTTTCAGGAATCCTTGGGGCCATAAAAGTGGTTCTAGGGACATATACCTGTAATTTTCCCACTCTAGTTGTAGACCATGGCTTTAATAACTATTAACAAACAATGGGAGCATCCGCCCCATCTGCTATTTGCCTTTTTCTTTGGGACTAGTGGTGGTAGGGTAGATCCAGACAATTAATGCATCATGTTGCAGGCATGGCAAGAGATTCCTACCCATGATGTAGACAACACTGAACTCAATGGGCCAAATCCATGCTCTGACTCTGCTTTCTGTATCCCTAAGAGCTGAGGATGAATGGGCTCTTCCTTCACCAGCTGCTAGATTCAAATTGCTGCCCAAGAAAAGTGTGGCATCCCTTGCTCTAGGTGTCCCTCGGTGCCGCCGTTATGCAAGAGCATGAATGAAACTGTGCATCCCCGTTCATGGGGGAGTCTTGTCTCCAGAGGAGGGGTGCACATGTGTAGCCCTCGTGTTCGGAGAGAGGAGCAGCAGCTGTCTATGGCCGTGCCTGGGCTTGGGGGAGGGGAGGCTGCCACACGTGGCCAAGCGCTATTTATAGCTCTCTGCAGCCTGGTGCAAAAGGGATCATGTGGAGCAGCCGAGCTATTTATAGCAACGGGCTCTCAGCAGCAGCACCCGACTCACATCCTAATAACCCACCACAGAAAAAAGAGAGAGAATGAAAGAGCTTGGAGGAGGAGGAGGAGGGGATGTTCTTGCAGCATCCCACCCAAATCCCAGCCTGCAGTCTTCTTTAGTCAGATCTGCTGTTTTTTAATATCTGCCTTCCCATCCATTTGTGAGAATTTTAAGGTTCACGTTGATTAAGGCAAGCCATGAGTAAGCAACACACTGTGTGAAGGATTTAGGTAATCCTACCCATTCACAAAGAAATTTACTAGAATCTGCAAAATGGCCATATTTGACTCCAAATTAAATTTATTTTTACAGTATATTATTATAACAATCAAGATGGAATGTTTTTGTTTCAGTGAAAGATTTTGAAAAATCACTGTAGGATGGAGTTGGTTTCAGTATTTCCTTTCTGCCTTGAATATGTCCATTACAAATTGCACTGGATTATTATCTTCGATATAATGAAATCCCCCGTTTTGGAGAGAGAGAAAAATCTGCCTTATATCTATTGACTAGTGACATCAGTGGGCACAGTTGGTTTCAATGTCACATTTGATGAAAAGTACATTTTAAAAACCTGGTGGTATAAAACTTGGGCTTGCCAACCAAGTGGCCTTCAACCTTTTGGAGATGAGGGGATACATTTGTAGTGTTGATGCAGTCAAGAGTGCCAGAGTAAAATGGCTGTTGTGGTGGGAACACCCATATCGAAAACAACCATTTAACCAACAGGCAAAGAGGATGGGGCTATAAGGTAAGCATCCAAATGCAAGGAGTGGTGTGGTCTGAAACCCGCAAGCACTTGTTTGAGCCCAAGAGGCTCTCTGTAATTCTGAATCAGATTCTGTTACCTTTGTTATTTTTCTTCCCACATTCCCGGCTCAGTCTAGTAATTCATTTAACTTTTTCTCCAAAAGGCTTTTACATTGATACACACATTCATTCTCCCTCTCTATTCCGATTTTCCTCTGCAATTGTTTACACCTCAGTCACGATTTCTCTTCTTCCTTCTCCCATCTTCTGGATCACTTCTAGCCTTCTATCATTCCCAGGATTCCCTTCTTACCAAAAATGTTTGTTCCTTCCTTGGGGAAGTGAGTGGAGTGTGCCCTTGACTACTTTGTTAAGACGGTCTGGCTTCCACTCATCCATGAACTATCTTTGCTGCTGAATAATGTATTCGGGACCACATGCTTTGTACCATAAAGAACCCTAAAACCTCTGGTAGATTAGGGCACATTGTTGGCACAAAAGAGATGTTAGTGGGAACACTGATGTCCACCAAAATCCCATTGCCTGTCTCCAAATTAGAACACACACATACACATAAGTCTTTCAGTTGTTTGGCAAGCTGACGTAAGCATCAACTAGAGATTTTTTTCTGCAGAGCCTTGCCTTATCACATTTTCCTGTGTTGCTTTGTCATTTGGTCTGGTATTTGCTTTCGAACTTCAAAACTGTTGTTGAATGTACTTGCTGATTTACAAAGGATCTTAAACTTAGTCTAGAAACCGATCCTCACTGTGCAAAGATTCTAATCTCAATCTTGAAGAGTGGGATAGAGAATAAAAATGTGATCAAAGCTTGGAAACATTATTCATTTGGACAACAACAATGCACCAGAGCTGGGGGATTCTGTAACTGTGATCCAAAGATGGGGTTTTTTTTAATCTCCCAATAAAAACTCTGAGAAAAGACACAAGGGTAGCACCTGAGACAGCATTTCTGAAGGCAAGGGCTCGTGAAGCAAACTCAATTAGAAATAGTGAGACTACATTCTGAACACAGGTGCCCAGTTGCGCTGGGCTTGCAAATAAGTATGCAGGACTGCAGTGTTATGGTGCAATCCTAATGAGTCAGCCTTGTTGGATTGCTCATAAGATAGCACCATTAGGCTTGATATTAGATGACATGAGGACAGAAGGATTAAGCTGAAGATCCCATCAAAAAGTAGATTTCAAGAAGAGGTTTGAGAAACATGTAGGGACAATGGAAGGGAGGCGCAGGTACAAGACAGGAGCTGGGCATATCCCAGAATCTGAAACAGGAAAGAAGAATTGGTGATCCCAAGTGTTATTACTATGAGGATAAAAACTTCTATTCTTACTTGGCAGCATCATGGTTGATTGCACAATCAACACTAACAAAAACAAGCTCTCAGAGAAGTTTGTGCTCCAAACTAGTATTTCCTATTTGAGCCAGACCATGTATTTCTGATACTCATAATACGTGTAAAATATTTCTTTTGAGGATAACTCACTATAGAAATTGAGACAGAGATATCCTCTTTATCCTAAGGAGAAGGTCAGAAACTGACCATAAAGCCTAAGAATGATAAAGCCATGCTGAAGAAAATGTCTGTTTAGACATTTTAGAATGTGGCATTCAACACAAAGTCAGAATTTTCTGTGCCATGGTATTCCAATTTCTTTGTATAGGTGTGCAAGCTATCAGGAATGGGGGTTAATAGGAAGACAATCAACTCATTTGAAACATGGATCTAGAAGGTTTGGAATGGATGGAAGCAGGGAATAAGGCAACTGAGTAGAGAAAGGACAACATATTCTTTAAGGAAATTTCAAAGAAAGAGATAAAACAGATTGGAAATATATCATTAAGAAATATAATGGAAATATGGAGCAAGCATAAAGGACAACTAATTAATAAGAATTCGGTCTTAACACCAATAATAATGGAAAAAGATTATCCAAAGGTACTAAAAGGAACTTTAGATAGAGAATTAGAAAAAAAGGGAACTAAAAAGGATAGGAAATTGGAAAGAACATAAAATGGAAAAGGTAAATATGAGAAAAGAATTGAGAGGTATAAACATTTCTTAGCTCCATTGGATTCAATTAGAAAAATGGAATAGTAATTGGTGGGTCTGAAATAAAACTGGGAAACAAATAACACAATTTGAGGAATTGATAATAAAAAGATTAAAAAGAGAAAATAGCGAGCAATTAAAAGTAACAACAAGTAAAATATATAAAATACTAATTAAAGACACAGGAAAAAAAGAAAAGACTAACATTAAGAGAATTATGGGAGGAGGAAGTAGGAACAATGATAATTGAAAAAGAATGGGAAGAGATATGGAAAGCAAGACACTTAGAAACATGCCAATTAGAATAAAAGAAAATTATTATAAACTAATTTGGAAATGGTATTTAACACCGAGAAGGTTGGACATTATAAATAAGAACAATAATGAAAAATGTTGGCGAGGATGCCAAGAAATTGGAACTTACATGCTTATGTGGTGGGACTGCAAATATGTAAAAGATTTTTGGGAATTGGTTATAACAGAAATAGACAATATTATGGATATAAAAATTAGGAGGAATCCAGTAGAAATATTACTTTTAATTTAAAAAGAGGATGAGAAAGATAAGAGAGATTTTTTTTAAATATACATGCTATTAACAGCAACTAGACTATTAGTTGCAAAATATTGGAAAGGGCAATGAAAATACAGATTAAAGAAATCTGGAAAATGGCATTGAATGATAAACTAACATCAAACTTAAAAGTAAAGGAGGGATTATGTAAAAAAATGACTTTGAAAGTATCTGGAGAATATTTCTAGAAAAATTATTGGAAAAAGAAAATGGGAATTTACCTCCAAATGAAGAACTGATTTTTTGGTGGGACTTTAGGAAAAGAGATGGCTCTGGAGAAGGGGAGCACGGGGGTGAATGTAAATAAAAGAGAGGAAAATGTATAGTATATGTCTATATAACTGTATTTTCTCTTTTCAAATAAAAATTAATAATAATAATAATAATAATAATAATAATAAAGTCCTATAAAAAAGAAACACGGATCTAGATAAGAATCCTACAGATTCAATAATGGCTAAAAAGAGAAATGACACATCATACAGTATTTGAGTCTAAACTCTCACTAGGAGCCAAGATGACTAAATCGAGACTGTTGTACCTTGGACATAATGCAAGACAACATAATTGGAAAAGGCAATAATGCTTGATAAAGTGGATAGTCAGAGGAAAGAGGATGACTTTACCTGAATAGGTTGATTCAATCAAGAAAACCACGTCCTTGAGTCTGAAAGCCATTTACAAGGCAATTGATGATCAGGTCTCTTGCAGGTATTTTCATTCACAGCATTTCCATAAGTTGAAGTTGACCTGATAGCAAATAACAATGAAAAAGCTCTAAGTGGTTTCATGTTAAACATGTATAAAACATCCAGAACCATTTTTTAAAGTGCTGAGATGCACTCTGCTGGTGAAGGTTACTAGCTAAAACACCACTGTTAGGAGACAAAGAAAGAGTGTGACATACATAATTTGTATATAGTGTTTGTCTGCGCAGGGTTTTATCCTTCTCACTTTAACAACACAACCGTTCAATGCTAAAGCTTCCTGCCAAAATGGAACTGTAGAGGGGAGTCTACTGAACAAGCCAGTACCTGCTGCATACAAGTACTGCCATCTGTTGAGGAGTTACGAAGGTGGAGGCATTACTTTTTATTCAACCCTCGTACCTTTGCATTGTTGTGTTCCCTATCCACAAACAGTCTCATAAAGTCTTGATTTTGAGTGGAAGGGATCTCTCTTTTGACATTTCTCTGTTTCCCTTTCTTCTCCCTTCCCAATTCAATTGGCTAAATTATTCTCCTTCTTTCCAGCATCAATACTGGACAGAGCAAAAAAGATCTGCATGACTTAGTAAGCAAAATACATGTGTAAGCAGGACAAGGAACATTTCACCTAATCTGAAGTCTTAATTTCTTTTCTTTGTTCATAATAAGATTCACAAAAGCAAAGACAAACAATGCATGGTATCTCACCAGATGATATGTACAGATGCTCTTACTCTGTACTGTACTGACTTCCAGAAAGAAACAGTTTCCAGCATTAGAAACAACAACAACAATGTTGTTATTTTGCTCAGCTGAGGCTAAAATGTTACACAAATATTCCATTAATGTTATTTCCTCATGTTCTTTCATGAACTCTCCAACCAATCAAGGAAACTTATTTGAATGCTAAGCTAAAATGATTGTCTATTTTATGTCCTTTGTACCTCCTTGTATTTTGAAACACTGAGGCTGAAATCCAATACATATTTAGAGTCATAGAATCATAGGATCATAGAGTTGGAAGAGACCTCGTGGGCCATCCAGTCCAAACCCCTGCCAAGAAGCAGGAAAATCACATTCAAAGCACCACCAACAGATGGCCATCCTGTCTCTGTTTAAAAGCCTCCAAAGAAGGAGCCTCCACTACACTCCTTGGCAGAGTGTTCCACTGCTGAACAGTTCTCACAGTTAAGAAGTTCTTCCTAATGTTCAGGTGGAATCTCCTTTCCTGTAGTTTGAAGCCATTGTTCCATGTCCTAGTCTCCAGGACAACAGAAAACAAGCTTGCTCCCTTCTCCCTATGACTTCTTCTCATATATTTATACATGGCCATCATGTCTCATCTCAGCCTTTTCTTATGCAGGCTAAACATGGCCAGCTCTTTTCTTTAGGGAGAGATTCTATTGAACTTAATGATGCTTACTTCTGAGTAGGCATGCATAAATGTGCACGGAAGAACATGATGCTATACATATTTATTCAGAAGTAAGTCTCACTCCATTCAGTCATGTAAGTGTAAGGTCATAACCATATAATCTTTAAACAATGACTTTGATTTCAAAAAGAAACATGTTTGGTAGGAATAGCATATAAGTAACAAAGCCATATCCATTGTATTGAAAACATTTTCTCACTTTTGAAAAACACATGTCCATATTTCACAAAGTAGCTTGTGTGTTCAATTAAAAAAAGATCCAACTTCGCTGAAGGAGAAATCACTGGACGATAAAACATCAGAAATCTTTCTATTAATATATATCTGAGGAAGAGGAAAAGGCTTTATGTAGAGGTTTGGAGGTATAAACTATTGGGATATTAATATTTCAATGAAGTAAATAACTTGCTGAATATAAGGTGGAAGAAAAATATTGAACCACAGTGAAACCAAGAAAAGGGAATCAGGAAGTTCTCTTTCAAAACAAATGGTATATATAACTATGCATGCATCTTGTATTTAAAGTTAGTTAAAGAGGTATATTGGTGAGAGATATTGTGTGATTAGTTGTATAAAGGGAAGCTACCCTGAGTCCCCTCAGGAAGAGAGGGCGGGTTAAAAAGAATGATTATTATTTATTAATATCAAATGTTGTTCAAGTATATTTATGTGTGCAAAGACATTGTTGTTTACTTGATTCATATCCCTACTTTTAAAAATATGATTTAAAAAGCAAGACTGTAATAGGAATATTCTAATCTTAATATGTCTGGGTATGTTTCACTTGGAGAAAAGAAGGTGGAGCAGTGATATGATAGCCATGTTCAAATATTTGAAATAATGTCACATTGAGGAGGGGCAAGCTTGCTTTTTGCTGTTCTGGAGACTTAGGCCCCTTCTACACTGCCATAGAAAATCCAGTTTGTCTGCTTTGAACTGGTTTATCTGGCAATGTAGATGCATATAACCCCGTTCAAAGCGGATGATGTGAATTATCTGCTTTGATAATCTAGATTATATGGCAGTGTAGAAAGGACCTAAGAAACACAGCAATGGATTCAAATTTCAGGAAAAAAGAGTCCACCTAAACGTTAGGAAGAACTTCCTGGCAGTAAGAACTGTTTGGTAATGGAATATACTGTCTAGAAGTGTGGTGGAGTCGCCTTGTCTGGAAGTTTTTAAGCAGAGGCTGAATGGCCATCTATTGGGGATGTTTTGATTGTGTGTTCCTGCCTGGCAGAAATGGGGTTGGACTGGATGGCCCTTCTTTTCCAAATCTATTTTTTTATCATGTCAGAAATGACCTGCTAAACTACAAGTTGCTTCTGGTGTGAGAGCGTTGGCTGTCTGCAGGGACATTGACCAGGGGATGCCCAGATGTTTTACCATCCTCTGGAAGGCTTCTCTCATGTCCCCATATGGGAAGCTGGATCTGACCGATGGGAGCTCACCCCATCTCACAGATTTGAACTGCCGACCTTCAGGTCAGCAGTTCAGCTGCACAAGGGTTTAACACATTGCATCACCGCAGGTCCTTCCAACTCTATGATTCTACCAGTGATTTATTGGTATCCTAACAATGATGTCCTTACAATTTAAAAACATTGAATTAAAATAAAAAAGAATCCAATGGGAATATTGTATTCCTAATATATTTATTTATTTACCATATTTGTATCCTGCCTTTCTCAACCCCGAGAGGGACCCAGAGCGACTTCACATATCAGCAACAATTCAATGCCTTAAAATAACATACAATTGGTAAACATCTACACTAAAAACTAGAGAGTTTAAACATCTCAAAACAATTACATCAATTATTAAATTACATCAAATATATCTACTAGTAGTTGGTTATGGAAAAAATGTTAAGGACATTCAGCAAGTGCTGTGTAACTAGGTGTACTTCTATACAGTAGGGTCTCACTTATCCAACATAAATGGGCCGGCAGAACATTGGATAAGCAAAAATGTTGGATAATAAGGAGAGATTAAAGAAAAGCCTATTAAATGTCAAATTTTGTTATGATTTTACAAATTAAGCACCAAAACATCATGTTTTACAACAAATTGACAAAAAGGTCAATATACAATATACAATAACCTATACTGTATTTACAAATTTAGCATCAAAACATTGCTTTGTATTGAAACAGCTGTGGATCCAGGCAGGAGGCAGACTGTGTTGGACAATACAGAACGTTGCATGAGCAAAGCTTGGATAAGCAGGACTCTATTGTAGTTGCGTATGCAGCTGCTGGTAAAGCCCTAATCATTTTAGACTGTGCAGACTGTGCAAGGAAGCTGATGAAACCATGGATCATATCCTCAACTGTTGCAAGAAAATCGCACAGACGGACTACAAACAAAGACACAACTCTGTGGCCCAGATGATTCACTGGAACTTATATCACAAGTACCACCTGCCAGCAGTAAAGAATTGGTGGGATCATAAATCCGCAAAGGTAGTGGAAAATGAACATGCAAAAATACTGTGGGACTTTTGAATCTAGACTGACAAAGTTTTGGAACACAATACACCAGACATCATGACTGTGGAAAAGGAAAAAGTCTGGATTATTGATGTCACCATACCAGGTGACAGTCACATTGAGGAAAAACAGCAGGAAAAATTCAGCTGCTATCAAGACCTCAAAATTGAACTGCAAAGACTCTGGCATAAACCAGTACAGGTGGTCCCAGTGGTCATTGGCACACTGGGTGCCATGTCAAAAGATCTCAGCCGGCATTTGGAAACAATAAACATCGATAAAATCATGATCTGTCAACTGCAAAAGGCCACCTTACTTGGATCTGCGTGCATCATTCGAAAATACATCACACTGTCCTAGACACTTGGGAAGTGTTCGACTTGTGATTTTGTGATACCAGATCCAGCATATAAATCTCGTTTGCTGTGACACACTGTGCTTTTGTGTCAATAATAATTTTTATTATTGTTATCGAGAGTGATCATTGCTCTCCTCTCAAAAAGTAAACATCTTCTGATTTCCTGGCTGCAGCCTGCGTCTGCAGTAATCTTTGCACCTAGAAATACAAAGCCTGTCATTGCCTCCACGTTTTCTCCCTCTATCCCTTTACAGTGGCTTTCTTTTCCACAGTATGACTTGGTTATGGTTAGCCCCCTCCATTCCCTTGTAAAAGGATTAAGTTTCTTTCCTTTGATACCTTTATAACTAGTGTCCATTGTGTTGAAGCTGAGGCCAATAGGGGCATGTGTGCCGCTGTCCATGGTGCTGAAGGCAGACCAACAGACACAGTGAGCTGTCTATGGTGCTGAAAGGCAGGTTGCCATTTCACGGGGGGGCTGTCTATGGTGCTGAAAAGGTATTGCTAGCCACGGGGAACTGTCCGTGGAGCGGGAGGTGTGTGGATGGGCACAGGGAGCTGTCCATGGTGCTGATGGTACCCAGGGCTCTGCTGGGCTCAGGAGCCCCACCTGCCTCCCCCTTCTCCTTCCTTCCCTCTCATTCCCTCTCTGCCTCCTTGCCTGCCTGCCTCCCTCCCTGCTCTGCGCCCGGCGCTCCCCCCAGGGCTCCTCTTTCTCCCCAATCAGAGGCGCTTCGTGACTGCCTGGCAGATGCGTCACGCTCGGGCCCGGAGTTCCCTTCCCCGATTCGTGACTCGCCTGCTGGAGTCTCGGGCGGGACTCGGCAGTCTCTGCAGCTCTGCGATGTGGACACATCTCCTCCTCCTCTCCTCCTCCACCTCGAAGCCTCTGCCTGCCCTACGGAGAGCATCCTTGGGAGAGAAGGTGAGCCCCTGCCCATCTAGGGACAGGCAGAGGAGAACAGCAAGGACAGGCAACTTGGTAGCCCTGTCCTTCTAGGGAACTTTGGCAAGGTTAGAGGGCTGGGGAAGAAAGAAGGAAAGCATTTGGCAACAGTCATAGGAAGCTGGCACTGACTTAGTCATTTGGTGGGAGTTTTTTTGGACCCTTCAGATCTATAATGCCTCTCTATGTAGACTTGCGACAGACTGAGAAAAGGGAAGTGCAAAAAACAAAAATGTATGTCAGGGAATGTACAGTATGTATGTGTTTGTGTTTTGCACAAAGAGACAGAAGCAATGGTTAGTTCGAAGCTGAGCTGTGTGTGTATGTGTACTGAGATGCATCACTGGCCACAGTTGTCTCCTGCATGGATGTCTCTCTGTGTACAGTTCTCCAGCCCTTCTTTGCTTGTATGTAATCTCCCCACAGACTCTGCTTTCTGGGGTGCGTATGTTTTGCCATGGTTTCAGTACTTGGTTCCTTCCATCTAGACAAAATATGCGTGCCCCTGTATACCAAAGACTGTACATTGGGGTGAAAGTGTGTTGTGTTGTGGACATGGGTGAATACATGCGCTCGTGCAGGATTTGCAGGATGTACGTCTAGGTGCTTTTCTGGCATGGCAAGTTTCATGTATGAAAAAGGCATGTCAGAAAAAGCATACAAACAAATTGCAAAGCATGATATGCAATGGTCACTGATTCATCTGGCTGAGATTTGTTGCTGCAGATACACATGCTGTGAAGCCACAGTTGGTTACGGTTCTCCGCTGCATGTATGCTGCGACAGACATGCGAAATCATCACACATGATGAACAATGAGTAGTTTGCATGTTTTGTTTTCAGACATGAAAGCACTTTTTGATCATAAAAAGTGTGTAGGTTTACAGATTTGGGAGAGAATGAAAATATGCCACATAGTGCATATGTGTGATAAAAAAAGAGAGTCGTTGTAAGTTTTTAGGGGCTATATGGCCATGTTCTAGAAGCATTCTCTCCTGACGTTTTGCCTGCATCTATGGCAAGCATCCTCAGAGGTGAGGTCAGACCTCACAACCTCTGAGGATGCTTGCCATAGATACAGGCAAAACATCAGGAAAGAGTGCTTCTAGAACATGGCCATATAGCCCTAAAAACCTACAACAACCCAATGATTCCAGCCATGAAAGCCTTCGACAATACATTGAAAAGATGTGTGTTTACATGAATGTGTGCTGTGGCCTGTGTGTACACAAAAATGTGTACCTGTGTACGAACACAGCTTTGTGCATATTTCAGTTTGAATGTATGCCTGGAAAATGAGGAGGATGTGTTTTAGGGAGCTCAGGGCACAATTGCACCCGTATGTTTGCTTGCGCATGTGTGCCCAGGCTTAAGACTGTGCACTCTCATTCCTGGAGGGACCGCGGTCGTACATGCATTTCCACCCCACAACAGCTGCCAGTCAGCAGAGAGTTTGCTTTGGTGGCATCTCATCTTTCCTGGAAAGTACCAGTGCTTCCAAGAGTGGGATGGAGAGGAACCCAGACCCTCTCTGTGCCACTCTTTCTCTGGGACTGTGTACACACATATGTGTGTGTGTAAGCTGGTTCAGTCCACATGTGCATGCCATTGTTGAATCTGACAGGCGAGGGAAGGAAAGTGGAGTGACCCCTTTCCTCCCAGGACCAAGGAAAGGAAGAATCAAGGAAAGAAGGAGTTGGGAGAGGTTTGGTTTGAGCCTTTCAGAGAGGGCTGGGCTGGGTCTAGTCTTCTGCAGAGGCAGTGATGGGCGTGAGATAGGACAGAATAGAGAAGAGCTGGTCTTAGGAGCATCTTTGCTGGAGGTGGGGTGGGGAGAGACTGGGCAAGGAGAAATCCCCCCTCCTCCCCAGAGCTGGTGATTGCCTGCGTGGGCGTTTGGAAAGCAGGGAGCTCCCCAGTCAGAAGGAAGGAAGAGAGGAAGAGAGGCAGCAGGGTGGAGAGGAAGGTCTCCTGCTTTCCTATAGGGAATGAGGGAGTGCCAATCTTCCAAGCCTTTAGACCCAGAGAAACATTAGAAGAGAGACAAAGAAAGAAAGCCTGGAACCGGTGTGTCCTTCTTGAATCCCAGAGCTGCAGAGTGAGTCCTTGGAAGCCTGAAACCAACCAATTGTAGGGAGGATCCCCTACTTTTGGACCTCAAAGGCTGGTTGGAAGCAGGGGGTGAGGCTCAGCCTGCAAAATCCAAATATCCAACAGGTGCTGCGGGTCCAGAGGTCGCCCGAAGAGGAGGGCTCCCCTCCGCCTCTCCTCCCTCCCCACCGCGGCAAGAAGAGACGAGGCGGGCGGCACTAACAGCAACAAGGTCTTCCCTGGGTCTTTTTGCGGTCTGGGCTTTCTGGGTCTGTCCAACCCCCGTATCAGAAAGCCCTTACCCCAAAAAGCATCCGGGGCTGGACAAGGGCATCGCCGCGACGCCGCCAGGGAGCGCCCTTGGAGCTGCGAGGTGGAGGAGAGGAGAAGCAGAGAAGCCGGACCCACTCGGGAGAGGAGCCCCCGCGGGTGATGCATCTCTTGACCCTGGTAGACCTTTGCAATAGCCTCTTCCCAAACCGCCCTCCCTCCTTCCCTCCCTTGCTTGATTTTCTTCCTTTCTCTCCCTCTCTTCCTCACCCCTCTACCCTCCTTCTCCATAACCACTCTCTTCTTCAGACTTTTGTATTTTCTTCCATCCTGAGCTAGGGGGAAGTTACTCTTTTGGATCACAACCCTCAGAATCCCCTTAAACTTGGGGAGGGGGGATCCTAGGAGTTGGCATCTCAAAGAGCCAGTAACTCTTAGAATTGTGTGGTTGCAGGTGGATTTTATACTACAGACCAATGCAATAAGAACCTAAGGAGCTGGAATGGACCAGACGCCCATCCCGGCAATATGGTGAAGTGAATGTAAGACAAGGCTAGGCCTAAGGAAACCTGAGTTTGGAGCACAAAGCTTTCAAAGTGACCTAGGACTAGTCACTGTCTCTCAGCTGCTTCAATTTTACAAGGTTGTTGTGCAGGTAAAGATTGGAGGGTGGAAACAGATTTTTGAAACAAGGTGGTGGTAGGGAATGCAATAATATTTTTCAGGACACTGTATTCTATTCTGTTTTCTCATCTTATGTCCTTCTTGTAACCAAGGGTTTCCAGCATTCTCTGGTGGCACAGTAGGTTAAACTGCTGAGCTGCCGAACTTGATGACCAAAAGGTTGATGGTTCGAATAATACAGATAACTACCTTCTACTGAATAAAGGTTACTGATCTAGTTCTAGCATATGTAGTAATTAGTTGGTGCCCCCAATGGCACAGTGAGTTAAACCGCTGAGCTGCTGAATTTGCTAACCTTTGTTGCAGGTTCGAATCTGGGGAGCATGGTGAGCTCCCGCTGTTAGATCCCGTTTCCGCCAACCTAGCAGCTTGAAAACATACAAATGTGAGTAGATCAATAGGTACTGCTTCTGCAAGAAGGCAATGGTACTCCATCCATTCATGCTGGGCACATGACTTAGGAGGTGTCTATGGACAACACCGGCTCTTCAGCTTAGAAATTGAGATGAGCACCACCCCCCAGAGTTGGACACGATTAGACTTAATGTCAAGGGAAAATATTTACTTTTATCTGTGCTAGAATCATAGAGTTGGAAGAGACTCCAAGGGCCATCCAGTTCAACCGCATTCCACCATGCAGAAAAACACAATCCAAGGACTCCTGACAGATGTCTCTGTTTGAGAAACCTCCAGAGAAGGAGATGCCACCATGCTCCAAGACAGCGTATTCCACTGCTGAACAGCTCTTACAGCTCAGGAAGTTTTTTCCTAGTGTTTGAATGGAATATTATTTTATTTTTTGCAATTTGAATCAATTTCCTTGTTTCCAGAACAGCAGAAAACAAGTTTGCCCCTCCTCTTCTAATGTGACACCCCTTCAAATATTTAGCCAAAACTATGTCCCCTCTCAACCTTCTCTTCTCTAGACTAAACATACCAAGTTCCCTCAGCTGTTCCTCATAGGACTTGGTTTCCAAACCCATTCTGGTTGTCCTTCTGTGGACATCTTCCAGCTAGTCAATATCCTCCTTGAATTGTGATACCCAGAACTGGACACAGTATTCCAGGTAAGGTCAGACCAAAGTAGAATAGAGTGGGACTATGACTTTCCTCGATCTAGACACTGCATCTGTTGATGCTGGCTAGAATCACGTTTGCTTTTTAAGCTGCCGCATTACACTGATGACTCATGTTCAGATTGTGGTGTATGAGATCTCTTTCACATGTACTGCTATCAAGTCAGGTGTTCCCCACTATATACCTCTGAAGTCTTGTTGAAATGCCCTTTGTTAGTTTTGGCCCAGCTGTCTGATTTGTTAAGGTCATTCCGAATCCTTATCCTATCATTTGTCCTTTATTCCATAATCCATCATAGTACTGGACCCAAGTCAAGAACCCTGTGACATCCCACTAGTCATCTCTCTCCAGGATGAAGAGGAGCCATTGTTGAGCACCCTTTGGGTTCAGCCGCTCAACCAATTACAAATGCCTCTAACAGTAACATTGTCTAGCCCACATTTCACCAACTTTACTTCAGAATACTACCTAGGGGTCAGAATCCTGTGGCTATCTGAACGTTGCTGGACTCTTTTCCTCAACATCTGGCATGTATGGCAGAATTGCCCGGCGAACCACTGTATAACAGATAGTTGGTTTAATAGATGATCCAATGACTCTTCCTTACAGTTTTCTTCTCAACCTCCCAAATCTGATAAATGTCATATTTATGACACAGATTTGGGACACCTGGATTCAAATTCTGATCAGACATACAAGATTTCCAGAGATTTTTAGACATAGGATGCATAGCCACCTGTTGGAAATGCTTTGATTTTGTATTTTTACATGGCAGAATGCGGTTGATCTGCATGGCCTTTGTGGTCTCTTACAACTCTATGATTTTATTCTCAGTAAGGTCGTCTTGGACATGCTGTCTCTGTCTCTGTTGTTGATCCATCTGTACTTAGTGACCTGACTCAACAGTATCTTCTCAGGATGAATCAGATAATTAGAACGAAATGGGCTAACACTGCTGGACGTTAGTTTGTGAACAATATTGGTGAGTGACAACATTCTTTTTGGTGCTTCCACTGTCTGGTCTTCTAGAACATTTCGGAACAAGGGCTGTGGCTCAGAGGCAGTCAAAAGAAGCTGTATTTCCAAATTTGGTTCCTGGCCTATCTATGGAGTACTGGAAGGACCCCATACTGGAAGCTCGCAAGCAGCTCCTGTTCCAATGAATGTAAACAAGTACTGAAATATTTATTTATTTATTTATTTGCTGTATTTATATGCTGCCTCCCTTACCCTTGGGGAGACTCAAGGCAGTTTACAACATATTAATAGCAAAGATTCAATGCCAACATACAGTAAAACAAAGAGATCATAATAACTAATTACTAGGATAAAGGCAAAGGTCTTCCCCTGAAATTAAGTCAAGTCATGTCCAACTCTGGAGGTTGGTGCTCATTTCCACTACTAACCTGAAGAGCTGCCATTGTCCGTAGACACCTCCAAGGTCATGTGGCCAGCATGACTGCATGGAGCGCCGTTACCTTCTCGCTGGAGATCATAATAACTAATTACTAGGGTAAAGGTAAAGGTTTTCTCCTGACATTAAGTCCAGTCATGTCTGACTCTGGGGGTTGGTGCTCATCACCATTACTAAGCCAAAGAGCTGACGTTGTCCGTAGACACTTCCAGGGTCATGTGGCCAGCATAACTGCCTGAAGCGACATTACCTTTTTGCCAGAGCGGTACCTATTACTCTACTCACATTTGCATGTTTTTGAACTGCTAGGTTGGCAGAAGCTGGGCCTAACAGTGGGAGTTCACGCTGCTCCCCAGATTCAAACTTGCGACAAAGGTTAGCAAGTTCAGCAGCTCAGTGGTTTAACTCACTGTGCCATTGGGGGCACCAACTAATTACTACATATGCTAGAACTAGATCAGTAACCTTTATTCAGTAGGAGGTAGTTATCTGTATTATTATATTCCCACTATTTCACAAACTTGGCCCACTTAGGTTTGTCAGTCCACAACTTTACTCTTCCCAGCTGTCATGGATGGGGAAAATAGGAGCTGCAGTCCAGCATGTTTGAAATGTACTGAGGAAAGTTGTTAATGGACATGAGTTAGTCAGAGCAAACTACTTTTAATTCTCATTGATTTGGATTGCAAATAAAAGTATCTTATGGAAACAAGACAATTTTCAAAACATTTATACTATCACTGGGATGTAGCCTTCAGTTAAGACTTGAGGAGTAACATCCCTGTACAAGACCTATGTGAAATAGCAGTAGTTTGGTCATAAGGTTGATACAGTCATTAAAAAGCATAGCTGACTATACTGATAGATTCAGGACAGGTTTTTTTTTGGTCATGTCAGGAGCAACTTGAGAAACTGCAAGTCACTTCTGGTGTGAGAGAATTGGTCGTCTGCAAGGACGTTGCCCAGGGGACGCCCAGATGATTTGATGTTTTTATCATCCTTGTGGGAGGCTTCTCTCATGTCCCCGTATGAGGAGCTGGAGTTGATAGAGGGAGCTCATCCGCCTCTCCCCGGATTCGAACCTGCGACCTGTTGGTCTTTAGTCCTGCCAACACAGGGGTTTAACCCACTGCGCCACCGGGGGCTCCATATCAGGACAGTTGATGATGTCTATTGTCTTTGCTGTGTTGAAAAGATATAGGTTTGAAATAAAATAAATACAACAAATTTGTATTTAAGTGAAGTGAATGAAGTGAAGACATCTAGTTTCAGGTTAACCAAGGGACAGTCTTGTAAATCACTTCTGGAGAGGATGAAACAAACTAATTAATGGAAGAAAGGACCAGTTAATGATTATTAGCCATGACATCTTAATGGAGCTTTCATGTTGAAAGGCAGCATACTTCTGGACACCAGAGATTGGGAGCAAGCAACAGAAATGGGCCATTATATTCCTGCCCTACATATGATCCTATAGAATCAGTGTGGTGTAGTGGTTTGAGCACTGGACTACAACTAGAGACCAAGATTTGATTTCTTGCTCAGCCATGGAAACCCATTGGGTAACCAGAGGCAAGTCCCACATTCTCAGCCTGCCCCCTCAAAAAACCCATGATGGGTTTGCCTTAAGATTACCGTAAGTCAGAAAGGACTTGAATGCATACAACAACAACAAATGTAATAGAGGCATCTGGTTGATTATTCTTCTATGGGGAACATGAACCCTAGATAGAATAGTCTATCTAGGATTGTGAAGTCTTGTGTTCTTGCAGTCAAATTGAAAATAATTATCAGAATGATTGGGCATTTTAACTCTGTAAAACATAACATTGTTTGAGTCTTTTATCATTTTTTAAAAAAGTAATGAAGCCATAGAGGTTTAGACAATGACGAGTGTCATGGAGACAGAGGCTCATAAAGAAAGAAGACCATATTGTCCATCTTGGGCAGTCCTTTGGTTGATGCAGCAGATGCAAGTCATCTTTACAAGATGGCTGCCTAATAGCTTTGTCTTGAGATCTCCACTACTAAATCAGTCCACTACTAAAACAGATTTTGGGTTCCGTTGCTGGATTATTATTGTCATGAAGTCTTTTCTAATGTTTAATAAAATCAGCCCCTTAAGTCTATTCCTGCCCTTAGTGTGCTATGTTGCCATGTGTCTTGCCATTTAATGAAAGTGTTTTTCAATGGTTTTTAATTTTGTTTCAAATGATTTATTGTATATTTTTATCTGTATGTATTTTATCTGCACATGTTTTAATTTTTGTACAATGCTTTTGTTACTTTTGGGAAAAGGCAAATGGGTGGTGATGATGGTTGTGGTGGTGGTGATGATGATGATATTGTCTTGAATCATATTGGTTTGTCTCAACTACAGCAAGCTCATTGAATTAGCTGTTGAATTTTTGAATCAGCACATCTCAAAGCAATTTGTTTACTGTCATACCAATGAGTTAATCTAGTCTAATTGGCCATTGGGATCAGCCTATTCGAAAAGCAAATAATATACATGTTTTTGTGTCAATATGTCCAATGACTTCCTCTAAACTGAGAGTTGGGATGCTATGACTCATGTGGTGTTGTATACTTCCATTGTCCCTTACCATTGGCTACATGGGATGCAGCTTGTTAGACCTGAAATCCAAAACATCTGGGGGATCACATATTTCCAAGCCAATGTGGTCAATGGTAAAGGATTATGAGAGATATCCTAGAGGTTCCCATCTATCTGCACTACCAGGTCCACAAGGCAGTTATCTTGCCATCAAAGTATGTCATGAAGTCTGACATAGCAGTAGACTGACAATACTGGAAGGGATTGACCAATATTCTGCCTTACTATGTTAATTTTGCACCATCTTCTGAATGTGTGTTTTTGTTTTTTGCAATATCAGATGGGCTCAATTGTGACATCGGGTGACAACTTGTTATTGACAACCACAAGTGTAAGTTCACCTTATGCATGCATATGTATTTTTCTGATTATTGCAGAGGTTGATATTTTCACCCACTCTTTACAACAATCAAATGACCTCTCAACTTACTTTGGTGTGACAGCTACCATTCACTGCCATTCCATTGCTGGTGGACAGAAGCAGGATTGGAGATGTACCGGACTATTCTGGTCAGCAGATGCAGTTTGATGACATCATTTGATGAGACTTCTGGAGGACTCTAGTAGGGTTGAGTGTAAGATGTCTTTGGTCTGCATATGGTTATGGGGGCATAGTCAGACATTCCTCCAAAGACACACATGCAGAACTCTGATATTATACTCAACTATGTAGGATCTTGGCTTTGGAGTGGTTCTGTTCTGCTAATGGCTCTTCTTACTCATATTTTGCCAACATCTCTTAGACTGTACAGTTGTATTGAACTGTTACATTTCTTTCATTTGTATTACATGTATGAATTGTATTGTATGTTCCTAACTATGCGCTTGCATTGCCTTGGGAAGGCTTGCCTGCAAACTCAGAATTGAAATATTTGAAATAAATGAATAAACATTTTAAAAAATAGACATAAATCTTGGATCACTCACAATCTGTTATACTTCAAGGAGTGTGGAACAAGCAGTAAGATAGGAATTGAGGTTGTGAAATGTTTCAGATGCGATTGGAGAGCAACACTCAGCAACCCTAGCCACCAAGGCCTGATATTTGGACTTATACTTCCCGGGTTGATGGATGACTAGACACTTCTCTGTCTCTCTCACTGCTCTTATCTGACAAGTAAATAGCTGCAACAGAAAAAAAAGGTTTGACTTCTAGAGGATGGAGGAGATGAAGTGTAGTTCTACCTAAGGGAACTCCATGTTATGTCTCCATGATGCAACATTTAGATTGCTGTCTCCTCTAATAGGTTCATGGTCACACCTACGTATCTCTCCTCACTTATTCCCCACAACAAACCTGTATCGTCTGATTGGATTGACAAAAGAGAGTGACTGGTTCAACGTCACCTAACGAATGTAGAACAGGATCGCCTAAATAATCTTCTAGCACTCTAACTATCATGCTACACTGTCTTTCCTCCCTTTTGAATAATATCCTGATTTCCCATTTGTTTACTAAAAATGCCTAAACACTATAAAATTCATGCATTTTGTCATCATTTTAACTGCCATGGAGTTGCAGTTTTATATGGCAAAGACTGCTGGTGCCTCACCAAATTGTGTGGTGGAGGCTGTTCCTTTGGAGGCTTTTAAACAGAGGCTGGATGGCCATCTGTCAAGGTTGCTTTGAATGCGATTTTCTTGCTTCTTGGCAGGGGGTTGGTCTGGATGGCCCACAAGGTCTCTTCCGACTCTATGATTCTATGATATGACAAAGCCCACAATTCCATTGGACCATGGCAGTTAAAAATGGAGTCAAACTAATTACTTTTGTGGGTGTCTCAAACCTACACCTGTTGATAGACTCTATGACAGGCATCCCAAAACTGCAGCCCTCCAGCTGTTTGGGCCTCCAAATCCCAGAAGCCCTAACAAGCTTATTCAAGTGTCAGGAATTCTGGGATTTGAAGGCCCAAACAGCTGGAGGGCCACGGTTTGGTGATGCCTGCTCTATAAGCTAGCTGGCATTGTCCCTCTGATGTGCGATGGGAAGTTGCTGCTAACTGTGAGAGAAATAAGGTTGAAGACTGTGAAAGCTGCCCACTACATGGCTATCAGCCTCCTCCCAGTAGACTCAAATCAAGGAAAAGCTTCATAAGAACCACCACTTCTCATAATGTTTCCCCAACAACAGAAAGAGTATCAGTCTGGCAGAAAAACCAGACAATTCCAACTGGATGGCCCTCCACGAGGGTCTTCAGGGCAAACCAACAATGGGCAATTTGGAAGTCCCTGAACAGACTCAGAAGTGGAGTGAGCAGATCAAAAGACAACCTGGCAAAATGGCACTGCCTCGAATAATTGTGTGACTATGGAGCAGAACAAACAACTCCACACCTGTTTGCTTGCCCACAATGCCCTGCCTTATGCACAGAGGAATAACGGATTAAAGCTACAGACAATGCGGTCCCTGTTGCCAGCTTTTAGTCTAAAATTATTTAGCTGCTTGCACCCTCTATTTCATCGGTTTTATACTTATTTATGCAATGCTTTTGACACATAAATACATTACTTTTACGGTGTAGATGCACCTTAATTCTCACAGTTACATCAAAGGGCCTTAGCCTCTCTACACAGGGCATATTTCACAGGACTGCAGCCACTGAACCTAGTTCCATGGAAGATCCATAACCACCACCAGGCATCATGTACTTATTAGTAGGTTCCAGCTCTTTAGTCTGCAATTAGCAGGCTGAAATGTTTGCCGCTGTTTCCACACAACTAACAAGCCGACTCTTACTTCTCAAGCACCCTAATATAATATGTCAAGATGTGCTAATCTTATGTGTGGAGTAGAGCATTGTTTTTGTTTTAAAATGGAGGAGCGCTCCAGCCCTTGACACTGTCTCTGCAGCCCAGAATAATTCAGTCCAATGCAAAATACATGGCACGGATCTTCTGGTTCTGCAGCCTGACACTTATGGCTGCATCTGCACTGTAGAATTAATGCAGTTTGACACTACTTTAATTGCCATGGCTCAATGGTATGGAATTATGGGAATCATAGAATCATAGAATCAAAGAGTTGGAAGAGACCTCATGGGCCATCCAATCCAACCCCCTGCCAAGAAGCAGGAATATTGCATTCAAAGCACCCCTGACAGATGGCCATCCAGCCTCTGTTTAAAAGCTTCCAAAGAAGGAGCCTCCACCACACGCGGCAGAGAGTTCCACTGCTGAACGGCTCTCACAGTCAGGAAGTTCTTCCTCATGTTCAGATGGAATCTCCTTTCTTGTAGTTTGAAGCCATTGTTCTGCATCCTAATCTCCAGGGAAGCAGAAAACAAGCTTGCTCCCTCCTCCCTGTGGCTTCCTCTCACATATTTATACATGGCTATCATATCTCCTCTCAGCCTTCTCTTCTTCAGGCTAAACATGTAACATCATAATGTTACAGGGTCTTGGGCTCCTCTGCCAAAGAGTGCTGGCATCTCATCAAACCATAAATTTCAATCTGATGGCATACAAGGCATTTTGGTGATCGCTTGCAAACTGTGAAGATGTCTTTCAAAAGAGAAATGAAAAAAATCCTTCCTTTATTGAGTTAATTTGACAATTAACTATTCGTTGAAGGAGGGATCTTTTAATCAATATTGGTAGAAGTTGCACTTCTATTGATAATTTATAAAAGGTTTCCAATTTAAGTTTGCTTTACACTGCCATTTCTGACTTGGTGTTTTATTAATACAGTAGGGCTCCATATTCACTGGGGTTAGAAGTAAAGGGCCTCTGAAAATGTGAATTAAAATGTTACTTTTTTTAAAACTCGAGAGACCAAATCTCTATGTCCTCCAGCATGACTCTATAATCAACCTCCATCAGAAGTTGACCATCAAATTGTGTTATAAGATTTATAAATGCCAAGATAAGTTTTTTCTCAAGGAATTTCCAGGTAGAACATATCAGCGAAATCAATGGAATCTGTAGAAATGAAACCCACAAATGTGGATGATCAACTGTACCAGAGGCACTCCAAGTGGTCAGCTACTGGTCAAAGAACATTTAGTTTTTAACTTTTTAACTGTACCCACATGTGCAGACTCAGGAGTCCATTTTGTGTTCAGTATGCTTTTAGACCTCAATGGAGGTGGAAGCAGTTTGTCTCCTTTCAGACTCCAGTGAGTACAGTTATATAGTTATACAGTTTGGATTACAACTATACTTAAAGACATTGGACTATGGACTAGTATGCTGAATATATACAAGAAGTTTATTAGTAAACCTAATGTTATTTTTTTTTAAAGAAGACTACTTTATTTTGTCTCTTGAGTGCATATTTTAACTAAGAGATTTCAAGGGAGCGTATATTTTTTGGGCAATTGCAACCGCCAATTCTACTTCAAAGAAGCAACCATCCTCTGCTAGCCAAATATATTTTTGTAGTGGCATGTCTTTATCCTTGACAGTTTAAAGAAATGGTTCTTCAGTCTAACAGCTGAGTTACCTGTGTGCCATTACAGGAAGCCCCAGCAAACAAAAGTCCTTTGTCTCACCCTGGTCATTCCACAGATATATAAACCCATTTTTCCTAGTTCCAACAGACCTCATTACCTCTGAGGATGCTTGCCATAGATGCAGGCGAAACGTCAGGAGAAAAATTGCCTCCAGAACATGGCCATATAGCCCGGAAAAACCTACAACAACCCATTACAGGAATGTTTATGAATATCACTTGTTCTAAGAATTGACTTCTAACAAGGTCATGCTAGTGGTTTTCAAAAAGCAGTCTCCACATGTTCATGGAGATTCACATTTGCCAAACGAATGTGACATCATTTTTACCTTTTCAATAAAGGTATGGTGCACTTATTTACAATAGGTTATGGAATTTCCAATAGAAGACCAATCAGAAGACTTCTATTTCCTGTACCTCTACAGGGTGGTCATTGTTTCTTGGTTGACCATGCTCATTTGGATAGAAGAAGAGACACCAAAATGCACTATGCATAGGACATGGTAGCATAGCCATGGTGACACATGCTTTGATTATAATCCATTTGGTTTATGGAGTCACAATCTATGAGACACTGCCTTTGTAAATGTTTGGAGGCTTCTGTGGGTCCAAAGTGCTGAGGCCAAAGAGCACACCAAAGCTACCTCTAGAATTAACACAATTTGACATCACTTTAACTGAATCTATAGCCACCATTCACTGCTATGGAATAATACTTGCTGTTTGGTGAGGCATCAGCACTCTTTGGCAGAGAAAGAGAAACACCTTGTAAAACCACAAACCTTAGAATTCTATAGCACTGAGCTTTGGCAGTAAAAGTGGTCTCAAACTGCATTAATTCTACAGTGTAGATGCATTTGAAGGCTGGTTGGAGGGAATATATAAAAAAGATGGGTTCAAGATGGTGTTGGTGAGACTGCAGTAACTTTAAAAACAGGGCTCCCATGACACACATGTGAGCTATTCTTGGAATGATGAACTAGAAGCAAAGTAAAGGAATGAACTATAATTAATATATAATGTGCAAGTATAGCAGCACAAAAATCCTCGCATGCGAACCTAACTCCAGGGAAATAAATGAACAGCTGATTCCATAAATGATTATTCAGTCGCTCAATAATGCGCAAAATGTTGATAATAACAAAAACAATAATCCGTTGTAACCCGTTGCAATAAGGGACACAGCAGCATATTGCAAAGCTGAGTGGGAGGCAGGGAATATCCTCAGAGCTACACAGATAAGCAGCCGTTGAAACAACAACTACTAGAAATTTTTTTTAAATAATCAAATCCTTCCTATGTCAAGCACAAAAGCATTCCCAAATCATCCATGTGTACTCAACAGTAAAAGAATTAAGCCATGCTTATACAGAAATTGTGTTTGTTTATATTGCTATGAAGATGTAAGGAAACCGGGATTATTTGGGGGGAAAGACAGGCAGAATAGCAAGTTTGGAGAACTTCCGTATTCCACATTCTTTAAAAGAAGGATAATAATTCCAAAAGCAACTCAAGCACTCCTTTGAGGCAAAGTTATTTTTAATGTTTCACTAACACCTGATGTGACATGGTGAAAGAAATCAAGGAACCTTAAGATCGTGATGTAGGAAAGTTTGGAACAGGAATCCATACCTTCCAAGAAGAAATCTACTCTGTTGGCGCATGCAAGGAGTCAGTGAATGTGTGTGAGTCAGCTGTAAAATAAAATGCATGAAGCTGATTGGTCGGGCAATACCCAGGAAGCAAGCCGAGTCTGGGATTTTTGGATACTGTTACATTTTTGTTCAGGCTTGAGCTATACAGAGAGAAGGAGAGAGAAGCAGAGAGAGACAGAGTTTGGAGTGTGCTCTTGCTTCATGAGTTGCTGAAGGAATTTATCTACATGGACAAAGAAATACAATTTTAAAATCTCTCATAAAAGGACATTATGTGAGTTGATGCAACTGAACACATTGTACATATGTTGTTCTGAACTATGAAGAGTAAACTACTTGTTCTTTACTGTTCACCTGCATGGCATATTTTCTTTCTCTGCGGGCTGATCAAATGTGAACTACACGTGGTTTATTTTACATTGCACCACATACTCTCCCCATATTTACTCACCCATTACATGCTTAGTAATCTATGTATACCCAATAAGACATCCTTACATACATAAAGTCTGCCATTTGCTATTCAGCTTCCCTAAGGACACATGTAGACCCACACACTCTTACAGAAAAAAAACACACACACAAAGAAACCAAGTCCACACATTTCATCTACTACTGACCTTTCTAGTTTGACTCTCTCTGGGTGCATCTATACTATAGATTGGATGTAGTTTGGTTCTATTTTAACAGCTCAATGCTATGGAATTGTGGGATCTGTAGTTTGGTGAGGCACTTGCACTCTTTAGCATAGAAGGCCAAAGACCTTTTAAAACTACAGCTCCTATGATTCCATAACACCGAATCAGTTAAAGTGTTGTCATCAGGAAGATGTAGTCATTCTATTACTTAGAAGGGACAGCCCCTATTTTTTTTAAAAAAAGCTTTGTCAGGATCACAAAAGAAAATTTAGTCTTGGACAGTTGCAGGAGACCTTAATATATTGCTTTTTAAAAGTCAGTGCAACAACTCTTCATCAATAGCCTCCCTGTTCTCTATCCTTGGGATTCAGAATCACTGGAATACAGAAAGTCCTCAAGTTACAAACAACTCTTAGTTAAGGATGTGGGCAAGACATCAGGAAGTGAGATAAATTTATCTATCCCCCTTGGAGGAGAATTCAAGAGAAAAGCGTTTTCACTGAAGCTTTCTCACCAATCTTTGTTTCCACAACAAGCCACATTTTTCAAAATCCAATTATCATAGGGAGAGAAAGTGTAGTGAAATCTTCAGAAAAGGGGCACTGACAGCAAAACAAGTACCACAGGGGTGTTAACCCTTCTCTATGCTATCCAAAGCATGTGCGTGTATACACATAAATACACATGCATACATAAAAAGGTAAAGGTTTCCCCTGACATTAAGTCTAGTCGCGTCCAACTCTGGGGATTGGTGCTCATTTCCATTTCTAAGCCAAAGAGCTGGCATTGTCCAGAGACACTTCCAAGATCATGTGGCCAATATGACTGCATGGAGCGCCGTTAACTTCCTTCAGAAGCAGTACTTATTGATCTACTCACATTTGCCTGTTTTCGAACTGCTAGGTCGGCAGAAGCTGGGCCTAACAGCAGGAGCACACCCTGTTCCCCGGATTTGAACCACCAACCTTTCACACATACATATATACATACATATATAGCTGGTGTTAAACTTTAAAAAGTACATGTTCCGACTTACATACAAATTCAACTTAAGAACAAACTTACAGAACCAATCTTGTTCGTAACTTGGGAACTGCCTGTGTACAGTCTGTCCTACACATTCTGTATCAACAAATTAATCTAACAAGAGCTTGAAAATATTTGGGGGGAAATTCCAAAAGCAAATATTCATTTTGCTGGATGCATACCAATGTCATATTCAGTCCTGCTGCCACCAAATACATACCTCCAGACTTTAGGAAAGTTACATTTCTGGAGTACAACTACCAGAATCTTTAGATATGCATGGCCACCGGTTACAATGACTAGTGGGATTCTGGGACTTCTAGGCTAAAAACAATGAAGTTTACCAAACTCTGGTTCTGCTGCTGACTCTCGTTTGCTTCACATGGTGAAAACAAATGACACTTCTGTTCAATGTTGCATGATGAAATCTACTCCAATGTGTTTGGCTCTGGATCTTGGGAAGAATTAGAAAATCATATGGACCAAAGTTCAGTATCAGCCAGTGACAAAGATGGTGCATTGAAAATGCATCTGGCCTTCTTATTTTTCCGGCTTGCTTATACCAATGGCCATTAATCTTTCTGCTGTGTCAAGATTTATGCCCAACAGACACTCACCTCTATTGCGTCTACAGTACTACAAACCATATGGTCTATTTATTTATTACATCTGGACCATTAACTGCTTCTGTAGATTTACTGGAAAATTGGTTTTTAACTTATTTACCTGCCACAGATGTGGGTGAAATGTCAGGAGAGAATGTTTCTGCAACATGGCCATACAGCCCAGAAAATTCACAGCAACTCAGTGATTCTGGCCATGAAAACCTTCGACAACACATTATATATCTACACTTTTACTTATCTATTTCCTCACTCTTTTGCAAGGGACAAGATAGCATTCCACACACAAAAAATAACAGAATTACAAACAACGAGATAGCATCCATCACTGCTCTTGCAGTTAAGGGGGTGACCAATAAGATTTGCACACAGTTTGGTCATCCAAAAGAAAGTACTGGCAAACAAGCTCAAGAAGACTATCAGGGAAGTCTAGCTTTCCCCGGTGGGTTAAACCCTTGTGAAAACCGCTAGGTCCTAGGTTAGAATGTGTGCAGAGTGCGGATGAGTTCCCTCTGTCAACTCCAGCTCCCCATGCAGGGACATAAGAGAAACGGTCTCACAAGGATGGTAAAACATCGAAACATCTGAGCATCCCCTCGACAACGTCCTTGCAGACAGCTAATTCTTTCATACCAGAAGCAACTTGCAGTTTCTCAAGTTGCTCCTGACATGGAAAAAATGTCCTTGCAGACAGCCAATTCTCTCACACCAGAAGCGACTTGCAGTTTTTCAAGTCACTCCTGACATGGAAAAAAAGCTGACCTTCAGCATTTGCCACCTGAGCCATTTGCCTTGTTCTGGCTCACAGGTAAGATTTGTTCTGTCCAGACGATTTAAGGTAAGGCTTGCCTTGCCCAGGCACTTAGCCAGCTAGGTTCTGGTTATGAAATCGGATTGCCTGGAATCAGATCCAAAGTGAGACTCTGTTATGAGGTCTCAAATGCCAATGGATGTTCAAATAATGGACTATAGAATGCACAGTAGCACAACTCAGGCTGGCTTTTAGGCCTGTGCTTGATTTCTTACTGGGCAACTTGCAATCTTTTAAATACCTGTGGCATTGGCTGGTTCACTCTCTCCATACTTCACCAGGTAGTGATTAATTCAGAAATATTCACCTAGTGCTAGACTCTGAGGTCAGTTTTGGCCTGGGATTCTTAAGCCCTTTTTTTTGTTGTGTCAGGAGCAACTTGAGAAACTGCAAATCTCTTCTGGTGTGAGAGAATTGGCCGTCTGCAAGCACTGTGGATAGTTCTTTTAAAGCTTGAGCTAAAACCTATAGCAGATTCACTGCTCTACTGCTATAGAAGCTATGAGCCATCACTGGCTGCAAATTATTTGTTTATTGTGTTGTTGAAGGCTTTCATGGCTGGAATCACTGGGTTTCTGTGAGTTTTCCAGGCTGTATGGCCATGTTGCAGAAGCATTCTCTCCTGATGTTTCACCCATATCTATAGAAGCATCCTCAGAGGTTGTGAGATATTTGTTTATTCTTTAGAGCAGGCATGGGCAAACTTTGGCTGTCCAGGTGTTTTGGACTTCAACTCCCATAAATCCCAGCTAGTTTACTGGCTGTTAGGAATTGTGGGAGATGAAGTCCAAAGCGCCAGAAGGGAAGAATTTTGCCCATGTCTACTTTAGAGTATTTGTACCACATTCTTCAGCCATAAAGGCTTTCAGACCGTCTTACAAATTTTATTTTGACAGTTCTTGTCATTAGGTTTACAATCTAAATAAGACACAACCCACAAAGAAAAGGGAATGACATTGTGGAAGGGGATTAAGTCCACCAGATGTGCCTCTGAGGCCAAGGCAGTGGCTGTTGGGATGGAGGGAGGGCTTCATCTGCTATCTCTCAGAGGAAGAAATAACCTCTCTCAGTTAGGTCAGGCTGAAAGCAAGTTACTGACCCCAGGTCACTTGGTGAGTTTTATGATACAGTGGGGCCTGAAACATGATTCTCATAGTTTTTAGTCCAATACTCTAACCCAGTGTTTCTCAACCTGGGGGTTGTGAGGGGATGTCAGAGGGGATGCCAAAGACTATCAGAAAATACAGTATTTTCTGTTGGTAATGGAGGTACTGTGTGGGAAGTTTGGCCCAATTCTATCATTGGTGAGGTTCAGAATGCTCCTTTATTGTACGTGAACTATAAATCCCAGCAACTACAACTCTGAAATATCAAGGTCTATTTTCCCAACTCCACCAGTGTTCACATTTGGGCATACTGAGTAGTCTTGCCAAGTTTGGTCAGATCCATCATTGTTTGAGTGTACAGTGCTCTCTGGATGTAGGTGAACTACAACTCCCAAACTCAAGGTCAATGCCCACCAAACCCTTCCAGTATTTTCTCTTGGTCATGGGAGTTCTGTGTGCCAAGTTTGGTTCAATTCCATTGTTGGTGGAGTTCAGAAGGCTCTTTGATTGTAGGTGAACTATACATCTCAGTAACTACAATTCCCAAATGACAAAACCCCCACCAGTATTGGGTATTTGTGCCAAATTTGGTCCAGTGAATGAAAATACATCCTCCATATCAGATATTTACATTATGATTAATATCAGTAGCAAAATTACAGTTATGAAGTAGCAACGAAAATAATTTTATGGTTGGGGGTCATCACAACATGAGGAACTGTATTAAAGGGTCGCAACATTGGGAAGGTTGAGAAGTACTAACCATTACATTATATTAGCTGTCCGGGTATGACTGAGCCTAGATCTGACCCCATGAATATAGTTGTAGTATAAGGTAAACCAAAACCGACTACAGATGTTGCTGCTACAGCAGGAAACAGAAAAGCAACCAGATGTTTGGTTCTAGCTTTCATCACTCCAGCTTGGATGGCCAATAAGGATGTGTTGATGAAGAATATGGTCTAAAAGCATGGTGGTTCATGGACTAATGGTAGTCCACACGTTATTGGCTGCTGGTCAGTGCTGAAAGAAACAAACATTTATTTGAGTAAGAAGATGATGCTGGTCCCTGACACATTGGGGAGAGAGTTCCCCATAACTTCCCTATAGTTTAGGAGGTACTAATTTAGAGCATCACAGTCCCCCCCTGGTGGTGTAGTCGGTTAAACGGCTGAGCTGCTGAACTTGCTGACTGAAAGGTTGGTGGTTTGAATATGGGGAGTGGGGTGAGCTGCCACTATTAGGTCCAGCTTCTGCCAACCTAGCAGTTCAAAAACATGCAAATGTGAGTAGATTAATAGGTACTACTTCTGCGGAAAGGTAACGGCGCTCCATGTGGTCATGCTGGTCACATGACCTTGGAGGTGCCTATAGATAACACCAGTTATTTGGCTTAGAAATGGAGACGAGCACCACCTCCCAGAGTTGGACACAACTAGACTTAGTGTCACAGGAAATCTTTACCTTTAGAGCGTCACATGTTTCTAGACACAGAAATATTCCTATGATTTAGCCAGTGGTAGCTAAATAGTTAGGAAAAATTAGACTAGGCATGGGCAAACTACCGGCTATTAGGAATGGTGGGAGTTAAAAGTCCAAAACACCTGAAAGGCCGAGGTTTGCCCATGCCTACCTTAGAGGACCCCAACTTTGGTCAAAACAATCAGGGAAATCTGGCCACATGGCAATAATGACACTGATGCTTTGAAGGCACAAAAGTGAGAATGATGAAATCTCCTTTAAAAAAGCAAAATGAAAGGAAAAAGGAAATGGGAGTTGGCACTTTAGTTTTTTTTAATGATCTGGTGAGAAAAGATGCCCAAGAGAAAAAGATGAAATTGGCCAGTTGTGTAATGAATGTGCTTGTCAGGATCACCTTTCTCTTTCTGTTCCTCTTCCTTTTCCATTCCCCATCTCTAGCTATCCTCTGTTCCGGTGTTTTTAAGCTCTGTTTAGAATGGAAACACTCTTATGTAATGCTTTATCTACTTTCATTAAAAAAAGAGGGGAGAGAAGAAATAGAAAAGGAAGAAATCCCCTCTGATCTCCCTCCCTCCCACACCATGTTCTTGTTTTTCTGAAAAAGCACATACTCGCACCACATCCAGCCAGCCATTCAGATAATTCCGGCTTTCATCCGGCCTCCTTTCCTTCATCCTCGTGTTTTCCCCATTCATGCTTCCCCTCTTCCTTCTCCATTCACTCCCCCACCCCTCCATCTCTCTTTCTCACGTTTTTCATTCATCCCCTTTTGGGTTTTGCTGCTCCCCACCCAACCACCCACGGGCATCATCCGCCTGGGTGAGCTGAGGGAGAGGTACATGTGGAGGAATGCAAGACGCGGCCCAGAAACGTGTGCATGTCTGCATCTCTGGATGTGTGGGGCTCACACAGAAAGAGAGAGGTCCTCCTGCTGCAATGGGGGACACCCTCTCCTCCTGAAAAACCCAAAACATGTACCCCACAACCCCCTTGAAGGTTGTGGATGTGGGAGAAGGATGGATTGGAGCATCCCTTCTGGGAGGGATGCACCAAGGGAGGGAGGCAGGCAGGCAGGCGATGGAGAAGCCAGCCTCAGCTGCCAAAAACGTGACCAGCTTCTCTGTATCCGTGGATGCAGCCAGCAGCCTGAGGTGGCGAGTGGAGGCACACGTGGGGAGCTAAAAATAAATGCATCCCGGCCCCCGCTCCCAGTGACTGGGGGGCACAGGCAGCTAAAAATACTTGCCATGCCATGAGAGCGGCTGCGGATCCCTCCTGTGCGGATGCTGACCTGTGCAGGGCCCTGATGCAGCTTTTAATAGTCAGACCAAAACAACAAAAAAGGAGAAAGGGAATTTCAGCTTTTCAAAAGGCACTTTCTTTCAACTCTCCATTGCAAACTTCAGCAGCCCGAAACTCACTCTCTTTCAGAGAAAAACAAGAATGGCCTCATCTTCATCAATGGCTTTCTCGTCTGCCCTGTTTCTCAGGGCGATGTCTGTTTTTAGCACAAAGAAGAAAGTATGGTCTGGTGTGCAAAGCCCCTTAAGCAAGGAGTGGGGTGAAGTGAGGACAGGGATTGGGAGGATTTGGTCCTCCATGCCTTTCTGGAGTACTATCCCCAGTATTCCTCATTTTGGGCTGCCTTGACTGAGGCTGATGGGAGCTGCAGTGCCTAGCAACAGCATGAATGAGATTGTGCTTTGGCCTCCCATAGCTTAGGGGAAAAGGAGGGATGCAAAATAGGCTTCTGCAGGTTGAATGGTTGTAATAATAATAATAATAATAATAATAGGATCACAAGCCAGAAAATGTTACAGAGAATGAACACGTCAAGCTACTCTGGGACTTCCAGAGTTTTGGAGCCCAATACTCCTGATCTCATAATCACGTTAAAAAACAAAGTATGTATTGTCGATGTTGCAATCCCAGGTGACAGCAGGATTGAAGAGAAACCACTGGAAACGCTGACACAATATGAGGATTTAAAGATCCAGCTGCAAAGACTCTGGCACAAGCTAGTCAAGGTGGTCCCAATGGTCATCGGCACACTGGGTGCAGTGCCTAAAGACCTTGGCCTGCACTTAAACACAATCAGCGCTGACAAGATTACCAGCTGCAAAAGGCCACCTTACTGGGATCTGCACACACTAAGTGTCCAACGTGTGATCCAATACAACAGCCAGCAGAGTATCTGCTGTGGACTCATCTTGTTGTGCTTATAAATATAATAATAATAATAATAATAATAATAATAATAATAATGTATTGTCGGAGGTTTTCATTGCCGGAATCACTGGGTTATTGTAGGTTTTTTCAGGCTATATGGCCATGGACTAGAGGCATTCTCTCCTGACATTTCGTCTGCATCTATGGCAAGCATCTGAGGATACTTGCCATAGATGCAGGTGAACCGTCAGGAGAGAATGCCTCTAGACCATGGCCATATAGCCCGAAAAAACTTACAACAACCCAATAATAATAATCTTTATTTATACCCGTCACCATCTCCCCAAAGAGGACTAGGGGTGGCTAACATGAGGCCATGCCCAAAAACAATACAGCAATAAAATACAAAACAACACAACAAAACACATAAAATAACAAAATAAAATGAACAGTGCAAAATAACATAATAAAAGTCAAATGCACAAGATAAAATGTTAAAACCCTGGATGAGATAGGAATAGAAGAAGTGCGTTTGTGAGGGAGGAGCCCACAAAGGAGGAGCAGTGAGGTTTGTAAAGAGGATTGCTTCTTAACCTGTGAGTCCTGACCACAAAATGGCGTCCCCTTAGTGGTTCTCAACCTTCCTAATGCCGCGACCCCTTAAAACAGTTCCTCATGTTGTAGTGACCCACAACCATAAAATTATTTTTGTTGCAACTTCATAATTGCAATTTTGCTACTGTTATGAATCATAATGTAAATATCCGATATTCAGGATGTACAGTAGAGTCTCGTTTATCCAACATAAATGGGCCGGCAGAACGTTGGATAAGCGAAAATGTTGGATAATAAGGAGGGCTTAAGGAAAACCCTATTAAACATCATGATTTTACAGATTAAGCACCAAAACATCATGTTTTATAACAAACTGACAGATAAAGCAGTTCAATGAGTCGGTTAAACGCTGACCAGCAATGAGGTTTGTATTGCTTTTATTGTTTTAATTGTTTTTTACGGGTTTATGGCTACTCCTGCCGATAATATTGATTGTTTACGTTAATTGTTATCAGTGTTATAATTATTGTTGTTATTGATGTTATGTTTTTTGATGTTATGTTTTTGTAATACAGGCATCGAATTGTGCCTTGTTGTGTAAGCCGCCCTGAGTCCCCCCGGGTGAGAAGGGCGGGGTATAAGCAACCGTAATAAATAAATAAAATAAATAAATACATGATAACATTATGTAGTAATTACTATATTTACGAATTTAGTACCAAAACATCGCAATGCATTGAAACAGATGTGGATCCGGCCGAGAGGCAGACTGAGTTGCATAATACAGAACGTTGATGAGCGAAGGTTAGATAAGCAAGCGTCTACTGTATTTTCATTCACTGGACGAAATTTGGCACAAATGCCCGATATGCCCAAATGTGAATACTGGTGGGGTTGGGATTGATTTTGTCATTTGGGAATTGTAGTTGCTGGGATTTACAGTTCACCTAAAATCAAAGAGCATTCTGAACTCCACCAATGGTGGAATTGAACCAAACTTGGCACACAGAACTCCCATGACCAACAGAAAATACTGTAAGGGTTTGGTGGGCATTGACCTTGAGTTTTGGAGCTGAAGTTCACCCACCTCCAGAGAGCACTGTGGACTCAAACAATGATGGATCTGAACCAAACTTGGCACAAATACCCAATATGCCCAAATTTGAACACTGGTGGAGTTTGGGAAAATAGAACTTGGCATTTGGGGGCTGTTGTTGCTGGGATGTATAATTCACCAAAATCAAAGAGCATTCTGAACTCCACCACTGACAGAATTGGGCCAAACTTCCCACACAGAACCCTCATGCCTTGAAGGGACTCATTGGCACAAGCCTTCCTCCAGCCGCGCACACTCTCCCTTGTCCTACACTGCCATGCACTGAGCACACCTGCTCTCGTCTCAGCTTGGAATCTCAGAAACAACCCTCCCCTTGGCTGAGAGGCCGGCCAATCACAGCGGAGGAGGATTTTTGGTAGGAGGATTCTCTGTCTGTTTCCAAAAGGGAAGAGAAGGACAGGCAGAGGGATCTTCAGCCTTCTCTGCCAAAGGGGCTCCTAAGACCATCAGAAATATGTTTCTGATGGTCTTTGACCCCTCTGAAACCCCCTAGTGACCCCCACAGGGGTCCCAAACCCCAGGTAGAGAAACACTGCCATAGGTCAATGTTGGGGTCCTGGAAAAATTTGGTAACAGTGAAAGGGTTCTCAATACCACCCAGTGGCTGTTTTAGATATGTACATGAATCATTTGGCAACTATGTGTAGTGTATACAGTAGATCCAGCCAGTGGATCTGGCCCTTGAATGCTCTAACTGGAAGTCAGCTGTGATCAGCAGTGCTGTGGAATTCGAAGAGGCACGAATGGAGGGCAAAAGGGAGAAACATGCCAAGAGGATGGTGCATCAAGGAAACCCTGTCTGGAACTGCCTTTCACCTGGAAACTGATGCCCTCACTGTGAAAGAACATGCAAATCAAGAATAGGGATCCACAGTCACCTACAGACCCGCTGCCAAGACACTACACTTGGAAGGTCATCACACTCGGACAACAAGGAATCGCTTAAGTAACATGGGGACAATGTTGGATTTCAGAGTATTTTGGATTTCTGACTTTCGGATAAGGGTGGCTCAGTCGCTATTAACAAATAAAGGTGAGTGATCAGTTGGATCAGTAGAGGGATGATTAAGAATGATGGAAAGAGCCAAAGGGGTAAGAAAACACAGAACTTGGAAATATTTGTCTTTTGAATGACAACTCCCAAAATTCCTTGCCAGCATGGACAGATGTATGCCCAAAGTGAGCCGCAGAGAGAAATTATGCCAATTGAAACATGTTTCTCATGAAGGTGCCACTAAACTCCTTGTTGTTTTTGCCATGACTTGCTTGATATGGCTATCTCCCCAGAGATAATCTGAAAACCCTTCCCAGTGAACAACTGGCACAGAAAGATGGACTGTCTGCTTCTGTGCATACAACAACAATCTATACAGAATCAGCAGGTGTGGTGTGTGTGTGTGTGATCTTCATAGAGTGTAAATAAACATTTTAGCCCAATAATATGTAGAGACCACTGCTATATAAAAGGAATAATGTTTGGTTAAGAAGCTATTCCTGTAATACAGGACTATTCCTGTATTACAAGAAAAAGTCTCTGTGTGGGAGGGCATGCTTGTAATAACTTTGCATGTGACAATGTGTATGTTGAGATGTGCATTAGAAATAATTATTATAATTTAAATAAAAATGATAATATAATAATAATAACACTTTATTTATATTCTTCCCTATCTCCCCAAGGGGATTCTGGGCAGATCACAATACACATACATGGCAAACATTCAATGCCATTTTGGATAGACAGGACAGAGACAGACAGAACGGAAAGGAGGTGGGTTGTGTTGACGTTCAGCTTCTTTTGGCGCCTTTGGAGGTTGTGCTCGAATCCAGCTTCAGGGGGTGCTTTCGTAGCTGGATTTGACAAAGAGCCACCAGGACTTGCTCCTTCCTTTTGGTCACCGGGCATTTGCTGATCTTTTTCTTTCTGGTGTCATAAAATACCTCCCCTGCTTGTTTTAGCAGTACACTGTTCCCTCGCTACTTCGCAGTTCGCTTTTCGCAGACTCGCTGTTTTGCGGGTTTTTTATTCCCAGTTCATGAATGGTTACTGTTGCCCAGAGCGGCGTTCTAATCCCACCTCCTGGCAACGATGGAGTGTGGAAGGGGGTTTCACCTTCCCCCTCAGGAGAGGGGCAGCCAATCAAGAGAGATCACAAAGCTAGAAAAAAAAGTTGTGCAGTGCTTTCTAAATCTCTCCTCACTTCTGCCTCATCCTTGGAACTAGATATGCATATATAGTGCTCCTACTTTGTGGATTTTCACTTTTTGTGGGTGGTCCTGGAACATAACACCTGCAATAAGTGAGGGAACACTTTACCTAATTTCTCTACTTACAGTTCAAGCTGTTTTCAAACTGCTTAGGTAAACAGCTGGGCTGACAGCTGGGAGCTCACACCAAACCGGGACTTCCAACTGGCAACCTTTTGGGTGGTAGATCTTATCATTGCTGGTGATTTATCAGTTGTGCTAAAGCTCGGCCCGTTTTGATATTGACCTAGGCCTAGGATTGAATTATCTGCAAAGCTATGGAAGCCCACTGGGTGACCTTGGGCAATTCACACTCTCTCAGCCTCAGAGGAAGGGAAAGGCAAGGCCCCTCTAAACAAATATTGCTGAGAAAACCCCATGATAAGTCTGCCTTAGGGCTGACATAAGTTGGAAACGACTTGAAGGCACACAACAAAAGTCTATAAGTGCGTAAGAAATGCCTGAGGTGCTAAGTATGTATAACAAGTATATATGAGATCTAGTAGCCCTTGTACACTACTCAATGATGGCACTTTAACTGCTGTGGCTACATCCTATGGAATCCTAGGATATGCAGTTTAGGCCTCATCTACACTGCCATATGATCCAGTTTATGAATCCAGATTATCTGCTTTGAACGGGATTATGTGGCAGCATAGACTCATACAATCCAGTTCAAAGCAGATACTCTGGATTTAATCAATTTTTTGAAAGATGTGTCAACATAGGGTGTCTCTTACCACTTCATCACACTAGAGAGAGAGAAAATTCACTTAAATTCCAGTTTCTGCCTCCTGCAGAATTCTGGCGTTTGTAGTTTAGTGAGTTTGTTAAAGGCTCCTCCCTAAACTACAAACTCCAGAATTCTGCAGCAGGCAGAAACCCCATTTTTTCTCTAGTGTGATTATTATAAGGGATATCTCCATTTGTCAGGTTGGAAAGCTTTTTTCTGTTTTATATTATAGACAGAACAAAGATGTGTCAACATAGGGTGTCTCTTACCAGTTCATCACACTAGAGAGAAAACATCCACTTTAAATCCAGTTTCTGCCTCCTGCAGAATTCTGGGGTTTGTAGTTTAGTGAGGCTGTTAAAGGCTCATCCCTAAACTACAAACCCCAGAATTATGCAGGAGACAGAAAACCCATTTTTCCCTAGTGTGATTATTATAAGGGATATCTCCATTTGTCAGGTTGGAAAGCTTTCCTTCTGTTTTATATTATAGACAGAACAAGTGTTCACAGAACAAGTTTTCTTTTAAAAATCCTGTATTTGGGGATTTGGGCTCATCTTTCAGGACAGAAGTGTGTCCATCATGCAATATGGAATGCATATTGCATGGGAATGCAGACAATATATTATTTTTACAGAGCTAAATAAAAGTACTTTTATTTAGTAGACCACAACCTTGATTAAGATGCATGAGTCATGAACTCTGAGGGCCCTTCCACACAGCCCTACATCCCAGAATATCAAGGCAGAAAATCCCACAATATCTGCTTTGAACTGGGTTGTCTGAATTCACACTCAGATAATGTGGGATTTTCTGCCTTGATATTCTGGGATATAGGGCTGTGTGGAAGGGCCCTGAATCAGTGAGTCTGCTGTAGTTGAATGAGGAGTCAACACAAGGGTATATTATTCCACTGATTCAATGAGTTTACTTGACTCTAGCCAGGATTCACACCATTGACTAATGAAGGAAGACTACTTATGCATCTATACTGTAGAATTAATGCAGCTTAACACAAATATTTTTAATTGCCATTGGTTCAATATTATAGAACCATGGGAGTTGCCATCTTACAAGGTCTTCAGTCTTCTCTGTTTACTAGGTCTTACGATTGATCTAGTGGCTCAAGTGGGCACACATAGATGAAAACTTTAGGAATAAAGGTGCCTCTGAGCCTATATTCAGTCAAGGAATCTGTGATCAGAGGCACAACAAGCTCCCAAATCTGTTGGCAGAAGAATCTATTCCTGGTTTCCCCACTTAACAGTCTGAGCCCTTCCACACAGCCATATAATCCGGAATATCAAGATGGAAAATCCCACAATATCTGCTTTGAACTGGGATATCTGAGTTCACACTGCCATATATTCCAGTTCAAAGCAGAAAATGTGGAATTTTATTCAGCTGTGTGGAACATGTTGCTTTTTGGAAGCAATTTGGAAGGGGAAAGGGTGGGGCTGCTGTTGTTCTTTTTAGAAAAGTGGGGCTCAAAATAATTGGTGATCAATGTATTGTCGAAGGCTTTTGTGGCCGGAATCACTGGGTTGTTGTAGGTTTTTTTTCGGGCTATATGGCCATGTTCTAGAGGCATTCTCTCCTGACGTTTCTCCTGCATCTATGGCAAGCATCCTCAGAGGTCTACCTCTGAAGATGCATGCCACAGATGCAGGTGAAACATCAGGAGAGAATGTCTCCAGAACATGGCCATATATAGCCCAAAAAAACCTACAGCAACCCACTAATTGGTGATCTCCTGCAAATGAGTCCAGTAGATCCAAGTCAACCTCATGACCATCCAGGATCATTGGACAGGAAACTGTAACAAAAGAGGCTCCTCTCAGCATACTTCCAGAAGGATAAGTTCTGTAAGAAAGACTGTGATCGGAGGTGCACCTCCCCCCCACAGGACTGTGTAAAAGATAGTTCAAAATCAGGGAATTCATAGTTTTGCCAAGGACACCAGGCTGGAATGATCCCATAATCCCCTATCTCTCCTCCTGTTTTGATGATGGACTCAGGCTACTCAGTGCTCACCTGAACTTCCATGCACCCCATGAACTCTTATGAGTTCTTATTAACTTTCATGAACTTTATAGGAACTTTTATAAACTCTTGCCAAACTTTATGAACTTTTATGGACTTTGGGGGGCTGACGTGATTTCCCCTTAGACCCTGCATGATTCCCCTTTTCCTATGAACTCTGTGTATGCTCCCTTGACCCATTCCTGATTCCCTATATGTATGTATATCTATATAAGAAAATATGAAGGAAAGCAACCTTTTCATGAACCAGCAACTCATGACTTTTGGCGTTTCCAAACTTCCTGAGCAGATAATCCCCTAACAAAGGACTCAACCAGATCAATTTGCCTGGACCTCGGAGGGCTGATAGCCAGGCCATCCAGAATAATGGAGTCTGTGGACATACTGGATCACCCAACATAAAGGACATTTCCCCATCTGCGAGGAAACAGGGATTTGTCACCGCCTCCCTGCTGTGCCACATCCTGATCTCTGAAACCAATCTCTGTTTCATCAATGAACTCCATATTGCAGAATAGTAAGACAAAAGGACCTGGCATCTCGGGGCCAGACAAAAAATGTTAATTTAAAGGACAAAACAATAACACAGACCAGGCTTGAGAGCCTGAAGCTATTGCTTGGTCACTTGGCAAACACCGGCCATTCTTAATCCAGTCAACTAGACATTTCTTCATTGTTTCCCTGTTCCCTACCTCCCTTCCACCTCATTGGCAGAGCGGCCAAAAGCAAGGCCAGGGCCCTCATTGGATCTCCTCCTGGCTTGCTGATGTCACAGCCAATCATAACAAAGCCAGCTCAGATGGGTGGGCATGGGAACTTTTGAATCTGAAGGCTATATATTTTGTATTTACCTGCCTAGCAGACATGTTGATTTGTTGGCAGATTACTGCAATCTTCATCCTTTCCAGCTGGAATGAAATAAAAAATCTCGGTGGCTTTCTCTTCAACTTGGTGAGATTTATTCTGCAATACTGGCTTCTCTTTCTCACCAGGCAACCCACAATGGCTTGAATCTCTCTATCCACAGCTATTCTAAATTACTCAACAACAAGACCACATTATTTTTTCTGGTTATTAGCAACATATGATAATGTTCAAATGCACAAAATTAATCAAGATTCAGTTGCAGGATTACTGAGATTGTATTGTCGAAGGCTTTCATGGCTTGTTGAGAGTATTCCAGGCTGTATGGCCATGTTCCATATTCCACTGCCTGGGGATTCCCTCAGGCAGTAAGAAGCCAGACCTTGAAACTGTTAGGCCATTAAATGCTAATCAAGGTGACCAATTGAAACATTCACACCTACCTCAAACAGACAAAGAGTTCTTTTTCCCACCCTGGACATTCCACAAATTGGGAAAATCCAATTTTCCTAGTTTCCAACAGACCTCACAACCTCTGTTGATGCCTGCCATAGATGCAGGCGAAACAACAGGAGAGAATGCTTCTGGAACATGGCCAGACAGCCCGGAAAACTCACAACAACCCATTGCAGAGATTGTTCATTTGCAGGGTGTTGGTATAGGTAAAACAGAGCAATATATAAATACATGTCGTTGATCTCTCCATTAAATATCCTGGCCTCTGAAATTCAGAATATAGTATACTATTTGCATTGAACTGAGCCAGTCTTTCCAAGAGGCCACTAACAGCTAAAATGGTCTTAGGGCGACCTCTGCTGTCAGAAAAGAGGAACCGCAGATGGAAGTTTGCAGGAGTATATGCATAAAAATCTTCCTCTCTGGCTGGATTATTGATGCCATATAATCCAGTTCGATGCAGTTAATCTGCATTCTGAAACTGGATTATATGGCAGTGTAGATCCAGCCTCTAACAAAGAAGAAACATAGCAATGTTGTCCTTTTGTAGACAAGTATTATATGAAAAGGCAAAATTTTGAGACCTGTTGGACTCCTCCTTAGTCGAGGCTGACTTATCAATCAACATTTCATATAAAAACCAAGACTGGTGTGACTAAGCAACAAGAAAGTGTTGTGAAAATGGCAAAAGTGAATAATGTAGAAGAACATACAAGTTAGGAGTAGCTGCAGCAGTTTGCTTTTTACTGGGAAGGGCAAGATTCCACCTCTGTTTTCCTTTGACCCCTATTGAGTTAATTGGAAATCTCAGGCCCCTTCAACTCTGCCCTATATCCCAGGATCTGATCCCAGATTATCTGCTTTAAACTGGATTATATGAGTCCCCACTGCTGGATAATCTGAGATAAACAGATAATTTGGGACCAGACCCTGGAATATAGGGCAGTGTGGAAGGGGGTTCAGAGTTTGTACTTTAGGGAAGGCCATTTAGAACTCTTAGCTTCAAAACTCCAGACTTCAAACCTCAGGATTCCATAGGATGTTGTCCTGGCAGCTAAAGTGAAGTCATAGAGCTCTAAGTGTCTGCTTTGAGAAGACCCCAGGTTTCCTTCTCCATTGTGCATGTGGCAGGGTTCAAGTTGTGGTCTGTGGTTTGCTCTTCTCCACACTCGCATGTCATGGACTCCAGTTTGGAGCCCAATTTCTTAAGGTTGGCTCTGCATCTTGTGGTGCCAGAGCACAGTCTGTTCAGCGCCTTCCAGATCACCCATTCTTCTGTCTGCCCAGGAAGGATTTTCTCATTCGGTATCAGCCACTGATTGAGGTTCCGGGTTTGAGCCTGCCACTTTTGGACTCTCGCATGCTGAGGTGTTCCTGTGAGTATCTCTGTCGATCTTAGGATTCTGTTTCTTGATTTAAGTTGTTGGCATGCTGACTGATATCTGAACAGAGGGTGAGCCGGAGATGTCAATAGTCCTTCTATTACAGGCTGCTACTTCCCAAAGGATGCCAGGTGGTGCAATTTCTCCAGTGGTGTTGGATGTAGACAACCTGTGATAAGGTGGCATGTCTATTCGTGTTATTTTCCTGTTCACATTTTGAATTTACAAGTTAAGGTGAGCATTTAATAGTTAATATGTAATGTCTCAAATGAACATAGATATGTTTAATCATCCAGACAAACCTCTTCTTCATTTTTGTGGCCTTCAAATATGAAAGACAGAGTTAATTTTGTAAAACTTTAGATTTGTTTGTGTTCTGTGGAAAGAAATAAAAAATTGCAAAATTTCACGAAATTTTCACGAAATGTTTACAAAATGTTTACAAAATGTATACAAAATTTTGCATTTACATTTAATGCTAATGGTTCAAAGAATGTCCAACTGAATAGTCAGCCCCCACACATTTTCATCTCACCAAATCTGGCCCTCTTCGCAAAAGGTTTGGTCATCCCTCCACTAGGCCCAAGGCCGAAAGTGGAACCTACCCACCCAACACACCCCCACTGCCCGAGGGGCCTAAATGGGGTGGAAAAAATGATGCCACAAATGATACTCCGTGGAGCTGTCCTTAGAGCCCTCATGAATGAGGCTCCCCATCCCCATGGTTGGGAGAACTAGTGCTCCCAATGCCAGTTCCCAAAGCACAGATGCCCCCAAACTTTTGGAGCATGCAAGGAATCATTGAGGGTGTATGTGTCAACTGTAATGAAGCTGTAATGATGCATGAATCTGATCGGTCGGGCAATGCCCGGGGAGCAGGCTGAGCCTGGGACTTTTGGTTACTGTTACATTTTTGTTCAGGCTTGAGCTATGCAAGTGCAGAGAGAATAGAAGAGTGAAGGAGAGAGAGAGACAGAGTTTGGAGTGTGCTTTCGCTTCATGAGCTGCTGAAGGAGTTTGCCCATGTGGACAATGAAGACCATTTTAAATCTTTCATAAAAGGACATTATGTGAGTCGATGCAACAGATCACATTGTACATATGCAGTTCTGAACTAAGAAGAGTAAACTACTTGTTCTTTATTGTTCATCTGTGTGGCATCCAACAGCTAAGCAAGGGAGCTCTTCCCTTCACCCATGCCAGCCCTATACAGTCCCCATGGAGAATAGCAATATTATGCAAGATATACCAATGACTAGGTATCATTGTGAACTGCACAACTGCAATGAACAACGTTGCTATATGTGCAACTTCCTTTCAATCACTTTTACCATAATTATGTGCCGTCCTCTGGTGAATAATTTCACCCACCATGTTTAGCGTGACTTATACACACCTATCTAACTAACACCAGCGTTAGGTTGTTTCTTAGTCTAAAAAACCTGTGAAGTTGTGATGAGTGAAGAAGTTAAACTTTTTATTTCCTCCCTATTTTGAAATGATTCCAAACCCCTCAGTGTTTTAGTGCCCAGCCATTCCAGGTTTCAAAATTATGCAGAGTTTGGAAAAGTTTATTGTTTTTGGACTGAACCTCCAAGAATCTGGAATGCATAGCTCAAGAAAATAATGTTTCCCAGGTCTACCATCAAGACAAACAGCTAATTGGTGGCACAGAATACACATGTGGGGTTCATAATTTATCAATGAGTTGTGCAATACACTTAGAAAGAATATGGTCTATCTTTTAACCTTCCACAGAAGATTTTGGAAATGTGGCTTCTTTTACGAGATCATAAATTATTACCGACAACTCATTACTGAATTAATATCCCAGATGCTGGAGGCTGTAACTTTGGAGTCACAATGAACTGTTCTTCAAGAAAAGTGAAAACTGGGAGGAAATAAAAGTTTAAGGACACAATGGTTACAGTGATATATTGCAGGCAGTGGAAGGTGTGCATGGCAGAGTGTTCCTCAAACAAATGGAAAAAAGTTCTCTGGCTGCTCAAAAGTGACCTGGGCACGAATTACTAGGCTGTAGGTTTTCAACTGATAGGTTGATTGGGGGGAAATAATAATAATAATAATAATAATAATAATAATAATAATAATAATAATAATAATAATCGAACTGCAAAGTCTCTGGCACAAGCCAATCAAGGTGGTCCCAGTGGTGATCCGCACACTGGGTGCAATGCCTAAAGACCTTGGCCTACACTTAAACACAATTGGTGCTGCCAAAATTACCATCTGCCAGCTGCAGAAGGCCATCTTACTGGGATCTGCACGCATTATTCGCTGATACATCACACAGTCCTAGACACTTGGGAAGTGTCTGACTTGTGATCCAATACAACAGCCAGCAGAGTGATCCTGTCTGCTGTGGACTCATCTTGTTGTGTTTCAGATGATGATGATTATGATGATGGAACTCTGAAAAAGAGGACTGAGGGCCTGATTCTTGAAACCCAAGAACAAGCAATTAGAACAAATGCCATCAAAGACAGAACTGAAAAATTGACAATAGATTCCAAATGTATACTCTGGAAGCAGACAAAAGGATGAATCACATACTCAGCTGCTGCAAGAAGATTGCGCAGATGGACTACAAGCAGGGGCATAATACTGTTGCTCTGATGATCCACTGGAACTCGTTCCACAAATACCATCTGCCTGTCACGAAAAACTGATGGGATCATCATCTTGAAAAAGTTACAGAAAATGAACATTCCAAACTACTTTGGGACTTCCGAATTCACATTGAAAGAGTTTTGGAACACAATACTCCTGACCTCATGATTATGGAAAAAAACAAAATAGAGATTATCGATGCACAATATGGGGATTTTAATATTGAACTGCAAAGACTCTGGGACAAGCCAGTAAAGGTGGTCCCAGTGGTGACTGGCACACTGGGTGCAGTGCCTAAAGACCTTGGCCAGCACTTAAACACAATCGTCAATGACAAAATTACCGTCTGTCAGCTGCAAAAGGCTACCCTACTAGGATCTGCATGCATTATTGGTTGATACATTACACAGTCCTAGACACTTGGGAAGTGTCCAACGTGTGATCAAATACAAAAGCCAGCATAGTGATCTTGTTTGTTACATTCCAATCTTGTAGTGTATCAAATAATAATAATAATAATAATAATAATAATAATAATAATTTATTACCTGCCCCTCTTTCAGTTCAAGGCAGGGTACAACATCATTAAAACAAAGAGATAAAACACAAGATAGCAAAGTAAAGGTAAAGGTTTCCCATTGACATTAAGTCTAGTCATGTCCGACTCTGGGGATTGGTGCTCATCTCCATTTCTAAGCTGAAGAGCCGGCGTTGTCTGTGGACGCCTCCAAGGTCATGCAGCCATCATGACTACATGGAGCGCTGTTATCTTCCCACTGAAGTGATACCTATTGATCTACTCACATTTGCATGTTTCCTGCTACATTAGCAGAAGCTGGGGCTATCAGCGGGAGCTCACCCTACTACCCAAATTTGCACTGATGACCTTTTTGTCAGAAAGTTCAGCAGCTCAGCGGTTTAACCCGCTGATAGAGCTAAAATGCAGATGGGTAGGCCTGAAAGAGATGGGTCTTCAGTTGAGTCTTACATTCTGACAGCTGATTTAGCTGTTGAATCTCTCTTCCAGCAGGGAAACAGTATGGAAACAATAGGTCACAACTGGCATAGAATCAGAGAGCCATAAAAGGGACACTACAGGATGCGCAGTCCAACCCTATGCAGGATACCTAGCTAAAGCCTCTCCAGCAGGTATCTGTCCAGCCTCTCTTTGAAAACATCCAGAGTAAAGGACCCCAACACCCCCCTATGGAATTGTTTCCACTGTCAAAAGGCCATCAAGAAGTTCATTCTAATGTTCAATTGAAATCTAGCATCCTATACCTTAAATTCTTGACCTGCGCTTAACTACAAACGAAGTTCAGAGATCTAGAGGCTGTAAGCTGTTGCTGGTCAGAAGCCAAGCATCAATAACCATTGTCAGGAGCAAGAGACATCAAACAGTCCAGAGTCAAAAAAGAAATAAATCAGAATCAGTATTCCGGGGAGAAGGAGCAGCAGAGTCCTTCAACAGCCCAGGAGTCATAAATCTGTCCTCTTCCTTAAACTGAGCTGTCAAAAGGAAGACTGAAGTTATGCTCAACAAGCTAGCTGGTGATTGCAACTTCCTTTTACTACTATCGAGCACATGTTCAACCAGCTCCCAGATCTCAGGCATGTATTGAGGGGTCGCATCCCACAGCTGTTTGCCTATATTGCAGACTTTAACTTTGCCTGTTAGACTGATTAGAACCAGACTCTTGAGTTTACATTTTTTTCTGGGACTTGGGACCAGGGGGCTGTCCTCCAGATGCTCTTCCTGTTCTGAACCCCAAAATGCCCCAGAATGTCATCAAATGTATTCTGGGGGGCATTATTATTATTGTTATTATTATTATTAACTTTATTTGTACCCCGCTAACATCTCCCAAAGGACTCGGTGCGGCTTACAAAGGCCAAGGCCCTCAATAAAACAACAGCATAACAAATACAACAATAAAACTCATAAAGCAAACCAATAAACATTAAAGCAATAACAGTAAAACATCAAAACAATACATCATGACACATTTAAAACTAGGGCCGGGCCAAATGTAATGAATAAATTAAAAGTGCTGGACATGACAGGTGAAATGTAAGGATTTTAGGGTAGGTGCGATGTGCAGGCAATCTTAAATCTCTGGTAAAGTGTGTTTGGGACATGATGCTAGGAGTTTCCTATTCTGGAAAGGCACACTGGAACAGCCAGGTCTTCAAGCTCTTCCTAAAGACTGCCAACGTTGGGGCTTGTCTGATGTCCTTGAGGAGAGAGTTCCAGAGTCGGGGGGCTACCACAGAGAAGGCCCTGTTCCTCGTCCCCACCAAATGCGCTTGCGACGCAGGTGGGATCGTGAGCAGGGCCTCTCCAGATGAACGGAGGGATCGTGTGCATGGAGAGAGATGAACGGAGGGATTGTGGGCATGGAGAACATTTCCACAATGTCCGTTTTTAACCATGGAGCCCCAAGGAGCCAAAAACAAGTTTTGCTAAAAATTTCCAAAATGTGCTCTAGGGAGCATTTCTATCACATTTTGCACTCCGTCTCAGGTAAATTTTAAGTATTTTGGGGCAACTTTCCATATTGTGGGGAAAGTTTTGTTTTGATTTTGCAAGAATAGGTGCATCTGTCCAAGGTCACCTGAGTTCCACTACACTAATCATGCTGTGGGTGCTGATGTTGCATGCGCATCTATGTGTTTGCCTCTAGTCCAGGTATGGGCAAACTCAGGCCCAGATGCAGCCCCTTGGGCTCGTTTCTCAGGCCCTCCTCTCTCTCACCATCCTATCCTTCCTTCCTTCTCTCTTTCCTTCCTCCTTCCCTCCCTCCCTTCTGTTGCAACAGCAGATTCCCAGATTAGTGTTTACACCTTATTTTATTTTTCTGGTTATTTAATATTTAATGTTTATTTTACTTAAGTGATACTTGTCTTTACTGTTCTAATGTAGCACAAATCCTATGTAAAATCTTACTATGTATTTTTGACATTAATATTGAAATCTGAAATATATACAGTTTAAGATAATTTAGATTGCCTTGCAGTAGTCTCCAGATAGCAAGGTAAGTTAAAATGAAAAGCATCTTCCAGCAGGTGGCACTGTACTCCTATTAAGCAAGAAGCAAACAGAGGAGCAGCTGCTATGCTCAACCAGGAGTGGGTCATTTATGGCACTGTCTGGAACCCTTGGCAGATGGAAGCAAAGCCCCAGCTCAAGGGGGAAAGCGCCTTTCTAAGATGCTGCACCTGGGTCCCAGTTTGCCTAGCCTAGTGGGATCCTGACTGCAAGTGGCTTCAGATCAAGATGTACCTGCAGATATCAGCAATTCTCAACTTCAAAGGAAATGTTTGCACTTTCCCTGTGCCTTACTTATTCCACAACTGCAGGATCTCCTGCCAGGGTGATGGAGTATGTTAGGAGTTGTAGTCCGAAAGGTAACTTCCCCAAGCTCTAAGATTTCATACTGGAGCTTCATGGTGGGATTTCTCTTTCCCTAAAAAAATCGAGACAAAGGACCTTTCTCTCAATTCTCTAAGCAAGCCCACTTTTTTCATTTCCTTTGTCTACAGCAAGTATAATACAGATCCTCCTCTCACTAGGGTGTGCGTAAACACTCTCTTCTGCTCCTATTGTTTTGCTCATATCTGCTTTTATTCACATTTATATTTTTTGATCTACCCTTGGGGGGGGGGGGTAGTGAGGGGGTGTCAGAGGGGTCACCAAAGACCATCAGTAAACACAGTATTTTTTGTTGGTCATGGGGGTTCTGTGTGGGAACTTTGGCCCAATGCCATCGTTGGTGGAGTTCAGAATGTTCTTCGATTGTAGGTAAACTATAAATCCCAGCAGCTACAACTCCCAAATGTCAAGGTCTATTTCTCCCAAACTCCACCAGTGTTCACATTTTGGGCATATTGGGGATTCGTGCCAAGTTTGGTCCAGGTCCATCATTGTTGGAGTCCAAAGTCAATACCCACCAAACCCTTCTAGTATTTTCTGTTGGTCATGGGCGTTCTGTGTGCCCAGTTTGGTTCAGTTCTATTGTTGGGGGAGTTCAGAATGCTCTTTGATTGTAGGTTAACTATAAATCCCAGCAACTACAATTCCCAAGTGACAAAATCAGTCACCCTCAACTTCCCCAGTATTCAAATTTGGGCATATTGGGTATCTGTGCCAAATTTCGTCCAGTGAATGAAAATACACCCTGCATATCAGATATTTACAAAATTACGATTCATAGCAGTAGCAAAATTAGTTATGAAGTAGCCATGAAAATAATTTTATGGTTGTATTGTCAAAGGCTGTCATGGCCTTTGAAGGGATGTTGTGCAGCACATTGTAAAGGGTGTCCACGGTCTCTTTACCATTGGTAAAGGGACTTTAAAGACACATGCATTATTCTGGAAACAGGTTGTTTGTGGATCTACATGGCCATGTTTGCTGGGAGGTTCCAGGTGCTGTCATCCAAACACTTCCAAGCTCTGGTGCTGATGTGCTTCAGGTAGCATTTGACTGATAGTTGTGCTCCCTATAAAGGCAGCACTAGGTCAGGTGCAGGCTAAATTCACTTCCCCTTTGCATTGACCCGTAGGAAGCTCATAATGGATGGAAGCCCTTGGTGGCAAGCTGTCAGACAGTAAGAATTGATATATATATATATATATATTGAACTGCTTTGTGTCAAGAGGGAAAAGGAATGGGTGGACAAACAAATGATAGCTCGCAAAGATATACCTCTCCTGTCTGCCTCACCTCCTAGCCAATCTACTCAGTCAGGAAAAAAAGACCACACATGATGTAAATTGAGTATCTAAGTTATACATTCCAATATCTTCATGCTTCCCCATGTCCAGAGGTCTGTGTACACGTATGCCCCCATGTTATACAGAAGGAAGTGGGTGAAAGGGCTTTTGCTTTTTGTTGGAGTGGGATCTTTTGTGAAAAACAGCTAGGATTGATTAAATAAGAATACCAATCAACAATATGTACTCAAAATAGCCTGTTTTCAAGTGGTGTTTATTTATTAATTATTTAACTTTAACTAAAGTCAGAATATTTAACAATATATCTTTCAAAAATCTCTGGAATTCCTACAACTATGCATTTATAAGTAGTGGGTTGTTGTGAGTTTTCCGGGCTGCATGGCCATATTCCAGAAGCAATCTCTCCTGATGTTTCACCTGCATCTATGGCAGGCATCCTCAGAGGTTGTGAGGTCTGTTGGAAACTAGGAAAATGGGATTTATTTATCTGTGGAATGTCCAGGGTGGGAGAAAGAAATCTTGTCTGTTTGAAGTAGGTGTGAATGTTTCAATTGGCCACCTTGATTAGCATTTAATGGCCTAGCAGTTTCAAGGCCTGGCTTCTTACTGCCTGGGGGAATCCTTTGTTGGGAGGTGATTAGCTGGCCCTGATCGTTTCTTGTCTGGAATTCCCCTGTTTTTGAGTGTTGTTCTTGATTTACTGTTTCTTTTAATACTGGTGGCCAGATTTTGTTCATTTTCATGGTTTCTTCCTTTTTTGTTGTAATTGTCCACATGCTTGTGGATTTCCATGGCCTCTCTGTGTAGTCTGACATGGTGGTTGTTTGAGTGGTCCAGCATTTATGTTTTCAAATAATATGCTGTGTCCAAGTTGGTTTGTCAAGTGCTCTGCTATGGCTGACCACTATGGCTGAAGTAGTCTGCAAGTGCCTTTCATGTTCCTTGAATCGTGTTTGGGCAATGCTGCTTTTGGTGGTCCCTATGTAGACTTATCCACAGCTGCATGGTGTATGGTAGACTCCTGCAAAGGTGGGAGGATCCCTCTTGTCCTTTACTGAATGTAGCATTTGTTGGATTTTCTTAGTGAGTCTGTAGATAGTTTGCAGGTTGTGTTTCTTTATTAGCTTCCCTATGAGGTCAGTGGTTCCCTTGGTAAGAATACTTTTCCTCTGGGTGGATCTTTGTCTTTACTCCTGTGGCTTGTTCTCGGTCTTGCAGCTCATTTATAAGTAATTTTCCAATATATGCAGAAAAAAACGAATGGCAAATTTTAAAATCATCTACACTTGGCAAACTTGTGGAGAGGGGAGGAATAGACTGCTGGTTCAGGAGTACACAAGGAAGAAGGCACTAGGGCTGGGGTGGGACTGAAATTGAAATAAATATTAATAATAACCTTTCTCCCCAGGGGGGCTCTAGGGAGTCAGCCCAGTTATTGGTTCTCTCTAACCCAGTGGTTCTCAACCTGTGGGTCCCCAGATGTTTGGGCCTTCAACTCCCAGAAATCTTAACAGCTGGTAAACTGGCTGGGATTTCTGGACGTTGTAGGCAAAAAAAAAAAAAAAAATCCTAGTAGAATACACACACATATACATACAATAACATGGCCTTCAAATCACCCCCCCCCAAACGCATGCCCACCCACACCTCCCTAGAGGAATTTGTAAAATAAAAGATGGCACAAGGAAGGTAAGAAAAGATAATTTAATGAATATAATGCAAACAATAAATCTCAAAAAGCATTCCTAAACAACAGTAGCAGCAGCCAGGCACTGAAGAACAACAAGCAGAGCTACTAAGTGCAACGTTCCCTCTCTCTCAGCACACGACGATGCCACAGAAAATGGATGATCTCGGCGTGGTGTTGTCTGAATGCCCGATCACCGTCTCCCAGAGCAGTTACTCTACTCCGAACTCAAGAACGGGAAATTGAATGTTTGGTGGACAGGAAAAGAGATTTAAAGATGGGCTTAAAGCCAACCTCAAAAACTGTGGCATAGACACTGAAAACTGGGAAGCCCTGGCCCTTGAGCGCTCTAAGTGGAGGTCAGCTGTGACCAACCGTGCTGCAGAATTCGAAGAGGCACGAATGGGGGTTGAAAGGGAGAAATGTGCCAAGAAGAAGGCATGTCAAGCCAACCCTGACCAGCAAAGCCTTTCATCTGAAAACCGATGTCCTCACTGTGGCAGAACATGCAGGTCAAGAATAGGGCTCCACAGCCACTTGCGGACCCACTGCCAAGACACCGCATCTGCAAGACAATCATCCTTGAGCTATGAGGGATTGCCTAAGACAAGACAAAGAAAAGAGTATTATTACATGACAATGTTATTATTTCTCTATATTATTATATATGGGTGGCCTTTGATTATGTCTGCCTACATGGCAGAAGCGGGCTGCTCCAAATGGCCATTGGTGCTTCTATACAGACTGCTGAGGTGCCCCAAAGCACCTTCCGCTCCGAAGAGCCCCACCTCCCATTCCTTTCAGGAGCACCTTCTCTCCCTCCCTTGAGGCGCATGTGCGGCTTCTGCGCTAGGTGGCAAATCAGAAGGGAGAGGCTGGGGGGGGGGGGGGGCTTGCGAGCCCTGCTCAGAAATCAGAAGTGTGAAGGCGCCTCAAGGAACTCCATCGGCAAGATGGTGGGAGGGGAGGAGGACATGATGCGCATGTGTACTTAGCCGAAGAGGCGGGAAGGAGTCGTGAGGGCGGGGTGGGAGAGGTGGCAGGCTGGTGGATGGCTGGCAGGAAGCATGTCTCTGCGCCCCAGATGTAGGCTGGGCCCTGGTGGGGAGGAGGAGGGCCGGTAGTGCACCCTTGGCCTCCCTCCCTGCCAGGAGGACCTGGAGCGCTCCCTGCTTGCACCACCTCCTTCCCTGGGCCCGGGCCCTGGCCTCACCTCTACCTGGGACAGCCTCCGGGTGGCTGGCAGGCTGGCCCAGGCTGGGTAGGCCGCCTCCGCCCCTCCTCCTGGGCAGCAGGAGGGCCTGGAGCGGGGCCTGCACGCTCAGCAAGGGGGAGGCTGCCTCCCCTCTTGTGGCCCCAGCTTGGCCCTGCCTGGGAGAAGTGCCCTGAGGGCAGGGAACATCCAGGGCAGGACCAGGTGGGACTCCTCACGAGCCTCTATGGCCTCCGTCTTGAGGGCCCATATCATGGCCCGCTTCTGTGCTGCCTGCACCACCCCCTTTTGCCAAGGTGGGGCCCACAGGTGGGGTCTTGACGTCCTGCAGAGCTCATCTCCAGAAAAATCTGCAAAAGAAAAAAAAAGCAGGAAAAGATGTGAGGGAGGGAGGGTGAGAAAGGCTCACTGGGGGGCAGGGAAGGAGGCAGGGGACATGGATGTGATTGTGATGGGGCGGGAGTGATAGTGACATGGAGGGGGGCTTCAGGGACCCTTCTTCTGAGGCTGAGAGGGTTTGCCCTGCCCAAGTCCATCCAGAGCTGGGGGGGGGGGGGTCAGACCTTCCGCTTTGAGCTTCTAAGCCACACTTAGTCACTACAAAGTACTAGTCCTTACAGAGCTTTGCCATGGCCTTTCTCTGAGGCTGAGAGAGTGTACCCTGCCCAAGTTCATCCAGGGCTGGGGGGGGGGGGGGGGGTTCAGAGGCAAACTGGCTGATGCCAAACCGACTGTGTTCTGGATGTCTAGAGGCTTTCAAGTAAAGGCTGGATGGCCTCTCATAGCCTTTGATTGTGATTGCCTGCCTGGCAAAAGGGGGTTGCACTGGATGTCCCTTGGGGTCTCCTCCAACTCTATACAGACAACTGAGGAGTCCTGCCTCCCATTCTCTTCAGGAGTTTCCTCCTAACTTCAAGCGCACAGTGGCTTCTTTTCTAGGCGAGAAAGTCAAAAGGGAGGGGCAGGGGCCACGTGAGCTTCCCTCAGAAACATGAGATGGGAGGGCACCTCAACCAAACCCCATTGGCAAAGGGGAGGATGGGTGGGGAGCAAATGAGTTGTGTGCATGTGTGCTTACCTGCAGTCGCGGGAACTCTGGGCAGGACTCTTCGGTGAAGTCCAGGAGCAGCGGGGGGGGGGGGGGGTCACGGGGTCCTCAGGCATGCGGCAGCAGTGAGGGATGGCGGGCAGGAAACAGCCCTCAGCATCCCTGACGAGGAGGGGCCTACATGGTGCGCAGGGACAAGCGCAAGGCAGGCAGCGCCCCCTCCTCAGCCTTCCTTCCTGCCAGGAGGCCCCGGAGCACTCCCTGCTTGCACCACTTCCCTCCCTGGGGCTTGGCCCTGCCTCCACTTGGGATGGCCTCCTGGACAGCTGGCATGCCCAGGCTGGACAGAGCCCCCTCTGCCTTAATCCTCCTGGGCAGCAGGAGGGGCTGGGGAGGGCCCTGTTTCCTCAGTGGGGGAAAGAGGCTGCCTCTCTGCATGCGGCCCCAGCCTGGGAGGGGTGCCGCGAGGGGTGGGAACAGCCAAGCTGGGACCAGGCGGGGGTCTTCGCAGGCCTCCATGGCCTTTGCCTTGCAGGCCCACAGCCAGCTTCTGCAGCACCCCCCTTTTACTAAGGGTCTACAGGGGATGCCTCGGCAACAGGGCCCCTTGATGTCCTGCAGAGCCCATCTCCAGAAAAATCTGCAGAAAAAAAAGGAAATGAAAGAAAGGGTGTGAGTGATTTGAGGGTAAGCAAGGCTCACTGGGGGCAGGGAGGGAGGGTACCTGGATGTGATGGGGTGGGAGGGATAGTGATGTGGAGAGGGGCTTTGAAATAATATGGTACAAAAGCTAACTGGCACAACCTGCCTCCTGTTCTCTTCAAGAGCATGGTGACTTCTTTTCTGGGCGGGAAAGTCAGCAGAGAGAGGCAGGGGCCACGTGAGCCTCCCTTAGAAACATACGGTGGAAGGGCACCGCAAGCAAACCTCATTGGCAAAGGGAGGCATGGGAGTGGGGAGCAAGTGAGGAGTTTTGGGCATGTGCTTACCTGCAGTGGTGGGAACTCTGGGCAGGACTTCTGGGTGAGATCCAGGGCAGCCCAGGAACGGCGAGGGGGGTGTTACTGGTTCCTCGGATGCATAGCAGTAACGAGGGATGACAGGCAGGAAGCAGCCCTCGGGATCCCTGCTGAAGAGGGAGTCCTGGTGAGGGACCTACAGGGTGAGCAGGGGCAACAGCAAGGCGGGCAGCTCCCTGTCCTCAGTTTCTCTTTCTGCCAGGAGGGCCCTGAGCACTCCCTGCTTGCACCACCTCCCTCCCTGGGGCCTGGCTCTGGCCCCACCTCCACTTGGCATAGCCTCCTGAGTGGCTGTCATGGCCAGGCTGGACAAAGCCCCCTCCGCCTCTCTCCTCCTGACAGCAGGAAGGGCTGGAGGGGGCCCTGCTACCTCGGCGGGGGGGCGAGGCTGCCTCTCTGCATGGGGCCCCAGCCTGGCCCCATCTGGGAGGGGTGACGCGAGGGGTGGGAAGAGCCGAGGTAGGACCAGGCAGGGCTCCACACAGGCCTCCCTGGCCTCTGCCTTGCAGGCCCATATCACAGCCGGCTTCTGCGCCGCCTGCAGCACCCCCTTTCACTAAGGGTCCACAGGGGATGCCTCGGCAACAGGGCCCCTTGATGTCCTGCAGAGCCCATCTCCAGAAAAATCTGCAGAAAAAAAAAGGAAAGGGTGTGAGCAATTAAGGGTAAGCAAGACTCACTGGGGGCAGGGAGGGAGGGGGCCTGAATGTGATGGGGAAGAAGGGATAGTGATGTGGAGAGGGGCTTTGAAATAATATTGTACGAGAGCTGACTGGCACAACCTGGATAGGACTAGGCAGAGCTCCTCGCCGGCCTCCATCTTGCAGGCCCATCTCACAGCCGGCTTAAGTGCTACCTGTAACCCCCCCCCCCCCCCCCCCTTTGACATCTTGCAGAGCTCATTTCCAGAAGAATCTGCAGAAAAAAAGGGTGTGAGGTATTGAGGGTTAGCAAGGCTCACTGGGGGCAGGGAGGGAGGGGGCCTGGATGTGATGGGGTGGGAGGGATTGTGACATGGAGCAGGGCTTTGGGGACCCTTCCTCTGAGGCTAAGAGGGTGTGCCCTGCCCATCTATCCAGAGCTGGGGGGGAGGGGTTCTGACCCTCCTTTTGGGGCTTCTAAGCCACACTCAGTCACTATAAAGTGCTAGTCCTTACAGGCAGGGGCAAGGGCAAGGCTTCCAGCACCTCCTCCTCCTCCTCCCTCCTCACCCAGAGGGTCTGGAGCGCTCCCTGCTCCTGCCGCAAAAGCTGCCTGCTTCCCTGGGGCCTGGCCCCACCTGGGTGGCCCTTGATAGAGGGGAAGAGCTAGGGCGGGAGAAGACAGGGCACTTCTGCTCCACTTCCACCTCTGCCCTGGCATTGGGGCCCCAGAGGGGGTTCTGCAAGAGAAGTGTTGCTTGGCCTTTGGTTCATTGTGACCTTGAGCATGGAGGACAGGGAGGTAGTTGCACTGGATGTCCCTTGTGGTCTCCTCCAACTCTTCTATACAGACAACTGAGGAGCCCCACCTCCCGTTCTGTTCAGGAGTCTCCTCCTAACTTCAAGCGCACAGTGGCTTCTTTTCTAGGCGAGAAAGTCAAAAGGGAGGGGCAGGGGCCACGTGAGCTTCCCTCAGAAACATGAGATGGGAGGGCACCTCAACCAAACCCCATTGGCGAAGGGGAGGATGGGTGGGGAGCAAATGAGTTGTGTGCATGTGTGCTTACCTGCAGTCGCGGGAACTCTGGGCAGGACTCTTCGGTGAAGTCCAGGGAGTCCTAGGAGCAGCAAGGGGGCATCATGGGGTCCTCTGGTATCTGGTGGCAGATGGTGGGCAGGATACAGCCCTCGGTGTCCCAGCTGAGGATGGAGGCCTGGCTTGTGGGCCCTCTGGAACGGGCAGTGGGAGGAGGGCCATGGGCGGCAGCATACCCTCTGCATCCCTCCACTTTCAGGGGGCCTGAGGCCCTTGCTGCTGCTGCATTCTTCCCTTGAGCATGGGCATGGGCCTGACCCTGCTGGGATGTTCCTCGATGTTGAGAAGGAAGACCCAGGGCTGGATGAGGTGGAGCACTGGATGGTCCTGGGCTGCTTCCTTCTATGTCTGGATGAGGGTTTGCTTTTATAGCACCTCTGCCTTAGACCTCACATTCAGGGCCCAGAGGGGGCGCTGTTGGAGGGGGACTGCTTGGCCTTGGCTTTTCTCCAAAGTGAACTCTAGGAATAGGAGTAGTAGGAGAGGGAGTCTGGAGTAGGGCAAGAGGGCAGGCGGGATGGCTGGCAAGTGAGACTCACTGGGGCAAGGAGTGCATTGGCTTCTGGATCATTCAGGGGAAAGGAGCAGGAGGTGAGGAACGGAGTCAGGAGCCCCGGTTGGCGAGGGGGGCAGAGGGGAGGGAAGGAGAGGTCATGGATGTGCTGTGGTGGGAGGGGATTGTGACAGGGCCAAGGTAGGGGGAAAGGCTTCAGGAAAGGTTTGGTGATCCTTCCTCTGAGGCTGAGAGAATGTGCTCTGCACATGCTCCCTCAGCGGCCTTCCAGGTCCGAGGGGGTGTTCAGACCCAGATCTTTCAGATTTCCTAATCCATCACTATACTATGAGCACCCACCCTGCTGGACACAGATGGCCTTGATAAGCCCGAGGCTTCCCGGACCTTTTCCATGCCTGTTTGTGTCAGCACTCACCTTGTAAATAGTGGGTTGGGGAAAATGATTCCTACTGATAAGAACTGGACAGAGGATTTCCACAATGTGGGGACATAAACTGTGATGTGAAATGGCCTGGATGTTTTAAGACACTAGGGTGACAATATCATGCTAGTTTTAAAGATTTTTTAAAGGAAAATTTTTGTCATTTAAAAAAAACAGAGAATGAAGGGCATATGCCTGCGGATATGCAAAAGAGACACTCGCTGGAACACCTCAGCAAGCAAGAGTCCAAAAGTGGCAGGCTCAAACCCAGAACCTCAACCAACAGCTGATACCAGATGAGAGACTCCCTCCTGGGCACACAGAAAACTGGGCAACTTGGAAGGCGCTGAACAGACTGCGCTCTGGCACCACGAGATGCAGAGCCAACCTTCAGAAATGGGGCCACAAAGTGGAATCCTCGACATGCGAGTGCAGAGAAGAGTAAACCACTGACCACCTGCTGCGACGCACCCTGAGCCCTGCCACATGCACAATGGAGGACCTCCTTGCAGCAACACCAGAAGCACTCCAAGTGGCCAGATACTGGTCAAGGGACATTTGATCAACTACCAAACTCACAAGTTTTGTATTTTGTCTGTTTGTTTGCTTTGATCTGTTAGTAATGTAATATTTGACTGGTTGTCCTAACACGACAAATAAATAAATAGTTGGTGAAAAAGTCTGTATTTAATCTACAGCCCACCTTTTGATATAAAGCATCTCCAAAGCAGTTTTCAAAGACCATTGAAAAGTCAAACAATAATAAAACCAGCAAGAATCAACACAACAAATAGAACAAAATTTTGAAAAGACCTGGAGCAATTAAAATAATGTTGACTGTTGCCAAAATGGAGAAAAACACTGTCTTTGTTTATTACTAAACGATGTCAAGGTAGATGTGAAAATGTACTTATCAGAGGGAGGAAGCATCTCATAAATGAAGGAATTTAAATGGAGTTTAGGAAGTTACTTTTAATGCAAGTGGACACCATTCATCCCCTTAATAGTAGATTGATGTTTTTGAATGCAGAGCATCAACTTACCACTGCATGGTTAGTGGATAGTTTCAAAGTTGTTATGTTCATTCATTATGAAAGTCGCTTTCTATAGTCTGCTTTTGAGTCTTTTGAGTTATACTGAACTCCCTTTTGGGCAGAACAGACAAATCAGCAGTTCTTAGCTGTGGTGTAAACAGAGTATGTACACATGACTTTTACATTTCTCCTCCTTTTGAGAACATAGCCTACACAAGCTAGCAGCTACAGTCTGTTGTAATCAAAGGCCTTGAGATTTTGATTGATCCCACTAGTCTCTTTTTTTTATATATAAATTTTTATTAAAGAGTTTTCATTGCAATACATACACAACAATACATACAATCATTCAAAACATAAATCATTAGACATGGGTTAATTCTTAGAACTTACTTATTACATTCATCCTCTATGACTTCCTACTTAAGATATTCTGATCCATGGAAATTCCTCAAATATTTACAAAATCAAGAAGACAAAGAGTAGTAACGGCTTTCTATAAACCTATGTCTACTGTAACTTACATTCTACTAAAACTTAACCCTAAACAAAGTGAAACAAAAGGAGGTCAGGGGAGTAAATGGGTAGGAAAAGGGGAATTGGAGGTAATAGGAAAAGAATAGGTTGTAAGGTGTGAATCATTCATCCGTGCATCCATTGTACTTCCTAACAGTCCCAGGGATTTCTTACAACTTGTATATTTAACTACATATTTTCTAATTTTGTTGCAGTCGTCAACAATAAGTACCTTATAACTTTAACTTTTTCTTTTCTTTGAAATATTGTCTAAGAGGGTTCCAGTCAACTCTTTTCTTATCACTAGTATTCTCTATCATATTAGATAACGTATCTAATTCCATAAAGTCCTTTATCTTAATTATCCATGCTTCCATGGGGGGCAATTCCCTCATCTTCCATTTGCTCGCTATCACCGTTCGGGCTGCCGCTGACAGATGAAATAATAGCCTCTCTTTGTTTTTTTCCATTTCAAAATCCAGTAGATGCAGGAGGTAGTATTCCGCCTTTAGGTCAAACTTTACCTGTATAATCCCCTGTACATTTCGATGGATCTCCTTCCAGAAGAGTTTTACTTTTTTGCAGTGCCACCAACAATGTATAAAAGAACCTACTTTAGTGCCACATTTCCAACATAAGTTACTTCCTCCTTGGTGAAATTTGGCCAGTCTTGATGGTGTAAAATACCAACGCGTAAACATCTTGTACCAGCTCTCTTTAATGATTACTGCTTTGGAAAGTTTTATTTTGTTCTTCCAAATATCCTCCCAGTCCTTTAGTAATATGGTGTGGCCCAAATCTCGAGCCCAGGAGATCATGCATTCCTTAATAAGCTCTTTTTCTGTCCGCCATTCCAACAATTTTATATAAAGGGTTTTTATTACTTTTCTCTCCTTCCCCATTATCCTATCCCAGAAGGAGTCTGCTGGGGCAAAGCCTATTTTATTGTCTTCTTTAAAGCTATCCGAAACCTGGTAAAGATGGAACCAAGAGAAATTTGTGTCTAAGGACTTCAGTTTGTCTAATGATTTTATACTATATTGGTTTTCTTCCTTATCTAGTAATTCCTTATAAGTGTGCCAACTGCCACTGGGCATCTCCCTTTTATGGAAAGCCTCCGTGGGCGACACCCAAAGGGGTGTTTTGCCATAGAACCTAGTTCTATATTTCTCCCAGACTTTCAGTAGCGGGGCTCTGATGATGTGGCTGGTAAAATTCTTTTCTATTTTGGCTTTTCCGTGCCATAAATAGGCATGCCAGCCTCTCCTTAATTCTGCACCCTCTAGGTTCAAGAGCTTTTTCTTTTTTAAGGTGGTCCATTCCCTTACCCATACCAATGCGGCAGCCTCAAAATATAACTGAAAATCCGGTAGGGACAGGCCACCCCTCTCTTTTGATTCTATCATGGTTATATATTTAATCCTTTCTTTCTTTCCTTGCCATATAAATTTCTGCATATCCTTTTTCCATAACACAAAAAGATGTTTGGTTCTGAGTATCGGAAGCATTTGGAATAAGAAGTTCATCTTTGGAAGCACTTTCATTTTTATCAGAGCTACTCTCCCCATTATACTTAGCCTAAGTTGTTTCCAGCTTTCTAGTTTCTTAGATATTTCCCTCCACGTCTGTTCGTAATTATTCTTTACCAATTGTATATTACTTGCTGTCAGAATTATCCCTAGGTATTTCACTTTATTGGCTAAAGTAAAACACGAAATCCTCTCTAGTTCAAGTTTCTTGGGTCCGCTGATGTTTTTTGTTAGGAGCTTGGTCTTCTGCTTATTTATTTTTAACCCCGCCACTTTTCCATAATCTTGAATCTTTTCTATCCAGTTTATGATGTTCTCCGTTGGGTTCGATATTATACAGACAATATCGTCCGCATACGCTTTTAATTTAAACTCGTCATTTCTTATTTTAACCCCCTTCAGATTAGCATCTCTCCTAACATCTTCTAATAAAATCTCCAGAGATAGGATGAATAGAAGGGGGGAGAGGGGACAACCCTGTCTAGTGCCTCTTTCGATTTTTATTCTTTCCGTAAGATGACCATTTACTTTTATCCTGGCACTTTGAGTAGTATATATAGCCTTCATCATGTTATTAAATTGGTAGCCCATATCTCTTTCTCTTGCTATATGCAGCATAAAATTCCAGTCTATCTGGTCGAAGGCCTTCTCGGCGTCTAAAAACAAAAGGCCCAATTCTCTTTGATGGTTAGTCTCGTGAAATTCAATGATATCAGTTATTGTTCTTATATTATCATGCATTTGTCTTCTTGGAAGAAAGCCGTTTTGGTCTTCATTAATTACCTCGTTAAGGTAAATTTTCATCCTACTGGCCATTATGTGTGCAAATATTTTATAATCAATGTTCAACAAAGCAATCGGTCTGTAGTTCCTAACGTTATCTTCCTCAGATCCTGTTTTATGTATTAGAGTGATAAACGCCTCGTTCCAGGATTCTGGAATAATGGCTTCGTTGAGTATTTTGTTGCATATTATCTTCAGCTGTGGAGACAATTCTTCCTGAAACATCTTATAGTATAGGGCTGTTAAACCATCAGGCCCGGGAGATTTGTCCATGGGTAGTTTATTAATCGCCTTGCTGATCTCACTTTCGTCTATCTGTTTATTTAATAGCTCCCTTTGTTGTTCAGTGAGTTTAACCAGATTATGTTTTGTCAGGTATTTTACTATTTCTTCTTCCATTATATTTTCTTTCTTGTATAAATCTTTATAAAATTTGCCAAATTGGTTTCTTATCCCTTCCTCCTCTGTATAGAGCGTCCCTTCATTAGTAATCCTCATAATATGTTGTGCTTGTCTTTTTTCCCTAAGACTCTTTGCCATTAACTTGCCCGGTTTATTGGCCTGAGCATAATATTTGGCCTTCATATATTTTAGATTTTTCGTTATATGTTCCAATTGGTTAGAATCTCTTTTTTTCCTCAGTAGCTCTAACTCTAATTTCACTTTTTTGTTACCTGGTTTCTTTTTTAGTAAGTTCTCTTTTTCCTCAATATCCTTTGTCAGAATAGCTAATTCCTCTATTCTTTTTTTGTTACGAATTATTCCTTGCTGAATTAGGTGACCTCTAATAACGGCCTTACCTGCGTCCCATACAACTTCTTCACTTACTCCCTTATTAGCATTTAACTCAAAAAATTCCTTAATTCGATTTCTGCATAAAGCCACTAGTCTCTTGAGAGCAGATCGAAAGGGAGATCCATGGTTTGATCCAGAAGTATTTGTTTTGTGTGTGTGGTTTTTTTTTTTTTTTGCTGGCTGGAACTGTGTTAAGTGAGGAAGTGCTGTAATGGCATGAAAAACTGTATCAACGAGACTAAGAATGACAGCTTGCAAAGAGATCACAGAACAAGCACTTATGATCATAATATGTTTCAGAGTTGCTAGCGGTCTGGGCCAGCCCTATTGTTTGGCAGCCATGAGAAAATTGCCTCAGACATCAGTAGTATTTGTCTCCCCTTCCCTAGAGTTCCTCTCTATTGAAGGACAGAGTACATTATACAGCTTGCCCTACTGCCCTAAACTACATGGTTGCTCCTTGGTGTGGGTAGGGTTGCCCAATCTGCGAGTCTAGTCCTGAGTTTCCAGTTTTTGTGGCTCATCTCTAGTGGAGGTTGATGAGAGTTGCACACTCTTGAGATGTGATGGGCTTAGTTCTAGGCCAGAGGCTGCCCATCTCCAGCTTGGTTAGGAGAAAGGCAGATTTCTATGATTTGCATGTTGGTTGTTTGTTATTGCAACTTGCAAAGATTCCACAGAGGGTCTTTGGATTTACTTGCTAAGTTTCCCCCTGCTCCCTTGTTATCTTCAGCACAGGCCTGCATCCACCTTCTGACAAGAGCAAGTAGGATACATTTTATGTTTCTCACTCCAGTTCTCTAAGATGAAAAGGGACAATGCTCTCATTACAGTTTGGGCTGGAAACAGCCCCTTTGTCCAAAATTTGTATCACAATTGCTAAACAGGTAAATATGATATATCTGATTAGATATCTCATTGATTTTCCAAGGCTGTGTGAGGACTGAAACTTTCGTCTTCAGAAACAAAGCAGCTTGACCTCATTAACTTCCCAGGCTCCATGCTGTAGAATTATTCTCAGAAACAGACCTCCAAAATTAGGAATGGGTAAATTGGCTCACAAGGTCCCACTTTGCCCTCAAAACACGGAAAGTCTTATTCTGTAGTATTAGCTGTTAACACTTAGTTAACTGGGTCTGAATCCTGAGATAACAGGGAAGGCATGTTTGTATTTCTGTAATGCAATACTAAGTAACTTTCTTAATTACTTCTTTTTTATTTATTCAGCATAATGGACATGATTCTCTTCAGACTTCTAAACCAGAACTCCATCACTATAAAGCAACATGATTCCTAGCACAGACTGTAAGGAGAAAGAGCCGGTCCAAGAGCCAGAGACTGAGTTTGAAGCATGCAACTACCAGAATCCACTTCCCTCAGAGCTGTGGCAAGTTCCAGGGACTGAAACTGAAGCCAGCAGCACCCAGAAAGTCTCAGAAAGCTGTTGCAGAGGCAACAGCAAAGTGAAAATATGGTAGCCTGTTCCACTCTAGCATCCAACCTGTCTTGATATGTATGTACATATAATGCTTTCCCGCTGATCTTTGTGCCTCAGTCTTTCTTTTTCAAGGCAGCATTGATTAACTCTCTCAAAATTCTACTTCTTGAGTCTCAGAGCAAACATAGAGAAAGGCAGGGAAAGATCTGGTCTCTTCCTGGCCAGTTCTGCTCCTGGTTCCCTCCAGAAGACCTCAGGGCCAACAAAACCAACAGGGATCCCCAGTAACAATAGGCCTGAGTTTTGGGAAATCAGGCTGTGACCTAAGTCCAGTGGAAGAAAACCATAATCCAAGGCAACAAGACGTTAGAGCAGCAATGTTTCAGGGTTTAAATGTGTTGCACAACAGCACTGGTTTTGTCATTCAAACTCCTGCTTCTTGATTTTTGGAGCAGACATAGAGAGAGGCAGGAAAGAATCTCAAGTCTTCGTGGATGGTTCCACTCTTGGTTTACTCAGGAAGACCCCGGAACCAAAGAAGCCAAAACTACTTACTGACAAAATAATAGAAAACCTTGACAAGAGTGGCATTAGCCCCCCCCCCCCAAACCAGTCTTCACCAGAATCTCCTTCCCAGTGGCCCCAAACTTTGCTTATTGTTCTCTCTGCTCCAGCCATATCAGAACAGCCATAATAATAATAATAATAATAATAATAATAATAATAATAATAATAATAATAATAGGGATCTGCACACATTATTCGCCGATACATCACACAGTCCAATACAACAACCAGCAGAGTGATCTTGTCTGCTGTGGACTCATCTTGTTGTGTTTCTAATAATAATGATAATGATGTCACCACTGCTGTTCATCATTGCAATGATCCCTCTGTCAGTAATTCTACAGAAAACAAACCTGGGCTACCAAACAGCAAGAAATTCACCAAAGATTTCCCCACTTGCTGTACATGGATGATCTAAAGCTTTACGGAAAATCAGAAAAAGAAATCCAGTCACTGACCAACACAGTCAGAATCTACAGCATTGACATCAGTATGGAGTTCAGACTAGACAAATGTGCCACAGTGGCATTAAAGAAAGGGAAAATTACCCACAGCGAGGTCATAGAGATGCCAAATGGACAAACCATAAAATGCAATCAGCCTGAAGCCTATAAATATCTGGGCATACTACAGTTGGACAATATCAAGCATGGACATGTGAAAAATGTGGTCAGCAAAGAATATATCCACCTGGGCCATCCCGTCATTAGATATACTGCTGGAATTGTGAACTGGATGCAAGCAGAGCTGGATGACCTGGACAGAAAAACATGAAAACTGATGACAATCCACCTCTCATTACACCCGCATAGTGATGTCGACAGACTTTACCTGCCCAGAAAATCAGGAGGCAGAGGGCTTCTGCAAGTGAAACAAACGGTAGAAGAAGAGAAACACGCACTGGTAGATTGTGTGAAAGGCAGTCAAGAACCAACATTGAGGGAAGTCAATAGTAGTAAACTGCTTCAAGTGCAAAAGACAAAGAATTAATACTGTAAAAACACAATCCAGAGCAGAAGAGAAAACTGGCAAAAGAAGGCTCTTTGTGGACAGTTCCTGGAAAAATTGAGAGCCAAATTGACAAAGAAAAAACATAGCTGTGGCTCACAAATGGAACTTTGAAAAAGGAGATAGAGGGCCTGATTCTGGCAGCCAAAGAACAAGCTATTAGAATAAATGCCATCAAAGCCATAATTGAAAAGTCGACAACAGATCCCAAGTGTAGACTCTGCAAGGAAGCAAATGACACAATGGATCACATCCTCTGCTGCTGTAAGAAGATTGTGCATACAGACTACAAGCAGAGGTATAACATTGTTGCTCAGATGATTAATTGGAACTTGTGCCACAAATACCATCTACCTGTGACAAAGACCTGGTGGGATCAGAAGCCGGAAAAAGTTACAGAAAATGAACACCTCAGGCTATTCTGGGACTTTGGGGTTCAGACAGAGTTTTGGAGCACAATCGTGTTAAAAAACAAAGTGTGGATTGTCCATGCTGCAATCCAGGGTGACAGCAGGATTGAAGAGAAACAACTGGAAAAGATGATACAATATGAGGATTTAAAGATCAAACTGCAAAGACTCTGTCACAAACCAGTAAAGGTGGTTCCAGTGGTGATCGGCACACTGGGTGCAGTGCCTAAAGACCTTGGCCTGCACTTAATCACAATCAGTGCTGACAAGATTACCATCTGCCAGCTGCAGAAGGCCACCTTACTGGGATCTGCACGCATTATTTGCCGATACATCACACAGTCCTAGACACTTGGGAAGTGTCCGACGTGTGATCCAATACAACAGCCAGCAGAGTGTCTGCTGTGGACTCATCTTGTGGTGTTTCAAATAATAATAATAATAATAATAATAATAATTATTAATAATAATATACCACCCTATCACCCTACCTCCCCCAGGGGACTCAGGGCGGTTTTCAATACATGCAAAGACATAAAAGAATATACAGAGTATTCAAACAAAAAACAAAATTATGAAGACAAAACAAATACAGGGTAAAACCAAGTTCAAGCACTATTCCATAATCTGAAGTGAATTACTAAGGGCTGAGATGGTCAGAGTAGACCTAAACCATCTAAGGGGGCAATGCCCAGGATAGTGTAGATCAATATTGGGCTAGGAAGATGAAGGGGAAAAATAGTTGATTCTTTTTCCTACCCTCGCCCCATTATTCTTTCAACCACCTGCTCTGCTACTTCTCATCCACCCATAGAAGCAAAGAGTTGGAAGAGCCATCCAACCCCCTGACATACAGAAACACAAAATGAAGGCAACCCCCCCCCCCCCCCCCCCGGCCACAGATGGCCATCCAGCTTACAATCCTCCAGAGAAGGAGTCTCCACCATGCTCTGGATTACAGACTCAAGCTTTCCTTTGAAAAATATGAAATCTTTCAAAAATGAGAACATGTTTGCCATCTGTTTCTGCTTCAGCCACATTTTACATTTTCTTCAGAAAGAAAAATAGGGTGTTTCCTTTTTTGGCTGAGATACAGTACTTTCATTCAACAGTGGCAGACCCTCTGGGTCTTGAGTTCCAAGGCTGGGGCACATAGGAAGCAGGCCCTGAGTCAGGCCCACAAACTCACAGAGTAAGAGAGACCAGAGTTGTCCCTGAGAACAATGCTGCTGCCTTGAGGAGAGAACTGGAGGAAGGTTCCTTCCAAGAATTAAAAATATACTTCGAACACAAAGCCTTCTCAGAAGAGGAGATAAGCTGGCAACATTGCCTCATACATCCTGGAACTCCCTGAATTTGACTCATGGGTTTTGGTCAGCTTTCTCCTTAGGACAGATAGGCCCTCAAGGCTCCTCCTTGCCACACTGCAACAAGCCTGAGGAGAGAGCCAGAGGAAGGAGAGTTCATTCCAGCCAGGCATCCCTTCCTTGGGGGAGGCCACTTTTCAAAGCCTTGAGGAGCTGGTAACATCACCTTGCCGTTCCCCGATCTCACCCAGGAATTGTTGCTGGCCTTCTCAGAGAGCTAAGGGCATATGCACAGGCCTTCTCCCCCACCCCCCATTTCCCCACACCACATCCACTGGTGTTTACTTGAGGGTACCCTTTTGCTTCACATGTCTGAGGGAGGCTCAGGATGCCCAGGTTCCTTCGCTTCTGAGTTTCCTGCCTAGAAAAGAAGTCACGATGTACTTGAAGGGAGAGGCTTCTGAAGAGAAAGGGAGGCTTGATATCTCACATTTTCCCCAAATTTTGGCTGGCCACAATCTCCTCCCACCCACACCACAACCATGGTCCTTTCCCCATCCTTCTGCCCTCTGTGAGAGGTTGAGGGGGTGCTGCCACCCTTGGCCCTCCCACTGCCAGTCCTGGAGACACCACCTCACCAGGCCACCATCTTCAGCCGGGACCCTGAGGGCTGCTTCCTGCCTGCCATCCACTACCGGGTGCCAGAGGGCCCCAAGATATACCTTTGCCATTCCTGGTCTTCCATGGACCTCAGCCGGGACTTCTGCTGGCTTTCCCACCACTGCAGGTAAGCATGCACGCACAGGATTCCTTGCTCCACCCCCACATGGTCAGATTTTCTTAGAGGGGGCTTGTCCTAGTCCAGTAAGCAAAGAGTAGATGGTCAGGATTGGTTAGGAATAGGGAGCGGAGCCTAATATTCAGATAGAGGGAAAAAAGTGTACTTTTTGAATTTTAGGCTTGGGTTTTGGCAGTTGGGATTTGTCAGTTGAGAGTTAGGTAGTCAGTTGGTGTTCACAGATAGATAGGAGAATTGGGTTAATCTTTTGTAGTATTCAAGGGCTAGAGTTTGAAAGTTCTCAAGAAGGTTTACTAAATTCTCATCCTGGAAAAGACTAGTCACAAGTATAGCTTAAATTCTACACTTCATCAAGTATAAAAATAACAAGCCCACTTCTACAGATGACAGAAAAGAAGCAGAAATAAAAATAATCCTAATTGTACAATCAGAGGTGTACAGAAGGGAAGTACAGAACCTTAGACAGCACCAGTTTATACCAAAATCGAGTACTCTAAGATATTCTCAATCCTTTTTTAGACAGTTCCGGAGTACTAAGAGTTGGGGATTGTTTAACTCAGTCCAAACTTAAGATGGAAGAGAAACATCTGTACATTTTACCAGCTAAACATATTGCATTACTTCTTATATGACATTACCATGCCAAAATATATCACCAAGGTAGACACTTTACAGAAGGGACTGTAAGAAGTGCTGGAGTTTGGATAGTAGGAAGAGTTCCAATCCTGACAATTCAAGATATCAAGGGGAGGCCAGAGAATGAAAGTTGTTATTGCAGAAAAAAACCCTAGTTACCAAGGTCATTCATGACTGTGTTATTTGTAAAAGACTTAAGAGGTGGACATCCCCAGCAAATCATGGCTGACCTACCAAGAGACCGTATAACCATACAACCACCATTCGCCAATGTCAGTGTAGACATTTTGGACCATGGGAGATAGTTACTAGGAGAACAAGAGGAGGGGTAGGAAACAACAAGAGGTGAGCAGTAATGTTTACTTGTCTATCCTTGTGAGCTGTCCATATTGAACTCATAGAATCCATGAACTCAACATTCTTTATTTACACCTTACAACACTTCTTTGCAATCAGAGGTCCAGCAAAAATTCTAAGATCAGACTGTAGTATAAACTTTAAAGGCACATGTAAAGACTTAGAAAGGTCTATGTTAGATCCAGATGTCCTAGTATTTCTCAAACAAGACAGTTGTAAATGACTATTCAATCCACATGCATCTCACATGGGAGAAACATGGGAAAGGATGATAGGTATTATCAGAAGAATTCTTGATGCCATGTTGCTAAGTGTTACCAGTCTCACCCACAAGGTCCTTGTCACCCTCATGGTGAAAGTGATGCCTATAGTTAACAGTTGTCCTCTGACACCAATATCAACAGACCCAGAAGACCCAGAAGTCTTAACACCAGCAACTCTGTTGACTTTTAAGACGCCAGAATGGGAGGACATCATTATAACAGCGAAGCTGGAGAACATCCATTGGAAACAGTGGCAACAAGTGAAATCGTTAGTGAACACATTTTGGAAATGATGGCAAAGAGTATATCTACCTCTGTTTCAAAAAAAATACAAGTGGGTGTGAGCCCAAGATAACCTTCATGTAGGTGATATTGTTTTGATGCAGGAAAGGGATACACCTAGAAGGAAGTGGTAATCGTCAAAGTCATTCCAAGTAACGATCAATATGTGCACAAGGTAAGAGTGATGACGACAAATGCAGCGGAATCCAAAATCTTCGAGAGACCAATTTTGGACCTTCTTTTGTTGTTTCACAGTTATGACCCCATAGACTAGAATAGTGTAGCATATATATAAGATTAGTTTATATTTATGTATTAGTTAGTCATTAATTTATTATTAATAAGGGGTAAAACTTATTGGTAAGTTTTAGGTGGGGAGTGTCCTGCCTCCAGAGACAGAATCTATAAATTGTTGCCTGTGCCTTTAAGGCAATGGGAGGGGGGAAAGAAGCTCAAGCCTTGGCTCCAGAATGGTAGTTATTTTACACTTAGGCAAATCAGTTAGAGTGGAAGCAAACAGAGGAATAGAAAGTGCACAGAAATTCACGTTCAGTCAAAGATACTTGGATAGTCATATAGAGTTATATAGATAAAAGATATAGATAGTGATATTGTGGCATTGATAGTAAAATAATAGTAGCCTTGGCGGTGGAAGAAGGGAGCACCCCGGGCCCTCTGGGCTTGGAAGGAGGGCGTGCTGCCGGCCTTGCCCTTGCTCCTGCCTACCCCAGAGGCCTTTCCTCAGCAGTGCTCCACTTCATCCTGCATCCCCCTTCATGGTTCTCTTTTAACAAAATATTTTTTTCTGAAGAGGAAAGGAAGAGGAACGAGGGATGGGTTTTGGAACTCCTTTAGTGGTCTTCTTATCTCAAGGAGGATGTTTTGCTGCTGATTTTTCTCACTTAATATGTAGTAGAATTTTGGAGGAACAAGATTTAAGAAATTTTGAAGCAGCAACCACGTGGCAAGAAGGTCGCCATGATGGAACTGAGCAGCAGAGGACAGTGACTGAAGAGGATGAGGATGTAGAGTCGAATTGCAAAGCTGTGTTTGGTGTAAGAAGTAAAAAGTGCTTCTCCTATAACAAACTGGGCCATTTTGCAAAAGACTGCAAGCATGCCAAGAGCCAATTATAAACATTGGAAAGGAGAACCAGGTAATGGCCTCCTACTATAAAGAAAAGAGCTTCAATATAGGAATGAATGGGTATGTTTGGGGATGTGAGGGGTCTTGTGATCTTAGATCTGTATGACTGGGAAATGATCTGTGGCCTCAGTGGAGACCACTCCTCCCCCCCCCCCATCCAATAATTATGCTTCGAGGAATAGATTTCCCTTCCTTCTGAATAGATTTCCCTGGAACATTGCCAGACAGCCCCCAAAACTTACAACAACCCAGTGACTCTGACCATGAAAGCCTCCGACAATTGTGGAAACAAGGATTGGTGATAAACCCTCAGTGGAGACCCCTCCCCCAATAATAACTCTTCCACAATACTAACTTTTTCCCAGACAGCCCCAAAAACTTACAACAACACAGTGACTCCAGCCATGAAAGCCTTCGACAATTGTGGAAATAAGGATTGGTGATAAACCCTCAATGGAGACCCCTCCCCTCCCCCGATACTAACTCTTCCAGGAGTGGATTTTCCTTCCTTCCGAATTTCCAACAGACCTCACAACCTCTGAAGATGCTTGACATAGATGTAGGCAAAATGTCAGGAGAGAATGCTTCTAGAACATGGCCAGACAGCTCAGAAACTTATAACAACCCAGATCTGTGCCATCCTTGCCATTGGTCTTATAACTCTTGTATTAAGGAGACCAAATTTTATCTGATCTTGGAAGCTAAGTAGAGTGTGCCCTGGTTAATGCTTGGATGGAAGAACACCAATCAGTACATGTCATTGCAGGCTCTATGCCAGGCTGATATTCTTATTCCTATTCTTATTATATGTATTTATATCTGACATTTTCTCTCTAAGGAGACTCAAGGTGGATAATTCTAAAAATCACACAGTATGTAAATTAAAACTTAAAATATATAAAACATTAAAATAGAATTAAACATTGGAGTTATTTAAAATGCATAGTTAAAACTAATAAAATTTTAAAAACCTGTTAAAGTAAATAATTTGTCATCCATGAATATTGTAATTTTAAGTTGTTTTTTTCAGTATAGAGATGACAAATCAAAGATTCCCCTTTTCATGTTGGAATTCTTTTTTCACTGTATTTTATAAATGCTAATTTTGCAGGTTAAATTGCTACATAATTTATTCTATTTGATATTTTTAACAAATCTAAGATTTAATTGCTGCTAATTTGCCTAGCGTGGAGAATTTGATATTTTTCCATTTGATTTAATTTCTGTGCATATATTTTTAAAGTGCTTTATAATTACATGGTAGTAATCATTCTGCAAGGTTTTGGAAGTTTTAATATTAAATATTTAATACATAAAACGAAATGAAAATTGAGATAGGTGTTGAGTACATTTTATTTATTGATAATCATATTAAAATCCATTGTTTTTATTTCTAGTCATTAATTTATCATTTGGAACCAAATAACTACTTCCTCTGTTGCCACATTCTTTCTTCCAGTCATGATGCTTCTTCCTCTTCACTTTGCATTGTCTGCCTCTTCAAGTTGGGGAGACACTGGATGGTCATGTCATGACTCTGGGGCCAGATTAAAGAAGGGGAGCTGGGAAGACAGTTCCATCTTGTCTCCTGTGACATCAGAGCCCCTCCCCCAGCAACAATATAATATTATATAATACTAATATTATGAATGATGTATTAGTACTATGCTAATAACGCAATATGTTGTATGTACTTATGACTTGTAAGCTGCTCTGAGTCCCCTTCGGGGTGAGAAGGGTGGCATATAAATGTCGTAAATAGATAATAAATAAATAATAATGGTGTCTGGGGTGGGATGTCCCAAAAACATCTTCCAGGAGGTGACTTATATTCCAAAGACGATGCCTGGGTAGTTGGAATGAGGAAAGATAATGCTCCAAAGTCATTAACAGTAACATCCTGCAAAGCCAAGATGCAAGAAAATGCCCCTTTGGAGTCAGGAATATTTGGGCACATTCCTATTGGACCGAATTACACTGGCATCAAACATAATAAAAAGTTCAGGAACAGAGTGACAGAAATTCACAGCAATTTGCAAAGACTTTCCCAAAAGGGATGCTACCAAAGAGGCTTCAAGGGCCAACACAAATCATGTAAAAGCACAATGTCAGAATATGGAGAGTTTTGTTCTATAATATTTGCTGTTGATTTTCTATTCAATCAATTGGACCCAAATCCTGAGAAAATAGAGAATAAATGTTTGTATTTGTAACACAGTACTAAGGAATTTCATTTCTTCATTTCCTTTTTTTATTCAAAGTGTTAAGGCCAGCTGTCCAAAACAGTAGACACTGTTATGCCCAGCAGTTCAGAATGTAAGGAGAAAGAGCAGTTGGAGGTCCCAGCAACTGAATCTGAAACAATTTTTTTTAAAATAAATCCCTTACTTTGGAACCATCGCAAGTTCCAGAAAACTTAGAATAATGACAGCATTGCAATGGAGTAGTGGCAGCAAAGGGAGGGGTTAATTCAAACTTTTAGACTGGCATCTTATCCCCGGACTCTGTCTCTTTAAACATCAGTGATCAAGCCATTGTGAATTAATGGAAGATGTTAAACTTCACATCTTCATTTTTATACTCTAAGCAGACTGTTTGACAGTTATTTGGTATCTCTACTATTTTGTTTCTTATACCTATTCAGCAAAATGGACAACAATATGACTGCTATGTTTATGGGCAATAAAATAAACAAATGAATGGCAGTTAAAGGCAGTGGGACGGGCCCTCAACAGCTACTGGACAAAGACACAATGGAGCTTTGCTACCTGGCTGCCTTACTCCCACTAAGTGGCTGAAGGAATGGCAGTAGAAAACAAGATGGCTCCTGGAGAAGACAAGATGGCGCTATATCTCCTGTCTGTTTCCCTCTCACTCAGTGGTTAAAGTAATCACAGTTAATGATAATAGGAGGGGCTCTTGAAAGCTGCTTGGGAAAACAATATGATGACAGATCTCCTGATTGACTGCCTCCCCCTCAGTTGCCAGAGGAATGGCATTTACAGACATTAGGAGTGTCTCAATAGCTGCTTGAGAAGACAAGATGGTGCTGCTGGGTCTCCTGACTGACTCCTCAAACTAAGACCTTAGGGCAGGATACAGCCCTCCAAGGTCATTTACCTGGACCTTGCTCAGGGTGAACCTAAGTCTGAAACGACTTGAAAGTACACAACAACAACAATCTTATCTCATCAGCCAAAAGCAGGTCCACACTTCCCACTGAAATACGAATAAATTTATATTTGTTAAAATTGTTCTTCATTGTAATTATTGTATTATTTTAAGTGGGTTTTTTTGTTTTTGCATTACAAATAAGATATGTGCAGTGTGCATAGGAATTCATTCATGTTTTTTTTTTTTTCAAATAATAATCTGGCTCTCCCAACAGTTTGAGGGACTGTGACCTGGCCCTCTGTTTAAAAGGTTTGAGGCTCTCTGGCTAAAGGAATGGCGGTTAAAGGCAATGGGAATGTCTCTCAACAACTGCTTGAGAAAACAAAATGGCGCCCTGCCTGCTGACTGACTGCCTCCCACACAGTAGCCAAAGGGATGATAGGATTTTGTTGTTGTTGTTCTCTGTGAGGAAGCGTAATTTTTTTCTGCCACCAATGCGTAAACTGTCTGTAAGGGTGCCCCCACTTAATGAGGGTTTGTTTAGTTTGATAGCATAGCTTAAGGCTAGTAATTCAGTACAGGGTGACCTGACTTGGAAAGGAATTGTATCAGAGGCAAGGCTTTAGGGGAAAAAAAACAGTAACAAGTTTATTGGAATGTAGAAGAAGTACGATGGATTCCATGTTACTGAACTCTGAGAGGCACAAATCTTGATAGGTTACATTTAGTTTTTGAATAACTCTGGGAAGGGCTCTTCCTTCCACTAAACAGGTTTCAAACAGTTTCTTTAAAAAGATGGTTCTTTCTTTTACAGATGTGTACTGGCACACGCTACCCTTGCTTTATGATAGTTCATTTAACATAAATAAGTCWCCTGACTTATCTAACTATATTGGCTCACAGCCAAACCTTGATTCTTAATTTTAAAGAATCAGTCTTCCCTATAGTTCTCTAACTATAGSATTCCTGCTGRTTTTCCACACACCACAGGATCAACCACCTCTGTAGTTCACTGACYACAGACTGACAGTTAAAAATGGCTGCTCTGCCAAGTGGCAGTTGGCTCCGCCCCCCATCTCCATRGCAACTCAATTCAAAGCAAGCTAAGCCGGTTACCATCCCCCAATATAAGGCAATACTACATACTCACCATTACTAACCCTTATCTAAAACAATACATAACTATAGGAATAAAAAATGTACACATCATCACATTCTCATTTAATTTTTTTTATTAATATAAGAGTTCACTATAACATTCAAACAACAACACACGACGTATTACAGACCATACACACACCAAAACCCATATCCCACACAAAACCTCTTTACCACACCCGTACACCCTTCACCATGATTTCTGATACTGAAGAACTATGACACCTTTAAGCCTATTTATCTATCCTTATTCATAGCCCAATCCCAAATTCCTAATGGTGCTCCTCTGTGTCACTGACCCTCCACTCAGATATGCCATGGCCAACTTCCACTTTTCCAAACAGTCCTCATTACTTTTCTTCCTCCTATTATGGGTTAGTTTGGCCATTAGTGTATATTTCCGAATTAAAAATGCAACTGAAATTATCAAGGGTCTGGAGAACAAGCCCTATGAGGAGCAGCTTAAAGAGCTGGGCGTGTTTAGCCTGAAGAAGAGAAGGCTGAAAGAAGACATGATAGCTATGTATAAGTATGTGAGAGGAAGTCATAGGGTTGAGGGAGCAAGCTTGTTTTCTGCTGCCCTGGAGACTAGGACGCGGAACAATGGCTTCAAACTACAAGAAAGAAGATGCCACCTGAATGTTAGGAAGAACTTCATGACTGTGAGAGCTGTTCAGCAGTGAAACTCTCTGCCCCGGAGTGTGGTGGAGGCTCCTTCTTTGGAGGCTTTTGAACAGAGGTTGGATGTTGTCTGTTGTATATGCTTTGATGGTGGCGGGGTAGAAATAAAGTTTATTATTATTATTATTATTATTATTATTATCATTATCATTATTATTATCTGTCAGGGTTGTTTTGAATGCAATTTTCCTGCTTCTTGGCAGGGGGTTGGACTGGATGGCCCATGAGGTCTCTTCCAACTCTTTGATTCTATGAATCTTTCCCTTCAGTCCTCTAAACATTGTCCCCTTTCCAGTCTTTGGCTATGGTTAATCTCGCCATGGCAAAGCTATATTGGTATATTTCTTTGTCTGTTTGAAGTATTTCTCTCTCTCTCGATGTAAACCTAATATACACAACTCTTGGGCTTTTTTATCTTATTATATAGCATTTTATTGGTCTCCTTAGTTATCTTATCCCAAAAATGCCTGTATGGTCTCACAGGTCCACCACATGTGGGAGAATGTCCCTTTCTATTTCCCACAACACCATCAAATACTTTGTGGTGGTTTATCTATTTTTGCCAACGTTGCTGTGGTGATATAGTATCTATAAAACATTATATATAGATTCTCCCTAATGTCAGTTAAAGGCAGTAGGAGGGATTCTTGAGAACTGCTAGAGACAAAATGATGGAGCTGTGTTTGGCTGTTTTGTTTGTCATTCAGTGGCCTGTTAAAGACAGTGGGAGAGACTCTGAATATCGCCTGGAGAAGACAAGATGGCACCATGTTTCTGAACTGCCTCCCTCCCACTCGGTGGCTAAAATAAAGGCAGTAGAAAACAAGATGGCTGTGTGTCATCTGACTGCCTCCCACTCTGTGGCCAAAGAAATGACAGCTAAAGGCAAGGGGAGGAGCTCTCGACTGCTTCTGCACAAAATGCAATGCAGCTATGTCTCCTGACTGACTGACTCTCAGTGGCCAAAGGAAGCTAAAGGCACTGGGAGTCTCAATTGCTGCTTGAGAAGACAAGATGGTGCTGTGTCTCTTGACTGCCTCCCTCCCACTCAGTGTCCAAAGGAATGGCAGTTAAAAACAAGATGGCTTGAGAAAGCAAGATAGCACTATATTTCCTGACTGCCTCCCTCCCATTCAGTGGCCAAAGGAATGGCAGTTACAGATAGTAGGAGTCTTATTCAGCAAAATGGACAACAATATGACTGCTATGTTAATGGGCAATAAAACAAACAAATGAATGGCAGTTAAAGGCAGTGGGACGGGCCCTCAACAGCTACTGGACAAAGACACAATGGAGCTTTGCTACCCGGCTGCCTGACTCCCACTTAGTGGCTGAAGGAATGGCAGTAGAAAACAAGATGGCTCCTGGAGAAGACAAGATGGCGCTATATCTCCTGTCTGTTTCCCTCTCACTCAGTGGCCAAAGTAATCGCAGTTAATGATAATGGGAGGGGCTCTTGAAAGCTGCTTGGGAAAACAATATGATGACAGATCTCCTGATTGACTGCCTCTCCCTCAGTTGCCAGAGGAATGGCATTTACAGACATTAGGAGTGTCTCAACAGCTGCTTGAGAAGACAAGATGGTGCTGCTGGGTCTCCTGACTGTCCCTTCCCACTGCCATTCCTTTGACTAAAGCAGGGGTCCTCAAACTAAGACCTTAGGGGCCGGATACAGCCCTCCAAGGTCATTTACCTGGACCTCGCTCAGGGTGAACCTAAGTCTGAAATGACTTGAAAGTACACAACAACAACAATCTTATCTCATCAGTCAAAATCAGGCCCACACTTCCAACTGAAATACTAATACATTTATATTTATTAAAATTGTTCTTCATTGTAATTATTGTATTGTTTTTAAGTGTTTTATTTGTTTTTGCACTACAAATAAGATACGTGCAGTGTGCATAGGAATTCATTCCTTTTTTTCCTCCAAATTATAATCAGGCTCTCCCAACAGTTTGAAGGACTGTGACCTGGCCCTCTGTTTAAAAGGTTCGAGGACCTCTGGGCTAAAGGAATGGCGGTTAAAGGCAATGGGAATGTCTCTCAACAACTGCTTGAGAAAACAAAATGGTGCCCTGTCTTCTGACTGACTGCCTCCCACACAGTAGCCAAAGGGATGATAGGATTTTGTTGTTGTTGTTGTTCTAATTAATTTTTTATTAATATAAGAGTACACTATAACATTCAACAACAACACATGACGTATTACAGACCATACACACACCAAAACACATATCCCACACCAAATAAAACCTTTTTACCACACCCATGCACCCTTCACCATGATTTCTGATACTGAAGCATTATGACACCTTTAAGCCAATTTATCCAAAGGAATGGCAGTTAAAAACAAGATGGCTTGAGAAAGCAAGATAGCACTTTATTTCCTGACTGTCTCCCTCCCATTCAGTGGCCAGAGGAATGGCAGCTCCTAGAGAAGACAAGATGGCGCTGTATCTCCTGTCTGTTTCTTTCCTACTCAGTGGCCAAAGTAATGGCAGTTAATGGGAGGGGCTCTTGAATGCTTCTTGGGAAAACAATATGAGAATCTCCTGATTGACTGCCTCCCACTCAGTTGCCAGAGGAATTGCATATACAGACATTAGGAGTGTCTCAAAAGCTGCTTGAGAAGACAAGATGGAGCTGCTGGGTCTCCTAACTGTCCCCTCCCACTGCCATTCCTTTAGCTAAAGGAATGGCAGTTAAAGGCAATGCGAATGTCTCCCAACAACGACTTGAGAAAACAAAATGGCGCCTTGTCTCCTGACTGACTGCCTCTCAGTAGCCAAAGGGATGAGAGCCTGTGGATATCACCTGGAGAAGACAAGATTTCACTATGTCTCTGGACTGCCTCCCTCCCACTCAGTGGCTAAAGGAAAGGCCTGTTAAAGACAGTGGGAGAGACTCTGAGCATCGCCTGGAGAAGACAAGATGGCACCATGTCTCTGGACTGCCTCCCTCCCACTTTATGAAACAAAATGGAATTTGTTTCATAAAGATCAAGTAGACAGATCATATTGTAAAGAACAAAAACAACCTTCTGTCCTTGCATTGCACATTTTAGTGCTAATATTAAGACACAAATAGTGTTCAATTCAACAAGTATTGCAGAATGTCATGCTGCAGTCCACTTCAAAAAGGGTCATGACATGCAGCTGTTAATAAAATGCTGAAGTATATAAAAATAAATTCATCTATATAAATAAAAATGTAATGTTCGTTTGTGGGATTAACAGAACTCAAAAACCACTGGACGAATTGACACCAAATTTGGACACAAGACACCTAACAACCCAATGTATGTTCTTCACTCAGAAAAATGATTTTGTCATTTGGGAGTTGTAGTTGCTGGGATTTATAGTTCACCTACAATCCAAGAGAATTCTGAACTCCACCAATGATGGAATTGAACCAAACTTTGCACACAGGATCCCATGACCAACAGAAACACTAGAAGGGTTTAGTGGGCATTGACCTTGAGTTTGGAAGTTGTTGTTCACCTACATCCAGAGAGCACTGTGGACTCAAACAATGATGGATCTGGACCAAAATTGGCACAAATATTCCATATGCCCAAATATGAACACAGATGGAGTTTGGGGGAAATAGACCTTGACATTTGGGAGTTGTAGTTACTGGGATTTATAGTTCACCTACAATCAAAGAGCATTCTGAACCCCACCAATGACAGAACTGGGGCAAACATCGTCAAAAACCACTGGACGAATTGACACCAAATTTGGACACAAGTCACCTAACAACCCAATGTATGCCCTTCACTCAAAAAAAATGATTTTGTTATTTGGGAGTTGTAGTTGCTGGGATTTAGAGTTCACCTACAATCAAAGAGCATTCTGAACCCCACTAACGATGGAATTGAACCAAACTTGGCACACAGTTCTCCCGTGACCAACAGAAAATACTGGAAGGGTTTGGTGGGCAGTGTCCTTTGGTTTTGGAGTTGTAGTTCACCTACATCCGGAGATCATTGTGGACTCAAACAATGATGGATCTGGATCAAACTTGGCACCAATACCCAATATGCCCAAATGTGAACAGTGGTGGAGTTTGGGGAGGAAAGGATCTTGACATTTGGGAGTTGTAGTTGCTGGGATTTATAGTTCACCTACAATCACAGAGCATTCTGAACCTCACCAACAATAGAACTGGGCCAAACCTCCCACACAGAACCCCCATGTGGGCCATAGCAACGCGTGACAGGGGACAGCTAGTAAAATATATAATGGTTTATTTGAATGATTTTAAAGTGATTTCACTGTGGAATTTAGCTCGATTGGGACACACATCCAGAGAGTCTTCATATTTGAAAGTCTTTCTTGGCAATGGCTAAAGCCAATTAGGTAGGAATGCCTCGCAGTATTTTAAAGGAAAGGCCTGTTAATGGCAGTGGGAGGGGCTCTGAACATTGCCTGGAGAAGACAAGATGGCAACAGCCTCCTTCCCACTCAATGGCTAAAGGAAAGGCCTGTTAAAGGCAGTGGGAGGGGCTATGAACAGCTTCTTATCCTGTGTTCCCTCTTCTTCATTTTTCTGGCATCCAGAAGTTCCTTTCTTTTGAACCCTTGCCACAGCTCTGCTCCTGGAGGCCAAAAACAGAGATTCAGTCAATACAAACTCCGCTGCTTGCAAATTTAAAGGAACGCAGTGCTTAAGTTGCAAGATGGGGGCCTGTGCTTGGACGCTCCCAGAGAATTACTCTGCAAGAGAAGCCATAATTTGCTTGGCTGCTGGCTACTAAATGTGCTTCTTGCTCACTCTTCGGGCTCTGTAAAGTGAGAAAAAGTTTGGATGTGGAGGAGGGCTGTTTTTGCTATATATTTTTTAAAGTCACCTTCCAGAATTCTCCAATCCAGAGGATGATGGATTCTCGGACTCATAGGCCGAGATCCTGTGTTGATTCTGATCCTGTGTTGATTCTGAGCTTCATGACAAATGCACGGCATGAAGGAGTTTGGCAGGGGACAACCAAGTGATTGCAGCTGAGTGGCCTTTCTCTTGTTGAAAATACATTCCAAAAGCTATTTATGAGTGGAAATTTATGCAATCTTGGTATTCAGTCTATGAAAAGTGATTTTTAAAAAGAAGTCAATACAGAGTTGCAAATACCAATTTCCAAGCCATTTTGATACCTTTTCTATTATCATGTAATACCTGAATGAAAAGAAGAAGAAAAATCCATTGATTTCTTATTGAAATGTATAGTGGTTCACACATATAACTAATTTGAGATTGCAAAAGATTAAGTATCCCTTATCTAGGCCCCTTCCACACAGTAGAATAAAATCCCACATTTTGTGCTTTGAACTGGAATATATGGCAGTCTGGACACAGATAACCCAGTTCAAAGCATATATTGTGGGATTTTCTGCCTTGATATTCTGGGTTACATGGCTGTGTGGAAGGGTCCCTAAACTGCTGGGCACCAGAAATGTTCCACATTTTGGTTTTATTGTGGGGGGGGGGGGGGGGTGTTTGGAATATTTGCAGAAATATAGCAAGAAGGAATCCTAATCCAGTTGTTGAATCTTACATCAACACTGAGGATAAGACAACAATGATGTAGTAAAACCTGGGTTTGTAGCATCTAAGGCCCTAGACATTGTAACTAATCAGTAATTATGTAATAATATGTAATTAGCAGGGACAAGGACACTATTTGTTACTACCATCTCTTTTTCTTATTCCTGTAACCCCCACATTACCTGTATTTTCCCACAACAGTTTTATCAACTATAGAGTAATCCAAAGTATTTGAGGGTATTGGGTTGTTGTAGGTTTTTTCGGGCTGTATGGTCATGCAATGTGCGGGGCTTGATGAATGCAAAGCTGGGGTGAAAATTGCTGGAAGAAAAATTAACAACCTCAGATATGCAGATGACACCACTCTGATGGCCGAAAGCGAGGAGGAGCTGAGGAGCCTTCTAATCAAGGTGAAAGAAGAAAGCGCAAAAGCTGGGTTGCAGCTAAACATAAAAAAACCCCAAGATTATGGCAACAAGAATGATTGACAACTGGAAAATAGAGGGAGAAAATGTGGAGGCCGTGACAGACTTTGTATTTCTAGGTGCAAAGATTACTGCAGATGCAGACTGTGGCCAGGAAATCAGAAGACGCTTACTTCTTGGGAGGAGAGCAATGTCCAATCTCGATAAAATAGTAAAGAGTAGAGACATCACACTGGCAACAAAGATCCGCCTAGTCAAAGCCATGGTATTCCCTGTAGTAACCTACGGATGAGAGCTGGACCTTAGGGAAGGCTGAGCGAAGGAAGATAGATGCTTTTGAGCTGTGGTGTTGGAGGAAAGTTCTGAGAGTGCCTTGGACTGCGAGAAGATCCAACCAGTCCATCCTCCAGGAAATAAAGCCCGACTGCTCACTGGAAGGAAGGATACTAGAGACAAAGTTGAAGTACTTTGGCCACATCATGAGGAGACAGCAAAGCCTAGAGAAGACAATTATGCTGGGAAAGTAGAAGGTAAAAGGAAGAGGGGCCGACCAAGGGCAAGATGGATGGATGGCATCCTTGAAGTGACTGGACTGACCTTGAAGGAGCTGGGGGTGGTGACAGCCGACAGGGAGCTCTGGCGTGGGCTGGTCCATGAGGTCACGAAGAGTCGGAGACGACTGAACAAATGAACAACAAAGGTTTTTTTCGGGCTGTATGGCCATGGTTTAGAGGCATTCTCTCCTGACGTTTCACCTGCATCTATGGCAAGCATCCTCAGAGGTAGTGAGGTCTGTTGGAACTAGGGAAAAGGTTTATATATCTGTGGAATGACAGATATATAAACCTTTTCCCTAGTTCCAACAGACCTCACTACCTCTGAGGATGCTTTCCATAGATGCAGGCGAAACGTCAGGAGAGAATGCCTCTAGACCATGGCCATACAGCCCGAAAAAACCTACAACAACCCAGTGATTCCGGCCATGAAAGCCTTCGACAATACATTTGAGGGTATTGTTCGCCCCAATTTAGGAGGCAACCTCTGGCAATGTGACCAGAAGAAGCCTGTTGGCAGAAACCCAGACAAGTGATAAGTCTGAGCTGCGCCTTGTGAGTCCCTGTTGTGGCAAGCATACAGATCAGCCCCAATTAGAATCAGCAGCCAAGTGAGAAGGGTGATTTCAGCCAAGGAAGATTTTATTATCTGCAGATAAGATCCTAGCTTGTGATACATTCACAAAGAAGCTAGAATAACAGATATGGATACAGTCTCCTTATATATACAATAATTTCTAATTTCCCACTGCAGCAACATCAGCTGTAGCAAAGCCCATTGGTCGAGTGTCCCAAATCTGACCAATCACAGAAAGGGGGCTTTGCTGAGCAGTTGGTTTGTAAAGAAACAAAGAGCATTGAGTGGCGGTGAATGGGTTTCCCTTTATTCAACAGGAAAAAATAATAAAAATGATTGAGGGCACTTGGCCCTACCCAGGAAAACTTTATTGTTTGCAGGATGGTCATGGCAGAGCTCCACCAGGGGGGCTGACCCAGCAGTTCTGGATCATGGTAGCAAAAGGCAGGACATATTGGCACAATCGTGCAAATGGCAGAGGAGATGGGCATAGAAGAAGACAATCATGTTCCTTCTGTGGTGAGGGGTCCCACACACAAAGGCGCATTGTGAAAAGTAGCAACTTCCCCTGAGGCAAGCAGGAAAAAGGCAATGGGGCATCTTGTCCTGTCCGTTGGGCTATTGCGTTACAGATGTCCAGATAATGTCCATAAGATGGGCGAGGCCAGGGATCCCCAGCTTGGAGTCTCTTCTCACAGGCTGCATGATCATCTGGGAAGTAGGACTTTCCCATCCAGGTAAAGGAACAGGAAATCTCAGAAGCACAAAATATATTAACAAAACATAGAAACACATAGAAAAGGCAGGGAATTTTAAGGCATTTTTCATGCACATGAGAGACAGTTTTTCCCAAGTACATATAGATATCCAAGCCAGACTCCCTTGTATGCAGATCAAGGCATGAGGAAAGGAAAAAAACATAGAAATACAATTCCATACTGGGGAAAGGGAAGCATGCAGAATGGGCTTTTAGGGGGACTTTGGAACAAAAAGGCAGGAAGGTTACACATTTCAAGGATGGGAATGGATGAGGAAAACAACCTCAGAACATATGATTATTCAGCAGGTAGAGTTCTTTTTAACAGCAGTCCTGGGAGACATCGTTTCACGGGCTTGGAAAGCATAGTCTTCAGAATCCCTGGGTTGAGTTAGGTCCCAAAAGAGGCCAGAGAGTGTGCTCTGAGACAAGGAGGGTGGCAGGAGAGAAATATAATGAGCAGAGAGAGCTTAAACTATCAGAAGCTTTCTAATGGGGGAACCAGCTATCTGGAAAGAGAAGAAAGGAGGAAACATACATGATGGCTGGGAAAGGTACATTACAGCAAGGAAAGGGCAAGAGAAGCACAGAGTTTAGGGGAACCAATTTATTCAGGGATCATAAGCAGTCTGTTGTTAGCTTCCTGATTGTCTGAACATGCGCAGAGCCAAACAAGTATACTTTGGAATTCTCTGCTGCAGGCACGAAGGGAACATGCAATAATTTTGCCCAGGGGGGTTTCATGCAACAGTATCTTGGTCTTGAGTTGGAACAATTACTTGTAAGTGGGCCTTACAAAACATCTGGTTCCTAGTAGAGATGAAAACTTCTAGATACTATTTTAGATCAGTAAGATCCCCTGCATTCTTGGGTGCTACATGGGATGGTTGCTACAGAGACTGTCTTGCTAAGGGGCTGTAATTCTAAAAGTACTACCACACTACTGCAAGATGTGATCTACCACTGCACTTGAAAGGGGCCTGTACTTTTAGGCGGAATGAAGCAATTCCCTCAGGTGGAAGATGTTAGGGGCAGCCTGTATTTCTACCTCTGAAATTAACCTGCTGCTTCCAGATGTGGAGAACCCTTTATGTCTGCCACCAATGAAGAAGATCAGCTGCTGGTCTAGTTCGCTTCTATACATCGGAGATGAATAAATAAATGCTGAGGATGAAACAGCCATTTTCCAAACTCTTGGTTACTCTATGGACCACACCTGCCATTTCAAAGAAAAATATAAATAACTACAGGAACATGAAAAGCAGCAAGATTTTAAAAATCCCCAAGATGTTTGTATGTAGTTCTTTACTGTTTGTAGGGGAATAGCACCCCCTAGTGGTTCCTGTGTGTTTGTATTCTCAGGGTATATGTGTTAAAAATAGAGAAATTGGGTTAATTTCTGTAGCTTGGATCTCACATTAATGGCCGTTGATGGGCAACATGATTTTGACCTCTCTGTAGTAGAATGGAGGAAGAATTCCTTCTTGTCCTTTAATATGTCATGAAGCAGTGGTGTCCTTGAGCAAGCAAACTAATGACCCTTCCACACAGTTGTATAAAATCCACATTGAGCTGAACTATATGGTAGTGTGGACTCAGGGCCCTTTCACACAGCCATATAACCCAGAATATCAAGATAGATAATCCACAATATCTGTTCTGAACTGGGTTATCTAAATCCACACTACAATATATTCCAGTTCAAAGCCGATAATGTGGGATTTTATTCAGCTGTTTGGAAGGGCCCTCAGATAACCCAGTTCAAAGCAGATATTGTGGATTATCTGCCTTGATATTCTGGGTTATATGGCTGTGTGGAAGGGCCCTAAAATGGGGTTATATAAACCCATGCAGCCAATATTTGGTCTGATGAGAGTCATAATCTAGCACATTTGAATGACAACAGGTTAAAGGGTTGCTGCCGCATACATTTACCCAGGGAATAAGTCTCACAAGTGATCGCTGGTGTTTCTCATCTTAGGTCAATGAGCCATATGAAGCACCTTGGAATTGTCCAATATGTTAAACTTATGCGGATGGAAATATGATTTGGTATCCTGAATACCACTTTTAAATATCACTGCCCCATCATCATGGAAGCCTCCAGTTACCAATCAATCTCACCAAATTCAGTGATATTTGTTGAATACCCTGTGCATTTCAGTGAGCCGTACAGCACAACCCAAAGCATATTTACTCAAATGTAAGCCCTACAGCCTTCAGTGATGTTTACTTGCTGTTCATAATTCTCTGGCTGCCACCCCAAACATTTCAGAAGGCTCAACATAATCTATATACATAGTAGGGAGAGAATGCATAGCCTTCCAGATATTTGGCTGCTGCTCCCACCAGCCTTAAGCAGCAGTGATCACCAATGAGAGTTGTGGTCCGATATCTTTTAGAAGGCCAGAACTGCCCATTCCTGCTCTGGCTATTCAGCCTACAAGAAGCCAAATATTGCATAAAGGGAAAGCTCGAATGAAGCATTACTTTATTTATTTGGCACTAAAACACTAATATATATGTATTTTGTTTACACTTAAGACTTTGAAAGCTCGGCCATGACCATTTCCCCAGAAATTATTCCTCTCTCATTTTGCTTTATGAACCATGACTCTGTATGTGAACTTTATCATTTCATGAGTTTTCAGCCATTCATCAACTGATAGCAGTCCAGCTTTTCCACTTGTGAGCTGCATCAATTTGAGCTGCTGTCAATGGAGCTGAAATTAATTCCATGTCCTGCCTTTTCACTGTGCCTTTTTCGCTACTCTAACAGAATTATTCTAGGGTCCAGGGAAATTAAACATTTTACTATCTTTTTGATTACCTTTACTTCATCTTGGTGGTTTACTTCAATTTGAGTACACAGTATCCTTGGATTCTGTATCTATGGATTCTAACATCCATTTGATATATATATATATATATATATATATATATATATATATAAACTATAACTATAGTATTGTTTATAATGGGATCTGAAAATCCAGGCCTTTTAGTATACAGATGGTTCTGGAATAAAATCTCAGCGGATACCAAGGGCCCACTGTAATATGGTTTCATGAAGATTTTCACATATTTTACCCTCCCATAACATTGAGGATCAAGAACTTGCCTCTCTTTGTAATAACAAATCAAATCAATGGAATTGTAGTTTCAGAAAAAAACTACATTTCTTGCTCACATTTATGATATGAGACTATACAGAACCTCATCTGCATTTGTTTGTTTGGCAAATTTATAATCAATTTTCAATCATTGTTCTCAGTATACATTACAGTGTGAATGAAATAAGTGGCCACTAAAATTGCAACAGTATTAATTATGTGCTGCATTGATTAAAATATTAGACTAGATTCAGAAAGTCCTACTTTGAAATCCCTATTCAAACATGAAATTCACCTCGGGGATATGGGTTACCATGATATTTCAGCTTAATATCTATGCTTCACAGGTTTACTACAAGGATAAAAAGAGTGGTTATACCATATGCATTGGTTTGGGCTCTTTGGAGAAAAGGTAGATTAGAAATGTAAAACAAGCAACTAAACACAAATACAGGATATCTAATAACTTGCATAAAATCCCTGGCGGGCATCCTATTAGTGAATTATTAGTGACTTATTGTCAACAACTTTTTGGTCATTGTGGAGGCTCAAATTAATAACTGACCAACTAAAACTCCCACAAACTCACCTTTTAAAAGACACCAGTGGAAATGCTTCCATTTACTGTTGGCCTTCCAAATCGACTGATTCTGTATCCATGGCTTCAACCATCCAAGGCTTGAAAATGTATATTTTTAAAATCCAAAAAAAAAGAAGAAGAAGAAAAGAAAGAAATTTGTGTTTGCAATTTTATGTAATAATAATTATAATAATTCCTATTATAAACTATACATTATTGTTCATAATAGGAATTTAGCATCCTCAGATTGGTTGTGGGACAGAATTCCAGTGGATACCAAAAGCCCACAGTAATTTCCTGTAGCTTAACATACTAAATGGAGGTCATCTGCATGGATTTCCAGAGGACACCCAGATGTCTGTTGCAGCATACACAGGTACAGGGAAACAGTCTGAATAATCTTCACTCTTTCCCCACTCTCCCATAAAATGGAAATGGCTGTGTTGGGCAGGAAGAATGCATTGTTAAAAGTAGCTTTGCAGGGCTTGCACCAGAAGACATAGCTATGAAAATTCCAATACAGTACATAGCAGTACATTTCAATTCAGTGTCCCAGCCTATAGGTTTGTTATAAACATCCCACTCGATAGAACCTTTAGAAGGGCTAAAGAATTGTCTCCACAAACTCGGTAATCTGTTCCAGACCTTGGGTTGTCAACATCGAAAAAAACTTGTTCATTGCTGGTCACAGTATTGCAGTTTTAGTCTTGGAAAGTACTGGTCTTGTAGGGAATATCCTCTAGTTAGATAGAAATAAGTATTATTTCATTTACTTCAAAATGTGGTGAGCCAGCTTGCTTTATGGGAGTGGGGCATGGGGGAAAATGACTTCTGTTCATTTTCTGAACAGACCCCTGAAGTTCTGTTCCAAAGTCCTCCTCTGATGGCACCATACAGTCTCACCATTTGATGATAGGAACTTGAGAAATCTGTGTTTATGCAAATCAATCTAGTCACAGCCCAGAAGCAGTGGGATGCTAACATCAAAATGTGTCATTTCCCTTAACCCAGTTACACCCAGATATGTTGGACTATTATTCCCAGTGTACAGGGACAAAGAACAAGTCCTTTCTCAGAGACTTCTATAAACTAAAATCTAAAACAAGAGGAAAAGGTTAGCCAAATATTTACTAGTTGCATCTTTAAAGGTTAATTAAATTGTATTTACTAGCCTCTGTTTTCAGGGAAGTCTAAAAGGCAGGTGAAGTAAAAATTCCCTTTTTCAGAAGCCACATTAGTTTTTCCTCAGAAAGGCTTGTTCTTCTATGTAGTGATCAATGTTGAGGCTTAACATGGATTCCAAGCTAATTTAGCCAGGATTGAGTCTATATTGGTAGTTGTGGGGTTTTTTTGGTATCTTTCCACGATAATATTTGGAGTGTCCTTCCCCCCCCCCCTTCCATTCACACTATTGATCACATTGGCTAACTTACAAACTTCTGTTTTAAGAAGAAAGTTTTGTTGTGGGAGGTAACAATGCATATTTTAGATAGAAGATGAGCCATGTCACATGTGGCATTTTCAGATTTCGATTTCACACTTCACTTACCGCACTTTCCTGGGTTTTAAAGTAGGCAAATTAATGTAAAAGAGCAAGAGGATAGGGTCACATCAGATGGACTCAGAGGCCGGCATAAAACAGAGATGCTTCAGTGACTTCTAATATAATTGGTTCTAGTAACGTGTGTCCCATGCAGCTATATAGCTAAGACACCAAGGTGGAAGGCCTTTGCTCTGCCATCCATTGGAAGGCGTGCACAAATTCTAGACTGGCCACGAAGTAGAAATTGAGAGGTACCACTTAGAATAATGAAAGGTCTTCATACAGGCATAAGTCAGAGAATGGGCATTGACTTTGACCCAGTCAATGCATTCAGCAGAACATGATGGCAGCGAGGTGGAAGGTAGCTGAATAGGATTGTATCATTTTTTCTGACAATATATGAGCGACACTACTTTGAAAGACTCTTATGCTGTTGGTGTTATAAATATTACCCGAGGTTCTACATCATGGTCTATATTTAACCATTTTATAAAACCATAACTATGTTGCAGAAATTCAACACACAGAACCCTGTTACTGAATTGTGAAGATATACATTCAGGCAAGAGTGTTCCAACATACATCAGGCACTTCCAATACGTATTGGGTGTTCCTTATGAATGCCAAGCAATTCTAATGTACATTGGATACTTCTGATTTGTACTGGGCACTCCTGTTAGATTCTGGCATTTCTTAGTCATTGTTCAGGTGTATATTGAGAGTGTTATGGTGCATACTGATACATCAATCACCTCACTGACTACCATTTATCAAATGGATGCCTAAACAATTTCATCACCACATTTACTGGTTTGGCTTTTGCATATTTGATTATTCATGGATTTGATTTAAATGGTGCCTGTAGTGTAATCCCATGTTCTACTTTCTCTAGTCATTCTGGTGAACCTAGATATTCCTAAAGAGAACATCTTTCTAGGAATCTCTGGTCCTACAGGGTACTTCTATGGTCCACTTTCATTGGAGGTTGTCCATAGAATCATACTGGAGGAGCTAGAATTTCCAGGGGAGAAAAAAACAGCAATTTTTAAAATCACAGTTTTCACTTTCACTGGGTCCTGTGCCCCTAATCCTAGTGAATGTTGAAGGCTGATTTTACATTGCAACATCTCAGCAATCTCTAGATAAATAAGATATTATTAATGTCTCATACACAAAACCAAGAGAGTGTAACTGGATGTCCAGTTCCTTATTTTTTCATAATAGTCCTTTGCAATAAGTCCAATACTGAAAGACTGTTCAGCCAGTACTTTTTATGGCTCATTGGAAACTTGAACCTTGCTCCTTCGAGACTGAATCCAGCACCCAAAAAATACTGCACTACACTGGCTTTCATTTTGTTGAGTCTCTTGGCTTATTTCCCAGCTAGGTTTCCCCAAAGATCTGGAAAATACCGTAAATACATTCATTCACAGCCCACTACCCATGACTACATCTTTCAACACCTTTTAGCAAGGAGAGAAGCATTTATTTTCCTGAGGAGAAAGCTGCCTTGAACTTTATCGCCTTCCTCCACAATGTAACAGAACACGTCCCTCAATCACATAACAGCCTTCAAGATGCACATTTTCTGGAAAATGGAACGGTATCAAAATATGTGTGTTGCTTTCATGGGAGAGCAGGGTTCAAATTTTGAGACGCCTGAAAATATGTTCAGTATTGAATTGGTGGGCAATATTGGGAAGTCTTGGGTTGCTTGATTTCCGACCCATTTCCATTTTGCCTTATTTATTCAATATGTAAGTGGGATCAGGTGCTCTTGCATCACACTGTGTGGGTTCTAGTTTTACAGCTGCCATGTGGAGGAGATTATATTGAGAACTGACAGAGAAGGTGTGCCTCCACCCCCAAGTCAAGGTTGGGTGTCATGGACACTGAAAAATTGAGAGGTCAAGGAAGGCCCCGATGAATAGAACAGGATCCTGAAATTAGAGTTTTTCACCTGTGGGTTGAACACAGCCTAATCATTTTTTTTCCTGGGGCTGTCACAGTCCATTGAGCACAAAACTGTGTCCAAGAACAGCTCCAGAGCAGCAGAAAACAAGGTGGTAAATTGGAGTGGTCTGAACATGGATAAGAAACAATATTTTTGTAATTATAATTCCCACAACCAACTTCCATGCTGCTTATGAGTACTCCGGAGGATGGCAACTAAAGTGCTCAAAGGTCTGGAGACCATGCCCTATGAGGAGCAGCTTAAAGAGCTGGGTCTCTTTAGCCTGCAGAAGAGAAGGTTGAGAGGAGACATGATAGCCACGTATAAATATATGAAAGGAGATCATAAGGAAGAGGGAGCAGGCTTGTTTTCTGCTGCCCTGGAAACTAAGACTCCGAGCAATGGGTTCCAATTACAGGAAAGGATATTCCAATTAAATATTAGAAAGACCTTCCTGACTGTAAGAGCTGTTGAACAGTGGAATTCACCACCTCAGAGTGTGGTAGAAGCTCCTTCTTTGGAGGATTTTAAACAGAGGCTGGATAGCCATCTGTAAGGTGTACTTCATGCTTTTCCTGCATGTCAGGTGGTTGTGCTGGATGGCCCATGTAGTCTCTTCCAACTCAATGAATCCACTGTTGTCAAAAATGTGTAGAAAGCATCAAATAGCCTGTTCTTAATTCTGAATGTGAAAGAGAATATTTGATTGAAAGAAACCGATTTTTTTTACTTAGACAGACCCATCTTAGCCTTGTAATATAGGTCTTTGGGCAATGTACTGGCCTTTTAGTTTTCAATGAAATGGTTTTTGAGTGAGTGGCAAGAGATCACACAACAGCCTTTTTCCGGTGGTGCTCTTGAAATATCTTCAAAGTTGTGAATAGGATCCTTGAGACCAAGGACTGGATACTCTTGATTTACACAAAATCCAGTGTCCTCTGTATGTGTTAGTTCACCATTTCCATCATTACTGGATTCTTCTGGGTGGTTGAGGTAGTTGCGTGTTTTTTTGTGTAGAACAGTTATCTGTTTGAAGGTTTCCTCCATTTTATAAACTGTCAAAAGCAAATTTGATTTTATGCTAAAGAGCTATAAGATGAGCACACTGACCTTGCAGCTGCCCATCCACATGATTTGTACTATATAGAGGATGGTGGAAGTGGAGACAGAGTTTACCAACTTGGAAAGTTCTTCTAAAGTTCAGACTAAAATAAGAATAGTTTTACTACTCACTGACATAGAAGGCACCAGTTCCTACTGCTGTCCAGTTCTGGTCTCCCTTTGTATCCCATTGGACACAATTTATCACTTACTTTAGGTAAGGTCAATCTGATTCTTCCCACTACCTTTCCTTACTCCGTTAAGTCCTCCTTGTTCTCCTTCAACTTTCCCCAAGTTGACTCGTTGTTATCCTCATGCTTCTGCCCTTTCTGACAGAAGCACGAAAGTTTACCCTACTTCTGCTCATTGATAGCATCTTCTCAGTTCAGAAAAATACCTCTGGTCAACAGGGTTGCCCTCCCCAGAAATACAGAGGAGTATCAAGATGGCAAAATTTGGATGCCACCACTTCACTTTGAGGCTCCCTTAGATACTCAGTTACCAGATGAGCATTTTGTGGGCACAGTGGAACGTAGCCACTGGTGCAGCAGTTCACGCAGGTACTGTGCCACTTACCTTATCAATAATAATAATAATAATAATAATAATAATAATAATAATAATAATGGTATTGAAAGCCACTGAGATATCCAAGAGAACCAGAAGGGTCACACTCCCCCTGTCCAGTTCCCTGCGGAGGTCATCCACCAAGATGACCAAAGCTGTCTCAGTGCCATGACCAGGTCTGAAACAAGACTGTGACTGGTCCAGGTAGTTGATGTCATCAAGGAAACCCTGGAGCTGAGAGGCGACCACCCGCTCCAGCACCTTGCCCAGAAACGGGAGGTTGGAGATTGGTCTGTAGTTACTCAAGACTGTGGAGTCAAGGGAGGCTTTTTTCAGAAGTGGTCTAACCACAGCCTGTTTCAACCCAGATGGAAAATTCCCTTGCTCCAATGATGCCTTTATGATCAACACAAACAAGTCAATCAATCCACCTATAGATAAAAGTGCACAACTGGAATGGGAATGTGAACCAGTGGGACTAGTCATTTCAGCATCCTCGATATGATGTCATGTCATGTGTGATTTCCGCCTTACAACTACTGTATCGAATACAATGTCGAGATCAGGTAAGTCATAGTACCACTCTAGACTGCTTTGATCAAAGCCGACCTGGAATATTGTGTCCAGCTCTGGGCGTCACAATTGAACACAGACATTGACAAGCCGGAATGTATCAGGAGAAGGGTGACTAAAAAGATCAAAGGTTGGAATCCAAGTCCTTTTAAGAACAAGTGAAGAGGCTAGGGATGTTTAGCTTGGAGAAAAGAAGGCTGAGAGGAGACATAGCCATGTTTAAATATTTGAAAGGACATCACATTAAGGAGGGGGGCAAGCATGTTTTCTACTGTTCTAGAGACCAATGGACTCAAATTGTAGGGAAAAATATTCCACCTAAACTTTCCTGAAAGAGCTGTTCAGTGGTAAATGTGCTGCCGTAGAGCATGGTGGAACCTCCTTCACTGAGGTTTTTAAGAAGAGGCTGGATAGCTATCTGTTGGGAGTACTTCAATTGTGTTTTCCTGCATGGCAGAGGGTTGGACTGGATGGCCTCTGTGGTTTCATCCAGCTCTATGGTTCTATTATTCTGTCAAAGAGAGTCAGCTTGGTATCTGTAAAAAGACTGAAAAGTCTTGCAGCAATTTAAAAACTCAACAGTCCGAACCTATATCTATCTGCTACTGCAGACTTATTCCCAGGTAAGTTAGAACTGTAGCCCTGACTAATTTATTGTGACATGAACTCCAGCTAACTTTCCCAGAAGAAGAAACCTGTATACTTTTTGTTCCTTCAGAACTTTCCAGAGAACTTTCAGTAATAAACAAAACAAAAGATGTCAGTGGTTCTATCTTCACTTGAAAATGTAGAAAGCATTTTCATCTGACTATTTTATATTAGCGTCCATCATCCTCATATTTTTTTAAAAATAATAACTACTTTCTTCTCAATGTCCAGATTCCCCTTTCCTTGCAACCTTGCCACCTTCAGAGAAAATCCTGATTTTATTTGAGGGTAGTATTTCCCAACTTTCCTATGTGTAGGATTATGGTTACTGTCATAACAATTCTGACTGCTAGTGAGCACAATTCAAAGTGCTATAAAACCCTAAACAGTTCCAGCCTAGACTATTTGTCCAAACATATCTAGGAACTACTTCGGAGGCTAAGATCTTCTGGGGAGGCCCTGCTCTCCTTCGCAGGCGCATGGTGAGGGCGAGAGACAGGGCCTTCTCAGTGGTGGCCTCATGACTGTGGAACTCCCTCCCCAATGAAATCAGATCAGCCCCTTCCCTCCTGACATTCAAAAAAAAAAACCCTAAAATGTGGATGTGGGACAATGCTTTTGGATAGTAATTTTCCGTGCAATAAGTGAACATTTTATTTATTTATTTGCCATATTTGTACCCCGGCCTTCTCACACATATATATAGAGGCAACAATTCAATGCCATTCAAACATACATCCAACACAATAAACCTATACATTAAAAACAACCGCTAACAACACATCCAATTTTAAAACCACGCAATCCAATGACATAGTCCAAGGCCGTTCCAATTGTAATTGCACTATTCCATATTTGCTTATGGCACAGAAAGATTATTATCCAAACACTTAGTCCCACATCCACATTTTTTTCCTGAAGGTCAGTGGGGAGGGGGCTGATCTGATTTCACTAAGGAGAGAGTTCCACAGCTGAGGGGACGCCACTGCTTTGAACAGTTTGTAAAATGGAGAAAACCTTCAAAAAGATCATTGTTCTTAAAAAAAATTGGACGACCTTGGGTGGGTCACACCCTCTCAGCCTCAGAAAAAGGCCAAAGCAATCCTCCTCTGAGCATATATGACGGAAACAAGAATAAGAATCACACACACAAGAAGTGGAAAGAGAAGGTTTTTTGCAATCTCAATACCCGAAGCTTTTAAACAGAGGCTAGATGGCCAACTGTCGGGGGTGCTTTGAATGCAATTTTCCTGCTTTTTGGCAGGGGGTTGGACTGGATAAACAAACTCTATAAACAAGCACCTTGGTATCCCTACGGATGTCCTGGTCCTCAAACACTCTCTGCTTTATTCGGGAATGCTGCACTCGCAGAGCTCAGGCGGTGTTGTATTTCGGTGTCGATGTTGACTTTGGTGGAGAGGTGGCTGCCAAGGTAGCGGAAATGGTCAGCATTTTCTAATGTATCTCTGGCATTGGGGAGGGGATGGCTGGTGACTGCTGGAACAACACTTTGGTTTTCTCGATGTTCAGTGACAGGCCAAGCTTCGTGTATGCTTCTGCGAAGGCAAATCTCTTGGGAAGACAAGCGAACAAACGTCAGCGTGCTGGAAGAAGCAAAGACCACCAGCATTGAAGCGATGGTCCTCTGCCATCAACTCCACTGGGCTGGCCACGTTGTCCGGATGCCTGACCACCGTCTCCCAAAGCAGTTGCTCTACTCTGAACTTAAGAATGGAAAACGGAACGTTGGTGGACAGGAAAAGAGATTTAAAGATGGGCTCAAAGCCAACCTTAAAAACTCTGGCATAGACACTGAGAACTGGGAAGCCCTGGCCCTTGAGCGCTCCAGCTGGAGGTCAGCTGTGACCAGCAGTGCTGCAGAATTCGAGGAGGCACGAGTGGAGGGTGAAAGAGAGAAACGTGCCAGGAGGAAGGCGCGTCAAGCCAACCCCGACCGGGACCGCCTTCCACCTGGAAACCAATGCCTTCACTGTGGGAGAAGATGCAGGTCAAGAATAGGGCTCCACAGCCACCTAGGAATCCACAAGGAAACCCATCATGGAAGACCACCTTACTCGTCCAACGAGGGATCGCCTAAGTAAGTAAGTGGACTGGATGGAGGTCTCTTCCAACTCTATGATCCTACGAGGAGGAGGAGAAGAGGAAGAGTGCTCACTGGGCACCCCTTTACACTGACCCTTTCGCGCAGTTCCAAACCGGTATTGAAGAAAGTGCTTTCGCGGTGTAGATAATTTCACAGGATATCCTGGATGGGGGTTCCACACACCGCAAGCTGTGATGCACATTGAGGGCTTCCTTTCAGATGCTTTTTTTTTTTTGCGGGAGTTTGTTGTCTCTCCGCCGCAGTTGGGCGCTAGCTCGGAACCGCATTAAACAATCAGTGTAGATGAGAGCAGGACCCTTCGGGAGGGCAAGCGCGTACCCACTGCTGCCCCTTCCTTTGCCCCCCAGGAATCGCCAAAGGGGCTGAGGAAGAGCTTGCCTCTCCTTTTGAGCACCTCCAGCGTTGGCTTCTCCTCCTTTTCCTCCATCCTCAAGGCGCCTTCCCAGATCGCCCACCCATCCTTTGCCAGCCTTTCTCTCTTTTCAGTCCCAATCTTTCCTTCTCTCTCGCGTCTCCCTCCCTCCTTTCCTCCCTCCCTCCTTTCCCTAAACCGCCCACTATTAGTATTCCACTCGCGTCCCCGCTGCTCGCAGGAGCGCTTTTGCTGCAGCGCTCTCGGCGCCGTTGGTTGGCTGGCTCTTTGGCTGGCTGGCTACCGCTGGGGTCGCCTTCTTCGCCTTCATCCTCCTCCTCCTCTTTGCCATCCTTTGCCAGCCGCCGGCTCGGGTCGGAGCCAAGAAGACCGACCCAGGAGGAGGAGAAGGGCTGGGCTGCTGGGCCGAGGTGGTGCTCTCCTCTTCCTCTTCCTCCTCCTCCTCTCCTTCTTCACCATTTCTTCCTCCTCTTCTTCTTCTCCATCCTCTTCTTCCTCATCCCCACGCTCCTCCTCCTCCTCTCCGCCAAAGGCCTGGATGAAGCCCCAGCGTTGAAGGAGGGAAGAGAGAGAGAGAGAGAAAATAATAAAAGGGGGAAGAGGGAGGAAAAAAAAAAAAGGAAAGAGGATGCTGCCTCCACGACGACCCCCGTTTGGGTGAGTGTGCGGACAAAACGGGGAGGGAAGAAAGAAGCATGGATCCTATTATTTTTGGTGGGGGGGGGGGGGGGGACCAATCCTGGAGAAAGCATAGAATGATAGAATATAGATAGATAAATAGATAATTAGGGAAAACGTTTGGAGAAGGGGAGAGAAGCTTGATCAAGGAATGGCGGAGAAGCTGGGGGGGGGGGGAGGAAGAGCCAGAGATGGGGTTGCTATGGAAACGGCACCTACTCTTCTCCCCCCCCTCCTCCCGCAAAGCGGCTGGAAGATGCTATCCCACCGCCATGGGCCTGGAGGTATCCCCATTCTCTCCTGTCGCACAGAGCCGGTCTTCTAGATGGGACCCCATTGGATCTAGACGCCTCCCTCTTTAGATTTCTCATTCTCCTTGGCATGCGTTCAATTACTACAAACTGCTCTCCATCAAAAAGGTTCAACCACCACCCCCTCCCCTCCCCAATTCTCTTTCCCAGCCTGCTCCCATAGCAACCCACTTTGCTTTCCCACAGAGCTGCTGCCTTTGCTTATTACTCAGGTTTGATGCCACACCCCCATTAAAGGAGGAGAAGGAGGGGGGGGGGGTTTCCTATGTTGAGACCCACAGAGCCTTCCCCTATCAAGGCCCTCCAAGAAAAGCATCCCCCGCCTGCCCACCGCACCTCTACACTGATGACAGAAAGCCTTTCCCTGGTTACCTCCCCACTATTTTTCTATCATGAGATTTTTTTAAAAAACCCATCAGTTCTCCTTCTGAAGGAAGTACAACCTTCAAACATAAAGCCCTGTGTTGCTGTGAATGTTCCGGGCTGTATGGCCATGTTCCAGGAGCATTCTCTCCCGACGTTTTGCTCACATCTATGGCAGGCATCGAATCATAGAGTTGGAAGAGACCTCGTGGGCCATCCAATCCAACCTGGCAAAAAGCAGGAAAATCAAATTCAAAGCACCCCTGACAGATGGCCATCCAGCCTCTGCTTAAAAGCCTCCAAAGAAGGAGTCTCTACCACACTCCGGGGCAGAGAGTTCCACTGCTGAACGGCTCTCACAGTCAGGAAGTTCTTCCTCATGTTCAGGTGGAATCTCCTTTCCTGTAGTTTGAAGCCATTGTTCCATGTCCTAGTCTCCAGGAGCAGAAAACAAGCTTGCTCCTTCTTCACTATGACTTCCCCTCACATATTTATACATGGCCATCATGTCTCCTCTCAGCCTTCTCTTCAGCAGGCTAAACATGCCCAGCTCTTTAAGCTGCTCTTCATAGAGCTTGTTCTCCAGACCTTTGATCATTTTAGTTGCCCTCCTCTGGATACATTCCAGCTTGTCAACATCTCCCTTCAATTGTGCTGCCCATAATTGGACACAGTATTCCAGGTGTGGTCTGACCAAGGCAGAATAGAAGGTTAGCATGACTTCCCTAGATCCAGACACTTTATTATTTATGCAGGCCAAAATTCCATTAGCTTCTTTTTGATGCCGTATGACATTGTTGGCTCATGTTTAACTAATTGTCCATGATCTTTTTCACACATACTGCTCTCAAGCCAGGCGTCCCCCATTCTGTCCCTTTGCATTTCATTTTTTCTTCCTAACATTTGCATTTCATTTTTTCTGCATCTTCAGAGGTTGTGAGGTTTGTTGGAGACTAGGCCAGTGGGGTTTATATATCTGTGGAATGTTCAGGATGGGAGATAGAACCCTTGTCTGCCTGAGGCAGGTGTGAATGTTGCAATTGGCCAGCTTGATTAGCATTGAATAACCTGGCAGCTTAAAGCCTGACTTCTCCCTGCCAAGGGGAATCATAGCATCATAGAGTTGGAAGAGACCTTGTGGGCCATCCAGTCCAACCTCCTTCTAAGAAGCAAGAAAATCACATTCAACGCACCCCCTGACAGATCGCCATCCAGCCTCTGCTTAAAAGCCTCCAAAGAAGGAGCCTCCACCACACCTTGGGGCAGAGAGTTCCACTGCTGAACAGCTCTCACAATCAGGAAGTTCTTCCTAATGTTCGGGTGGAATCCTTTGTTGGGAGGTGTTAACCGGCCCTAATTGTTTCCTGTCTGGAATTTCCCTGTCTTCTGAGTGTTGTTCTTTATTTACTGTCCTGATTTTAGAGGTTTTTTTAAAGCCAGATTTTGTTCATTCTCCGAGGCAGGAAGCAGCCAGGCTTTAAAGCTACCAGGTTATTCAATGCTAATCAAGCTGGCCAATTGATACTTGCCTCAGGCAGTCAAGAGTTCTTTCCCCCACCCTGAACATTCCACAGATATATAAACCCCACTTGTCTCCAACAAACCTCACAACCTCTGAGGATGCCTGCCATATATGTGGGCAAAACGTCAGGAGAGAGAATGCTTCTGGAAAATGGCCATACAACCCAGAAAACTCCCAGCAACCCAGTGATTCCGACCATAAAAGCCTTTGACAACACATAAAGCCCTGTGCTTAGGCTAGCTTGAAATCACTACCTATCCTCTGTTGTGTTCCCCCTCCCCAATAAATTATTATTTACTAAGGTGAATTGTTGATAATTCCCTTCACTTAGAATAAAATGTCCTCTTTTCTCTACCAGAAAGTGACTAGGTCCCTAATGAAACCATTCTGCTTATGCCCCAAGGCCCTCAGCTTTGTCCAGATGGGTTCATCAATGTTCATCACCCCCAGTCTGCTGTGCAGTGGGGACAATAAGGACTACAGTCCAACATGTCAAAAGTCCTCTCCTGATTGAGGAGGCTGTGGGGTCCCTCTCCAAAGAGGGATATGCCCCTCCAAATGCCACCTCAGATGAATGTGATCACTTCATTGATGAATCGTTTGAGTTACTGGGCTGTTTTTTTCATTCAGAAGTCACAAGGCCTCCCAAACCCAACTCCATCTTCTTTTTTATAACTGTGTTTATTAGCATGGGCTCTTTGGCCTCCAGCTTTCCCTTACCCTTTGTCATTTCTAGTAATTCTATCCTACTTGTGTTTAACTGGGGCCTTACAAGCCCCCAAAACTCCTCCCTGCACTATGGACCTTCCCGATATACCTTAGTACCTAGTACATATTGGAAATAGGTTGTTCCAAAACCTGGCTAGTTTCAATGGGAACATTTAATTGGAATTCTCCTACTTATGTGCTTTCTTTTTGCATACGGTGATCATATTGCATGATAATGCCATAGGATTCAATGTATTAATTTAATTATTTACTAGTTACATTTATATCATGGCTTTTGGGTATGGTGTATATGGCTGCCCTCCCCACCGTTATCCTAACAACAACCCTATGAGGTGGGCCAATCTAAGAGAGCAAGTGAGAGGCTGACTCAAAGCCATCCAAAGAGTTTCATGGCTCAGGAAGGACTACAACTTGGATCTCTGCAGTCCAGCAGTCAGCCATTACATTGCTTGGGCCTGGTTGTGCTTTATTGAATTGTAATTGATCCTTGGGTCCATTGCTCATCATGAGACAAAATACACTTCCTTCCCGATTCATTATTCCCACTACCTTTATACTTCTGTATCCCCTCCTACAGTTCGCTCTTCTCCAACCATTTAATCATTCCTAGATTTGGTCCTTTGTTGGTGTCATAAGTACCACTCAATGCAACCTAATTCTCCCAAACAGCAGATGAAGAAATCAAGCTGGATTTGGACTGCACCACTTCAAATGGCAGATGGTGACTGAGAGATCCTTTTGCTCATTCTTGATGAGAGCTGGTGGCTCACATGGCAATGGGGCAATGAATCTGCTCTGGGTTTTGGTCTGAACTTCAAAGAACCTTTCAAAATATGGAACTTATTTTGAGAATAGATTGTGTTTGCATCACTGAAACTGAAGTCATTTTAAAAAGGTGTGCAGGGGTATTCCACCATATGTAATACTAGAAGTCAAAAGGAGAAGAACACATTCCACCTTGAGATGCTATTGTGCTACATGTGGGGAGTTTAGAAGAATATCAAAATGATACACTCACAATATAGTTAATATTAGTTGTTTGAAAGACAAAGTTTATATCCAGAAGAGTCTGTGAACAAGTTTCTCCCCGATAATGGCTATTTTATTGATTGGTTATTATGAGTGGGGTGGAGGAGGAGATTGGAACATGAAACATAATGACACATTTATGCAAGAAAAAAGAGTGGGGAAAAGCCTTCAGAGGTCATTATAGGCTCAAAAGTACCTCGGGTTTTGAGATGTTGTCTGACTCTCGGCTATATCCAATCCAGCCAGCATGGCTAGTGTGTCCAGAATGGTGAAAGCAACTTCTCTAATTTGTAATTCAAAATCTGAAACTCTCCACATAGGTGGCTGAGATTGGGACCCTTTGCTTTCAATAGTTCAGTGTACACAAACTTTGTTTCAGGCACAAAATGTTTACACATATTGTATAACATTATCTACAAGCTATATGTGTACAGGGTATAATGAAACCTAATTGAATTTAGTGTTTAGACTTGAATCCAAGATTATTTTGTACAATATGCAAATATCAATATTCCTTTTTTTAAAAATCCCAAACATTTCTGGTCCCGGTCATGACAAGGGGCACTCAACCTCTATAAGATAATTTAAGAGACTGTTCTATCTTTGGGGGAAAAATGTGTGTTTTTTTTTTCTTGGAGGGATCTTCAAGTCCTGATTAATCCACTCCAAGATTCATTGAAGGCTTTTCCATGCACGAGGCCTAAAAGCATGGCTTCAGACTCAAGCACTGGAAAGTTGATAGATAAACCCGATTATTATGTTTGAAACACCGTTATACATTCAGAAATGCTAGCTGAAAATGATTCAGGGATGCAAGTTGAACATGATGGCATGATGAGGATGAGTAAATCCTAGATTATGGTCTGACACTTTGTGTGGTAGACAACTTGCTTAAGCTAAATAGATTTGAGTCTGTACAGTGCCTGAGTGAGAGACTCCTTTACTCACTTACTGCCTAAGTGTATTAAATAGACACATAAAGGTAGGGCAGAGGCTTAGGTATATTATCTCATTTGGAGGCAGAATGGGAGCAGGCTCTTAGACTGGGAAGACTTTAAGTGTCAGGAGAAAACTATTATGTGGTGGTAGGAATGAGTGGCATTGCATACTTTCTGCTTAGACGTTTGAATTAGCTGAAAGGATCTAACCCATTATTGTACTGGTAAGAGATTTTTTTGTGTTTTTTTGTGTTTGTTTTTTGGGAGAAAAGGGAGAGAGGTGTGATTGTGTAAAGCAACAATAATTTTGCCCTCTGCAGAAGATCCTGTCAATAACAGGAAGCTCTGAGAGAGGAAATAAGGGATGGATTCATTTCTTTCTGTACTTATAGGATGGACTTTGGAGGGTGCACTTGATCACAAAGTCCACACTGTTGACAATGGCAATTAGTATCTGTGTTTGTGTGCGTGAGCGAGAGAGAGAAGAAATAAAGAAATAAAGAAATAAAGAAAGAGAATTTGAGTGTGAGTGGCATGCACATGAAGTGTGCACATGCAATCTTGCTTGAAAGAATAGAAGAGCCTGAGACAAGTGACTTCTTCATTTTGGATCATTCATTGTGAAGAGCAGCATGCTGGGAAGGAGCAGGCACTTGGGGACATAACACGAAGCTTTGGGGATTAATTTGTAGTGGGAATAGCAGGTTTGTTAAGAGTGAATTTGTGCGATGAGCTTAGGCCTGTATTGTATGTACAGCTGGAGCACATCCTTTCGTTTTGGTATTCTCATTTTAAAAAGCACACTTCAGGAAAGTGTGTGTGTAAACAGAACACACACACCTTTCAGAAAGGATTTTTTAAAGTATATAATTGAACAAGGCTACAGCTGCCAGAAAAGGTGGCCAAGAGGATGTGCTAGAAACAGTTACCATGGCAATGGGAACCAGAAGAATGGGGATGTAAAGGAAATGAGTGAGAACCCCTTTTAGTTCCTCTCCCTTTTTGCCACACCCCTTCCCCCAATATTTTGTGCTCAATATACAAAACAAGTTTAACTGCTATCAATGGAAGAGAGTGGCGGGTGTGTGCAGGGGCGGCTCAAGCCATTACGCAAAGTAAGCCTTTGCAGTGTAGTTGATTTTGCCCAGGGGCGCTCTTGGGGGAAAATAGACCTTGACATATGTGAGTTGTAGTTACTGGGATGTATAGTTCACCTACAATCAAAGAGCATTCTGAACTCCACTAGTGATGGAATTGAACCAAATATGGCACACAGAACTCCCACGACGAACAGAAAATATATATATCAGTGATTGGTGGGGGGCGGGGGCAAAATACTGTTTGCTTACCATTGAAAATTACCTAGGGCCGCCTCTGGGTGTGTGTGTGTGGCTATCCTATTTTCTTTATTGCTGATGTACAAGAAAGTGTCTGGCCCACTATGTGTATGCATGAACAGGGCAGATTTGGAAGAGCAGGTATTATATGAGAGTCAAGGAATAAGTATGACCACCTCAAAGACACGTGACGTTTGGGTGGGTTGTGTCCCCGTGAAAAAAAAACTGCAGTTGTGCAAACTATACCTGCTGAATGTCCTTATTGCACACATTCATTCATGCTACAAGAATCACTTTATCAGAGTGGTAGCTATTCAGGAATGTAAGCAGTTACTGGTGGCTGGTATGTTCGAGTTTTTGCCCAGGCTTTAAAGGAATGATCAACAGTACGGATCCCTATAATCAAAACAGGTCAAACACTATGGATATCCCCATAAAGTTGAGACAAAAATATACAGTCCTAATCCCACTGACATGGCTAATGGGACTGATAAGCAGGGGCGGCTCAACCCATTACGCAAAGTAAGCATTTGCAGTATAGTTCATTTTGCCCAAGGGTGCTCTTGAGGCACTCTTGGGGGAAAATAGACCTTGACACATGCGAGTTGTAGTTATTGGGATGTATAGTTCACCTAAAATCAAAGAGTTTTCTGAACTCCACCAATGATGGAATTGAACCAAATATGGCACACAGAACTCCCATGACGAACAGAAAATATATATCAGTGATTGGTTGTGGAGTGTGGGGGCGCCAAAATACTGTTTGCTTACCATTGAACATTACCTATCAGCAGAGGCGGCCCTAGGTACTGATGCCTCAATTAATGTGATTTTATTGGTATCTATTTTTATTTTGAAGTTTACCAGTAACTGCTGCATTTCCCACCCTCGGCTTACACTCAAGTCAATACTTTCCCCCAGTTTTTTGTGATAAAATCAGGTTTATATTTGGGTTGGCTTATACTCGAGTATATACAGATATACAGACATAGATAAAAACATGAAACCGTTAAAACACATATATCAGTAGAACATAGACATAATATTAAAACACATTAAAATCATCTTACCAATAAAATGCCACTTTAAAATTCATAGTTTCAAATTGACTGGGTAGGCTTGCAGGAAGAGCTGGGTCTTTAATTTTGTTTTACATTCCGACAGCTCTCAAGGGTTCCTGGCAGAAGACTTTCCCATCACCTGCTACCAGATACTCTTTAAAAAAAAACTAGAAATGCCAGGGAGTGAGTGTGCTTTTTACCACTGTTTCTGTTTGCTCTACCATGAAATGAAAGATCTTGAAATACAGCTTCTTCAACCTATTGCCTGCCAATGATCTTTGCTCGTTTGCAGCCTGCACGATTGAAGTTGTATTCTGACCAGGTTGGAGAAGGCAGGGGTGAATAACATGTGTGCCTTTGGATATCCTTCAGTTGCAACCCTGAGTGGTCTTAGAGAATTGTATTATTGCATTTCAACATCTTGAGATTTGTATATTTCCTATTCCCAATGTAAGGGTTGGGATTTCCTGTCTCATTGTCTTGTCACCAGCATTGGAGGATGAGACAGAACTTCTCTTAGTGAAGGTGTCTGCTTCTTCATCATGGAAGGTGTTTTAAGACCAAGAAGGAAATGTCCTATCACTGAAACCATCTTCCACTGAAATTATAGCCTACAGTAGAGTCCACACAAGACATTTTTCTGCTTGAGGCAGACAAAAAAATTATGTGTCCCACCAAATTCAGACTCCCTTTAATGTTGACGCCAGGAAGGGGTTCTCTGTTGCAGTTAAAGATGAGAAGTTAACTCATGGTATGCAATGAAGGTTTTGTGGCACAAAACTCTCTCCTTTAACACCTTACTACCACCTCGAAGCGTCTGTTATCTAAGGCAGCTGCATCACTGTGCCTAATGGCAGAGCTGGCCCTAAGCCACAGAGTAAGAACTCCAGATGCCAAAAAAGAAGAAGACAGCCAGACAGTGACATCTTTTGTTTTGCTTGGCCGCTGCAGAACTAGCTCCTAAGATTTTGATTCCCCCCGCCTCCATGTTTTCTGGTCATCTTGCATTAATAGCAGGATTGTCAAGTAAGAAATTATAAATTGCAGTTTCTAATTAATTAGTTTCAAAAACCACATGCAGAATTACACAGCCAAGTGCGGAAGTGCTTATAGGCTGACTTTCCAGCAAGATCACTACCCCAGTTCTAGTAGAGCAAGAGCAGGGCCTGTAATTTGGAAGAGATCTCTATCTTACAGCTTGGGAAAATTACTTTTTAAGATGGCACCTAACATAATCCTTTCCGAAATGAGATTCTGTGAGCTGTGATTCAAGAAAGCATGTTTATCGTGTTTTTTCTGGACTTTGCCTTTTTAAGGGGTTACTCTAATTTTCCATAACCTGGAATTCTCCAGATACGTTGCAGTGTAACCTCCATCATCCCCAGGGTATATAGTCAATGGCAACATTAGCTGAGATGCTGGGAATTAGAGTTAACATATATGTATAACTCCATCTTAGGAAGGACTGGTTGACCTTAAAAATGAGTTGACTTTCTAAATGACCATGGAAAAGTACTTGGTTGTGCAGTAAATCTTTGGCAACACTTGGTGATGGACGATATGGGGAACCTCTTTCCCAGTGATCAAGGGTATCCCACCATATCCTCACAAGATAGCTTGGAAAAGTTACTATTGGAATGACACTTCCCAGAACCCCCCTACCAGACTCCTTAGTGGCCTTGCTGGGTGAAGGATTCTGGCAGCTGTAGTCCCCCCCCCCCTCAAAAAGGCAAAATCTCCAAATTCTTAGCTATAATTTCTACAATCCTTTCAGGTGGAATAGAACTCAATGAGACGAGTTGAGATTTAGAGAAATTGTCTTCAGATGAATAGCAGCAGTGGCACAAAAGCTATGTACAGCCTGGTCCTATTTATATTTGCTTCAATTCAATTTCCAGTGCTTTCCCTGGTAATGATTCCCAAGAAAGCCTGGATAAGATTGTGGCCTCTAAATCATCTAAATATTTGTGTGTGTATTACCACTCTCATACCTTCTACCTTCCACGTTTATGGTTTTGAGGTTTTTGGATTTAATTATTCATGGGTTTGATTAAAATGTTATTTCTGGGAACCCCTAGCTCCTCCCATTTGTGTCTATGTCTACACCTCTCTAGGAATCTCTAGATCTTCAAATGCAATTCCATTGTCATTTCCCAGCAGATGTTGACCATGCAATCAGGCTGCAAGATCTAGAAATTCCTAGAAAGATGTTTTTTTCAGATTAAAAATAGCAATTTATTTATTCATGGGTTTTCTCTTTCTTTCATGTGAGTCTTACAGTCCTAACCCCAGTGAATGTGGAGGGCTGGCTGTACTTTGCATTCAAATACAGATCTTCCACATGTTTCTCTAATCCTCACAATGATCCTGTAAAATAGGCTAATATCATTCCGTCTGCTACTAGTCTTCAGATGGGTGTGCTGTTGCCGATGTAGCCAAAATGACATCACTCACACGCAAGAGAGAAGTATCAGCTGGTTGGGGGGAGATTTGCAAAAGTACCAAAAGAAGCCTAAGTGGGCAAATGAGAAAAAAACAAACATGGTTCTAACACAAGGCCTGCTGCCTGACTCTTGCTAATTGGGATGTGAAGACTCAGAAAACTGGGAGAATAGAATGGAATAGCTGGAACTGTGAACAAGGACCGCTCCACACTGTAACCTTTTGTTGTGATCATTTAAATATCACGGATGAAGTTGGTGGAGAGCTGAAATTGTGACTTCTATGGGGGTGGTATGCGAACAGAGGACTTCCCAGTAGCTCAGAACAGTTTCACACCACTCCGTCAGCTAAGTGCTTATATAAATGTATAGGCACGCACTCTGTAGGTGGTTTTAGGGAGAGGGTTGTTCTGATAGCCAGTCTTTTACGGGAAGAGGGCAGTTCAATAGAGAAGGAGATAAAAGTGAAGTGTAGTAGTTTACAGACTGGACTCAGAGTAGGGGAGATTTGGATTCAACCATGAAGTTACTCTGAAAATAAAATGTGGTGGGTATCCTATGTATTCCATCCCGAGCTCTTTGGAAGAAGGGTAATACCAAGTGTAATATATATGTTTGCATATTTTGATATCTTTAATGGTGCATTTCCACTATAGAAGTAATTCAGTTTGACACCGTTAGAACTGCCATGGCTCAGTGCTTTGGAATTCTGGGATTTGTAGTTTGGTGAGATACCAGCACTCTTTGGCAGATAAGGCTTGTAAACTGCAGTTCCCAGGATTCCATAATATTGTGCCATGGAAGTTAAAGCAGTTTCAAACTGCCTTAATTCTATATTAAAGAGATATCCTAAGTCAAGGGCAGGTTTCAGACCCCCAAATTATGGATTCTTACAGATGATAATGGTTTAAGGTATTGATTAACTGGGCATTAAAATTATTTTTATGTGACCTCAGCAGACAGGAAGCTAAGGTTTAGTTAAACACGAGGAAGGACACTGAAGGGCTGAGGTTTGTGGCTTTCATTAATCCTCGTTGTTTCTTCTCCATAATTTATTCACTCGCCGGGTGTTTTGGAATGTATGTCTGGAAATTTTGGGTGGTATTTATGATTTATTGCTGGAAGTTTTTTGTCTTGATTCTCCCTGAATTCACCTCTGTATTGCAAACATCATCTATGGTTAATGTACTGTTACTTTACACTCAAAGCTTGAGAACTATTTTTGTCATTCCTTTGTATGATGGTGGTTTAATAACTGGGGGAACTGAGCATGGAAACAGTGAATTGCTGAGCCTATGAATAAGATGAGACTTAAGATAAAAACCACACTTCCTAAACCTGATGCGTGTTTGTTGTGAGAATATCCACCTCATTTGATCTTTTATTCCCCTAAAGAAACTTTTCTCATCCAGTTTGTCCTGCTGCTTTGGACATCCCATCAGCTTCAGGCAGCATGACTAATAGTCTAAATCAGGGATTCTCAAACATTTTCAGCTGCTGAGTCCTTTTTGAAGCAAAAGTTTATTGTGGTGCCATAAGAAATGTATGTGTGTGTGTGTATATATATATATATATATATATATAAAGAGAGAGAGAGAGAGAGAGTGTATCAGGCATGGGCAAACTTTCTGACCAATATAAACTTAACAGTATTTCAGTGGAAGACCCTATAGGTCATCCAGTCCAACCACCTTTTGCCAAGCAGGAAAAGCACAATCAAAGCATCCCCAACATGTGGCCATCCAGCCTTTGTAACAACAGCAGCAGCAGAAACACAAGGGGCCATCATGGAACCTCTCAGTATGCCCCGGGACACACTTTAAGAACTGCTGGTCTAAATGATGGGTTATTCTGAACATGTGGATGACAAAAATGCTAGGCCTGTGGTACTCAACCTGTAGGTCCCCAGATGTTTTGGTCTTCAACTCCCAGAAATCCTAGCAGCTGGTAAACTGGTGGGATTTCAGGGAGTTGTAGGCCAAAACACCTGGGGATCCACAGGTTGAAAACCACTGCGTTAGGCACTATTCCTTCCTCTCTTATTTGTGATAACTCCTTTCCATGGAGAAACATACCCCCCACTACTGGCAATAAGGAAAAGGGCTAGTTTTGTTCCAGATCCATAGAAGTTACTGGATTGCAACTTGCAGAAGTTAGGACCATTGGTTATGTTGGTTGGAGCTGCTGCAATCTGATGTCCAACAACACTTCGGAATTAAGACTGAGAACCTCTGGAATGAGTGAAATGAATAACAGAAAGAAAAGACAGCAGAAGGAGCTGGTAAGAGTCAGATTCAACTAAAAAACAAGAAATGGGAATGGCAGTGAGTGGAAAATCAGGCCGCTTTACACATTACACAACGACCACGAGTTGTGATTTCACTTTGAATCCCAAGATTACACCACCAAATATATTAGGATCTCCTATTTAAGGAGTGATTACTTAAAGTTCGCAGTCAGAGAACTATAAATGCCAGGATTCCACAGGTCAGAACCAAAGTAATAAAGTCTCATTGCTCTATTATCCTGTAGTGTAGAAAGTCCCCAAACAACCATATCTATTTGTCATAAAGCAAAGGTGGCCAACCTGTGGCTGTGGGTGGAGCTGGACTGCAATAGCTATATGTCACAGGCATAGCTATTGAAAGATGCCGTTGGACAAAATCTGGAAAACCACAAATTGCCCACCGATGTTTTAAAAAAGGGCACAGCAGCTAGCTGTTGCTGTTTCAAGGTGATTGGTATTTCACATTTTACTTGTTTTAAATCGAGGTTGGATATCATAGATGATAGATAGATAGATAGATAGATAGATAGATAGATAGATAGGTGTTGTATTGCAAACCCCAGCAGCCTTACTGGTGAGGAATTTGGGGAGCTGCACTACATGTGGAGGATCACATGATTCTGACAGCTCTAGTAGTGGGGAAACATAACAAATAATTAAATTAAAATTGAGTTCATTTCACAATTATATTTTGTACAATGTGCACACAAATATGCTTTCTCTCTCACACACACAAGCATATGTGCTTGCACACACCATTAAACTGCAAGTGCTGAAACACTTCATTCTGCAAGAGGGACTCATTTGCTTGGCTTACCTCTTGTCCCAGGTACTTGATTGGAATAGTTATTTTTGCCAACTGTAATTCTTACTATCCCTCAGCCACTTTTACATAAATAATAGGCTTAAGAGGGCCATAGTTTGATGTAATGATGTTTGCTTAAATTTTTGCATTGCCAGTCTAATCATTGTGTCAAAGAACAAGTGAATAAGTTGCTTAATGGTGAAGAAAGAATATTACATCAGTGCTACTCAAAGTAGTGGTCCATGGATCAGCCTTGATTGTGAGCTGCTGGTCTGCAATGCGTTCCCAAAAAGAAAGTTGTAGTAAATATACACAAATATGGTGCTGGTCCTTGGCCCATTAGAACAAGAATCCTGCTAGTTTCACATATCCTGTAACTTAGGGCCCTTCCACACAGCCATATAACCCAGAATATAAAGGCACAAAATATCTGCTTTGAACTGGGTTATCTGAGTCCACACTGCCATATATTCCAGTTCAAAGCAGAAAATGTGGAATTTTATTCAGCTGTGTGGAAGGAACCTTAGAAACATTCCATTATGGTCTTTCCTCTCTAGGTTTTTTTGTCCATAGGAGTGGCTGGTGGTATAGGGATATGTTGAGTCTTAGGGCCCTAGAACCCAGAATATCAAGGCAGATAATCCACAATATCTGCTTTGAACTGGATTATTGACACTGCCATACAATCCAGTTCAATGTGGATTTTATACAGCTGTATAGAAATGGCCTTAGTCCAAAAGGGAGCTATCTGAGATGTGGAGTACGAATCCCCAAATAGATTCAGCACCTTGTATCGCTCCTTTAAAATTGGACTAAAATCTAGATTAGATTCACTATTCTACTCATATTAGAATCACTGGCCTCGACTGCTTGCTGACTTACAATTTTACTTCTGAATGTCAGTAGATAAATTGAAAGATGGATGTGGGAGATGGGCAGAGTTGTTGACCCGTAACAGTTTGGCCTCAAGAAAATCCCTTGGTTGCCTTTTTGTATAGCATACGCAACAGTTGTCTGGGACAGGGTGGAATGGAGGCGTGTTTTGCCCTGGGTGACTCTTCTGATTGTTTGAAGGGATGGGATGGGCATGGCATGGTGGTCATGACAAGAAAGGCACATGTTTTACACTTCATTGGGAGGCAATGCAGATGAAAAGAGCAGCCAGGCAGATTCCTAGAATCTTTAGAGAGATGTAACAATGATGGAGTGAGATGAATGCTACTAACTTTATCCCTCAGTCTCTAAGATGCTACAAGATCCCTTTGCATGCAGGTGTGTGTGTGTGTATGTGGGGGAAGGGGACTTTGAGAAGGACAAAAATGGACATAGGAGGTGACTGAAAAGACTGCTTTCCCCAAAAACTAACCTCTATGCATATTTTTGATGCAGCCCCTGCATTTTTACTCAAAAGCAATCCTTACTAAGATCTATTGTTTTTTTCCCCCCAAGACCAGTGATCATGGAGGAATGATCCTGTAAGACAGGGTTGCTGTGAGTTTTCTGGACTGTATGACCATGCTCCAGATGTATTCTCTCCTGACATTTCACCCACATCTGTGGCAGGCATCCTCAGAGATTGTGAGATTTGACGGAAACTAGGTTTATATATCTGTGGAATGTCCAGGATGGGAGAAAGAACTCTTGTCTATTTGAGGCAAGTGTGAATGTTGCAGTTTGTCAGCTTGGTTAGCATTGAATAGCCTTGCAGATTCAAAGCCTGGCATCTTCCTGCCTGGGGGAATCCTTTGTTGGGAGGTGTTAGCTGGCTTTAGTGTTTCCTGTCTGGAATTCCCATTTTTTTTAGTGTTGCTCTTTATTTACTGTCCTGATTCTAGTGGGGTTTTTTTAAAAAAAAAAAAATATAAAAATACTGGTAGCCAGCCAGATTGCGTTCATTTTCATGGTTTCCTCCTTTCTGTTAAAATTGTCCACATGCGTGTGGTTTTCAATGGCTTCTCTGTGTAGTCTGACATGGTGGTTGTTAGAGTGGTCCAGCATTTCTGTGTTCTCAAATAATATGCTGTGTCCAGGTTGGTTCATCAGGTGCTCTGCTATGGCTGACTTCTCTGGTTGAGTTAGTTTGCAGTGCCTTTCATGTTCCTTGATTCATGTTTGTGCAATGCTGTGTGTGGTGGTCCCTATGTAGACTTGGCCACAGCTGCATGGTATATGGTAGACTCCTGCAGAGGTGAGAGAATCCCTCTTGTCCTTTGCTGAACATAGCATTTGCTGGGTTTTCTTAGTGGGTCTGTAGATAGTGTTTCTTCATTAGCTTCCCTATGTGGTGGTCCTGTAAGACATAAATGACCTGTAAGACAGACTGATAGAAATAGAGAAAGAAGACATGGGAGCCGGTGGGGAGGAGGGATCCGTTCCTTTCCTATTTTGAAAAGCTTCTGTATCTTGTAGCCTCAAGGCAATTCTTATTCTTTCCCACCACAACCAGCCTCATCCCTTTATTTATTGTTTACAAGAAACTGGGCTTATGAGGATGGGATGGCAGAGTGGAGGATGATCGTAGGCTTTTGCCTGGAGAAGTGGAGCAAAGAGAATTGGAACAGAGAGTAAAGGCTGAAAGGGAAGCAGGGATTCCTATCAGGATCTGAGCAAGTTTTGTGGGGATGCAGTAATGCAGTCGTTAACCCCTTGGCTCTTTAAAAATCAATGCTTGCTCATGATTAAGTGTCAGAAGCAACAACTAAGGAGAAAATATATTTGTATGGTAGAAGCCAAATAACCTTAAGCTGTTTCTTTCTATATATCCCATAAGCTTAGATGTGATAGAGTAAGGGTTGCCCTCAGCAAGTTTCTCCTTTCCCTTGAATGTCTCTGATCATATAGCATTGTTGTGTACTCCTGTTCATTCTTTTCATTGCCTTTCTTCTGAATTTTGTTTCAAAATAAAATCACACGGCAAAATGAAAACAAAACTCTGCATTTCCCCCCACATTAATTTTAGCTGGTCATTCCTGTTCTAGTTTAGTCTGAAATCCATATGGCAAGAGGGGACATACCAAAATGTACTTCTTCTTTCTTTAAAGTAGTGGTTCCCAACCTGTGGTCTGTTGACCACCAGTGGTCCCTGAGAACTAAAAGATGGTCTGTGGCCTCACCATTACTACACTTGTTGCAAAGAGAGCAACTGGTCTCGCAAAACTCTCTTATAGTGCTGAGGCAACAGGGATGTTGGGAGGGGAAAGGCTGATCTCCTGACTGCTGCTTCTCCTCCTTCTCCTGAGTTTAGCTGTTCCATGTGGCACCTGGGAATGGGGGCACCTTGTTGTCTTCATTTTTAGACCTGAAAATTGCATTCATTTGTCTTCATTTTTAGACCAGAAAATTGCATTGGATAGACCACATAAGCTTTAGGTTATTAAATATGGTTTTATGTGGGCAAGCAGATAGTGACTACTGGATGGTATATGTTCTGTATCGGAAACTAGAGCTGATGTGGTCTATCCAATGAAAATTTCTGAATCAGCACCCCAAATAACCAAACCAAATCTAAAGTTGACCAAAAACTGATTTGTAACCCTTTTGGTACTAATATTGGAGAATGGTCCCTGGTCAAAGTGGCCCCTGGTAAAAAACAAAAAGGTTGGAAACCACTGCTTTAAAGCATTGAGATGGGGGACATTTTGCCTTCCATTCGTTTTTGCATAGAAACTCCATTGCCCCTTCTGTTACGGCCAATGGAAAGAGATTGCAATTGCCCTCCCCTGGTTATAGCTTCATCCTTATCAGCATCAGGTATTAATTATACAATGCATCTTCACATGGATGCTCCATTTAATACGTAATCGTTTGAAAGCCTATCTTCCAAGAATCTGTTTAATCCTTCTTTTTCAAAGAGCTGTGAACTGGCCATGATCACTACATCTTGTAGCATGAATTCTTTATCTCTGAGGTGAAGAGAAGGTAGATTGGGATCTCTTGGGAAGACTCAAGGTGGTTTAAAGGAGTTCTGTAAGTGTGGTTCACAATAGTTTGGGTTTTTTTTTTTGCTGATTCCCTCTTGACCTCAGTATTCTCAATTTATAAAACAGGAGTACTTCTCACTTGATTTTCACCTGGTTTTCAATGCAGATTTGCTGGCTGATTATCTGAGTCCACACCGTCATACACTACCATACAATCCAGTTCAATGTGGAATTTATACAGATATAGACTCACATATGCCATTCATCCTTGTATGTGGCTCACAAGACACAGGAAATAACTGTCCTAGGCCTATTTGCATCTGATTCAGCCCCATCAGAGCCAGTTTTGCATGTATCCACCTGGCTGATAGCCATCAGTGTTGTAGGTGGTAAATAAGGGAAATTCTTCAAGCACTGAGTTTGTCCATCCTTGTCATAGGTCTGTTATGTCACCTCTATGACAAAGTACTTCCTTTTTGCCAGTCGTGAAACAACTGCCAGTCAATAGAAGAGTGGGTGGCCAATATCTTTCTCTCTATGCTCCTGCGATTTGTGTTGCTAGTGAAGAATCCAGATCTGCTTGCCATGAACCTGCCATGGTTTGGGCCAAGACAGAGAGCTGCCGGCTACAATGTGGGATGGTTGTATGATGCAGATCAACAAGCCTTGTTTACTATTCTGGGATGAACATTCGTTCTCTTGTAACTGCCCTGAGTGGGGACTTCACAGTGGTTAGGGCTGTGAATGGTTCTGATTAATATGGTTGTAAGTCTTCAATTTCATTTTTGGGGTAAGAATGTCTGATTCACCCGAAGTCCCCTAGTGAGTTTCCATGGGGGTGCTGGTGATACGTACTAGCAATGTATCTGCAGTCCCAATTAGGGCAAGCTGCATTGAATTATGGAGGCTCCCCTCATCTTGGTTTGAAGGGATGCCTCTTTACACATATGCTGACTCCTCTAAGTTAAGAATATAGTAAGAAAGAAATACAGCAAATTCCCTGGATGGATTGCTCCATTGTTAGTTGAACACTAGATTGTATCAGTGAGTAATTTCCATAGACACTGATATGTCGCACTGCCAGGTTAAGGATTTCAGAGTGTTAATTACAAGCGGCAGTTTGGCGAGAAAAGAAGGTTGTTGGGAAGCGGTTTGGCCCTCTGCTCCAAGTCATGCTGTGGAAAGAGATGAGGGGGAAGGGAGGATGTCTCATTTATAAATAATGATTAGAATCTTGTTTTCTTCCTTTTTGGCTAATGCAGGGGCAGGGAATGTGCTTCCTTCCAGGTATTGCTCAACTGTAGCACCAGCATTCCTCATTATTTATAAGAGATGCTAGGAGCTGCACAATTCCTTCTCCTGATCAATAGATGAAAAACACAATTCCCAAATTATTTTTTAAAAGGTATGAAGTATAAAAGAGAAAAAAGAGGCAGCATGTTGCAGTGGATTGCATGGTGGACTAGAATTCCAGTGGGGCCAGGGTTTCAATCCTTGTTCAGCTATGGAAACCCTTTGGGTGTTCTTGGACAAGACATACTCTCTCAGACTCAGGGGAAGGCTTTGGCAAGAATTAGTAGATCAAGAACCCTGGAAATCGTTTTTAATTCTAAACTTAATGCTGCCCCCTGCCCCAATTGTCTCTGGTTTCTAAACCCAGATTATTTCATATCAGTAACAAAACTGTTGTGATGATGGGGGGGATCGATTTTGTGGCTGCTATTGTTAAGTGAGTGGGAGTCAGAAATTAAGACTAATCTACTACATAGCTACCCTGATATGGATCTAATTACTTCTCCACTTTGGTGAAAAGAGTTTAGGAAGCCTGATCTTAGTCCAGTGGTTCCCAACCTGTGGTTCGTAGACCACCAGTGGTCTGCAAGAAAGAAAATATGGTCTATGGCCTTACCATACTACACTGTTGCCTCAAAATCCCATGGCAATGAGAGCAACTGGTCTTACGAAACCCTCTTATAGTGCCGAGGCAATGGGGATGTCGGGAGAGGAGAGGCTGACTAACCACAAAAGATTACTACTACCACATCAGCTTTAGATTATTCAATATGGTTTTCTATGGTCGAGCAGATGGCAACTACTGGATGGCGTATTTTCTGTATCAGAAATATGATACAGAAAAGATGATGTGGTCTATCCAGTGCAGTTTTCTGAATCAGCACCCCAGATAACCAAACCAAATCTAAAGTTGACCAAAAACTGATTTGTAACCCTTTTGGTACTAAAGTTGGAGTGTGGTCCCTGTTCAAGTGGTCCCTGGTCAAAAAAAAAAAGGCTGGGAACCACTGCCATAGTCTGTGATCTTCATCGTCCAAGCAAGATTTCCCTTACTTTCCTTCTGCAGAAATCCAGGCGCTCATCTCCCCACCCTGCAAACCAAATGGAACCCAGCCACAGAATAATGTGTGTATCATGCCATTTTCCTGCTTCATCCACAAGATTTCACTGATAAATCTAAGAACAATGTCTAAGTACAATGTCACATCCTGTCCTATGGGTTCTTACTATTGCTTCTGCCTTTTCTCTTTGTTACTGTTATGTACCTTCAAGTCATTTCTAACTCTTGACAACTCTAAGGTAAACCTATCACAGGGTTTTCTTGGCAAGATTCATTCAGAAGAGGTTTGCCATTGCCTTCCTGTGAGGCTGAGAGAGCATGAGCAGCCCAAGGTTAACATTAGAAAAACTCATAGAGAATAGGAAAATAGAATGGCTGTACTTTGACTGATAACATTCAAGGTTTTCCATACGGACAGAGCTCAATTCAGAGCTGGTACCACCTGAGACATAGCACAACACTTTGTGTGGGATCTACATACCAAAGCTGATTGTTTGAGCAGCTGAGCCTTCCTTCATCTCTGGCAGCAGTAAAGACTGGCAATGGCAATAGACCTGGTAATGGTAATAGTATTAAACATATTTAAGGAAAATGCTTTCAAGAGGGTATTGTATTGTTTTAACATGCTGGTTTATAATTGCTTTTTATCCTTTTCAAGTGTACATTTCACATTCTTTTAATATTTCTCATCGTTAAATTCTATTTTAATGTTGACTTCTAGTATGTTTTAAAATACGTTAAAATTGTTTAAATTTAGAAACCACCTAGACCTTTGGGTAATGTCTGGTTTAATGAATTGCTTCTTAAACTCTGGGTCTTGACCTCAAATAAGGTCCCCTTAGCTCAATGTTGGGGTCCTGAAAAATTTGGCATAAGTAGAATCATAGAACTGGGAGAGACCTTGTGGGCCATCCAGTCTAATCCCCTGCCAAGAAGCGGGAAAATCGCATTCAAAGCACCCATGACGGATGGCCATCCAGCCTCTGTTTAAAAGACTCCAAAGGAGGAGTCTTCGCCACACTCCGGGGCAGAGTTCGACTGGTGAACAGTTCTCACAGTTAGGAAGTTGTTCCTAATGTTCAGGTGGAATCTCCTTTCCTGTATCATTGTTCCACGTCCTAGTCTCCAGGGAAGCAGAAAACAGGCTTGCTTCCTATGATTTCCCCTCACATATTTATGCACGGCTATCATGTCTCCTCTCAGCCTTCTCTTCTGCAAGCTAAACATGCCCAGCTCTTTAAGCTGCTCCTCAGAGGGCTTGTTCTCCAGGTATGGTCTGATCAAGGCAGAATAGAGGAGTAGCATGACTTCCCTGAATCTAGACTCCTATTTATACAGTTCAAAATTCCATTGGTTCATGTTTAACTTGTTGACCATGAGGACTCCAAGATCTTTTTCACACGTACTGCTATTGAGCCAGGCGTCCCACATTCTGAGGGTGCTTCCAGACAGCACTAAATCACGGGGTTTAAACAGGGGCAAAAAATCCCAGGACTTTAGAAGAGGTCCACATACAGACCTGTTGGTCTTAGGATTTTTGTCTCCGTTGTCCAGACTTGATGCTTTGTTGTGAGATTCAGAGGCTCCCAAGATAGCCACAACAGGATTTCTACTGGAAACTTCAATGTTTCGGATATGTGGATAAGCAGAGAATCACTGCAGTGAATCACTACAAAATTTCCATTCTTTGTCCTGGCCAGAGAAAATGTGCCCTCCATATTTCATGAAGTTTCGGGCACATAAACAAAGTTTTTGCTTTCTACTCAAGTGTCACCTTTTTAGGAACCAACTAATCAGGAACAAACATCTAAAATCCGCGAACAAATCCAGATAAAAAATCCCGTGATTTCTGATTGCAGGAACATAGACAATCTTGTGATTTCTGATCCCTGTGATTCCTGATTGCAGGGGCATACAGATATTCCCGCACATGGAAATCTCTTGTTTTTTCCCCTTTTTTCTTTAATAGCGATTGCTTCCGTTTTACAGGGAATGGTGTCTGGCCATCCTCCTGTTTCCTGTGGAAACTCCTGGGATAAAGGTACTGTCTGGACAGACCCTGTATCTTTGTATTCCATTTTTTTCCTGCCTGACTGGAGTATCTTGCATTTGTGCCTGTTGAACTTCATTTTGTTAGTTTTGGCCCATCTCTCTAATCTGTTAAGATCGTTTTGAATTCTGCTCCTGTCTTCTGGTGTATTGGCTGTCCCAATTTGGTGTCATCTACAAACTTGGTGAAAGCTTCTAAACACCACCCATCTAGACAAATCTGTTAGCAACAACATGCAATGTTTTTAGTGGACTCTGCAGAAAATGCTTCAGCTGTACTCCACAAAAGAGAAAATCAGTCTGTTTAGCAAACCTTGCAAATGCTGCTTTACTTTCAGCAAATGTTTGATTGTTACATCTATTTATTTATATATACCAATATATCTGGGGTCACAGAAATGTTTCTTGGGCAGAAAAGACTCATGTGCCAGCTGCGACCATACCTCGTGAAGCCGGATCTGGCCAGGGTGGTCCATGCCTTAGTCACCTCCAGATTGGATTACTGTAATGCATTCTACGTGGGGCTGCCCTTGAAAACGGCCCGGAAATTTCAATTGGCACAACAGGCGGCAGCCAGGTTACTAACTGGTGCGACTTACAGAGAGCGGTCAACCCTCCTGTTTAAGGAGCTCCACTGGCTGCCGTTCATTTTCCGGTCCCAATTCAACGTGCAGGTTCTTACCTACAAAGCCCTGAACAGTTTGGGACCCGCCTACCTGCGTGACTGCATTTCTGTGTACGAACCCACACGATCTCTTTGATCATCTGGAGAGGCCCTGCTTGCTCTCTGACCTCCTTCGCAGGCGCGATTGGTGGGGACGAGGGAAAGGGCCTTCTCGGTAGTGGCCTCCCGACTCTGGAACTCACTTCCCAAGGACATCAGACATGCCCCAACTCTGGCAGTCTTTAGGAGGAACCTGAAAATGTGGTTGTTCCAGTGTGCCTTCCCAGAATAAGGAAAACTCTCAGCAATATGCCCTTAATGCACTTTACCACTGATTTGACTGCGTTCCCTCATTTCTCTTTGAAAACCCTATACCAGTTATATCCTACCTCTTTCATGCCCAGCATTATTTTTGAATTTTTAAACTATTATATTTGGCCCGGCCATAGGTTTTTAAATGCTTGTGTGTTACTGTTGTTTATGTGATTTATATTAATTGTATTGTATTGATTGGTTTTGTTATTGCTTTTGTTATTGATGTACTGTGGGCTTGGCCTCATGTAAGCCTCACTGAGTCCCTTGGGGAGAGATGGTAGCGGGGCATAAAGTTATTATTATTATTATTATTATTATTATTATTATTATTATTAAAAGTGTTGCAAGTGGAAAAAGTTTAAGTGTGGATCTAGAGTTCCCAATCCCCTTTCAGCTATAGAAAATATGTAAATCTTTCCAAGGAAATCTTATGAGTCGAAGGTATGCAACTAGAACAATATATTTAGTCCTTATATTTTATGCAGTGAGCTGGATAGGCAAACAATCTTGGATATCATGAATAAGCAGCAAAATTGCCAGTTCTTTAATTTGCTGTTGTTGTATTGTACTGCAAGGGATAGAGTGATGCGCTTGTGCTTTTTTTTCCTGCCTCAGGTATCAACACAATTTTTCTGGCATTGCGTATTTGGCATCACGAATTGCATGCAACGTGGGGAGGGTGTCACTGACCTCTGGTGCAAAATGTCTTGAGCCAGCTGGTGACCAGGGAATGATGAAGGGGAAAAACGTCTGAGTGAGTGAGCTTGGTCGGCACTGGAAATGTTTGGTCTCTTGGCAATTAATTGCAAGGAATGCAGCTGTTCTAGGAAGTTAAAACAGAAGGCAAGGACAAAACCAAAAACATTTCCTCACAAAACCTCCAATCTCTGATGGTTTCTGCCGCAGAGAAAAGTTCATTCTTGTCAATGCGAGGTAATAAGAGAAAGGAGAGCAAATGATCCCGTTTTTAAAAAGGCTTAGTTCGGATTTCATGCCAGGGAAAAAAAGCATCAGACTCTTTTATCCAAAACCCACTGCAGGCTCAGTGAAGCATGTTGACATGACGTCAGCGATATAATTTATTTCTGATTGATTCCTTTGGACAGGATTGGAAATATTTGGCAGAGCAGATGAGGAATGAGGAAATGGGAGGGAGAAGGCAGGCGATAGTGAGATGCCCCTCCTCTAGAAAGCTCCAGTGGTCTTGGCTCAGGGATCACCCTAGAAAGCCAAGATTTGTTTGGCATTTTCCATTAGTCCTTTCTCTGAACCCATGAGATCTAGAAACCTGCCTATTTCAAAAAGAAAAAAAGTGAATATCACTTATCTGGAATTCCAAAATTGTCCATATTAATAGCTGAGATATGATGTCTTTCCTTTCTGATGCTTCAGTGGACAGAAACTTTGTTTAATGCACCAAGTTACTAAAATATTACGGATATAATTTTAATAAGGTGTGTGTGAAACTTTAAATGATTTTTGTGTTTAGGCTTGGGTCTCATCTCCAAGATATCTCATTATGTACATACATGGAAGTAGAGATATTCCAAAATCTGAAAAAGAAATCTCAAACATTTTGGTTCCAAGCATTCCAGATTAGTAATAATAATAATAATAATAATAATAATTGATTAGCCCTTAGGCCATATCGCAATACCAAAGAAACAACAAGGCTCGATAAGACTTGATTGCACTCTATGTAGTAGGTTAAATAAGACACTTATAGCAGTACAGTAAATAAATAAATATGCTAAATATGCTATTTTTTGTTTATTATTATTATTATTATTATTATTATTATTATTATTATTATTACGGAATATATACTTCATATTTCCTTATCACTCCATAAGGGTAAAGATACTCTACCTATCCCATCTTCAGTATATTTTATTATGTACATATACAGGCAGTCCCTGAGTTACAAACATCTGACTTATAAACCTACAGCTAAGAACAGAGGTGAGACAACACAGAAATCTACCCGTAGGAAGAGTAATTCACTCCTGAAAGAGTTATGATGTTGGGAAAGTGTCTTAGCAAAAGCTTTACCACCAATACTTTTTTCAACATTTTTTTCAAAATCCAATTATCCCAGGGACAGAAAATGAGGTGAAATCTTCTGAACAGGGCACAGACAGCAAAACAAACACCGCAAGAGTATTAAACTATCCCTATGCTAGCCAAAGCTCACTCACTCTATCGCTTTCTCTCTCTCTCTCTCTCTCTCTACACTCTTGGGTGGAGTTGGATTTAAAAAATGTATCTGTTCTGACTTACATAAAATTTAACTTAAGAACAAACTTACAGAACCTATCTTGTTCGCAACTTGGGGACCATCTATCGTGCAAATGCCAATTCCAAAAATGAAAGCGAAAAAAACCCTGAAATCCTAAGCATTGCTGGTCCTAAGCATTTCAAATAAGTAATGCTCTATCTAGGTGTTTCTCAACCTTCCTAATGCCTCGACCCCTTAATACAGTTCCTCATGTTGTGTTGACGACACCCCCCCCCCTCCCCGCCAACCATAAAATTATTTTCGTTGCTTCTTCATAACTGTTATGAATTGTAATGTAAATAACTGATATGCAGGATGTATTTTCATTCACTGGACAAAATTTGGCACAAATGCTTCATATGTTCAAATCTGAATACTGGAAGGGTTGGAGGGGAGATTGATTTTGTCATTTTGGAGTTGTAGTTGCTGGGTTTTTTAGTTAACCTACAATCAAAGAGCATTCTGAACTCCACCAATGTTAGAATTGAACCAAACTTGGTACACAGAACTCCCATGACTAACAGAAAATACTGGAAGGCTTTGGTGGGCATTGACCTTGAGTTTTGGAGTTGTAGTTCACCTACATCCAGGGAGTACCGTGGACTCAAACAATGGTGGATATGGACGAAACTTGGCACAAATATTCAATATACCCAAAGGTGAACACTGGTGGAGTTTGGGGAAAATAAACCTTTTCATTTGGGAGTTGTGGTTGCTGGGATTTATAGTTCACCTACAATCAAAGAGCATTCTGAACCCCACCAACGATAGAATTGGGTCAAGACAGAACCGTCATGACCAGCAAAAATACTGCATTTTCTGATGGTCTTTGGCGACCCCTCTGACACTCCCTCACAACCCCCCCCCCCCCGGGGTCCCCAGGATTTCTCAGATTGAGAAACACTGCTCTATTTATTTCTGCAGCAAGTAGGAATGGAGGAGAAATTTATTGAGCTTGCCTTTTAATATAAATGGATTTTAATTTAGCACTTTTGACCAATATATGAACCCAAGCGTCTTGTTTTTTTCCCTGTGCCTTCAAGTCACTCCCGACTTACGACAATCCTATCACAGCGTTTTCTTGCCAAGATTTATTCAGAGGAGGTTTGCCATTACTTAACCTTGAGTATAGCCCACAGCACTGATATTCCCTGACTGTTCCCTTCCAAGTACTAAACGGATCTTCCCCTGCTTAGCTTCTGAGATCTGGCTAGATTTGGAGCCTTCAGGCTTTAAAGGCTAAAACCCACTTACTGTTTCTAATTATGTAGCAGAATTCTTCATGCACACAAGAATATGTACATTCTGGGAGAATTCACATAAAACTGTGCAAATGAATGAAAATAACACTCAAAATGAATTGCCTTGCAAAAATGAGCATATTCCACAAAACGGCACATAAAAATGCATGTAGGGGAAATGAGTTTTAAAAAGCTGCTGGATTCTTTTATGCTTTTTTAAAAATGCCCAAACAGACTAATAAGGCTATCTCTTTGAAAACTACTGAGAATTTTGAGTTTGTTGATATTTTTTAATCTTTCCTGTTATTTATATCCCAGCACAGGGAGTCAAATATGGTTCTCCTTTCTATTTTATCTTCACAACATGGTAAAGTGCAAACCATAGCTGCTTGTGTGGATCCCAGAGCCCCAAATTCAGCCTGAGGCTATTACGAATTGTGGGAGCTGAAGTCCAAAACACCTAGAGCAGTGTTTCTCAACCTGGGGGTCGGGACCCCTGGGGGGGGGGGTGTTAGGTCACCAAAGACCATCTGAAAACACATATTTCTGATGGTCTTAAGAACACAGTGCTCTCAATTCCTCCCAAATCCCTCCAGTATTTTCTGTTGGTCATGGGGGTTCTGTATGGGAAGTTTGGCCCAATTATATCATTGGTGGGGCTCAAGGGGCTCTTTGATTGCAAGTGAACTATACATCCCAGTAACTACAACCCCCAAATATCAAGAAGGAAGGAAAGACAAAAAAAGAAGGTAGAGAGGACAAAAGGGTGGAAGGGAAGGACAGAAAGAACAAAGGGAAGGAGGAAGGAAAGAGAAGAAAGGGCGGGAAGGAGGGAGGGAGGAAGGAAAGAGAAGAAAGGGCGGGAAGGAGGGAGGGAGGAAGGAAAGAGAAGGAAGGACAAAAGGGTGGAAGGGGATGATAGAAGAAAAGGAAGGAAGGAAGGAGGGAAGAAAGGGAAGGAAAAAGGAAAAGGAAGGAAGGACAAAAGGGTGGAAGGGGAAGATAGAATCATAGAATCAAAGAGTTGGAAGAGACCTCATGGGCCATCCAGTCCAACCCACTGCCAAGAAGCAGGAATATTGCATTCAAATTACCCCTGACAGATGGCCATCCAGCCTCTGTTTAAAAGCTTCCAAAGAAGGAGCCTCCGCCACACTCCGGGACAGAGAGTTCCACTGCTGAACGGCTCTCACAGTCAGGAAGTTCTTCCTCATGTTCAGATGGAATCTCCTCTCTTGTAGTTTGAAGCCATTGTTCCGCGTCCTAGTCTCCAGGGCAGCAGAAAACAAGCTTGCTCCCTCCTCCCTGTGGCTTAGATAGAAAGATAGAAAGAAGGAAGGGAAGGAAGAAGGGAAGAGAAGGAAGGAAGGATGAAAGGGTGGAAGGGAAGGAGAAAGGGAAGGAGGAAAGAAAAAGAAGGAAGAGAAGGGTGGAAGGAAGAAAGGGAAAGAGAAGGAACAAAGGACAAAAGGGAATGGAGGGAGGGAGGGAAGGTAGGGAGGGAAAAAAGAGAGAAGAAAGGAAGGACAAAGGGGATGGAAGGAAGGAGAAAGAGAGGGGGAAGAGGGGAGGTAAGAGGGAAGGAAGGATGAAATGGTAGAAGGGAAGGAGGGAGGGAGGAAAGAGAGAAGGAAGGAAGATAGGATGGTGTGAGAGAGGAGGGCCTGAGAAAAGAGCCCAAGGGTCTGCATCCGGCCCCCAGGCCTGGGTTTGCCCAAACCTGCTGTAGATACACCCTAAGTTGTCCAATGTCACTGGGAGAGTTTTGCAGGACATGAAGCTACATCTCACTCATCTCAGTTCTATACTCCAAGCACTATGTTTCATTCATACAATTTTCACAGTGTGCTCTCCTGCACGATACAGCCAATCGATTCCTATTCTTTATTTATGGCATAGTGCTATTTGCGTCATGGGACCTATTTGACACTGGAGTCGATGTGTGAAGGGTCCCGTCTTCCAAGATGGTGAATGGACTACCGTCTCGCAGTCCTCTTTCATTCTATGGGGTGGGGGGAAGGCGACATTAGTCACGGTTATATAAGTTTAGCTCCATTAGCAGCTTATTATGCAAAATGCTCCCAAATACAATCTCTATCTCTACAGGGGTAACGGAACCCCTAACCAAGCAGAGCAATCATCCAAGCCGTAACAGAATTTCAAATTGCTAGGCAAAATAATTAAAAGGCTAGCCATAGATGAAGACTTTGGGAAATACAAATCAAAGCTTGCAACAACCTGGACAGAAAGAGATTGCCACTGCCCAAGGCTATTTCTCTGGCAGCCGACCTCGTATCAGTGAACTGGGTAAAATAATGGCTGGCTTCCCCCAATGATGGAGTGATCAGGTCAGTAGGCAGCAAGAAAACTGTGCTGGAGGAGGGAGAGTTGTTTGGAAATATTCACATCACCATTTTTCTTTTGTGAATTCCTCAGACAGCAATGTTACCCAGTCAGGGATCTTATGGCACATATTATACAAGGTGTGATGCTTTTACTAGACATCTCTTTCTTTAAAAATCAAACCAAAATTAGAAACAATCAAAGCTTATAGCCAATTAAGAATGATGGCCTCAATGAAGAAAATGGAGAGTGAGGGCAAGAGAAGTTAAATGAATGATTCCCCCACTCCCCCAGGGAGTGTTGTATGATCACGAAAATGGTGATGAGATGTTTTTCGGCAGCATCAAAAATATTCATGAAAAGTGGTGAATAATTTTGGCTCCGTGTCCTAGTTCCAAAGATGTGGGATTCCCTTTTCTCCATATGCTTGAAAAGTGAAGAGGAATTTTCCTTCTGCTATATGGAGAGAAGTTACAAGGGTGAGGAAAGGGAAAATGGCACTTTCTCCCCACTCTCCAGACACCTTCCTCTTCTCCTTTTTGAGCAACAGGGATGATGGTATCTTCTGTCCAACTTCAAGCTTGCTGCTGAGTTTAGCTGTGGTCTTAAGATGCATCTATACTGTAGAACTGATGCAGGTTAACAGCACTTTAACTGCCATGACTCAGTGTTATGGAATCATAGAATTTGTAGTTTTACTCTTTGCCAGTGAGTGCCGGTGCTTCCTCAAACTACAGGTTTCCATAGCATTGAACCATGGTTGTTAAATTTGTGTCAAATTATATGAATTCTGCCGTGTATATGTAGCTTTATACCTGCAGTAGTTGGGAAAATAGATTGTCCTACAAACAATACATTGTGCTGAGCTATTTATTTATTTCCCATACTTGGACCCAGCCCTTTTCACCCCGAAGGGTGAAGCAGCAATTTGATGCCCAACAAACAAATTCCAAAAATAACAATTACAATTAAAACAGCAAGAAAACACACATTATTAAAACAGCAATTAAAATCACACAAATTCAAAATTGTGTGATCAGTCCATTAATCTGTTGCTCTCCATTATTGCACTGATATAGTTAGTGCTTGGATTCTTGGTCCCATAAACCATGTCTTAAGTTTTTTCCTGAAGGACAGGAAGGAAGGGGCTGATTTAATTGGAGAGGAAGCCACCACTGAGAAGGCCCTGTCTCTCGTTCCCACCAGTCGTGCTTCCATGCCGAAGGAGCCTGCTGTCCATAGACATCTTCGATCTTGGGGCGCCCTTTTTACTTTCCTGCTGACACGATGCCTATTGATCTACTCACATTGCATGCTTTTGAACTGCTGGGTTGGCAGAAGCTAGGGCTGACTGTCAGGAGCTCTCTCCGACTCGCTGCTTTGAACTGTTGACCCTGTGGTCAGGAACCTTTCCTGCAGCTAGCGGCTTTAACTGCTGTGCTACCGCAGAATCTTCCATTTATATATTTCAATAGAAAACCAATGCAAGGTATCTTCTATCGGCTTCCCTTCCCAACATGCCCCTTAAAATAATCAAATTAGAACTTATTCTGAATGCCAATTTTTCCCTTAAGTAGATTTTTAGGAGCACAGGGCCTTTGAAAAGGTGGCTCCTGCTCTATGGAACTCTTCCCATAAAAAAAGCAATGCAAGTGCTCCTCCTTTCTGGCCTTAAGAAGACTGCCTCATGCGCTTCTGTTTGAGCAAGCATTTAATTTCCCCAAGGAGCTACATGTGATCTGTTAAAAGCGCAATCTTTTCATCTCATTCTTTTTTATTACTTCTCATAATGATTTCTTGATTATCGCTCCTTTTATTCTTCCTTTTAATCTTTTATAGCGTTTTAATTGTTGGAAGCTGACTCGGTTTTGCAAAGAAGGGCAAGTTATAAATAATTTCGATAAATAAAATTATGGACGGGGAAACACAGGAAGAGCAGAAATGGAGCAATAGGAACAAAGGCGGTACCAAGCATATCAATGTAGCTTAGGGCAAGGCAGGCATTTTAACTGGGATTGCTTTCCATAAACTATACCTCCTGACTCGAATTTCCACAATTTAATCCTTTGAAGGTGGTTTTTACTATGTATATTTTGGATATTGGGTGATATTTTTGCTGTTGCATCATGTTAAGATTAATTTGTGACCTATATTTTGTTTAAAAAATCAGTAATTTTAATTTTAATGAATGTCAACAATGTTCATTTTAGAATAACATTTAGTATTATTATTACAGATAATAATCTGTGAGATGGGTTGTCCATTTTAATTACTTTTTTAAAAAAATGTGAAACCAAGGTTTTAACAATTGTGCTAATAGTGAAAAATGTAACAATCAATCTCATTACATTTTCTTAACGTTTTGGCATTAAAAGGCTAATTTTCTTGAATGATGTAATGCCATTGCCTTCGCATTAATACTCCGGTTTCCAAGTCCTGGCGCAGAGTGTGTGATTACATGTCATTTTATGAGGAATAAAAGGACATATGCCTGCCCCAAGGGGCTTACAAACTAGAAATGGAAACGGTAGAGAAAAGAGAGAAAAATTGTGCCAGAAAGGAACAGGGAGAGAATTTGTGACCATGGCAGCTATAAGACCTAACTGTAGCATGTCTCGCTGAGATCTGTGCTTTCATCAAGCTTGGGCATATTACCTTTTTGAGACCAAGGCTCCCAGAAATAGACAGCATGGCCATGAACAATTGTGGCTATGGAATCTGATAGTCCAAAAATATAAAATGTGATTATTAGGGAAGGGATGCAAAGGTGGCTATAGTAGACGAATGAGGGAGTAAATCATAAAAATAGATTTGGGTTGCTGTGAGTTTTCCGGGCTTTATAGCCATATTCCAGGATCATTCTCTCCTGATGTTTTGCTCACATTTATGGGAGGCATCCTCAGAGGTTGTGCTTTCTGTTAGTAAACAAAGAGGAACACTAAAAAAGAGGGGAATTCCTGACATAAAACAATCAGTGCCAGCTAACTCCTCCCAACAAAGGATTTCCCCCAGGCAGCAATCAGCCAGGCTTTGACACTGCAAGGCCAAAATCAAGGTGGCCATTTGCAACATTCACATTTGCCTCAAGCAGCAAGAGTTCTTTCTCCCACTCTGGACATTCCACAGACATATAAACTGCATTTGCCTTGTGCTGTCACACCCAGACCCTATAAAAATAAACTAAGATGTGCTTCTCTCTTTATCTGGGCGGACCGCTGGGGTCTTTCTTTAGAAGCTTGAGATTTTCAGCAATTGAGGCTACTTCAGTCTTTAAACATCAAAACAGAATATTTATTTCTCAAAATCCTTGCAGACTTGGCACAGCTTGTTAAAGTTACAAACAAAACAGTCAATTGGTGAAACCATAGAGATGATCTTTCTTTCCTTCAGTTAGTGAGGTAACCTTTTCCCCAAAAGGCAGATAAGATTCTGGAATCTTTCACCCTAACCCTGAGCTGCTATGGTTTAGTAAAAAGCAGGTTTTTTCCCTATCTATAGCTCTAGGTTAGCTTTGGAGATGAAGTAATGCTCAATATATAACTCAATACTTATTCTATCTATCTCCATAGTACTCAATAGCTTCTCTATCTAAATCTCAATATGCTTCTATATAGCTCAATTACTATTTCTCAATACTAAATTTATCTATCTATCTTAATCTATATCTCAATATTACCCAATATCTATATATAACTCAACTACTCAATAATACTCAATAGTTCTTGTAATGGTTTTCTCGTAGTACCTGCCTGGCACATCTGAATCTTTCTTTCTCAACTGAACATGGCAGGGGAGATTCCAAAATGGAAATCTCAACCCAGGAGAAAAGGCGGTCCCTAGACCTTTCTGAACCAATAGCTGCAAAGGAGGCCAGCAGACTGGCTTTCCAGCCTCTGATAACGTTAACTTTCAGAGTGCAGCTAAGAGTGTAGCAACCCTGGGGAAATGCAAAGGAACACTATCCCATGCAACTAAAGATAATGTAAACTATGCTCCTGGAAGACGGAACATGCCTAGTTTCCAACAGACCTCTCAACCTCTGAGGATGGCTGCCATAGATGTGGGTGAAACATCAGAAGCGAATGCTTCTGGAACATGGCCATACAGTCCAGAAAACTCATAGCAACCCAATGATTCTGACCATGAAAGCCTTCGACAACACAAAAATAGACTTGTCTATCCAGGCTTAAGAGTTCTAAATGTCTTGCTTTGAATTCTGGTATTCATCCATGTCAATGCTCAACTTCCCTTGCTCTCCATCTCATAATTTATTTTAGGCCCCTGCTATCAAATCCAGATTATCTTCTTTAAACTAGGTAATGTGGCTGTGTAGACTCATATAATCCAGTTCAAACCAGATAATGTGGATCATCTGCTTTCATAATCTGGGTTATATGGCAGTGTAGAAGAGGCCTAAGAATAATAGAATAATACAGTTGTAAGAGAGCGCATCAGTCATCCAGTCCAACCCTCTGCCATGCAGGAAAAGCACAATCAAAGCACCCCAACAGATGGCCATCCAAATGAGGCCTCCTCCACACTCAAAGGTGGAGAGTTTCACTGTTGAACAAGTCTCATGGCCAGGAAGTTCTTCCTAATGTTCAGGTGGAATCTCCTTTCCTGTCATTTGAACCCATTGCTTCAAGTCCTAGCCTCCAGGGCAGCAGAAAACAAACCTACTCCCTCTTCCTTATGACATCCTTTCACATACTTATACCTGGCTATCATGTCTCCTCTTGACCTTTTTCTTTAACCCCCATCCTTTAGAAAAGACAGAATATGCAATATATTCTACAGTACTACATTGAGCACACTTATCTTGTCTGAGATCAGAAGCTAAACTGGGTTGAGCCAGTTACTACATGGTCAAAAACTACCAACAGAATGCCAGAGATCTCTAAAAACATCTAGGATAGAATCTCATCTTACTGCTGGTCAATGTTTGCAAAGCTGAATTAGATGAACTGGTGGTCTGACTAGACATAAGACAGCTACTTACATTCCTAACATGGTCCTGTTGACAAACTGAAAAAGAGATGTTTCTCCTTTTGCACAATGTGCTGATTGAAATAATGCTTGCTGGGGAGTTCTGGAAGAAAATGAACGTACTTTTCAAAGTAATTTTTCCCTTGCCCTCTGCGAGAAAGAACAACATGATGGGAGAGACTTTGGGTGCAACTACACTGTAGAATGAATTCAGTTTGACATTGCTTTAACTGCTGTGGAATCCTGGGAGTTGTAGGTTGGTGAGACACTAGCACCCTTTGGCAGAGAAAGTTGAAGACCTGGAATGGCAACTCCCATGATTCCATAGCATTGAGCCATGACAGTTAAAGTGATGTCAAACTGCATTAATTCTACGGTGTAGATGCACCTTAGGAGATATTTAAATGGCTCCAAATAGTGGAGCTGGAAGAAGGTATGTGGGTGAGTAAGGAGATAAGATAGACAGCAGCAGAAGGGAAGGCCAGTGTGGGTTTTTGAAGGTAAGGACGAGAAGCCTGAACAAAATCCAGGAATAGACAGGAAGGCAGTGCAAGTAGCCTGCGGAGCCCCGGCGTCAGATATAATGCCAAGAAGAGCAAAGACTTTGGGCAGCAGTTTGCTGAACAGAGGCCAAGGGAGCAAAGTGACCCAGGAGAAGGTACTGGAAGTACAGAAAACTTGGAACCCATTTTTAGAGCTTGCCAAAGAGCTAAACTGGGGGAAGTGTTCTATAAGTTGTTATTGTTGTTATGTATCTCCATCTTATTCCAGTGTATGGCGAACTTGTCTCAGGGTTTTTTTTGGCAAGCAACATCAGGGAATGTTTGCCAGGGCTGCCTTCTTAGGCTGAGAGACAGTCTTGCCCAGGGTCACCTTGTGGATTTCCATGACTGAATGGGGACCTGAACTCCTTTTCTCAGAGTCCTAGTCCAACACGCAAATCATTACACTACGGTGTTTCATGTGTTGTCATTACCCTCCCATGACTTTCCAAAGCTTGGCATATTGCTTCCTCCCCTTTCAATACAACTTGGAACGGATTCAGACTAATCAAATAAATGAGGGGATAAGGTACAATTCAGTAATGATGAATGCAGCCCATGGTTCATAGAAAATGACAAGTGGCTCAGAAGTTCAGCTTCACATAGAGAAGTGACAAAAGCATGTATCTTGCCTAGCTCAACTGTCTCCAACATTTGGCTGTTCCAGGAGGACACTTCCTTGAATACCAAATTATAACAAATCCTGGGAGTTGTCCTTTGGTGAGAAATCAGCACTGTTTGGCAGAGAAAGGTGAAACTACAGCTCCTATGATCCCATAGCATTGAGCCCTTGTAGTTAAAGTGGCATCAAAACGCACTAATTCTACAGTGTAGAGGCACCCATAATCTTCCATATCATGTTGGAGGATTCACTCAGAATTTGCCAGGAGTGACTCAAGAAACTGCAAGTCGCTTCTGGTGTGAGAGAATTGGCTGCTCAGGGGACACCCGGATGTTTTACCATCCTATGGGTGGCTTCTCTCATGTCTCCGAATGGGAAGCTGGAGCTGACAGATGGGAGCTCACTCCATCTTGCGGATTCAAACCGCCGATATTCAGGTCAGCAGTCCTGCTGGCACAAGGATGTAACCCATTGCGCCACTGCAGCTCCTACTGCATCTACTAATATAGGCACTCTTTGGTATTGTCACCTAAAACGTTGTAAACTACCTCTCCACATTTCACCCATGTTTTTTTTTTCCTGGCAAACAAAACAATTTCCTTCCTAATGAAATGCTCGGAACAGCAATTATTGTTTACTATTGGATATATATTTTTGGTTCAGCCAGTATAGTATCTTATGGAGGCGAACGAAATCCCAAGGGTTTTTTTTTAAAGTGGGGCAAGCCCAGAAACTGAGCAGCAGAAGAGATATATTTTAATGGGTTTAAGAAATGCAAGAAATATACGTTAAACCATTCCAGTAACCCTTACTGCTCACCCTCAGTGAATTCCACCGAGGTCAGAAAATATCTTCAACTTGCTCAATGCAAGCTATTTTAAAAAATATATATCCTCTGTAATGTGGGCGCAGGAGAGTTAAGAAGCAGTTAGAGTGAGAGCAATGCTTCTTGCACTGAAATACTTACATAATATAATATAAAAGTAATATGAAGCAAACTGTGAAATAATCTAAAAACAATTAATAATTTAAAACTTTCCAACAACCTGCTTTTAAAGTAGTGTAGTCATAACTGTAACCCAGCATGGTGTAGTGCTCCGTGTTTTGGGTCAGGACTCTGAGAGACCAATAGCCTGAATCCATGCTCACTTGCCAGGTGACCTTGGGCAAGTCATACTTTCTCAGCCTACCAAAAGGACAAAGACAACCCCCATCTGAGCAATTATGCACAGAAAATTCTGTGATAGAGTTTCTTTAGTCTAGCCAATGTTGGGAATGACTTGAAGACATTTGAATAACAATTATCAGCCAGAAATTAAAAAATGTATTTATTTTTAATAGTAATTTTTAGAGCTTGCCAAAGAGCAAGCTCTAAAACACCCCCATCTCTACAATTCACATAATTATTTCTTCTCCTTTCCTCTGTTGAGCTACTCATTGTGCTCCCCATCTCCGGAGTCCTTTCTTTTTTTTATGATCCCACCAGAACCTCATTTCTTCTGCTGGGGGTTGGTTCCCTTCTTCTTTCTTTAAAATTTCTTCAACAAATTTTTCCATATACTTTCAAAATCATTATTCTTCCTTAGGCCTTTTAAAACATTTAGATTGAATGTTAATTTATCATTTATTGCTAATTTCCAAATTTCCTTATACCATCCTTATATCTTAATTTCCACCTCTCCTTTCCAATTTTTTTTTTGCTATTAGCAGCCTTGCATCTGTTAACAACATTGTTATCAAATTATTTTCATTTTCATTCCATTCATCTGTATTATAAATAGATAACAGTATAGCTGCCGGATTTATATTAATTTTTTTCTTCATAATACTTTCTATCTCTACTATAAATTTCCCCCCAAACCTCTGTACGCATTTGCATTGCCACCACATGTGAATATATATTCCCCTTTCTTGGCAAACCCCTCCAACATTTTTCTGAACACTTCTTATAGCCAATGCAGGCATGGAGCCGGGGGGGGGGGGGGGGCTTGAGGGGCTTCAGCCCCCCCCCCCCGAATTCTCATGGTGGTTCGCGAAAAGGCCTTACTGGTGCATTATTTAAACTGTTATGTTTATTCATATCATGATCTGATCACCATACTCAATATATCCCATATGCATGGGGGTATTGGGGTAACGATACAAAAGGTTTGCTAGGGTAGACCCTCTTTCACTCAAGACTCAGCCCCCCCCAACCCCCCGAAAAACTCACCCCCCCCCCCGAATCGAAATCCTGGCTACGGGCCTGATATGGTGTATTTTTATTGGGGTCAGGTAGAACTCCCGGTGGCACAGTGGTTTAAACCCCTGTGCCGGCAGGACTGAAGACCGACAGGTCGCAGGTTCGAATCCGGGGAGAGGCGGATGAGCTCCCTCTATCAGCTCCAGCTCCTCATGTGGGGACATGAGAGAAGCCTCCCACAAGGATGATAAAACATCCAATCCTCCCGGCATCCCCTGGGCAACGTCCTTGCAGACGGCCAATTCTCTCACACCAGAAGCGACTTGCAGTTTCTCAAGTCGCTCCTGATACGACCAAAAAAAAGGGGGTCAGGTACCATTTCCATACCATCCTGTAGTTTTCTTTGATTCCAATTGATAAATTCTTGAGGTATCTTGCTCTTCATAATATTTAAAATTTAACAAAGTTGCTCCCTCTTGAAAGAGATGGAGATAGTGTTCCAGAGGGTGTTTCACTCTTGCAGTCAGACCAGAGCTTGGAAGAGGGATGCTTCTGGACTAAACTTTGCAGATTTATTCAGTCAGCATGGAAATTTGTCATGCTGGATGGGGATTCTGGAATTTGTAGTCCAACAACAATTTTTTTCCAAGTGAACTGGAAAAGGAGACTTTAAAAGATGGGGGTTGGTATTTAAAAGGATGACAGCTATAGAAAGATACTTCACTACAGAGGAAAGTACAATAAGAATTGTGCTTAAATGCCATGAAGATAGATTTGGACTAAGTTGTGGAGGGGGAAAAGGCTAGCTCTGAGAAAAGTTGAATCTGCAAGATCAGCTTCCTTTGGAAATCCTCCAGCAGCTGGACTATTGGCCCAAGCAACCCACGCAAGTGAATGATAGGGTGGGAAGTAGAAGCATTATTCAAGATGTCACAGAGTCTCAGTGGAGGAATACCTCAAGATTTCTTGCAGCTATGTAGAGGCAGAGGATGCTCAGACACAGTGCTTGCATGGCCTGAAGCTATCCTTACCTGCAATATTGCAAGCTATACCATCCATGGGCGTCATATCCATAATTTTCATTACCCACTTTCCAACATATATTTCCCCCACAAAAGTGCTTGTGGACCTTTCTAGGTCCTCTAGTGCTATTCTAAAGAATGCTTCCAACCTTTGTCAAAATATAGGGGTTTCTATTAGCCATGGTTTCAGGTATCTATGGGGATCTTAGAACATATCTTCTGCAGGTACAGGGTTTGTACTGTATATACATACATTCCCTGAGTTACAAACATCAAACTAACAAATGGCTCATAGTTACAAACAGGGGTAAGACAACAGGAAGTGAGAGAAATCTACCACTTGGAAGAGTAATTCACTCCTGAGAGTTATCATGGGGAAAACGTCTCCATTGAAGCTTATTCACCAATTCTTGTTTCCACAACAAACTAAATTTTTCAAAAACCAGTTATCACAGAGACAGAAAGTGAGATGAAATGTTCTGAACAGGGGCACAGATAGCAAAACAAACACCAAAAACTAGATAGATAGATAGATAGATAGATAGATAGATAGATAGATAGATATAGTTGGAGTGACACTTAAAAAAACTGACCTGTTTTGACCGACATAAAAATTTAACTTAAGAACAAACCTACAGAAACTATCTTATTCATAACTTGGGGACTGTCTGTAATTTTATAATTTCACATGTTTCTGTGTCTTGGAAATGGCTCAATATTTCACATGTAGAGCACATGCATTATACACAGAAGCCTGAATCCTATTGGTGTTCCCAGTTACGACCTCATCACATGGGCTAATTTGCCTGTCGTATGCCGCTTCCTCTCCCCTTTTGCCATGGAGCCCATTATATGATGTCCATCTATTTCTGTCCATTGTTGCAAAGGCAATACAGGAAGCCTCCTGTGTTGCCACTATGGCGGCGTATGCCACATGCTCTCCCCTTTTGCCTTGGAGCCCATTTATTGACGTCCATCTATCTCTGACAGGGCTCCATGGCAAAAGGGGAGAGCATGTGGCATACGTCGCCATAGTGGCAACACAGGAGGCTTCCTGTATTGCCTTTGCAACAATGGAGAAGCCGGGCAACAGATGCTTCCCCATGTGGGATGGGGCCAGTGGTAAGTCGGGCAATGCTGGACATGGGATGATGGGTTTCCATACCCCTCCCCAGGATGTGTGCAAATCCTGACCTTGATGTGATAATGTACTAAAAGTATTCCTATTGGATCACTGGGATTTGCCTAAGTATTAACTCACTAAGCAAGAGTTAAGTCAGTGGATCTAATGTAGCTCCAATGAACTAACTAGTAGAATGTAGATCAGAATACACCAAGTTTGATGTAATCTCTTTAGTTTCTTATGTTCTTAGTGTCAGACCACTGGGCTGTTCACTGTAAAGATGTTCTCTCTCGCACTCGTTTCTTCTTGTCTCAGGCAAGCCTTAACACTTTGACACTTTGAAGGTTCCAGAGCCAACCCTCCCCCCCCAAAGGAACTACAGTAGGCAGCACAAAGCCTGGAAATGTGGAGGAAAAAATAATTTAAAATCCATTTCCAGATTTATTATGGAATTGGGTTTTTAGAGGGGAGGGGAAGGATAACTGTCGAGGAATGCTGCATCTCATTTTACTGCAACACTGACACTCTGAAAGGTTATCAACACCGTTCTGTCGGTGACGCATATTAGTGAAATCCTTCAGTTATGCCAGTGTACACAATTTGACAGCTGTTGTGCATGGAGGTTTTCACAACCTCCTTGTGCAACTTAATGGCACTAAGGTACATTCTCAAGGCCAGATGTGGCTAATGGGGTGGGAAAGTGGCCAAGCAACTGTCAAGACTGCAGGATGTCCAGGAGGAGATTGGTTCTCCCTTTTCTCCTGGCTTGCACTCACAGCAATACAAAACTATTAGGTTGCATTGTGCAGCTATGGAGTAGGCCTAGTGTCTAGGCATCTTTCTGGACCGCAATCTGACCATAAATCAACAGTGTGATATGATAGCTAAAAGAGCCAATGAAATTCCAGACAGCATTCATAGAAAAATAGTGTCTAGATATCAAAGAAAGTAAGAATACTTGTGTATTCTGCTTTGGTCAGACTTTACATTGAATGCTATGTCTAGTTCTGGGTACCACAGTGCAAGAGGGGTCAGGACAGACTGAAATATGTCCAGAGGGAGCATGACCAAAATGGTAAGAGCTCTGGAAACCATGTCTTGTGAGGAGCAGCTTAGGGAGCTTGGTATGTTTAGTGTGTAAAAGAAAAGTTGAGAGGTGTGATAGATATGTTTAAATACTTGAAAGGATGTCATATTGAAGATGGAACAGGCTTGTTTTCTACTTCTCCTGAGCAGTGGATTTAAACCAGAGGAAAAGAGATTCTACCTAAATATTAAAATTTTCTGATTGACAGTGGAATGTGTTGCTTTAGAGTGTGGCAGAGTCTCTTTCTCTGGAGGTTTTAAATGTGGAGTGTTTTCACTCTGTATTCCTGCATGGCAGGGGGTTGGTCTGGATGACCCATTGTGGACTTCTCAAATCTGTGATTCTATTCTATGTAGTATCTCTGATGAAACTTTGTGCTACTCAACATGACTATTGGATTCGAGCCTACAAAGGATCAGACCAGAGCAATCTCAAGACCATTTCTCCTGGAGGCAAAAAACCAAGATGTTTGCTGTCCTCACCTCATCTCTCTCACACAAGTCAACTGAGAGATGATTGAACCTTACTTCTCTTTTCAAATGGAGTGAGCATGTTTTCTGCTTCTCCAGAAACCGCAACAAAACTAATAGATTCAAATTAAAAGAAAATAAATTCTACCAAAACTTTAGGGAAGAATTTATTTTCTGCAAGAGCTGTTTGACTGCCTCTGAGGGTGGTGGGCAATCCTTTTTTTTGAAGGTTGGAGGACCATGTCTCAGAGATGCTTTAGTTCTGTATTCCTCCATGACAGCGAACTGGACCTAATCATCATCATCATCATCATCATCATCATCATCATCAAACTGCAAAGACTCTGGTATAAGCCAGTAAATGTGGTGCCAGTGGTGATCGGCACACTGGGTGCAATGCCTAAAGACCTTGGCCTGTACTTAAACACAAATGGCGCTGACAAAATTACCATCTGCCAGCTGCAGAAGGCCACCTTACTGGGATCTGCACACATCATTCGCCGATTCATCACACAGTCCTAGACACTTGGGAAGCATCCAACGTGTGATCCAATACAACAGCCAGCAGGGTGATCTTGTCTGCTGTGGACTCATCTTGTTGTGTTTCAAATAATAATAATAATAATAATAATAATAATAATAATAATAATAATAATATAAAATTTTATTTCTATACCACCCTATCTCCCTGAAAGGACTCAGGACAGTTTACAACAGAAAACTGGCAAACATTCAAAGCCGGAATAACATAACAAACAGATCAAATCATAAACAATAAAATAAACAACATCAGGTGTACTTATAGAACAACTCAAAAATAACAAATGTAGAAATTTAAATATATAAATCAAACATTTAGATCTAATAATAGCAAACAATCAAAACATTAGAAGTAAAAGGGCATTTACAAGTTAACAGGGCTGAGGTGGTATCTGAGTAAGAGCGTTTAAGGTGCTGGTCAAATTAAAATTATTATATTGCACAATTCTACAAGTTAAAAAGGACTTATATGGGTCTAGTTATCCTCCCACACCCACCTCCCAATTTCTGATTCTCTCCCCATAGCATCCACCCCCATTCTTTATGCTCTCCCAGAGATTCCCAGATCCTCACAATTAAGGAGTCCTCTGAATACTGTTTAGGCACAGGAATGCAACCCAGGTCTTCACGTGGGGTATAAACTGTGGTATGAGGTCCTTGGGGAGGCAGATGGGGGGGGCGTTTTTGCTCATGATGGTGAGGTGCTACTATCCATGTAAGTAAAAGTCCTTTAGTGCCAAGATCTTATTGATTGGCTTAACATAGTTGGATTGTACATATACCCAAAGTCTTGAGCTTGTCTCGTCCACAGGCCTCGCCCAACCTACCCTGATCCAGAACCCAGACCAAACTTCTTTACTGCAGTGGCCTTGTAGTATCTTCCAACACTAAAATGTCATTGTTCTCTGGTTTTATCCCTACTACAGAAGTTGGTGGTTGAGTATTATTGCAGTATGGGTTCTGAGATAGTAGCTTCTGTATCAGTTGCAGAGAAGAAATAACTTGAGATAATAATGCAAATAAGAATGTCCCAAGACTGTCTTTAAAAAGAACCCAATTTCAATCAGAAAAGTAATTGTTGCAGAAGAGCTTGCAGACGGGTGATTATTTTTGGTACTGGCCTCCATCTTTACTCAATGCATTAGTTGTGTGAACTGGCCTTCAAGATGAACAATGTACTGGGAGCTCATGGAGGAATCAGAGTACAATAAAGAACGTTTGGATCAAGCATTCGGGGGTTCCAGCACGGAGAAAAGGGTGCAGCAGAGAAGGATGCTGCAGGAAATGAGAAGTTGTAATAGTCTATGGAAGGACTTTTAGAAGAAGCTGGATTGGAAAATAAGGATTCAGCTTGCTGAACAGAGTAGAAGGAGAAGGCAACTATTCTGGGTAGATCTTTAATTTGAAATATTATGAGTGCTACAAGAATAGGACTTTTGTTCACCGTGAGGGGAAAAATGAGTTCAAATCTGGGAGTGGTGGTGGTGGTGGGAGGATTTAATCTCCTGCGATGGTATATGCCTAAACACCCTAAAGCAGTGGTTCTCAACATGTGGGTCCCCAGATGTTTTGGCCTTCAACTCCCAGAAATCCTATGCCTTCAACTTCCAGAAACCCTAACAGCTGGTAAACTGGCTGGGATTTCTGGGAGTTGTAGGCCAAGACACCTGGGAATCCACTGGTTGAGAACCACTGCCCTAAAGTCACCAGATATTGTCTGATCTTGGAAACCAAGGAGAGTAATCCTGCTAGTCCCTGAATGGGGACTACCAAGAAATACCAAGCGCTGTAGGCTATATATCAGAGAAAGGAAGTGGCAAAATCACTCTGGATAATCCTTGCCTAAGAAAACCCTATGAAATTCATGGGGCCACTATAATTCAACAGGCAACTTGAAGGCATATACAGACACAATGGCGGGAAGAGGGTTACCAAAGATATGAGTAGGAGAGGAAAGAAAGACGCATCATTCCCACCCCAACATCACCACCATAATGGATTCCATTAACATGATTCTCTTGCCCAGGTTCTTCTACCCCACTGATCCCTTAGCCCCAGTCGGCTGGTCACAGCATTTTTGTCCTGCTTCTCCCATACACAAAGGGAGAGACGCAATCCCTTCCCACCACCACCACCACCATGTATCCCTCAATCTCATCTCTCTCTCTTTCTCCTTGTCGGGGAGCAAAGAACGTGGGGAGAATAGTAGCAAGCAAGTGTGTTTTCTAGCTGGCAGCGACTCCCCTCTCTATCCATTCTCCCCCTCCTTCAGCCTCTAGTTTCTCTCTCTCTCTCTCTCTCTCCTCAGCTGGAGGGGACTGGGCAGACCTCTGCGGTGGGCTCCTCCTTTGCATCAGTTCATTGCCATGCACCTCACATCCCTCCTTGCCCGGCCCAGCCCAGCCAGCAGCCGCCAGCCCAGCCGTTGGATGCCTCCAGCCACTGACATTGAGACAGAGAGAGGCAGGATTGAAGCTGGAATGGGCAGCAGGGACTCCCCATTTCTGCCTGGCTGAAGAAAAAGCAGCTGGGGCTTGTGTCTATCTGTATAGGATGGAGGGCTGGACCCCTGGGTCAGCTGGGAAATGCTTGAGAAGGACACAGGGAACTTTCAAGGAATCTGTTTTCAAGGAAGACACCCTGATGAGGAGTGCTTCTTTGAAAATGGAAATGTATCTCTGAGCAGGTGCACTCCCTTTTCCTCCTATCTCTTGATAAGAAAGGAGGGCTTCAAGGTCAACTAAGGTGATTTGCAGGCGGGCTTCTCATCCCTCGCAGTTTGCTTCTGTGGGAAGTTGGGATCTGTTTGAATAGAGGGAAGGAACGTGGAGGCCCTGGGTTCCCTCGTGGAAGATGAGAAAACTGGATTTTTCAGTCTCCTTAAAGGATGAAGTCCCTGTTGGTGCAGGAAGTGGATTTAGAAGCAAGAATGCCCCTTTACAGGGGAGGGGAGGGGTTTTTTTTCTGTCAGGAGCAACTTGAGAAACTGAAACTCACTTCTGGTGTGAGAGAATTGGCTGTCTGCAAGGACATTGCCTAGGGAATGTTTTGGTGTTTTACCATCCTTGTGGGAGGCTTCTCTCACGTCCCCGCATGGGGAGCTGGAGCTGACAGAGGGAGCTCAACCCAATCTCCCTGAATTCAAACTGCTGACCTGTCAGTCAGTAGTCCTGCCAGCACAAGGGTTTAACCCGAGGAGAGTAAGAGCAAGAGAGGACAGAGAGCGCACCTCATTTCATTGTAGATTTGCAACACAACCTGATGAGAGAAAATATATGGATGAGCAAAATTGGTGTACGATACTCTTGTCCCTTTATTTTTCCAACTTGTTGTGTGGGATGCAAAGGAGTGGGATACATGCTTTTCGCCTCTCTCGCCTTCTCAAGACATCCTCATGAAACATGTTAGGCAGAGAAGAAGAAGAGAGAGGAAGGGGGTGACTAAATGACCTAAGATCACTCAGTGAACAGGACTTAAAATCTGTTTCTCCCATCTCCTAGTCTGGAACTCTAATTGTTACACCCTACCAGTCTCTTTAATGGACGCTTGATATATGGCACTGCGGCTTTTCAAGCTTTTGAACTAAGCATGATCTCTGTTTAACGGCTGCTGGTCAAAATGCTATTAAAATGATAGTGACAGGAGTGTTTCTGAAAGTTGCTGACCATGGTGTGTTTTTTTTTTGGGAGGAGGGAGTATTACAATAGCGTTCCTCAATCTGGTGCCCTCCAGATGTTTTTTCCCTTTCCTTTGCCCTCATCATTCCTAACCAGCATGCTGACTGGAGATATGGGGATTTACATTCAAAGGGCACCAATTTGGGGCCAATCTATACATTATATACAAAATAAGGGGGCAGAACAAGGGATAAAACAAATATTCAGCATTTTTCTCATCATTGGTTAGAAATGGTATCTTGATGTGTTCGGACACTTCCCTGGGAAAAGTTAGCAAGAGCCTCAAGCTTTTTTAGTCCTGTCAGAAAGCAAAAAGGATCCTTGAAGTGATGTGGTTTAGTGCTATGGAATCATGAAAGTTGTCATTTTACACAGTCTGTAGCCTTCTCTACCAAAGAGTGCTAATGCCTTACCAAACTTCCTATGAGTTGTTGTAGGTTTTTTGGGCTGTATGGCCATGTTCTAGAAGCATTCTCTCCTGATGTTTCGCTTGCATCTATGGCGGGCATCCTCAGACCTCACGGCTTCTGAGGATGCCTGCCATACATGCAGGTGAAACGTCAGGAGAGAATGCTTCTAGAACATGGCCATACAACCCAAAAAAACTACAACAACCCAGTAATTCCGGCTATGAAAGCCTTCGACAAAACTTCCTATGCTTCTATATCATTGAGCCATGGCAGATTAAACTGCATTCATTCTGCAATGTAAATGCGCCCAGAAACAGAACTGTGGAAGGCATAACATGATCTCATGGGCAGCAACCAGCCAGGCTTTGAAGCTGCAAGGCCATTAAATGCTAAGCAAGGTGGTCAATTGCAACACTGTCTCAAATAGACAAGAGTTCTTTCTCCCATCCTGGACATTCCACAGATATATAAACCTCACTTGCCCAGTTTCCTACAGACCTCACAACCTCTGAGGATGCCTACCACAGATGCAGGTGAAACGTCAGGAGGGAATGCTTCTGGAACATGGCCATACAGCCCAGAAAACTAACAGCAATCCAGTGATTCTGGCCACGAAAGCCTTCGACAACACATAGTTACAACATCATCATTGTTATTTATTGTCGTTATTGTAGGTTTTTGAGTAATTTCCAGCTTAGGATTTTCGGGGTAAGATTTGTTCAGAAAGGGTTTGCCTTTACCTTTTTTATGAGGTTAAGAGATCACTCCACGGATTTCTCTTGTTGAGCGGGAGATTTGAACCCTTGTCTCTTAGGTCCTACATCAATTATAACATCATACTTTCCCCCCAAGGTTGAGACTCAAGGTGCTTGCAAATTAAAATGGTTGCAGTGTAGCTTAAAACATACAAAAAGTCAACATTAAAACTATTAACAATGTTAAATCAATGTAAAGCATACACTGACAAAGGATAAAAAGCAATTAAAACTCGGTGCAAGTTAAAACAATATAGCACTCTCTCAAAAGCCTATTCCTTAAATATCTTCAATTCCACTGCATTACCCGTGTTGGCAGTTTATTACCATTATTAGTCCTGTTATCATTGCCAGCCTTCAGCAATGCCAGGGACGAAGGAAGGCTCGGCTACCCAACCAGTCAGGTCTGATACATAGAATAGAGTAGAGGTAAGGTGTTATTCTTCTTTTGAGGTGGCAACCTATCTGAGCCAGTTCCATCCATATGGAAGACTCCTAGTGCTGGCAATCAAAAAGCATTGTGCTGCAAATCTATTTTCTCATCCTTAATGGATTTTAAATGTTAAAATGAAAGACAGAAGAAATGGTGGGAAACCATGGGAGGGAAGGCAGGATGGTTTACTGCTAATACTGTAGGACAGTGTTTCTCAGCCTTCCTAATGCTGCGACCCCTTAATACAGTTCCTCATGTTGTGGTGACCCCCAACCATAAAATTATTTTCATTGCTACTTCATAACTATAATTTTGCTACTGTTATGAATTGCAATGTAAATATCTGATATGCAGATGTATCTTCATTCACTGGACTCAATTTGGCACAAATACCCGATATGCCCAAATTTGAATACTGGTGAGGTTGGGGGGGATTGATTTTGTCATTTGAGAATTGTTGCTGGGATTTATAGTTCACCTATAAAGAGCATTCTGAACTCCATCAATGATGGAGTTGAACCAAACTTGGAACACAGAACTCTCATGACCAACAGAAAATACTGGAAGGGTTGGGTGGGCATTGACCTTGAGTTTTGAAGTTGTAATTCACCTACATTCAGAGAGCACTGTGGACTCAAACAATGATGGATCTGGACCAAACTTGGCACAAATACTCATTGTGCCCAAATATGAACACTGGCCAAGTTGGGGGGAAATATACCTTGACATTTGGGAGTTGTGGTTGCTAGAATTTATAGTTCACCTACAATCAAATAGCATTCTGAACTCCACCAATGATGGAATTTAACTAAAACTGTCACATAGAACTCCCATGACCAACAGAAAATACTGGAAGGGTTTGGTGGGCATTGACTTTGAATTTTGGAGTTGTAGTTCACCTACATCCAGAGAGCAGGAGGAGGGCTTTTGGTGGGAGGATTCTCTGTCTTGTTTCCAAAAAAAAGGAGGACAAGTGGAGAGATCTTCAACCTTCACTGCCAAAGGGGTTCCTAAGACCATTAGAAACGTGTTTTCTCATGGTCTTTCGCGACCTCTCTGAAACTCCGCTTACAATCCCCCCTAGGGTCCCAACCCCCAGGTTGAGAAACACTGCTGTAGAAGGTCTCCAAGTCTACAGCCAGTCTCCAAGTTATGAACAAGACAGTTTCTGAAGGTTTATTCTTAAGTTGAACTTATCTGTAAGTTGGAACGGGTACGTTTTAAAGTGTAACGCCAGCTATATATGTGCGTATATATTATTCGGTTTGGACAGCATAGAGAAGGGTTAATACCCTTGTTGTATTTGTTTTGCTGTCTGTGCCCCTGTTCAGAAGATTTCACCTCACTTTCTGTCCCTGTGATAATTGGATTTTGAAGGGAAAAAAAAGGCTTTTGTGGCAACAAAGGTTGGTGATAAAGCTTCCTTTAAGACACTTTCCCCCATGATAACTCTTTCAGGAGTGAATTTCCTTTCTATGGGTAGATTTCACTGTTGTCTCACCCCTGTTCTTAACTGTGAGTTGTTTGTAAGTCAGATGCTTGTAACTTGGGGACTTCCTGTATATGTACATAATAAAATATCTTGAAGATGGTATAGGTTGTGTCTCTTTATCGGGAATGCTTGGAACCAAAATGTTTTAGATTTTTTTCTCAGATTTTGGAATTTCTCTTCTTGCATGTATGTAAGAAATGAGACCCAAGCCTAAACACAACATTAATTAAGGTTTCACACACATAGCTTATACACATAGTCTGGAAGTAATTGTATCCATAATATTTTTAATAACTTGGTGCATGAAACAGTTTCAGTCCACTGAAGCATCAGAAAGCAAAGGCGTCACCATCTCAGCCATTCACGTGGACAATTCTGGAAGTCCAGATAAGTGATATTCACTTTTTTCTTTGTATATGGGAAGATTTCTAGGTTTCATGGGTTCAGAGAAAGGACTGATTGAGAGTGCCAAACAAATCTTCTGGAACCTGGCTTTCTAGGGTGATCTTTGTGCCAAGACCACTGAAGCTTTCTAGAGGAGGGGCATCTCTGTTCCCACTATCACCTGCTTTCTCCCTCTCATTTCCTCATTTCTCATCTTGGATGTTTGTAACTCAGGTATTGCCTGCATTCTGGACTTTCCAATGAAATTCTGTGAATGAAGCAGCAAAATGGCATGGACTCTTAGGAAAAGGAACTGGATTCCATTTGGTTTGCAAGATGGGGAGGTGAGAATCTGGACTTATTCAGAAGGAGAGCAAAGGAAGATCTTCTCTAGATCTCAGATTAAGGTTGGGTTTCCTAAATTCCACACTAAGGCTGAGCAGAAATAAGCTATGATTTCTGACTTACATTCATTTAATGATAGCAAGAAGGATCCCCCAGTGGCACAATGCATTAAACTCTTGTGCCAGCAAGACTGCTGACTGAAAGGTTGCCGGTTCGAATCTAGGGAGCGGAGCGAGCTTCCGTGTGTAAGCTCGAGCTTCCCATGCAGGGGCATGAGAGAAGCCTCCCATGGGATAGTAAAACATCAAACATTCGGGCGTCCCTGGGCAACATCCTTGCAGATGGCCAATTCTCTCACACCAGAAGCAACTTGCAGTTTCTCAAGTCGCTCCTGATACGAAAAAAGCAATAAGAAAAATTGCTCCCTCATTTCTACTCTTGGTATAAAGACATCTGGGTTTAACCAGAAGTGTTTTGTGGTTTGGTTTTGGTTTTTTGCATAGAAAGGCTACCTTTGAGTTTTAGTACTGTGTTGTTGTTGTTGTTCATTCGTTCAGCCGTCTCCGACTCTTCGTGACCTCATGGACCAGCCTACGCCAGAGCTCCCTGTCGGCCGTTACCACCCCCAGCTCCCTCAAGGTCAGTCCAGTCACTTCAAGGATGCCATCCATCCATCTTGCCCTTGGTCGGCCCCTCTTCCTTTTGCCTTCCACTTTCCCCAGCATAATTGTCTTCTCTAGGCTTTCCTGTCTCCTCATGATGTGGCCAAAGTACTTCAACTTTAGTACTGTATTCAAAACAAATTCTCAGAATCTTTCAAATTTTTCAATGTCTTATCTTTTGTACTTGGATCCGGTTGGATATCAGGGGTGCAGTTAATGAGGGGAGAACAAAATAAGGGCAAACAAATTCATACAACTCATGAAATTTTCCTTCAGTTCCCAAGGCCTGAGTATTCCAGTGATATAAAATGTTAGTCAACTATTTAAAAATGTTGAAAAGGGACAGAGATACCAAGAAAGTGTGGAGACAGCAAATGTAAGAGCTCTGGTGTGAATGATTTCACTTCCTGCATTGCTATAAATTTGAGACCTGAAAAAAGGGGGGGGCATTGAGGGACATAATTCTAATTTGGATGGGTAGTGCTGTCATTTTGCCCCCTATATAGCTATACCCTGGTTCTAATTTTTTCAAAAAAAAAAAACCAAACAAAAAACCCAAAACAAAAACAGCAGCAACAACAAAAACAACAACAACAAAACACATAGGTAATTTTCAACGGTAAGCAAACAGTATTTTGGCGCCCCCCCCCAACCAATCACTGATGTATATTTTCTGTTCGTCGTGGGAGTTCTGTGTGCCATATTTGGTTCAATTCCATCATTGGTGGAGTTCAGAATGCTCTTTGATTGTAGGTGAACTATACATCCCAGTAACTACAACTCGCATATGTCAAGGTCTATTTTCCCCCAAAGCACCTCAAGAGCGCCCCTAGGCAAAATCAACTATACTGCAAATGCTTACTTCGTGTAATGGGTTGAGCCGCCCCTGCATACAGACATATATCCCAGAATATCAAGGCAGAAAATCCCACAATATCTGCTTTGAACTGGGTTATCTGAGTCCACACTGCCATATATTCCCGTTCAAAGCAGATAATGTGGGATTATCTGCCTTGATATTCAGGGTTATAGGGCTCTGTGGGAGGGCCCTAAGAGATCCCTCACAAAACTATAACTCTCATAATTCCATATCATTGTGCCCTTCCACACAGCCCTATATCCCAGAATATTGGTGGAAAATCCCACTTAGTGTGGACTCAGATAACCCAGTTCAAAGCGGATATTGTGGGATTTCCTGCCTTGATATTCTGGGATATAGGGCTGTGTGAAGGGCCCATACTTAAAGTGGTGTCAAACTATTGTTTTTACACTGTATCCTTAGTTTAGTGTACATGTATTTAAGCCGTTGCATTTGGTCTTGGAGTAGATCATGGCTTCCCATGAGCTGCTCAGAAGCAGAGGCG